>JBCFYV010011135.1:34627866-35280366 GCA_039000515.1 Timema cristinae
TTTCTCTTTACCAAGTAAATACGATGCTTGTATTAATGTATGCACAATAGTATTCAGAATAGATAACATTCCAAAATGAAGAATAAGTACTTTTATTTATTTATAAAATACTAGCTGACCCGGCAAACGTTGTTTTGCCATATAAATAATTTTAAAGTAATTTCTAGTGTAGACAAAAAATAGCTTACTTATTGTAAGTGTGTAAGAATGTGGTATATGCGTGAAATAGGCATGGAGCGCTGTGAACGTCGAGGGAATATAAAAATAACAAAAGGCAAACATTATTTTTAAGTTATTATAATTTATTCCTTAAAATTATATATCATTAATTAATCAATTACGACAGTAACACTAACAAACAATATCAATCTCTTAATGCTATAGCGTGAACAATATTTTTTGTTAGTCCATCTTTAGCTAACACAAACAAACTGGATGGTTTACCCACTCGAGAGCATGCCACGTATAATTAAATTTTATTTTATTAAATTACTAAAATGGCTATTAAAAATAGGGGTTGGTGATAAAAAAGGGTAAAAATTTAGGGTTGTATGTATTTTTTAATACGACATAATAAAAAAAATAAAGAAATTTAAAAAATGTCTAAAAATTAAAGAAAAATGTTAAGGGTGGACAACCCTTATCACTAAGGGGTATGAAAAATAGATGTTGGCCGATTCTCAGACCTACTCAATATGCTCACAAAATTTCATGAGAATCGGTCAAGCCGTTTCGGAGGAGTACGGGAACGAACATTGTGACACGAGAATTTTATATATAAGATTGTTTTGGATAGGATAAAAAGCAATTATTAAAAGTAATGAAACAATGTGAGAATACTTAGGTTTAATTTATTTTAGATGTAAAATTTAACACATACTTACAAAACTCAACATTTATAACACAACAATGATCTTTTACATGTGTTGGTAACCCAAACTTAAACATATGATTTTTCAACTGTTATCCAGGTAAAAACATTTCATGATCATACTTAAACCCCTAGAGAAGAGAGGTGAGCAAATAAAGGGAGGGGAAATCAGGGGAGTTACATATGAGGGGAAAGTTTTTTCGCGTGATCTCCTGAAAACTTCACAAGCTAGGATGTGTTTTATCTTCAATTCTTCTAGAATGAAATAAAGAATGTTCTCGGCCTGTCATCAGATCATTCTTGAAGCGTATTGTTGACTTGGAAACATAGTGTCCCCACAAGTGAGGCGTGTTGGTAGTTCCCTCTCCTTTAGTCAAACCCACCAATCCATTTGTAATTCTTGAGGAGGTCGGTCATGTACAAACATAGTGAATGCATGAACGACCGTGATTGGTAGCAAACAGATGGCATGAGCTGGGCACAATTAGATAGCTGGTGTACTTAAGAGAAACATTGTTTCAAGCTAGGAATGTCATCCTAAACCAGGCATCATATGTCTCCCAATAATTCCTAGTCTTAACTATGCATTGATTGATTTGTGCATAATAAATTTTGAATATTAACAGTTCAATAGTTTGGCCAACTTGTGGATCACAAACATGTATGTATTAGAATATTGATAATATGTTTAAAGTCTTTTTGAATTATCTATCAAGACTCAATATATTTCATTTATAACTTTAAAATATATAGATTTAGTTGAATATTTATTTATTTATTTTCTTTGAAGCTATAAACTCATATTTTGTTCTACTTCTAGGTTTAAACTGAGACTAACAATGAACAAATCACTCTATTTAGTGGTGGGGAAATGTGTAAACCACAGGATAATTTTAATAGTGATTTTACTGGTAACATGACAGAAACCATGAGAGACACAACTGAAAAAATGAAAATAGACAATCATTGTAAAAAACGGTTCCTCTGTAGTGTTTGTAGTAAAAGTTTTTCAGGAAAAAAATATCTTAAATGCCATCTAAGGATTCACTGTGGGGAGAAACTAAGCAAATGTGATTTGTGTGGTAAGGGCTTTATTTTAAAATCATTTTTAGCTCAACACCTAAATATTCACACTGGAGATAAACCAAACAGATGTGATGTTTGTGGTAAGGCCTTTAGTTCAAATTCACAGCTCTCTCAACCTCTAAAGATTCACAGTGAGAATCCATACAAATGTGATCTGTGTGGTAAGGTCTTAAGTTCTTATTCACATTTATCTCGACAGCAAAATATTCACACTGGAGATAAACCAAACAAATGTGAGGTTTGTGGTAAGGGCTTTAGTTCAAATTCACATATCTCGTCACCTAAATATTCACACCGGAGATAAACCAAACAAATGTGAAGAATGTGGTAAATGTTTCATTTCAAAGCAGAGGCTAAATACACACATTTTGTCCCACAATGGTAATAAACAATACAATTGCAAGACTTGTGGCAGGTCTTATATTTCAAATGAAAATTGGAATAAGGAATTCAACTCTGCAAAATTTTTTTATAAATGCAATTAACTCTTCATTTCACAAATGTTTCATGACTCCTGAAAAAAGATTACTGAATAATTTACTTTGCTTAAAACAATTTGTTTATTACCATTGTGGGACACACTATTTCTGGCCAACCTAGAATAATTTGAGCACATTACACTAAACACCAAAAAAAATTTACCATCTCTACAAAGATTTAAAAATCGTCAACATCGACCACAATTAACTCTACTTTGTAGTAAATTTAACTTGATTAGGTGATCAAAGTATCCATTGTGATTAAAATATAGAAATCTAAAACCTTTTATATATGATATTGATTACAACAGGGAAATAACAAGGTAACTGGTTTATATGAATATTTATGACTTTTTAATAACCATGCTTAAATTAATCTAATGTTTTAGTAAATTAAATTTTAAAAGATAGATAAAATAGGCCTAAACTATTCACTGTACAGTAATTTATAATCGTGAATGGTACACAAAATAGGAATATTTTGTTGTAAAAAAAATTACCTAAAATGCATGATATTGGATGTACCATGACCTTTTATATTAATTTTGTTTATTGTTCAATAATTTTCACCATTATTAATCAATTTAATACAAACCTTAATAGTATTATTTAACTTTAAATTGTGTATTTTAATATCTTCACAGTTTGATGCTTCAAACATGGCGTTTGGAATAAAGACTGAAGTTGAAGGGGATGAGACGTTAAATCCCAGAGCACCGGTATTAATCACCTTTGATCAAATCAAGAAGGAAGGCAAGGTATGATGTTTACAGAATGATGTTGTTGATACAATTTTGTCTTCACATTGATCTATCCCTGATTGGTAAGTTAGGCTTGTTAACATTCTTAGTACTAATCTAGGTTTAGGGAATATGTAATATCATAGATTCGTGAAAACTGGTTAATTTGAATGTTTAAACATCCAGTTATGTGTCTAAGTTATTAACAAAATATTACAATTTTATTTTATATCAACTAGATTCCCATGCCAGAATCACAGTCAACTTGAGGTTCATTTAACATTCACTTAAATATTTATTTATTTAGCATTGCGTCTTACTACCTGTTCGGGTTATACGCTTAAGTACTAATTACGCTAATGGGATATGAATTGGGAAGGCTTAATTTATAGGAAGTGAACCCACATTTGTGTGGAGGAAGCGTGGAAAACCATTTAGGAAAAACCACCCCCCAGTTAACCTGACTAAGATTCAAACCTCGATCTCCCCATCCTTGGTGGTCTAGCTCAACACGACTGGCGCGTTAGCTAACTACGCCACCGAGGCGGTTAGCATTAACTAAATGATCACATAACATAAAGTAATGGTACACCTTGTGTTTTTAAATAAAAGCCATCACAATGTATTTTACTGAACACACAATTAACCTTAAAAAAATATTTTTTTTTGCATCAATTGGTTTTAGGGATAAGGAAGGGTATATTAAGAGGAAGTGTATTTGTATGTGTGTGGAAGGGGAGTGGAAAAACAACCCTTGATGCACCCGACCGAGATTCGAATCTCGAGCGTTCATTCATTGGTAGTCTAGTTTACTGGAAAATTAGCGCATTAGAGAGCACAGCTAACATTCACTTAACTCAGAGTTGTCTGGGGAAAACTTTACAATTACGTGAACATTGATTGAAGGGTACCACGTGTTATATTTAACCAATCATTCTCTGAGCCATTTCAACAGGGTTTTTTAGGATTACATTTGTTTGTTTGTTATAGTACACATCTCGCAAACTCCAAAGTTCTTAGCCTCTTGTTACACTTTATTTTCCATATCCAGTAAAGCTTCTATTGCAAGCACTTGTTGCCTCATTGGACCTAAATGGATAGCTTTAATTTTAATGAACTTTTTTTTTTCATACAGTCCAAATCCATTGTTGTATTTTGCTCTAGTTGCAACGTTATTTCATTTGAGTCCAAATTTTATTGACTTAAGGTATTTAACGTGTACTTACTGAACTGAATGATTATATCATGACACTAGAATTTCTCTGAGCGAGAGAGAAAGGGTCTCCCATTGTTGCCAGAAAAAGTATTTCCACATACCTTCCAGGGTTCTTTTACACGCCACAATCGACACGGGACCGACGGCTTTACTTCCACTCAGAAGGAAGTTGTGCTACAGATTTTATCGCTCAAGAAGAATTTGTCAAACCTGTGAGTGAATCCTGATCAAACACTTGTTTCTTTAATGCATTTAGGTCAACATGTAGTTAAACGCGAAACATAAGTTAGAATTCAGGCACTAAAGATGTATTTTTATACTATGATTTTTTTAAATTTTATTTTCACTTTAAAGGTTTCTTTAGTTTGATATGTTTGTGAAAAAAAAAAATTAGACACTTGGTTTTAATGTTTGTACCAAGTTAATAGCCATTAATAAAATGATAAACAATGGAATTGTTAAGTTTGTGTCTTTACCTACCTTATAATTTAATGACTAAACAAGTCATATTTCTAAAAGAAATTACTTTTTTGTTTACATTAAATATTAAACGGTAATATTTTGTCAGTTACTGGGAAAAAGTATAAATTATTAATAAAAAAATTATGTCTATGTTTCGTTGACAATAATCTATCGTACAATTTTAACAAGTTTATAATTATAATTTATAAATAATGATTCCTTTATTTAAAATCAATGCTATTTCACGAGTTATCGGGGATCAAACTTGCTATTTTATGATTTTTGCGTGCAATTGTTCAGTAAAACATATATAAAATTAATATTAATGAAATTAATATTATTATTAATATAATGAAATTATAATTTATTTCATTATGTGCACCACACATAAATGTCCAGTTTTATTTCAGCCTCAGATTGGAGTCTCATACTTTTTGCATTCCATTTTTAAAGTAAAGTAATAGGAAGTTTAACACGTTATAACTTGTGAACGGTAATGCTTTGAAATAATTGAATCACTATGTATAGCCTATAAATTATAACTTTATTTACTTACTCTATGTTATTAGGAACTCAAAAGGTATTGCTGCACTTATTAAAGTAAGCTAACTATCCCTATATTAAATGAGTTCTATCCAGTCCACCTCATTACACGCTATCTGATCCGGGTCCATTCTAACGTTATCCTCCCGTCTGCGTCTAGATCTCCCATTGGTCTCTTCTCGTTGGGTTTGCCAGTCGGTACACTGAACACTTCAATAATCTGCCATTTGTGCTGTACGTATTGTCAATCATAATCTACGAGGCTTGATTATCTTAACAATGTTTTAATGAGTACACGCTAATGTAACTCATATTATGTAACCTCCTCCACTCCTCAGTAGCTTTATCCTTTTAGAACTAAATATATTCATAAGAACCTTGTTTTCGTCATGAATGATAAAAGACTATGTTTCACACCTTACATTATAAATTACACATATGTTAAGATTGGGCTGTTTATTTTCGAATTACCTTAAAAGTATGGACTGGGGGGAAGAGCAAGGTAAAATATCGCATAAAAAGTTATCTTATTTTTGGTGGGAAGAATGTGGTAAGCTATTTAGGAATAAAAAAGGAACCACTGATCCTAGATTTGTAAGGCTGGGTGACAAGACAAGTCATCTAGAATGGTAACTCGCGTGTGTGACACGGGGTTTATTTACAGCCACGACCCAAAGATGTATTTCGTCCACTTGAAACTACAACGAGGCTTTGCAAGCTGGTTTCTTGGTCGCAAAAAAACTCGTTTGAATGTATGCTTCCTTGTAAAACATTGATTATGAAATTTAAAATGTGGGTCTCAAATTTAGGAATACTCTTATTAAATTCAATCTTAACGTCGCTTATTGGAAGTAATTTTATATTATTTTGTATTCCAGATAGAGGTCGACCCTTTCCTTGAACAGTTGGACAGCCAAGCGTACAAACTGGGGAAACTGGTTATTCTGACGAGCTTCATAAAGTATTCACAGTGAGGCAAAAGATAGTTGCGCAAACCCTCTGAACAGCGGGAGTTCTAAAACACATGAAGGGATGTTATCAGACCAAAAACCAAAAGGTTGCGCCGACGCTGCCCTGAAAGGAGACCACCGCGGACAGAACGAAGCAACCAAGGATGATTCCAAGTGCAAGATGAAAGGATGTTTTAAGTACGCTCAGTCGCACGGTTATTGCATATCGCACGGAGGTACTTCACGAAAATGCAAGGCCGAGGTTGCGCTAAGTACGCGCGGACAAACGGTTACTGTGTGTTCCACGGAGGCGTCTCCCTCAGATGCCTGTCGGAAGATTGTCCCATGCCCGCCAGGGAGGACGGATATTGCGTGGCTCATGGAGGGAGCTCATTGGTTTGCAGTATGTATGGTTGCGATAAGAAAGCGATAAAAGGTGGCTGCTGCACACTCATGGGCTGTGTTGGGGAGGTGCAAGGCAGAAGATTGCTACAAGTACGCCAAGACGGGCGGATATTGCATATCGCACGGAGGGATCCCCCAGATATGCAAAGTGGAGGACTGTTCTACTATCCTCAGAAGGGTGGTTATTGTGTGAGGCACGGAGGATTTTCGAGAAAATGCAAATCTGAAGATTGTCCTAAGTACGCTATAAAAGGTGGCTATTGCATAGTGCACGGTGGTGTTTCACGGAGATGCAAGGCGGAGGGTTGTCCCAAACACGCGCAGACGGGGGCTACTGTGTGTCCCATGGGGGCACTTTGAGGAGGTGTAGCGCGGAGGGTTGCTCTAAATATTCTCAGATAGGCGGCTTTTGTATCAATCATGGCGGGACTTCAGGAAAGTGCAAGAAGGACGGTTGCTTGAAATACTCGCAAATGGGGGGTTTTTGTCTTGCGCACGGAGGGAGCTCTAGGAGATGCAAGTTGGGGGAATGCACAAAGAACGCCGTGAAAGGGGGTTTTTGTAAATCGCATGGGGGCACCACACCAAGATGTAAGGCAGAGGGTTGCATGAAGAATGCGCTTACAGGAGGCTATTGTCGTAAAGACACCAAGAAATTGAAAGGAGAAAAGTAATGATCACTTCTTCCATTTACAAACCCTCGATTATTCGGGGTAATTTGGAGTCGCAATCGCCTCTGATACCGGGAAACCCGTTGAATAGATACTCTGTCGAGAAATTCTAAAATAATTTCTGATTTTAGTCCAGTCATATTAGGGTTTTATCTGGCAGTGACCGGCCTCACGGTGAAGCGGTCACTGCGCCCGGCTATGGAGCCAGTGGTCCTGGGTTCAATACCCGGCTGGTACCTTGGATATTGTTCCTTTAAGGGGAATGATCCCAACGGTATCCAGGGTTGGGTTAGTTAGGCTTAAGTTAGGTTAAGGCGGTTACTGTATCATGCATGGGGGGTCCATATCAAAGTGCAAAGCCGAAGGTTGCCCCAAGAAGGGCCGGGAAGGGGATTTATGCGTGTCGCACGGAGGGGTGCCCAAGTGCAAAGCGGAAGGCTTATTCAGGTTATACACTTATGGACTAGTTATACTAATAGTTTTAGGGATTACAAAGGTTATATTTAGCATAAGTGCACCCGCACTTGTGTGGCGGGAAGAGCTGGAAACCATTTCAGAAAAACCACTTTCAGTACACCGGACTGAGATTCTAAACTTTATCCCTCTGTCATCAGCAATGTATTTTACTGTGAGGGGAAAAAAAAATAGTAACTAATTATTGGCAACACTGATTAAAAGACAACAGTATTTGAACATGTGCGTTTTTTTTTTCTAAAACAAGTTTTACATAGACTTAAAAAAAAATACAATCAATTTTAATGATAGACATAATTATTTTACAATCCAATAAAACAGTCAAAATAAATCAAAACCATTAATAAAGTTATATATGTATATCTGAAAATAATTATTAGGTTAAATAATGTTCCCGTTGAGCACACAGTTTATGTCGCTAGGGAAGCCGACTTGGGGGGTCCGAATGACTGCAGCTCTAGTCCTGCATGTAGTGATACTCTTCATCCTGATCACTTGACTCGCTGGCGAGCAACGAGTCCACGCTGCCTTCTGGCGATTTGTCCTCGTCAGCTGCGTCTCTGAACAAACACAACACGATGACAAAGGAGACAACTTGGTGCGCTACTGAGTTGCGCACAGCAATGACAGGGGGTGAAAACTTTGTAGCGTAGGACCTTTGGGTTATCATGTACTTAGGCATTAAAAAAAAAAATGACCTTTTACAAAATACAAAAATATGTATTTATATATATGAAATAAAGTGCATTGAGCAAAAACAATTTGTAATAAATAAAATGATAGAATATTAGGAAAATGGTAGAGCACAAATAAAAGTAGAAACAGATATTTACACACACATCAATATTTCGATACTATTATAGCATCTTCCTCAGGAAGTAGTAGTTAGACCAAACAGGATGTTGTCTTCAGTGATGCCAACTTAACTGGTAAGGATAAAAACTTCTCTGAATATTTCCCTATTACTCTATGGATGGTAGGTGGTGCTGGTGTAGCCTCTGGGTTGAAATTAGCCAATATTTAGGCTGGGTTGTTTTCTAGACTCTCTGATCCATTGATGTGCCAGTTCCCATTTTCTTAACTGAGACATATTACATTGTGTCTTGTGGAGTGATTTTAACACCTTGACAGTGTAGCAGTCCTCAAAGTTTAGGTTATGAGTGGAGGCGTGTGCTGAAACTGGTTTTTGTGGATTCTTGATTTTTGTGTCATGGCGGTGTCGTTCATCCGTTAACGGATAGTTTCAATGGTGAGGCCAACATATGGTACAGTACATTGTTGATAAATTAGGTTGCTGGACTCACATGTGTGGCTGCCTTTGATGGTATAGATGGAGTTGGTGATGTTGCTAGAAAAAGTGGCTGCTTGATGATGTATTTGGCAGGTTTTCCAAGCTGTTTTGTTACAGGGCTGAGAGCCTTGTTGTGGTTGAAAGAAGGTTGTGTCATGTTCAGTTTTGAGTTAAGGGTGTATACCAGAAGAGTTCTAAGTAATGAGGGCTGTTTATACACAAGGACTGGTGGTTTTTTGAGAATATTGTTGGTATGGCTGGATGCTTCCAATATGTGAAAACCTGACGCTAATATTTTGTTTATCTTTTGTAGTCCTGGATAGTACTTAATTACTAGAGGTATAGTCTCTGGTTTTTCAGGTTTGGGTGATTGTGGAGTTTCAGCTAGTCGAAGTAGGTTCTTAATGAAAGGTTTAGGAGATTCTCTCTGTAAAGGTTTCTTGAAGGTTTTTAAGGTGGTTTTGAAGACTTTCTGGACAGGAGGAGATGCGGTGAGCCTGTATGGAATAGATATTTTAGTGTTGAATGGTTGGCAGCTATCAAAATGCAGATATTGTTGCCTATTAGTGGGTTTAAGATGTACCGTAGTTTTGAAGTGGCCATCCGACAGCCTAATGTCCATATCAAGAAATGTGGCCTGGTCGTGGGATTGATTTGAGGTGAACTTCAGAGTTGTAAAAGGCGTTTAGGTTGTTTAAAAATAAGGTTAGGTGGTCTTGGCCGGCTGTCCACACCATGAATATGCCATCGATGAAACTAAACCAGCAAAGTGGTTTGTTAATTTGGCAGCCCTTGTAACCATCCTTTGGAAGTTCTGATCCACGAATTGATAGTTGTTCTTTTCTAGTATACATTTAGTGATATCCAGAATAAATGATGTTGTAGATGTGGTATTGATCGGTCGCTTGTCGAGAAAATGTTGGACTGCAGCCAGGCCATGAACATGAGGAATGTTGGTACACAACGACACAACGTCGATGGTGACAAGTATGGTGCTTTGAGGTAAAGGTTGTGTAAGGCTATTGTGTTTTTGAAGGAAATGGTTGGGTCTTTGATGCGGGACGGTAGTCCGGTAACAAATGGCCGCATCTATAGGTCGACATAGGCTGGAATTATTTCTGTAAGTGATCAGCAGCTGGAGACAATAGGCCTTCCTGGTGGTGGTACGGTTTCTTTGTGGATTTTTGGAAGCATGTAGAATTTTGGCGTTATTGGGTTTTTTGGTAGAAGAATCTGAACGATGGGTGGGGAAAGGTTTTGTCACTTTGTCTCGTTAGTGATGAGTTCTCGAATCTGGTTGGCAAATTTGACAGTGGAATCATACTCAATTGTTCAGTATGTGGACGAGTCTGAAAGCTGTCTGTGCGCTTCTGCGATGTAATCATCTTTGTTCATTACCATTGTCGTGGATAGTTTGTCGGCCGGTACTATTAGGATGTTCTGATTTTGTTGGATGGATTCTATGGCTTGGCGGTGTTTACGAGTTAGGTTGTTGGTTGTGGGGAGTGTTTTGTAGAAATTTGGATCCAAAACTTGCTGAAGTATAAAGTTAATATACATTTTAATCGGATGATTAGCTGGTAATGGAGAAGGGGGGGGGGGGGGGGGGGGGGTTCCAGTTTAAAGGGAGTGAAAATTTTCTTAGAAGCTGGTTGGTTGTAGCTGACTTGGTTTGTGGATGGTGGAACTGTTTGATATGGTTGGTTTTTCGGTGAAGGGAATGTTTTAAAAGAAGTGTCTAAGCCTCAGATTTCTGGCAAAGTTTAGAACATCCTTAGTCAGCTCAAAGTAGTCACTACATTTGGTTGGACAGAAGGTGTTAGGCCTCTGGATAGAACTTCTTCTTCCGACTCGGACAATTGGTGGTTGGATATATTAAGAACACGATAAGTTTTAACTGTGGCTTGTGGTGGTTGAATGGGTTGTCTGTTGGGTAGTTTGGGAGGGGACCCCGTAGGGGTGTTTAGCCCTATCAGACTGGCTACACTGGGTTTCATACCCATTAGTGGGCATTTAGTGATAGGACTGTGTTCAAGGGGTGTCTCTGGGTCTGAAATTCTGTATTTCAGCGAGATAAAGTTTAGATAATTTCTTCAGTTTGTTGGTGGCATATTTTTCCTAACAGTCTATCGAAAGGAGAAAGATAATGGAACCAGAATTGGACAAGAATATAACCTTTATGAGTGAAAGAATGATCTTTAAGTTTGGTGGCTTCAGTTAGATATAGGTTAAAAACTTGTATTGTTAAGTGTTGAGATCGTTGTTTGGCCGAAGAAAGGACTGTTTCATGCATGGACTCTACGGCTGTAAAATGCCACATTATTTTTCTTACAAATCTATTATAAATCTAGGCCGGGTTCCAACTGGTCTTACCATAAAACCAGCCATGGCACATGTCAAGCTTGTTAGAGAGGGCAGGAAAAACCACTATCTAGGGGGGGGGTAGCAAAAACTACGATGGAAATTGTGCGCCGCATAAAAGATTCAGCTCGGTGCTTCCGGAACATTTTAGGCTCATCCAATCAGGGTTCAGTACATTATTAATTTGATGGATGGGTTCGATGAAGTTATACCAGTTTATCAATGTCAAGCCTAAAGTCATCTAAGATCAGCCCCTCGAGGGGCGGTACAACCCATGTTGGGAACCACTGGTATATAGCAACAGCAAATAGGATGCACACACACACACACACACACACACGGTAAATCGTTTAATTTATAACGGTGTATTTAATTTTTCCCTTTAAATCAAGTCAATAGCTCAAGTCTTTTTCTAATCCTTGGATGAAATATTTTATTTAAAGTAGTTTTTATATCATGGAGTTGGTGACCTGGTGGTCTAGGGGTAAGGTGTCAGACTTCTGTGCTGGCGGCCGGGGTTCAATCCTCGGTCTCGGCACAGATTTATCTGATTTCCAAACCCTTCCTACACCTCTGACAAGACAACTTGTGAATGTGTGGAATGCCAGGCCTCCACCGTGGTTCGGATTCCACGTTAAACTGTAGGTCCTTCATTTCATCTCACAATCACCCTACCATTACACATTAGCGTATGTGCGTATAACCCGAACGGGTAGTAAGACGCGGTGCTAATAATAATAATAATAATATATCATGGATCAAGTGATGAAGCGAATATATGAAGGTAGAGTGTGTGGATAAAAAAGAACGTAAGAGTTGGCTAAGTGTTGTAAAGAATGAGAGAAAAAGAGAAACATTAAGAGTTGTAATAATAAAAGAGCACGTATAACTCTGTGTATGGATGTTGAAGGGGGTATGTAAGGATAGGGAAGTGTGTAGAAAGGTAGTGAGGATGGATTAAGTACGGAGCTGTTATTTTGTGAGAGATCTACACAGTTTCTTGCCTACCTCATAAGGGAACGGCTCGACTAGGCATGTTTGTATTCTTAAAGACGAGCCCAAGAAAAGCAAATGAAGAAAAGACATATTAAACTGAGATATTGATAGTGTAATTATTATACTGAGATATTGATAGTGTAATTATTATACTGAGATATTGATAGTGTAATTATTATACTGAAATATTGATAGTGTAATTATTATACTGAGATATTGATAGTGTAATTATTATACTGAGATATTGATAGTGTAATTATTATACTGAAATATTGATAGTGTAATTATTATACTGAAATATTGATAGTGTAATTATTATACTGAGATATTGATAGTGTAATTATTATACTGAGATATTGATAGTGTAATTATTATACTGAAATATTGATAGTGTAATTATTATACTGAAATATTGATAGTGTAATTATTAAACTGAGATATTGATAGTGTAATTATTATACTGAGATATTGATAGTGTAATTATTATACTGAAATATTGATAGTGTAATTATTATACTGAGATATTGATAGTGTAATTATTATACTGAGATATTGATAGTGTAATTATTATACTGAAATATTGATAGTGTAATTATTATACTGAAATATTGATAGTGTAATTATTATACTGAGATATTGATAGTGTAATTATTATACTGAGATATTGATAGTGTAATTATTATACTGAAATATTGATAGTGTAATTATTATACTGAGATATTGATAGTGTAATTATTATACTGAAATATTGATAGTGTAATTATTATACTGAAATATTGATAGTGTAATTATTATACTGAGATATTGATAGTGTAATTATTATACTGAGATATTGATAGTGTAATTATTATACTGAAATATTGATAGTGTAATTATTATAGTCGAGGATGTGAAAGGGATAAATTCAAGATGGAGATCAAGGCTGAAGTACAAGAATCAGAAGAAGGTACGAAGATGTAAGAAATGTAACCCGACAGGGGGTGGATTTATCAGTAGGTTAGGCCTGGGGCGGCAGTTTTGTTTGATCGGAAACGGAAATGTCCGCCTAAAATCCTACAAAATCACACCTTTAGTTTTTTTGACTAATGAATGTATAATATATATGTGAATGTACAATTTTTCTCATTAATATTATATTATTTAGTGAGAAATGTATGAAATACTGTCAATTTAGTAAACTATTATTAAAATACTATCGAATTACTGAATACGTTTTTAATTAAGAAAAATCCTGTCCCTTTCGTTTGTTAGGGGCCCATACATGTATTACGTAAAACAATTTTAAGCCTTTTTTTTTCTGCCCCCATCCAACCCTTTTAGCAACCCCTTCACCGCCTTAAGTTACATAATGTTTCCAGTTTCACATTTTCCTCATATCATTTTTGAATGGACTGATTTTTTTTTGATTTTTTTTTTTTAGTAGACTATTTATTTTCAGGTCAGCTCTTATAAGTTTGAAATAAATAGAATTTTGAATAAAACAAGCAATTTCTAGTCAAAGAGTTTTATTTGTATTCACAAAAATACATGATTTTAAAAGTGTGACAAAGCTTAATTTTATGCAGGACTAGATTATTTTTTTTAAACATCTCTGTTATGTTACGCTAGCCTGACTCCCCCGTGTCATACTGCGTAATGCTATGATGAATCCCCCCCCCCCCACCCCCTTCAAGTGCGTTACATAATACATGTATGGGCCCTTATTAGGACAAGTTTTAAAACCAGGCAGCAAATAATAATATTAACACCGCGTCTTACTACCCGTTCGGGTTATACGCTTTAAGTACTAATTACGTTAATTGATTTAGGAATTGGGAAGGTTGAATTAGAGGAAGTGAACCCGCATTTGCGTGGAAAACCATTTAGGAAAAACCACCCCCAGTTCACCCGACCGAGATTCGAACCTCGATCTCCCCGTCTTCAGCAGTCGAGCTCAACACGACTAGCGCGTTAGCCAACTACGCCACAGAGGCGGGTGGCAGCAAATCAATCTAGTGTAGAGGTCAAAGGTCAAAGTCATCCCCTTCGAGTCCAGGTTAGGTCAAAACATGGAGAGCTGTCGCGAACCAAGCGTTAAGATTAAAGACCTAATGAAGATGAAGACAAACATCTAGCACGGACGACACACACTCGTTAGTAACACAATCAGGCCTGTGTTAGTACTCGGGGGGGTTACGAGCACATACTTGCCTGTCTCGCCACTCGCCGACTCAACTGTCCGAGTGCGAGTCGTCTGAAGAACTGACACACAAACAAACAAACCAGTACAACTGAGTCAGTTCCAATTATATAGATAAAAAAAAACACTGAGAGGCGATGCTCAATACATTTCAAATGTTACGTTTACCCGCTTCGGTGGCCGCATGGTCTAAGGCGTCACTCTCGCAGTAGAATGGACCACCCCGTGACGAGGAAAACAAGGTTCGAGTGTGCAAAGGGTGATTTTTCCCAAATTGTGTTTCAGTCCTCACACAAATGCGGGTACACTTTCTATAAATATTTCCTCCCTAATACCATCAATGTAATATAATAAATAGCACCGCGTCTTACTACCCGTTCGAGTTATATGCTTTAAGTACTGATTACGTTAATGGATTTAGGAATTGGGAAGGTTGAAATAGAGGAAGTGAACCCGCATTTGCGTGAAGGGAGAGTGGAAAACCATTTAGGAAAAACCACCCCCAGTTCATCCGACCGAGATTCGAACATTGATCTCCCCGTCCTCAGCAGTCTAGCTCAACACGACTAGCGCGTTAGCCAACTACGCCACCGAGGCGGGTATTAACGTAGTTAATACATATATAACCCGATAGTTAAAGATCTCTCGTCCAGCTGTTTACAGTCGGTGCTGCAAAGAAATATGCACATATATTAACTACCGCTGGCGTGTGAATTGCTGGTGACACTCGAGCGGATTAGACCAGTGGTTCTCAAACCGGGGTACGCGCATTACTTTCATGGGCGGGAAGGGCACGCAAGCGGTTCTCAAGAGAAAATCACAAGAGAACAACAAAATAGGGTGGGGAATTTTCGAAGAGAACGAAAGCACCTTTTTTTTCCTTCTTTTGACTATCTAACATTTGTACTTTGGGGGAAATCTTATTTTGGGAGGGAGGGGTGGGTACGTTAGAACTTTTAATCATGACAAAATGGATACAATCTTTGGGGGGGTGGGGAAAGTTTGAGAACCACTTCTTTAGACCATTCGACGACCAAACGCGGGGCCCAAGATCGGTACAGTAACGAAACCAATCGCTTCGTTGGATCACCTGTTTGAATCTCTGCTCACGGCGCTCAGGAGCTCCAGGCCCCAGCAGGTGTCATTCTGAAGACACGCCAGCGCCTGGCACAGGTTGGCGCCCACCTCCTGGAGATGAGCTGTGTGAAGGTGCTGATCCTACACAAGACAAGCGCCCCTTAGTGATGTCAGGAGTGATGTCACAGTAACAGTTTGTTTAGACTAGAACAGTCCCCGGTGTCAGAAGAGAGAGAGGTAGCGTGTGTACCTGGTAGAGTCCCCAGTGTCAGAAGAGAGAGGTAGCATGTGTACCTGGTAGAGTCCCCAGTGTCAGAAGAGAGAGGTAGCATGTGTACCTGGTAAAGTCCCCGGTGTCAGAAGAGAGGGGTAGTGTGTGTACCTGGTAGAGTCCCCAGTGTCAGAAGAGAGGGGTAGTGTGTGTACCTGGTAGAGTCCCCAGTGTCAGAAGAGAGAGGGGTAGCGTGTGTACCTGGTAAAGTCCCCAGTGCCAGAAGAGAGAGGTAGTGTGTGTACCTGGTAGAGTCCCCAGTGTCAGAAGAGAGAGAGGTAGTGTGTGTACCTGGTAGAGTCCCCGGTGTCAGAAGAGAGGGGTAGCGTGTGTACCTGGTAGAGTCCCCAGTGTCAGAAGAGAGGGGGAGTGTGTGTACCTGGTAGAGTCCCCAGTGTCAGAAGAGAGAGAGGTAGCATGTGTACCTGGTAAAGTCCCCGGTGTCAGAAGAGAGAGGTAGTGTGTGTACCTGGTAGAGTCCCCAGTGTCAGAAGAGAGAGAGGTAGTGTGTGTACCTGGTAGAGTCCCCAGTGTCAGAAGAGAGAGGTAGCATGTGTACCTGGTAAAGTCCCCGGTGTCAGAAGAGAGGGGTAGTGTGTGTACCTGGTAGAGTCCCCAGTGTCAGAAGAGAGGGGTAGTGTGTGTACCTGGTAGAGTCCCCAGTGTCAGAAGAGAGAGGGGTAGCGTGTGTACCTGGTAAAGTCCCCAGTGCCAGAAGAGAGAGGTAGTGTGTGTACCTGGTAGAGTCCCCAGTGTCAGAAGAGAGGGGTAGCGTGTGTACCTGGTAGAGTCCCCAGTGTCAGAAGAGAGGGTAGTGTGTGTACCTGGTAGAGTCCCCAGTGTCAGAAGAGAGAGGTAGTGTGTGTACCTGGTAGAGTCCCCAGTGTCAGAAGAGAGAGAGGTAGTGTGTGTACCTGGTAGAGTCCCCGGTGTCAGAAGAGAGGGGTAGCGTGTGTACCTGGTAGAGTCCCCGGTGTCAGAAGAGAGGGGTAGCGTGTGTACCTGGTAGAGTCCCCGGTGTCAGAAGAGAGAGGGGTAGCGTGTGTACCTGGTAGAGTCCCCGGTGTCAGAAGAGAGGGGTAGCGTGTGTACCTGGTAGAGTCCCCGGTGTCAGAAGAGAGGGGTAGCGTGTGTACCTGGTAGAGTCCCCAGTGTCAGAAGAGAGGGGTATTGTGTGTACCTGGTAGAGTCCCCAGTGTCAGAAGAGAGAGAGGTAGCGTGTGTACCTGGTAAAGTCCCCGGTCGCAGCCACAGAAGGATGTCTCCATGGTATAGCTTCTCTTAACCCCGTACTCCCGCCAGACCGTCACGCGGGCCGTGGTCTCCCGGGACCGCTCCACCCGGAAGTTGCACAGCGACAGAGTGAACGCCGGAGCGAAGTGTTGCATGAGATGGGGCAGCATCTGAAACCACGCAGGGGCAACTAAACTCTTTCAAAATCCCAAACATGGATGTATTAGCGCCGCTTCTTGCTTTGTTCAGTTTAACCTCACATGTACTAACTATGATAATACATAAGGGATGAGGAAGGTTGAATTTAGAGGGAGTGTACCCACATTTGTGTGAGCAGATAGTGGAAAACCATATTATAAAAATCTCTTTACATCCGACCCGAATTCGAACCTCGATCTTCCTGTCATTGGCAGTCTAGGCTATTGTGAGTGTGACGCCTTATACCATCTATTCACAGAAGCAGGTGTGGGTGACGAGGTTACCTGTGGGTGGAAGAGAGGGTGCTAAGAGGCAAGGGTGTAACAGGGGGTCGCTGGAGAGATTGATCTTAGACTCCTTTTAGAAAACAAACAATGGTAAACCGGTCTAACTTCATCAAACCGATCCATCGCATTAATAAAGTACTGCCGGCCTCGAGACCAGATGTTTGTGGGTTCGAAACCAGCTAGGACCGACGGTTTTTTCTTGAGCGATAGAAACCCATAGCACAACTTTCTTCGAAAGGGAGGTAAGTAAAGTTGTCGGTCCCGTGTCGATTGTGGCTTGTAAATTAACCCAGGAAGGTATGTTTCCCCGACAAAATTGGTAGGGCCTTTCGATCTGGCTCATAGAAATTCCCGTGTGCTGATATAATCAGTCAGTTCTGAATATGCACCTTAAATCAATATAAAAAAATATATTTATATCGTTTTATGGATGTTGGAGTGAGTAGGCAAGGATAAGGAAGTGTGGAGGAATATGAATAACTTGCATTATGCACCAACAGCTTTGGGTGTAGGTGACCTGGCGGCCGGGGTTCAATCCTCGGTCCCGGCACAGATTTATCTGATTACCAAACCCTTCCTTCACCTCTGACAAGACGTGTATTAATCACAACTTATGAATGTGGGGAATGCCAGGCCTCCACCGTGGTTCGGATCCCACGTTAAACTGTAGGTCCTCCATTTCATCTCACAATCACCCTACCATTGCACCTTAGCGTAAGTGTGTATAACCCGAATGGGTAGTAAGATACGGTGATAATAATAATAATAATAATAATAAACTGTGGGTGTACAAATTGTAAGTTAAACTATATCTTGGAGTGTATAATTTTTGAATACCACTGGTACGGATGACATGGGCTCACCAAATAGTCCACCGGGTTGTCGGTCTGTGCCCTGTCTGAGTCGCACCAGCTGTCCACATGGGAACAGCCGTACAGGAACACGTTCTTGCGGCGCGAGTGGCCGTGGTAGTCGCAGAACACGTACGGAGGCTTCTTCAGGACACGCGCGTAGTACTCTATCAGACCCTGACAAAATACACCCACAATACAGTGCCTGGCGCTAGTGTTGCTGTCCTAGGTTAAGTTAGTTTGTAAGTCTATATCCTTGTGCTCGTCCTGTTACCCAGATATTACAACTCCTGGTGCTAGTGTTGCTGTCCTAGGTTAAGTTAGTTTGTAAGTCTATATCCTTGTGCTCGTCCTGTTACCCAGATATTACAACTCCTGGTGCTAGTGTTGCTGTCCTAGGTTAAGTTAGTTTGTAAGTCTATATCCCTGTGTTGGTCCTGTTACCCAGATATTACAACTCCTGGTGCTAGTGTTGCTGTCCTAGGTTAAGTTAGTTTGTAAGTCTATATCCCTGTGTTGGTCATGTTACCCAGATATTACAACTCCTGGTGCTAGTGTTGCTGTCCTAGGTTAAGCTAGTTTGTAAGTCTATATCCCTGTGTTGGTCCTGTCACCCAGATATTACAACTCCTGGTGCTAGTGTTGCTGTCCTAGGTTAAGTTAGTTTGTAAGTCTATATCCCTGTGTTGGTCCTGTTACCCAGGTAATACAGCTCCTGGTGCTAGTGTTGCTGTCCTAGGTTAAGTTAGTTTGTAAGTCTATATCCTTGTGTTGGTCCTGTTACCGAGATATTACAACTCCTGGCGCTAGTGTTGCTGTCCTAGGTTAAGCTAGTTTGTAAGTCTATATCCCTGTGTTGGTCCTGTTACTCAGATATTACAACTTCTAGTGCTAGTGTTGCTGTCCTAGGTTAAGTTAGTTTGTAAGTCTATATCCCTGTGTTGGTCCTGTTACCCAGATATTACAACTCCTGGTGCTAGTGTTGCTGTCCTAGGTTAAGCTAGTTTGTAAGTCTATATCCCTGTGTTGGTCCTGTATCCAGATATTACAACTCCTGATGCTAGTGTTGCTGTCCTAGGTTAAGCTAGTTTGTAAGTCTATATCCCTGTGTTGGTCCTGTTACTCAGATATTACAACTTCTAGTGCTAGTGTTGCTGTCCTAGGTTAAGTTAGTTTGTAAGTCTATATCCCTGTGTTGGTCCTGTCACCCAGATATTACAACTCCTGGTGCTAGTGTTGCTGTCCTAGGTTAAGTTAGTTTGTAAGTCTATATCCCTGTGTTGGTCCTGTTACTCAGATATTACAACTCCTGGTGCTAGTGTTGCTCTCCTAGGTTAAGTTAGTTTGTAAGTCTATATCCCTGTGTTGGTGCTGTTACCCAGATATTACAACTCCTGGTGCTAGTGTTGCTGTCCTAGGTTAAGCTAGTTTGTAAGTCTATATCCTTGTGCTCGTCCTGTTACCCAGATATTACAACTCCTGGTGCTAGTGTTGCTGTCCTATGTTAAGTTAGTTTGTAAGTCTATATCCCTGTGTTGGTGCTGTTACCCAGATATTACAACTCCTGGTGCTAGTGTTGCTGTCCTAGGTTAAGCTAGTTTGTAAGTCTATATCCCTGTGTATGTGTTGGGCCTGTTACCCAGATATTACAGCTCCTGGTGCTAGTTTTGCTGTCCTAGGTTAAGTTAGTTTGTTAAGTCTATATCCCTGTGTTGGTCCTGTTACCCAGATATTACAACTCCTGGTGCTAGTGTTGCTGTCCTAGGTTAAGTTAGTTTGTAAGTCTATATCCCTGTGTTGGTCCTGTTACCCAGATATTACAACTCCTGGTAATAGTGTTGCTGTCCTAGGTTAAGTTAGTTTGTAAGTCTTCTATTAACGTTATATTAGAAGTATAAATTTATTTTTTAATTATTTCATTTATTGCAAATTTTTAAAAAATACCATAAATTGAACGCAATTTGGATGAAGATTTTATTTTGATAAAAATAAAAGTGTACCCCAACATAGCTCTCCAGTTCGGGTATACGATATAGCTTGTTGGCCTTCCCAACCCCAAATGGGGTACACTTTCACATCTCTCACGATGTAGTTTTCTCATCATTCCTGCTGGTGAAGTGTCTAATTGATATTCACCCTCCTTTGTGTTCACACCGGCACCCCATCGGGGCCCCACAAGTACCCACCTTGGTGTGGAAAATGACCGGGTGCAGCTGAGGGTCTGGCCGACTCCACCGTCGGTTCAAGTCTTCATCTGTCAGGCCGCACCGGTGGCTGTAACAACACACAGTTCTGGTTAGTACAGGCAGAGCCAGCAGGGGCTGAAAGAAGCCAGGGGCAAAGCCCCCCGGGCCGAGGAGTCGCTACGCCATGCCTTTGACTCAGACACCTTCAGTGGACTAATTAGTGATAGCAAGTTTACCGCAATAATCTTAAAATAGAAACATTTTACTAAAAACTTGTAAAAAATGTGAAACGAAACTGTTACAGAAACATTGAAACCCGGGGTCCACCGAGGAGCAAAAGAATTGAATAAAAATACATTTGCTTATAGCTCGGATACTTTTTTTTTTAGCACCGCGTCTTACTACCCGTTCGGATTATACGCTTAAGTACTAATTAAGCTAATGGATCAGTAGTTGGGAAGGTTGAATACATAGGAAGTGAACCCGCATTTGCGTGGAGGGAGAATCGAAAACTATTTAGTAAAAACCGCCGCCCCCCCCCCAGTTCACCCGACCGAGATTCGAACCTCGATCTCCCCGTCTTCAACCAGTCTAGATTAACACGAAACTAGCGCGTTAGCCAACTACGCCACCGAGGCGGGTTCAGATACTATTGAATTTCTAATAAATTTTTCAAACAAATTTCAAAATTTGAGAAGATATTCTTTCCACGGAATCCGAACCACGGTGGCGACCTGACATTCCACATATTCACAAGTTGTGATTAATACACGTCTTGTCAGAGGTGAAGGAAGGGTTTGATAATCAGATAAATCTGTGCCGGGACCGAGGATTGAACCCTGGACTCGAGCACAGAATGTCGGACACCTTACCCCTCCTCACCACCACTACATAAAAACAATCCTAAATATTATAAAAACTTTTCACTCATTTCAGAAAATATTTGCGCCCATCTATCAGAGACAGAAATATTTGATTTATCCCATGCAGCCAACCTCCTCACAATTACAGCAAGACTTTAGCCGGGGGGGGGGGGGGGTTCAAACACCCCCCACAAAATTTTATGAACAAAATTAATATGGCTTTATTTATGGTTCAAACCATATCAAAATTAAGATACAAATACATATTAGGGGGCTGTGTTACCATAAAAAAAGCACTTTGGAGAGCTTCTAGAGGTGTTAAATATTTAGAAATTTTCCAAACCTTCGCCATTTTGGGGTTATTTTACCATGGAAACAAAAAAACTTCAGAGCTTCTAGAAATGTTTTTTTTTTTTTGCTAGCTTCCAGCAATTGGGGGATGTGGCGCCCCAAAAACCCCTGAAATTATTGGCTGGCTACGGCCTTGAACTCGATCTTTATGATTGACAACAATATTTAAGCATATTTTAAAATTTTTATAAAACGACGGACGGCCGGGACATGGGGAAAAAAAACGGGACTTACGGTCACCCTAGCTATGTACCTTTGTCCGCCACTGGAAGATGCCAGACATGCGCCCTCAAGACGACAATCGTCACCTCCACTTGCGCATGCGGTCCGCGCACTTCCGGTACCATTGTCTCTGTAAAGCACTTCCGGAGAAACAAGAGAAGGGAGGCGCCCGGAAATGAGACGTGAATCATTGCCCCCCCCCCCCTACACCCTCTCAGAGAACCTTCTCCTGACGCGAGAGGTCGCCTGTTCGTTCCTCGACGAATGAAGAGTGGGCCGGCCGGAAGTACGTCATATTGTTGTTGTTGTTTTGTCACTACGTCTCCGTTATATAAGTTAAGCTTCGAGACACTTCGGTGGCCGCATGGTCTAAGGCGCTACTCTCGCAGTAAGACTAGGCTGCCGATGACTGGGAAGATTGAGGTTCGAATCTCGATCGGGTGTATTGAAAGCTCCCCCCCCCCACTCTCCCTCCACGCAAATGTGGGTACACTTCTTCTAAATATAACCTTCCTAATCCTTAAATCCAATAGCGTAATTAGTACAGAAGTGTATAACCCGAACGGGTAGTAAGACGCGGTGACAACAACAAAAAATGGTACGGAACCCCACACGGACTTTCTCGCTCTAATGTCTAAAAATGAAGATATTTACTCAAAACTCGTAATAAATGTGAAAAGAAATAATATACACTGGCAAACCCAAAAATAAATTACACTATCCTTATGTAAAACATTTTTTTTTTAGTCCCGGTTTTAAATTTTATAATTTTGTTTTTAAAGAATTAATGTCCTCAATTGTATGTTTGGACCGATAAAAAAAATATCAATATTGGGTCCACAAGGGTCAACACTTCGTATTAAAATTTCGTCTTCCGGTTAAAATTTTCGACATTTTATTGGTTGTTGCAAATCTTCACGTCATCGCATTGCTATTAAATTCCTCATTTATAAAATTTTGACCAATAAAAAATGTAAATATTGAGTCTAAAACGAAGGAGATAGATCATTGTTGTACAAACATTTTTCCTAAGAGGTTTAAGGAAAAATAGCATACACTTTTTGAGAGACTTAAATTTAATTACTCTATGGCATTGGAGAATTATTGCGTTAAAACTCAAGTAGTATCTCTTTACAACTAGAGCTCACAAAAACTGTATTAATATATTTGCCGGGTGACCTGGTGGTCTAGGGGTAAGGTGTCAAGACTTCTGTGCTGGCGGCCGGGGTTCGATCCTCGGTCCCGGCACAGATTTATCTGATTTCCAAACCCTTCCTACATCTCTGACAAGACATCTTGTGAATGTGTGGAATGCCAGGTCGCCACCGTGGTTCGGATTCCACGTTAAACTGTAGGTCCTTCATTTCATCTCACAATCACCCTACCATTACACATTAGCATAAGTGCGTATAACCCGAACGGGTAGTAAGACACAGTGCTAATAATAATAATAATAATATATTTGCCAATATCTCAGAAACTGTTGGTTTTATAAAAATATATTCCATATAAAAGTTTTTTTTATTTTTAATAGTACTACAATTTTGCAATGATAAGTTATTTAGTATCTCAAATAGTTGCGGAGATACGAAAATTTCAGCTTCTGTAAAGTACTCTAAAGTTAATTTTCACGGGAAAATGAAAATAGTCAGTTTATTTATAATCTTAATCAACGCCTATATACGAATTTTAATCAAAATCGTTAGAGCCGATTTTGAGAAAATCTATTTTTTCTCTTTTCGCCCTTTACTAAACTACCTACTCTTAATTTTAAGTTTAAACAGACACACAGACAACAGACGACATTGCAAAGACCACTTTTTAGGGTTCGAATGGGGGGGGGGGGGGGGCCTGAAACGTCGAGATTCAAAAAAATCTCAAGTCCGATTTTTTTTTACGATCACAATACTTTCTCTACCTGTAACATAACGAGAAAGTAAAAAACTTTCCTTTCAATGGGTTCAGCTACAAAAATAATTTTGTTACTTTTAAAAGACTTTTTTTTTTTGTTAAAATTGGCTCTTGAACTCATTTATATAGTTAATTCAGAATTTATGTTCAGATGCTATAAAATTCCTGAAATTTTCTTTAGGCATATAGGAGGCTCCAATCCGCCCCCCCTCCCCCTATTTTGGAAAACTTACGTGGGTACTCCTGGCCCTACCCTCTTCTTGCGAGAATAGGATATTCTGAGCCTCTCAACTTAGCAGACATGGACTGTTCTTCCCAAAAAAAAAGGGGGGGGGGGAGGGGAGAGGAAGGTAATAAAACTTCTCAACTCTTGAGCGGAACAAATGAGAGACAAACTTTACGCTAGCAATAAAAATAATTTGGAGGGGGGAGAAAATTTTCAATTGGACACATAAAAATATTTCTCATTTTAGTTCAGGTTTGAAAACTTCTTCCTTCTTTTTTTTTTTTTTTTTTAAGAAATAAAGAACTAAGGTCAGACTTTTTACCCATAGTTGCAAAAAATAACATCCCTCTACCCCCCCCCCCCTCCCACAGATTAAAATAAAATTGTTGCCTCAAGAAAACTCTAAAGTCAAAATACGGACACACGTCTAATAAAAAATAAAAAAATCTTGTTTTGACAAAAGGAAATACCTTTTCCCTTTGTGTGTGTGAACTATTTATTACACGGGGTGTTATTTGGGGGGGGGGGGTGTTCACTTACCCGTTTCCCTCCCCAAGACATTAGTACAATAAAATGGGGCAATCTTAGAACCGTAAAAAGTACCATAGTTTTCATTCCATAAAATGTTGAGATGGAAGGCTTTACAGTTTTTATAACAAAAAAGAATATTTATTTTTTTGTTGGAAATAAATCAAATAGCTCTCCAGTAGGTCTTTATAGGTTGATTTTAATCCCCTCCACTCGGAAATATCAACAGTTGTTGAATATCTTTCATTAGCATGGTGGATTTAGAACAAAAAGTTACGTATGTTAAAATGCTAATATCCCAGCTTATCTTGTGTGTGATTTCACGGTTGATCGAGTATTCAATATCACGGTTTATCGAGTCGTACTCTTAGCATAACGTCCCTAGGTTTTCCCCGGTCCTGCGGGCTGACAACATACCATATGGTATAAACAATGAATGATGGAAATGGTCGGAGACATCAATAAAACCTTCCCTGTGAAGAGTCACCCAAGTAAGCCTGCGTGAGTCCGTCTAGACGAGCAGGTACGGAAGACCACCCCTTCCTTTCCTGGAGCAGGCAGACAAAGGACTGTCAAGGTCTCTCACACACACTCACATATCCTCTCTGCATGTGTGGGAGTCAGGAGTAGGGAGACCACTAGGCAACGGATACATCCAATATCACCTCCGAGCTAACTGCGGTTCCTATGGAGAAAAGATTTATCTTTGCTCTCTCTCGGTTAACTGTTGCCAAATCTCCTCGCTCTCAGTTAGGTCTGAAGGTGGTGTGCTGTGGTAAGGAGCTACTGGCAACAGCGACTGACCAGCGTTGCCAAACCTGTCTTATATTTAAGGGAGGATTTATCACATGAAAACAAGAGAATGACAAGCTGTTTCCCAATAGTAACCATACAGTTCTCTCACAGATGATATTTGAAGATTGACCACATGAAAACAAGAGAATGACAAGCTGTTTCCCAATAGTAACCATACAGTTCTCTCACAGATGATATTTGAAGATTGAACACATGAAAACAAGAGAATGACAAACTGTTTCCCAATAGTATCCATACAGTTCTCTCAGAGATGATATTTGAAGATTGACCACATGAAAACAAGAGAATGACAAGCTGTTTCCCAATAGTAACCATACAGTTCTCTCAGAGATGATATTTGAAGATTGACCACATGAAAACAAGAGAATGACAAGCTGTTTCCCAATAGTAACCATACAGTTCCCTCAGAGATGATATTAGAAGATTGACAACTGGGAGCATTGAGGAGTGATGATCTAACACATGTGATTTTTTTTTGTCTCATTCTCTTTTTAGGCTCATTTAGGTGCATCTATTTTATAACTACCATCTCCTCACTTGAAGCGGCCAATAAACTTGCTATTAGATGTACTAAAAATAATAAACCTCCGATTAATCAATATTACGATCACGGATATATGTTAATCGAAGATTTTCCTTAATCCGCCTTGATATCGAACCACAGTCAAATGTTCATTGGAAGAACATTATGACATCTAGAACAGTTACTATAGTCCAATGTTCATAGGAAGAACCTTATCTGACAACTAGAACAGTTTCTACAGTCCAATGTTCGTAGGAAGAACCTTATATGACAGCTAGAACAGTTACTACAGTCCAATGTTCATATGAAGAACCTTATCTGACAGCTAGAACAGTTACTACAGTCCAATGTTCATAGGAAGAACCTTATCTGACAGCTAGAACAGTTACTACATTCCAATGTTCATAGGAAGAACCTTATCTGACAACTAGAACAGTTACTACAGTCCAATGTTCATAGGAAGAACCTTATCTGACAGCTGGAACAGTTACTACAGTTCAATGTTCATAGGAAGAACCTTATCTGACAGATATAACAGTTACTACAGTCCAATGTTCATAGGAAGAACCTTATCTGAAAACTAAGTAAGTTTGGGGGTTCAAACCCCCCCTCCGAAATTTTATGAACAAAATAGAAATATGGCTTTATTCATGATTCAAACAATATCACAATTAAATATACAAGTACAAATTAGGGAGCTTTTACCATAAAAAGCACTTCAGATAGCTTCTAGAACGTTGTATCATTTATAATTTTTTTCTAGCTTCCGGCAATTGGGGGTTGGGCCCACCAAATCCCCCCCTTCTTGAAATTATTGGCTGGCTAGGGCCTTGGTTATTTCTATGAAAGTTGTATTGTATATTTTTTGTGGGCAGACTCCGTTGCAGGTTTTTTTTTTTACTCAACTCTTGACACTCAATCATCGAGATAATTGGGAAATGAATGTTGTACGGTTCGAGTTAGCACAATCTTAAACCAAATAAGCCCTCGTTCATACGCCTGCTGGACACAATTATTTTATCCAATTAGATTTGAAAGAGATGAAATTGCTCCGTGATTACGTCTGACGTCATATCCTATATTTAGAGAGACCTGGTATTTCCGGCACAGTGCAACAACCTTCTCTCTCTCTCTCTCTCGTGTATTAGGATGAGGAAGGTAGAATTCAAAGAAAGTGTACCCATATTTACGTGAAGGGTGAGAGGAAAAAAAAAATAGTTTTGTAAAAACCACTCTCAGAACACATGACCGGAAATTGAAACCCGATCTTCCCCGTTGTATGCAGTATAATGTATTGCGAGTATGACGCCCTAGTCCATTCGACCACCGAAGCGGTTCGAAAATGCCGGATAATTTTAAAATATCACGTTGAGTTTATTAAACTTTTAATTTATATACTAGCAAAAATAAAAAAATTATTGATGACATTTAACTATTCCAAAATCAAGGACGAAAATAACGAACCTTTGAATGCGTCGTATGTTTCGTAATAGCTATATCGCTGGCTATTTTGTAAATGTTGACCGTAATTATATACTTAATTAAGTACGAAACTATCGCTAATGTATTTCATGATAGTTGACCATCATTATTTCAGTACGAACTAAGCAAGAAAACATCCGGTGAGACCATCCGGGGATCCCAACCCTGACCAGACCTTACGACCAATAAACACAGCCGTGATTGTAATGTATGGCCGCAGTGGCGGCTCGTAGCTAAAATTAGTGAGGGTGCTACTCCAGAAATGTTTTAGCCTTTGTTTTAAAATTGTGTAAAAGGGGGGGGAAAAAAATTATTCAGGAACTTGATAAAATCTTAACAAAAAAAACCTGTTTACTTACTTTAACTTAAATTGTTACGTTCAAGCTTGGTCTATTCATTTAAAAATAAAATCCATACGTCTTGTTTTAATTTGCGCAAAATGTTCAATAATATTCTCCTTGATCTCTGGATGACAATTGAGGAAATTTTTCTCCATTGAAAGTACTGCAAGCGTATTTAGTCTTTCTATTAAATAAAATAACAAAAAAAAAATGAATCAAATAGAATAGCTGGAAGCAGAATAATAATCTAATTCTACTCTCTTCTTCTACACTTTATCACATTCAAGAATATAGTACACGGTTTTTAATCACAACACACGCTGAGTAAAAAAAAAAACTTCCTTCCATCACCACGCCAGAGCCGCCACTGCGAGAGCAACAGTGCTCTCTCTACCTGGCAGTCCCCGCCTTCCTCCCCACCCCCTCTTATGTGCGCATGCGCACAACAGTCAAACACCACGTCACTGGCACTGTGAAGCGCACAGTTCCACACAAAGATGTTTGTATCTTTTTCATAAACTGGGGGATGGCTACTGAAGTACAGACATTAAGCTTAAGGATTATATATTGTACTACAAAAATAAAAAGGACTAATTATATTAAATGTTATCGATAATATCAAGTGGGAATAGGGGCTGCTGCAGTTCCGCAGTGCCAATACACGAGTCACAACTGTGTATGGGTGTCCCCAATAAGGCAGACAGTTAACCTAACGTTCCACTACTTGGCAAGGTGTTGCTGACTAACCAAACAGGTTCCTGCTCATCTCGGGCAGATGCGGGCCCAATGATAGAACGCGACAACCACTCAGGGATCTGCGATGAACCTGAGGAGGAGCCGGCCAAACTAGTTTCAGTTGAACTCAATCGGATCAGGGAAGATACATACATGATATGGCAGGTAATATATTACCGTGATATGTGTCTTAGGCCCCATCTACACAAACAGTTAGTTTTGTAGACTTAACAGACAGCTGGAACAGTTACTACAGTCCAATGTTCATAGGAAGAACCTTATCTGACAGCTAGAACAGTTACTACAGTCCAATGTTCATAGGAAGAACCTTATCTGACAGCTAGAACAGTTACTACAGTCCAATGTTCATAGGAAAAACCTTATCTGAAAGCTAGAACAGTTACTACAGTCCAATGTTCATAGGAAGAACCTTATCTGACAACTAGAACAGTTACTACAGTCCAATGTTCATAGGAAGAACCTTATCTGACAGCTAGAACAGTTACTACAGTCCAATGTTCATAGGAAGAACCTTATCTGACAACTAGAACAGTTACTACAGTCCAATGTTCATAGGAAAAACCTTATCTGACAGCTAGAACAGTTACTACAGTCCAATGTTCATAGGAAGAACCTTATCTGACAGCTAGAACAGTTACTACAGTCCAATGTTCATAGGAAGAACCTTATCTGACAGCTAGAACAGTTACTACAGTCCAATGTTCATAGGAAGAAACTTATCTGACAGCTGGAACAGTTACTACAGTTCAATGTTCATATGAAGAACCTTATCTGAGAGCTAGAACAGTTACTACAGACCAATGTTCATAGGAATAACCTTATCTGACAACTAGAACAGTTACTACAGTCCAATGTTCATAGGATGAACCTTATCTGACAGCTAGAACAGTTACTACAGTCCAATGTTCATAGGAAGAACCTTATCTGACAGCTAGAACAGTTACTACAGTCCAATGTTAATAGGAAGAACCTTATCTGACAGCTAGAACAGTTACTACAGTCCAATGTTCGTAGGGAGAACCTTATCTGACAGCTAGAACAGTTACTACAGTCCAATGTTCATAGGAAGAACCTTATCTGACAGCTAGAACAGTTACTACAGTCGAATGTTCATAGGAAGAACCTTATCTGACAGCTAGAACAGTTACTACAGCCCAATGGTCATAGGAAGAACCTTATCTGACAACTAGAACAGTTACTACAGTCCAGTGTTCATAGGAAGAACCTTATCTGATAACTAGAACAGTTACTACAGTCCAATGTTCGTAGGGAGAACCTTATCTGACAGCTAGAACAGTTACTACAGTCCAATGTTCATAGGAAGAACCTTATCTGACAACTAGAACAGTTACTACAGTCCAATGGTCATAGGAAGAACCTTATCTGATAACTAGAACAGTTACTACAGTCCAATGTTCATAGGAAGAACCTTATCTGACAGCTAGAACAGTTACTACAGTCCAATGTTCATAGGAAGAACCTTATCTGACAGCTAGAACAGTTACTACAGTCCAATGTTCATAGGAAGAACCTTATCTGACAACTAGAACAGTTACTACAGTCCAATGTTCGTAGGGAGAACCTTATCTGACAGCTAGAACAGTTACTACAGTCCAATGTTCATAGGAAGAACCTTATCTGACAGCTAGAACAGTTACTACAGTCCAATGTTCGTAGGGAGAACCTTATCTGACAGCTAGAACAGTTACTACAGTCCAATGTTCATAGGAAGAACCTTATCTGACAGCTAGAACAGTTACTACAGTCCAATGTTCGTAGGGAGAACCTTATCGGACAGCTAGAACAGTTACTACAGTCCAATGTTCATAGGAAGAACCTTATCTGACAGCTAGAACAGTTACTACAGTCCAATGTTCATAGGAAGAACCTTATCTGACAGCTAGAACAGTTACTACAGCCCAATGGTCATAGGAAGAACCTTATCTGACAACTAGAACAGTTACTACAGTCCAGTGTTCATAGGAAGAACCTTATCTGATAACTAGAACAGTTACTACAGTCCAATGTTCGTAGGGAGAACCTTATCTGACAGCTAGAACAGTTACTACAGTCCAATGTTCATAGGAAGAACCTTATCTGACAACTAGAACAGTTACTACAGTCCAATGTTCATAGGAAGAACCTTATCTGATAACTAGAACAGTTACTACAGTCCAATGTTCATAGGAAGAACCTTATCTGACAGCTAGAACAGTTACTACAGTCCAATGTTCATAGGAAGAACTTATCTGACAGCTAGAACAGTTACTACAGTCCAATGTTCATAGGAAGAACCTTATCTGACAGCTAGAACAGTTACTACAGTCCAATGTTCATAGAAGAACCTTATCTGACACTAGAACAGTTACTACAGTCCAATGTTCGTAGGGAGAACCTTATCTGACAGCTAGAACAGTTACTACAGTCCAATGTTCATAGGAAGAACCTTATCTGACAGCTAGAACAGTTACTACAGTCCAATGTTCTAGGAAACCTTATCGACAGCTAGAACAGTTACTACAGTCCAATGTTCATAGGAAGAACCTTATCTGACAGCTAGAACAGTTACTACAGTCCAATGTTCATAGGAAGAACCTTATCTGACACAGAACAGTTACTACACAGTCCAATGTTCATAGGAAGAACCTTATCTGACAGCTAGAACAGTTACTACAGTCCAATGTTCATAGGAAGAACCTTATCGACAACTAGAACAGTTACTACAGTCCAATGTTCTAGGAGAACCTTATCTGACAGCTAGAACAGTTACTACAGTCCAATGTTCATAGGAAGAACCTTATCTGACAGCTAGAACAGTTACTACAGTCCATGTTCATAGGAAGAACCTTATCTGACAGCTAGAACAGTTACTACAGCCCAATGTCATAGGAAGAACCTTATCTGACAACTAGAACAGTTACTACAGTCCAATGTTCATAGGAGAACCTTATCTGATAACTAGAACAGTTACTACAGTCCAATGTTCATAGGAAGAACCTTATCTGACAGCTAGAACAGTTACTACAGTCCAATGTTCATAGGAGAACCTTATCTGACAGCTAGAACAGTTACTACAGTCCAATGTTCATAGGAAGAACCTTATCTGACTAGCTAGAACAGTTACTACAGTCCAATGTTCGTAGGGAGAACCTTATCGACAGCTAGAACAGTTACTACAGTCCAATGTTCATAGGAAGAAACTTATCTGACAGCTGAAACAGTTACTACAGTCCAATGTTCATAGGAAGAACCTTATCTGACAGCTAGAACAGTTACTACAGTCCAATTTCATAGGAAGAACCTTATCTGACAGCTAGAACAGTTACTACAGTCCAATGTTCATAGGAAGAACCTTATCGACAACTAGAACAGTTACTACAGTCCAATGTTCGTAGGAGAAACCTTATCTGACAGCTAGAACAGTTACTACAGTCCAATGTTCATAGGAAGAACCTTATCTGACAGCTAGAACAGTTACTACAGTCAATGTTCATAGGAAGAACCTTATCTGACAGCTAGAACAGTTACTACAGTCCAATGTCATAGGAAGAACCTTATCTGACACTAGAACAGTTACTACAGTCCAATGTTCATAGGAAGAACCTTATCTGAACTAGAACAGTTACTACAGTCCAATGTTCATATGAAGAACCTTATCTGAAGCTAGAACAGTTACTACAGTCCAATGTTCATAGGAAGAACCTTATCGACAGCTAGAACAGTTACTACAGTCAATGTTCATAGGAAGAACCTTATCTGACAGCTAGAACAGTTACTACAGCCCAATGTCATAGGAAGAACCTTATCTGACACTAGAACAGTTACTACAGTCCAGTGTTCATAGGAAGAACCTTATCTGAACTAGAACAGTTACTACAGTCCAATGTTCATAGAAGAACCTTATCTGAACTAGAACAGTTACTACAGTCCAATGTTCATATGAAGAACCTTATCTGATAGCTAGAACAGTTACTACAGTCCAATGTTCATAGGAAGAACCTTATCTGACAGCTAGAACAGTTACTACAGTCCATTGTTCATAGGAAGAACCTTATCAGACAGCTAGAACAGTTACTACAGTCCAATGTTCATAGGAAGAACCTTATCTGACAACTAGAACAGTTACTACAGTCCAATGTTCATAGGAAGAACCTTATCTGACAGCTAGAACAGTTACTACAGTCCAATGTTCATAGGAAGAACCTTATCTGACAACTAGAACAGTTACTACAGTCCAATGTTCATAGGAAGAACCTTATCTGACAGCTAGAACAGTTACTACAGTCCAATGTTCATAGGAAGAACCTTATCTGACAACTAGAACAGTTACTACAGTCCATTGTTCATAGGAAGAACCTTATCAGACAGCTAGAACAGTTACTACAGTCCAATGTTCATAGGAAGAACCTTATCTGACAACTAGAACAGTTACTACAGTCCAATGTTCATAGGAAGAACCTTATCTGACAGCTAGAACAGTTACTACAGTCCAATGTTCATAGGAAGAACCTTATCTGATAACTAGAACAGTTACTACAGTCCAATTTTCATAGGAAGAACCTTATCTGACAGCTAGAAAAACTACTACAATCCAATGTTCACAGGAAGAACCTTATCTGAAAGAATAGTTACTACTGTCCAATGTTCATAGGAAGGACCTTATCTGACAACTAGAACAATTACTACAGTCCAATATTCATAGGAAGAACCTTATCTGACAGAACAGTTACTACAGTCCAATGTTCGTAGGAAGAACCTTATCTGACAGCTGTGACAGGTACTACAGTCCAATGTTCATAGGAAGAACCTTATCTGACAGCTAGAACAGTTACTACAGTCCAATGTTCGTAGGAAGAACCTTATTTCACAGGTAAATTTTATCAATGCTGACCGTGATATAATATGTGTGTGTCCTCTAAAAGGTTATTCGTATGAACATTGGACTGTAGCTCCCACCTCCAGTTCTCCTGGACGTGACGGGGTCATGTGAAGAAGACAGGGACATTCCCTCCGGAGTTATTAGGCGCCTTCGTAGCGGACGGAGTACGAACCAACGGTAAACGAACTCGAGAGGCCGTGTTAATCTCGAACCAGCCTACAAGTCAGGAAATAACACTTTTGCCGATTAAAAAACAAATACCGAGATAAAAAAAATTCAGCAAGAAGACGGTCGTAAAAAGGTTACATGTGGCCAGTGAGCTCTGTCCGCCAAACTTAGTCACTTACTCTGTGACAACAGGAAATGGAGAATATAAGAGTTCTAACCAGTCCACCTCATTACACCCTATCCCTAAATTGAGCTAGTTCTATCCAGTCCACCTCATTACACCCTATCCCTAAATTGAGCTAGTTCTATCCAGTCCACCTCATTACACCCTCTCCCTATATTGAGTTAGTTCTAACCAGTCCACCTCATTACACCCTATCCCTAAATTGAGCTAGTTCTATCCAGTCCACCTCATTACACCCTATCCCTAAATTGAGCTAGTTCTATCCAGTCCACCTCATTACACCCTATCTCTATCTTGAGCTAGTTCTAACCAGTCCACCTCATTACACCCTATATCTATCTTTAGCTAGTTCTATCCAGTCCACCTCATTACACCCTATCTCTATCTTGAGCTAGTTCTATCCAGTCCACCTCATTACACCCTATTCCTATCTTGAGCTAGTTCTATCCAGTCCACCTCATTACATCCCATCTCTGTCAAGTCCTTTCCAATGTTATCCTCCCAACTGTGTCTAGGTCTTTTCAATGGTCTCTTCGTATTGGGTTTGTCATTCAATAAGCTATCTTGAACAACACGGTTCTAGAATCTCCTATTCGCGCTACCCGTCTGTCCAAACGTAATAAACGAGATCTGTTTGTCCCAACAATGCAAGATGATTAGTTTGCCTAAGGGTTAGTAAGATTCTTCAGTTCATTATTTCATCCACTCAAATATCTAATATTTTTTTAAGCTCTCAGTTAATTATCCCAAATTAACGAATGTGCCAGTATTGGTTTTTCTTTAAATTTTGCGAATTTCCCCGGTTCTCCGGCTAGTTAGAAACCACGAATTTACGTCAAGTGCACCACCCCAAGATAAATTCCTTTCCAAGCACTTGTTACAAGTTTCACCCTGTAAATTATTAAAGGTACCTCATCAATGAAGTTAACAAGGGTAAGGGTGTATTTGTTACTCAGGTAAACTGGTGATATCGTTCACGTTTTTTTATCACTCTTTATTCTTTCAAGTGAAAATAACACAATCCTTTTTTTTTCGGTGCCAGCCCTTCTATAAAAAAAAGGTTGTCATAAATATTGCTGTTTAAAAAAGTCGAACCTTTTCTTAATCTATTTTTTTAAGAGGAAAGCCAATAAATACGAACCTTCTAGTCTTTTAATGAAAAAAATTAAACAAAATAAACTACCTTATGGCGAGATAAAATTACGATTTTTGAACACTAGGTAAAATTGTATTAATCTAGAGATTTATTAAGGGAAAGTCGCTCTAGTTCTCAATTCAACAATGACTTAAAGCTTCTTATCTCAGTAATATACTTGAGTAATACAAATGATGTAATTTGTTAGAGGAATTTTATCTCAAGGTAAAGAGGAAAGCTCGCTGCTAGTTCTCAAATATCAAACAATGACTGTATTTGTTAGAGGAAACTTCTTATCTAAGGTAAAGAGGAAAGCTCGCTGCTAGTTCTCAATATCAAACAATGACTTATTTGTTAAGGAAACTTCTTATCTCAAGGTAAAGAGAAAGCTCGCTGCTAGTTCTCAAATACAAACAATGACTGTATTTGTTAGAGGAAACTTCTTATTCAAGTAAAAGAAAGCTCGCTGCTAGTTCTCAAATACAAACAATGACTTTATTTGTAGAGGAAACTTCTATCTCGAGGTAAAAGGAAAGCTCGCTGGTAGTTCTCAAATATCAAACAATGACTGTATTTGTTAGAGGAAACTTCTTATCTCGAGGTAAAAAGGAAAGCTCGCTGGTAGTTCTCAAATATCAAACAATGACTGTATTTGTTAGGAAGGCTAAATCTAGAGCCATTTACCATCAAGACTAGTCTCGTAACTCCGATAATATGATTAAAAAGTCGTTGAAAATGAGCTAATGTCACATTTTCACACGTTTGTTTGTATTAATAAAACTCAAAATAATGGGTTGCAAAGGAAAAAGAGTCATGTTGGAATCTTTCGACTTTATTTCGGCCCTTAACAATATTTTGAAATAACGCATCGTAGAATTAAATATCGCGTTGGAGCTGAATGTCTGCGGGGCAATTTCTCTCTTACCTAGGCGGCCCCCTTAATAAGGGCATACAATGCATTAATTAGTTTACATGCATGATTACTTTTATCTCGCAAAATGTGTTGGATAAATGAAATCTTGCAGGTAAACTATTTAAATTAATAAGTCAATAAAATTAAATATTGAAAGGGACTTTCCCTTAAAGCGCAAATATGGTGGTCCAGGCCTTGTGCCCCCACCCCCAGAACTCTCACATCAAACACGCCCATATAGGAGTACATGGGGTTATTGGCGGCTGGGACAACACTTAAAGTAAACTAAGTCTATGTCAATCCAAATTTTTCAATTTCTAATCGAATATTACTTGAAATTATTATATTGTTTATTTAATCAAATTCAACAACAAAAACAGTCTTAAAAAATAGGTTTAAAAAATTCAACATTATTGCTGTGAATAATTTAAAATTTGCAAATTTCTATGTTCAAGTGAAATAATTTGATTTGATCCGTTAAATTAGTATTATTATTATCACCACGTCTTACTACCCCTTCGGGTTGTACGCACTTATGCTAATGTGTTATGGTAGGGTGATTGTGAGATGAAATGAAGGACCTACAGTTTAACGTGGAATCCGAACCACGGTGAAGGCATGGCATTCCACACATTCACAAGTTGTGATTACTACGCGTCCTGTCAGAGGTGAAGGAAGGGTTTGGTAATCAGATAAATCTGTGCTGGGACCGAGGATTGAACCCCGGACCCCCAGCACAGAAGTACGACACCCCTAGACCGCCAGGTCACCTTTAATCCGTTAAAAAATAAAATTTTAAATACAATTACAAAACTTAAAGAAAATTGTTTCCTTCCTATTTAGGTAATAAACATATTTAAAATAATCGAGTAGGGTAAAGACTTAATAAGAGTTTAGAGGAAATATATTCGCGTAGAGAGAGAGAGGGAGAAAACATTCAGTTAAAAGCCACTAGGCAGGCATTCTAACCCCAATCATCCCGTCATCGGCAATACAGTATATTGCGAGAAAGACGCCTTAGACATTTCGACCACAAAAGCAGGTTAAAAAAAAAGTTAGCACTCTTCAAAATCTTTGACTTTTAGATTCAAAATTTCGAATCAAGTTCCACCTAATCCAAATCTGGGATCCATCTGTATTCAAAATTCCAAATATTCTCGCAGATATATAGTGAACTTTTAAATCAGACATCAGTTGGATGCTTACATCAACAAGTTGTTTTTTTAATATGCAAGATAAAATTATCTTATGCCGATCAACTCTCAACTTAACAAAGAAGTATTGGAACCGTAAAGAAGAAGCCGCCACCGTCAACAGCATGCATGTCTGGCGAAGGAAAGGGGCGAGGGGAAGCAGGGGCGGGAGGTCTTTAGCCCACACAATTGTGGAGAGGGAAGAAGGGACCGAGGGCTGAAAAGGCTTGGCGCATAGGGCTTACCCACTCAGAGAGTCTCATACGCCCGCGCAAGACACAAACCTCACCGTCTTCTCCCTTGGAGACTTGAACGCCTTGTAAGACACGAACTTCAGGAGACTTAAACGCTCTAGTAAGACACGAACTCCAGGAGACTTCGACGCTTTATAAAGACACGAACTCTGAGAGACTTCAACGCTCTAGTAAAACACGAACTCCAGGAGACTTCGACGCTTTATAAAGACAAAAACTCTAGAAATTCCAATCCTAATAGAATACGAACTCTGCTCTCCGGGGAAACAATCGAGAAGAACACGAATTTCGTAACCACCAAAGTCAAGGAGACTGACTAGGATGGGTACCACCGGCACTTTAATTAAGTGCGTCTCAACGCTCATACTTCTGACGGCGCCTCTCTGTTTCGTCACCGGTAAGTTTAATTAATTCGATTCAAAACGTAGACCTAAGTGCAGTTTTCCAACTAGTGGACAGCAAGCTATTCGTTCCTTAAGGTGGGGATTTAAGGGACACGAGAAAGATCAGTTTTTTTACTGTTTTTATATCAATACAATTTTTTCGGTAAAAATAAATAAAGTATTTCTCCATTAGAAGCAAATAGTTTAATTTTCTTCACACGGTGACATCAACAGTTGTTAAATATCTGTCAAAGATGTCCTGGAATTTAATGACAACTTTTTCTCTTCGTTTTAATAGTTTCTCATCTAATGCCGTAATGACAGATATTCAACAACTGTTGAGGTCACTGTGGGAAGAAAATTAAACTATTACGCTTCTATTGGAGCAATATTTTTTTTATTTTGGCCTTCTACCTCACCTTAAGAAGTAATGGCAAGGTATAGGGATTACGAGACAAGTTCAGATTATTCTAAAGCATGCCTAGTTTGGGCTCAAATCTAAAATGTTTACTTTAAATCACAAACAACTCATGTTTAGCCTACAATTTTTCGCCGACTTTAAAGTGCATATATTTTAGAAATTAGTGACCTGAGTGATTTAGTTGTAACGTGTTGTTTTTATCAGCGAATGTTATACGTGTTTAGGTCTAATTTTATTTTATACATTAAGACAACAATTAAATAAATACTAATTAAATATCTCACAGACATGTGAGTGAAGAGGAATAGGGTTATTTTGAATAACATAAATAATGTGGACTTGTTGACCGTGAATTGTTTGGACACAAATGAGTTCTCAGCAAATAAATAAAAATGTTACGTAGCATCACAATGACTTTCCCGCTTCTTTAACTAAATTATACCTACTTATAACTCGTAAGGTAATGTGCCACGGGGGAAAAATAACATTACATTTTATTAAAGAGTATACCGGCACAAGACACTGTTACAGAAATATATTATTTGTCCTGTTGTCTTTTCAGATTACCGTTTCCCAATATTATTTCAAATAAAAAATTTATATTTTTAAAATTTCTGTAACTTTGTATGAATATAATTAAAATTGCACGTTTATGCTGACTATCCCTCAAAGTCATATACATGGGAAAATGTTAAACAGTGCCCAGATACGAATTTGAATCAAAATTATAAAAGCCAATTTTGAGAAAAGATTTTTTTCTTTTTCTTTTTGCCGTTAAGTAAGCTTACCTTAATTTTAGGGTTAGAAATGAAACCTTCAAGACCATAGTCATGGATGGTTTTGGGGGTTTAACCCACCTTCAACCCCCCCCCCCCCCAAATGTTATTAACAAAATATATATGGCTTTTTTATAGTTCAAAAATCCAAAATTAAGATACAAGTACAAATTAGGGGGCTGTGTTACTATAAAAAGCACTTCAGAAAGCTTCTAGAGGTGTTTAGTATTCAAAGTTTTCCCAAGACTTCAGCAGTTAGGGGGCTATGTTGCCAGAGATAAACACTTCAGATAGTTTCTAGAACCGTTTATCATTTGAAATTTTTTCAAGCCTCCGGAAATTGGGGATGTGCCCACCAAACCCCCCACCCCTGAAATTATTGGCTGGCTACAACCTCGGAAACCTTAGATACGAAGTTTTAGCCTGACCGATAAAATTGTTTTGGTTTTAGTTCCCAGTAACTGACAGACGGTATCGCGGAAACCACTTTTTCGGGATGGGGGGGGTCATGAAATTTTCACTAAATTAATTCTTAAGTTTTCATAGAAAATATAACTATATCTATATTTATTTTTTGGCCGATGACAACATTCATTGCATTCAGTTTAGTGGCGAATAAATGGTTTGAGATTTTTTTTAATATGGTGCAAAATCACCACTTTTCAGTATAAAAGTTCTAGAAAAAAAAATTTTTTTTTAAACTAACAGTATTTAAATAAAAAGTTTTTAGGTCTCTGGTCCACATATGGGGTCACTTATTTCTCATTAATTTTATTGTGTCCATACAATAAATTTATTTTTTGGTAAATTAAATTTTTTGGGGGTTGTTTCTTTAATATATATATATATATATATATATAATCTATAAGTTTAGCACAAATTAATATTATCTAAGTTAAGTTCACATTAACTGGGATTTTTGTGTGTGCATTGAATCTTACTAGCCATCCTGGTTATTAACGTATTCACGATATTGAGTTTGGGCGAGTAAGGTAGAATTTAAGAAGTGTAGTCGAATTTTCGGGTAGGGAGTTTGTTCTAAGTATCGAATATATTTAAGGATTCTAATGAGCTTTTTTATTGTTTATCGATATATGATCGATGTGTGAAAGGAGGGGGTCGAGTGGCAAAATGAACAAAACGAAAATTTCTTCTTGTATCTTAAGAGAAATTCTATATTGAAGTTAGTGAACCATTTGTTCACAGTTGTAAAAACTAAATGGACGCTTGGGTATATTTTGGATAAAGGGTGGTTTAAAATGTGTGATTTATTAATAAGGGTGGTTTAAAATGTGTGATTTATCAATGAGGGTGAATTTTTATGTGTACTTTATCAATTTTGATTTATCACTAAGGTTTTTCCCCCTTCTCTCCACGCTGAATCGGGCACACTATTTTATAATGACCTTGATTAATCCTAAGACTAGACTGCAAACAACCCCTGTACAAACGGTTTTTTTTTAAATCTGCGAGTCCGTGGTTCGTATACCAAACTGGAGGTTCGCGTGACACTCTCCAGGTTCAACCGCCTGCACCAGCCACCATTTCCAAGGTCATTGCTTTCCTTCCTCTTTCTTTGTGACGTCACCAATCATAGACACCTGCAAGTACCGGATAATCCGCCGACCGGCTTACGAGGGGTCACTTTCCAAGGCTCGTCTTGGAGAGGACGTGGTTTGAATCTCAGTCGGTTGTACTGGGAATGGTTTTCCTAAATGTTGTTTCAATCTCTATCAACCCAAATATGGGGTACACTTCCTAATCTTCCTCATCCTCAAACACATTAGAGAATTTAGTATATCGGCGTATGACCCAAACGGGTAGCAAGACGCGCTACTAAAAAAAAAAGTTCGAACTTTTGTATATTTACAGGAAGTGTATCCTAATTTTCATGTAGGAAGAATAGAAAACCATTTTGTAAAAAAAAAAAAACCCTCATTACACCCGACCGAGAGATTCAAACCTCGATCTACCAGTCATCAGCAGTCTAGTCTAAAATGAGTGACACACCTTAGACCATGCGGCCACCTCGAAGCGGGTGTCTTGGGAGTCGATCCTTTTATATACAATCTGTGGTTGAACGGTTAAAAAGTATTCGAGATCTATCCGAAAGTGTTTACAAATCGACACGTCTTGTTATATGTTCGAACTGTACCTAAGTCAGTTGTTTTGCCATGGAGGGGGGGGGGGGGGTAAGACGGACTCTTTTAAAACACGGTGTGGTGACTTGAGGTGGTGTGTTCGATCACGGCTCTGTATAATCGCCGAGAAGCGCCTTCAGGGGGGGAACTGCAAGCCTGTTTACGAGTTAGTAGCAGAGCACGGTTAATGGTCAGAGGCGGAGTTTAGCTACCGCACAACGAACCATTACGCAGCGCACGGAAATGAAATCGTGACCACGAACTCATCCTATGAGTTCACGAGAAGAAGGAACGGCTTGCATATCATTATCATCATCATCATTATTTTAACTCGTAGGCTACAGTGCAAGCACTAACTATCAATTACTTTTTTCTTTAAAAACACAGCAAGAACCCTCATTAATTATACGCATATCTACTGAATACACTAAGTGTGTGTTAGGGATGAGGTTTGAATTAAGAAGAAATGTGCTAGCATTTAAACATTTAGGGGGAAATAAACACTGTATGTACCCCAGACTGATATTCGAACCCCACTCATGCCAGAATCACAATAAGCTTAACGTTCACTTAACGTAACAACTCGAGCCAAACATCTTCATTCTCGAGTATGATTTGTGATTTGTACTATTTGTAAAGTGATGATCTGTGGATGTTTACAGTTTTCAATCAATATAATAAATATCTATTAATTAACTTTTTTTGATAAATTTAGCTTTTCTCTTTTAGTTTAATTACTTTATTTCAATGTCCGATCACTAGAACTTAGGCTAAAGAGTAGATCTTGATCTTAAAACCAACAAATGAATTACTAAATAGCCCTGTTGTCGTCACTCACATAGTGATTGGCTGGCTAGATCACGTGATACCCTTCAAGTAACGTTCAGTTAACATGAAAGACCTCCCAGGACATCTCTTACTTAAGTTAACTGCGAGTGATCCCGACATTACTCTCACTCCACAATCATCGGCATTCTCCTAGTCCGTCGTGAGAGTGACTCCTTAAACCGCGCGACCACCGTATTCGGATTATTAACGAGCTTAAAGTAAAACTCGTGGTTTACCGGTGTTACGAGGTCAAGGTTCGAATCTCCCCCTTTATGAGTACAGAGGGTAGTCCCCCCCCCTCTTAGATGGCTTCTCAATCTTTTTTTACCACGCAAATACTGGTACATTTTTTCTAAGACGTGTAATAAAAACGCGGAACTAAAAAAAAAATACTAAATAATTTGTAAATGAGACTTCATTAAAAGGAGAAGATTATGATGAACGTTTTAAAGAAGGCAACGTCCTGTAGAAAATAACAACCAGTTAAAAAAAAAAAAAAACTTAACCTAAAACCACGAGTAGTATTCCGGGGCGGGGAGGGAGGAGGAATCAACAAACACAGGAGAGATCTTGTCACGAAGGAGAATAGACCAAAATAAATAACACTTTGCCAAAGAAATGGTGGGGGAAGAGAATAAAGAACAGCATATTACCTGGGAGCAAGAATGACGCAAGTGACAAAATATCGGTTTCGGATTAAAATTATTAAAGTTGAAATGGAAGGTAAAGGATAAAAAGACAGTGTTTTTGCAGTTTTTATGGCAAAAAATGTGTTCGCCCAAAATAAATAAAATATTTCTCCAGTAGAAACCTAGAGTTTAATTTTCTTCACACGGTGATATCAACAGTTGTTGATTATCTGTTATGAGCATAGAAACATTAGATGAGAAACTTTTTAAATTAATATAAAAAGTGTTGTCATTAAAGTCCAGGACACCTTCAACAGATATTCAACAACTGTTGATATCACCGTGTGAAGAAAATTAAACTCTAGGTTTGTACTGGAGAAATATTTGGTTTATTTTGGCCGAAAATAATGTTTTGCTATAAAAACTGCAAAAAACACTGGCTTTTCTCGCGTCCCCTACAACCGCACCTTAAAATCATACATTTCACCCTGTGGCTGAAAACTCTACTTGAATAATTAAGTAGCGGCTCCGGTCTAGAAAAGTGAGATTAACGGCTGTAGGGTTCGTTGTGCTGACGACACGACACCTTATATCCACAAATGTTGGCATCATTGCTAACGGCCACGGGCGCGCGGAAATTTTAATAATAGGACTATCTATCAAAAGTGACATCTGCGTATCACCTGACTTGACGTATGAATACATAAAAGTAGACCTAGTAATATTTTTCCTAGCTGTCGGATAAGGTTATTCGTATGAAAATAGGACTGGACGAATTCTGTGACTTGGACGCTTTTTCTCCCGAGAACTACTCGTAATATTAAAATAATGTGCAGGAGTTTTGTTGCGTTTTTTTTGTTTTTGTTTTTTAACGGAGCGGAAACTCGACATTAAAAGTAACGCAGATGCGTGACTGCATGCATAATAATGCTACACTCCGGTCCACACGAAAAAAAAAATTAGGGGGAAGGTGAAACTTAGCGCCAAAACAACCAGTTTTCTTTTTATTTGTACACCATCCTTCCTTCCTTCGTGGAAAAAAGAAACACGATTAATAACAAATTTTATTTTCTTATTTATCTATAATGTGATTATAAAAACATTAATTTGATTTTTTGTTTTGTTTTCATTATATTTGTACACTTCGTACTTAAAGAGCTTACGACCCTTATCAAAAACGATATATGTGGAAAAAACTGCCCGATATATGGGATGGAATTATATATAACTTATAACTTATGGCGTACAGCGCAATGTTTAATTCATAGTAAAAAAAATACAACCGTTCACAATAAAACGTAGTCATTAAAGTCTCAATTTCGTCGATTGTTCTATATTAATAGAAAAAGGCCTAGTCTCTTTGCTCTATTGATTAGATATTTAAAAATAATTCTCGTTTAAGGTTTACTAAAAAAATTCGTTAAACTGTTTCTTTTGCAACATAAAAGTCCCAATTTATGAAGTGTCTGTTGTATTTGGTTCTGATCTTATTATATTTATGAAAATTATGGTAGACTCATTTTAATTAATAGAATCAAAAATATATATATCCCTTATAGTTTCAATCGTCTATTCAATCGTAGTCATTGTTGCCGAGACAAAGAATAACAGTTAATAACAAACAAGTATGAATACCACAAGACATTTCAAAAAGAAAAGAATATAATTTCTGTCTGCTTTGTACACTCGCGTTTTAATTAGCTATAGACTCTCCTCGCAATCTCATTGGCTGATACGTCTCGAGTACAAGGTTCGTCTATTCGCAGTCTACTCTTAATAGCTAAAAAGTTAAAAATAAATCAACTTTATGAAGAGTTCACTTTTCTTTGTCTATCTATTATGAACGTTATAATTAAAAATAACGCGTTTAAAATTATTGCTCACAATGATATAAAATTTAAAATGAAAAATGGTATGATTGAAAATGTATTACCTATGATATAGAATAAAAATGGCTGACCTTTAGCGACTTTCTGTGGAACTACACGTCAGAATGATTATACGCACCATTTCAGCAAACTATTTAATTAATATTAACTATTAGCCGGGGAAACAATTTATTAATAAGACAAATACTATAGTAATGTGTAATAATAATTTATCTACAGTAAATTCTAATGTGGCAAGGTTTATTTAATTTGACTGTACCTTGACTTTTTTTTAAACACACACAACTAACAAAAAGCGTTAAAGTGGTAGACATTTTAAGTGTCTTATGCCGCCTTCTCAAAGACAACAAAAGACACAGTTTCCTCGTGTCTGTCGACTTCACTGTCCGCCATTCACGGCATTGAACACTCTACCTACCGCTATAGAAGTGAAGGCCCTGGAAACCCATGACAACCAAAAGTGAATTCCTGAGCTTATATTATTATTAGCACCGCGTCTTACTACCCGTTCGGGTTATACGCAATTACGCTAATGTGTAATGGTAGGGTGATTGTGAGATGAAATGAAGGACATACAGTTTAACGTGGAATCCGAACCACGGTGGCGGCCTGGCATTCCACACATTCACAAGATGTCTTGTCAGAGGTGAAGGAAGGGTTTGTAAATCTGATAAATCTGTACCGGGACCGAGGATTGAACCCGGCCGCCAGCACAGAAGTCTGACACCTTACCCTAGACCACCAGGTCACCCTGAGCTTATAACAACAATGAACATAAAATATAACTTTTATCAGATTATTCCAACAATAAACAAATAGCTTTCTCAGCTTATTACAACAATGAACATAAACCATAGCTTTCTCGACTTATTTCAACAATGAATAAAATATATGACTTTCTCAGCATGTTAGCGTGATAAGTGGGATTGCGTTTGAATAGAAAAGAAAAAGAATATAGCAGGATTCTGGTAGAATAAATAGAAGTATGATATAATAATATTTAGCACCACGTCTTACTATCCGTTCGGGTTATACGCTTTAGGTACTAATTACGCTAATGGATTAGGAATTAGGAAGGTTGAATTAGAGGAAGTGAACCCACATTTGCGTGGAGGGAGAGTGGAAAACCATTTAGGGAAAACCACCCCCAGTTCACCCGACCGAGATTCGAACCTCGATCTCCCCGTCCTCAGCAGTCGAGCTCAACACGACTAGCGTGTTAGCCAACTACTCCACCGAGGCGGGTTAATAGATGTATGTATTTACAGCACTATTACCAAACTAAACACAATTTAGCCATGGCTGGTAAGATCACTTTATGTCTTATTTTATACAGGTATTAATTAAAAAGTTATCTTAAAACTTCCAAAAATACTTCTCTATTGATTATTGTGGAATGTATCTTTACTTTATCAACAGAACTGAATAAGAATATAAATACAGTATGAATATTTTTATATCCACAATTGTGGTAACTCGAGTTTCCAGTTTTCAAATAACGTGCTTCCTATGAAAATAATAATGCATTTGATGGCCGCCATGACAGTCAAGTCACACATTTTGAAGGAAAAAAGGTCAGCTGGTACTGAATACATGGGCAAACTAGTTTGGGGCACTATCGCTAGGAGCAGTTTGCAATGACGTCACAGAGGAATGCGCATGCGTGGACTTGAATGAAATTTATATAAAAAAAGGAAGAGTGAATTCTTATGTAAAATTCGACATTACTGTTATGTTAGCAATTCTTCGTTTATTTTCAATTAGGAGTTTAGAAAGATTTTATATATTTAACATTTTATAACGTGGTTTATTTATATAATTATGGATTTAGTTACATTTTATTGAATTGAATATGAGATTTTATTAATTAACATTCACAAATAGAAAATGTTGTGTTCCAAATGTAACGTCCCCTCTTCGAATCTTTTAGTTCGCGGCACTAACGCCACGAGCGCCAGCGATGAAATTATACTTGTTGACATTAAAGTGGCGTTTCTATACTTATCCTTTTTCTATGATTAAGTATGAGTAAGGTTGAATTTAGAGGAAATGTACTAGCATTTGCGAGTCGGAACCGAGATCGTCGACAGTTCATTCTATTGCAAGAGTGGCGCCTTAGACCATGCGGCCACCGAAGCGGGTCATGCTGGTATTGTTTCTATTGTCACACCAACCCCTGAAGGACCCGCCTTTAAGGCACCTGCGTCGCACAGACAAAAGACAACGGGCGCACGTTCACGGATATAAGAAATGAAAACAGACGCGAGTCGACAAATAAGTCGTGTGGACAGTTACAACGGTGACAACCCGTGACTTAAGGTGACTGTCCGTCGACGAATCCCTTCTCAAGACAAAGGGGGGGGGCGCTCCACCGATAAATGTCAGACAGTAGAACCTCATTTAAAGGTATTTAGTGCTCTTTTTTTTAATCGTATCATTATTCGAGGATATAAGAAAAAAGTTAAATAAATCCATAAAAGGAGGGGTGGGGGAGTTATTCATTCATTACAGGGGGTCATTGCCCCCCCTCCATCATTCTTGTTCCGCCACCACAGTCTAGGACAATATCCCTAGAACAAATGCGCCCCGGACTAATATTTCCCCCCGATTTGTTAAATTTATTAATGCAATTTGAAATTTATTTGTATGAAAAGTTACTGGATCTATTGTCACGTATTCATACGTCAAGTCATGTGATCTGCATTTGTCACTTTTGATATACATTAACAATACCTAAAAAATAACACATTTAATACAGTAATATGAAGTGTAAGAAGCTACAAGGGAAAAGGGGGTCATATTTAAATTAAGTTAGTGCTGCCATCTGTTAGACAATCATGAGACCTTTATAATACACTTTAGATTATAGTTAAAAGAGATCTCTGTCATATTTTAATTAATTAATTTGAAAAACAAGTGTTTCCTGGGGTTCTTGTGAGGTTTGAGATGTAAAGGTGTTTCCTGGGGTTCTTGTGAGGTTTGAGATGTAAAGGTGTTTCCTGGGGTTCTTGTGAGGTTTGAGATGTAAAGGTGTTTCCTGGGGTTCTTGTGAGGTTTGAGATGTAAAGGTGTTTCCTGGGGTTCTTGTGAGGTTTGAGATGTAAAGGTGTTTCCTGGGGTTCTTGTGAGGTTTGAGATGTAAGAATTTGTTGTCCTAGAGAATATGTGGAGTGTGACTTTTCCCTTATAACTTACCATTCAAATGTTATCAACAAGGCCAGGATTTTGATTACCTTAAAACTATCAATAAATTACCAGTAAAATTACTAAATAACTTTAAAAAAAATACAAAAATATATTAACAAAAACTCATAAGCCCACAACTATAGAAAACACGCACCTTACAAATATAAAATACAATAAAAAGCCTTTTTACAACTAAACTATTGTATTCTTATGAATATAATATTGATTTACAAATATCTGCTTCAGAAGTAATAGCTACCCCCTCCCAACACAACCCTCTCCGGTCTAGTTACAGTCTCACCAGGAATGTGTATTTTACAAGCAAACAAATTGGATACAAAGTTAAATGCCTGAATTATCTTCTTATTCTGACACCTTTCAATGAAAACATTCATGTTTGAGTATCTATACATTTATAAAATATCAATACTATTTAAAAATGTTTGCATTCAACATGAATGATGTAAAATGATTTTTTTTAAATGCCTAAAAATTATTTAAAATTATGCACGCCAAGAAAATATTACCTTAAATTACAAAATGGTAAAAATGACAACAATAAAAGACCTATAAAACATACATTTCTACAACCAGCTGAGCTCATGGCGATGTATTATAACATTGTATGTGACGAATAAAAAAAAATGACATGTTATCAAAATCTAGGCCCTGGTTATAAATGTTGATCACGAAAGAAAAAAATACGTTCGTGTTATATTAAAAAGGCTCTTTATAAGAAAGTTGGACTGTTCATGATTCTTTACGGCGATTATCCATCTTGGAGAGTCATGGTAAATGGTACGCCGGCGGGGAGTTGAACCCGGGACTAAGTGACGTCATTCCCAGGCACTGTAACGTAACGTCTATTAATACCTCCCACAAGCGTGAGAGGGTCATCAACTCCATGGAGCGATCGTGAGACTGACCCCTGCGGGTATATCTTTCTCTCTCTTAGCTGGTTACATAGCTCCTCATACCTCCTAGCAGCCTGATACTCTCAGTATGGAGACTAGGATATTAATGACGCGTACAGTCACATCGAGTCGTGCGTGGAACACATACAATACAGGTCCTTCCTTTTCTTTGTTGTTAAGTCCTGGGGATTTTTTTCTTCTTTCAAATACTAAATGGTCCAAATTTTCAACCATAAGAGAAAAATCAAATTAATGAATAGAATAATGATATATTATAATTTGTTCATTTAAAAAAGAGCGTCCATCGTCACCCCGTCACCCGTTAGATGGATAAACAGTCTAAGGCGCCAGTCTCGCAGAAGACTGGACCGCTTATGATGATGGGATAGGGGTTCAAATCCTGGTCGGGTGTATTGAAGATGGTATTGTCACTCTTCCCCCATGTGAATGAGGTCACACCTCTATAGATTCAACCTTACTGATCCTTAATGCATTAGTGTAATCAGTACACAAGTGTATATCCTGAACAGAAAGTAAGACTTGGTACTTAAAATTACCTTTTAAAAATGGCGGGGGTTGAGGCAGACGCAATCCAAGGTTTGTATGTTTACAAGGTTTTGTTTTTATTAAATGCAATCGACATGCCCTAAATTAGGGTGTTTGTTTATTTTAACATTGTAATGTTGTGAATTGCAAGTGACAACTGTTATAACAACATGTTCTGATGAAAGTGTAAACAACAGGACACAAATGATGACAGCAATAATGTATTGTCGGCATTCCTTTTGGCGATCAGGCCAAGCTGTAATATAAATAGAACGAGATTTAGAGCTAACAAGGCTGACAATTCACCATCGATTCTAGGGGGTTACTCTGCTTGTTTTGGGGGCTACGCGGTTCAGGACGCCGGATCGTCGAGTACGCGTGCAGGGGAGGGGGGCTACCATCGTACCCAAGGTACCGGGGTTCATAACCGTGCAGGAGCGCCTAGAATGGCAGTCAGGCTATTGGTTAAGCATTCCTGAATGTACAATATTTCATTTTATCACTAGTTCTTGAGTAAATCTTTTCAAATTATTTAATATATTTTTGGTATCTTTTTTAACACCACATCTTGTAGTAGTGAAATGGAGTACAATAAAACCCTAAAAACCAAAACTGTACATCAATTGGGAACCCACAGTCATTACCCTTATCCTCGGCTGCAACCCATCGTGACAGATTAGGCGCACAAAGCGGGTTGGGGGTGATACAAATAACAAATTGTTGTCCAAAACAAATCAAATATTTCTCCACAGTAGAAACATAAAGAGTATAATTTTCTTAACACAGTAATACCAACAGTTGTTGAATATCTGTCAAGAGCATAGCAGTATTAGATGAAGGACTTTTTTAAATGAAGAAAAAAGTTGTCATTAAATTCCAAGACTCCCTCGACAGATATTCAACAACTGTTGATATCATTGTATGAAGAAAATTAAACTAATTTGATTTTTTTTTTAGCAAGAAAAGGTTTCAATTTAAAAAAAACTGCAATTATTATACATAAATACTTTAAAAGCGAGAATTAAAAACTTTATTTCCCATCGAGGTATGATAATATAACATCTAAATAAGTGTGAACAGAATTCATAAAACCTTTTAATACAGAGAGACAGACAGACAGAATTGTGAAACCTACTTTTTATTCTCGTTACGTATGAGAGGACTGTGGTGTGTACATTGCAACATAACCTCAAGGTCAAAAATTTGAATAGGTTAATAATATTTTCTCTATATAAGAGAAATATATATATATAAAAAGGAATAGTCATAACTCATGAAAATATCAAGTTGAGATCAGCAACTCACTCGGAACAATAAGGCAACCATTTAAATTGTCAGATGAGCGAACAGAACATGTCTCCACCTGCCAGGCAACAATGCTGTGATGCATGTCTTCACGCACGACCGATCTTCACTAACAAAACAAAAGATTGTTGTGTATACATCTTGGTTAAAGATCATATCTAGAAGTCCAATGTTCAAAGAAGAACCTTATCTGACGGCTAGAACAGTTACTACAGTCCAATGTTCATAGGAAGAACCTTATCTGACACCTAGAACAGTTACTACAGTCCAATGTTCATAGGAAGAACCTTATCTGACAGCTAGAACAGTTACTACAGTCAATGTTCATAGGAAGAACCTTATCTGACAGCTGAACAGTTATACAGTCCAATGTTCATTTGGAAGAACCTTATCTGACAGCTAGAACAGTTACTACAGTCCAATGTTCATAGGAAGAACCTTATCTGACACTAGAACAGTTACTACAGTCAATGTTATAGGAAGAACTTATCTGACAGCTAGAACAGTTACTAGATCATATATTCATACATAAAGTCACGTCATCTGCAACTGTCACTTTAAATATATATAATTAATAACGATAATAATTTAAGCCAGTAAAATTTTATCAATGTTGATCGCAAAAAAAACATGTTTTTATTTTCTAAAAAGTTGATTTTTGCTAAAGTCCAACCGAAGAGAATAAATTTGGCTAAGAGAAGAAATACAAACGAAAAGATAGATAACGCAGTTGATGTGACCATGGTTTAATACCAAAGATGGACATTGTACGGAGGAAGGTTTTCTGTGAAGGAGGTGGGTTTTATTTCTGCCGCCCTAAGATAAATAATGGTGAGATCCCTTTATATCTGTCATGGTGAAGATTTTGCTACTACACTAGAACCTTCCTTGTTAATCCGAACTAATTGCAACCAAAGCTTATTCCGATTAACTGGGAGAATACAGGAATACAGTATTTTCACGAGTTTTAAACTACAGCTAAATGAGTTTAATCAAATGTTTGTTCATTTTAACTGATTTATATCAGGTGATATGTTCTGTAAATTATTGTTAGTTACAAGAAAACACACAGTGTTGACTACAACATGTAAATATTAAACATTTATTATCAGATATCGCTGTTTATTACAATAATATTTTAACTTTGAGCTTGTTAACCGATACAATATACTTCATTTGAATTAATTTGTTTTTCCCTCAGTGCTCTCAGTCATGGTAGAACCCCCAGAGAGGTCCCTCAGTGCTCTCAGTCATGGTAGAACCCCAGAGAGGTCCCTCAGTGCTCCCAGTCAAGGTAGAACCCCCAGAGAGGTCCCTCAGTTCTCTCAGTCATGGTAGAACCCCCAGAGAGGTCCCTCAGTGCTCTCAGTCAAGGTAGAACCCCCAGAGAGGTCCCTCAGTGCTCTCAGTTAGGTTAGAACCCCCAGAGAGGTCCCGCAGTGCTCTCAGTCATGGTAGAACCCCCAGAGAGGTCCCTCAGTGCTCTCAGTCAAGGTAGAACCCCCAGAGAGGTCCCTCAGTGCTCTCAGTTAGGTTAGAACCCCCAGAGAGGTTCCTCAGTGCTCTCAGTCAAGGTAGAACCCCAAAGGTCCCTCAGTGCTCTCAGTCAAGGTAGAACCCCCAGAGAGGTCCCTCTGTGTTCTCAGTCAAGGTAAAACCCCCAGAGAGGTCCCTCAGTGCTCCCAGCCAAGGTAGAACCCCCAGAGAGGTCCCTCAGTGCTCTCAGTCATGATAGAACCCCCAGAGAGGTCCCTCAGTGCTCTCAGTTAGGTTAGAACCCCCAGAGAGGTTCCTCAGTGCTTTCAGTCAAGGTAGAACCCCCAAAGAGGTCCCTCAGTGCTCTCAGTCAAGGTAGAACCCCCAGAGAGGTCCCTCAGTGTCCCAGGAGAGTGACACCACATATCATCTGTTTGTTCACAGGTCAGCGCATCACAACGATCCAACTGGACGGCACGCAGTACTTTGTGAGTCGCATGAACCCCTACTCGCCAGAGCTCAACTACTTCCTGGCCTATCAGTACTGTCGCTCCCTGGGACTCCAACTCGCCTCCTTCGAGACCAAGGAGAAGGCAGACTCCATAACGCAGTACCTCCGCAACGCCGGTATGTCCCTTGTCACTGGTGGCGTTCCAAGCGCTGCGCCAGTGGTAACACACACACCAGTATCACCTCGGGTGTTTCAGGGTTTGAACCCAGGCCGGGTCAAGTATGAGCATTCATAGAATTGGGTTATCAAGAGTTTTAGAAATTGTGATATCAAGGATTCGTGATCTTGGGGAAATCGGAGTATTAAGGGTTTGATATATCAACGACTACCAGAAGTAACCGGCATTGCCCGGTGTAACTTTGCAATGAATTGTGTGTTTACCACTGGCAACGCTTTTCTTTGCTTCAAACACCCAGACAAAAAAAATCTTTATTTTATTTCTTCTGACCCAGTTTTTAATAGATTTAAAACTATTTGATCAAATATTTTAAATTACAAAACACTTTGTGTGATAGATATTGCACAATGCTCATGACGGACAAATTCTTTAGTTTATTAATAGAGATTAGAGGAATAGATGTATTGAGGATGTGAAGTATCGAGGATGTGGAGTATCGAGGATGAGTAGTATCGAGGATGTGTAGTATCGACGATGTGGAGTAAAGAGGATGTGGAGTATCGAGGATGTGGAGTATCAAGGATGTGAAGTATAGAAGATGTGGAGTATAGAGGAGTCGAACGTCTCTAGCCACACCATGTTTTACCATTCCAGGATACAACCATTACGACTTCTGGACGTCGGGCAACAGACTGGGGACTGACATGCTCATTTGGATGAGCTCGGGGCTACCCTTCAACGCAACCTTCAACTACATGAGGAGCTCATACAATGGCGTAGGGGACGAACCTGCTGATAAACAGCCCGCCGTTGGGGATGAGAACATCAAGGTCCCGGCGGTTGCCACCGGCAGGAAGAGCAGGTAGGTCACGCCGTTTCCTTCGGATGGATAAACAACCGAACTGTAGTAACTGTTCTAGCTGTCAAATAAGGTTCTTCTTATGAACATTGGACTGTATTAACTGTTCTAGCTGTCAAATAAGGTTCTTCTTATGAACATTGGACTGTAGTAACTGTTCTAGCTGTCAGATAAGGTTCTTTATGAACATTGGACTGTAGTAACTGTTCTAGTTGTCAGATAAGGTTCTTCCTACGAACATTGGACTGTAGTAACTGTTCTAGCTGTCAGATAAGGTTCTTTCTATGAGCATTGGACTGTAGTAACTGTTCTAGCTGTCAGATAAGGTTCTTCTTATGAACATTGGACTGTAGTAACTGTTCTAGCTGTCAAATAAGGTTCTTCTTATGAACATTGGACTGTAGTAACTGTTCTAGCTGTCAGATAAGGTTATTCCTACGAACATTGGACTGTAGTAACTGTTCTGTCAAATAAGGTTCTTCTTATGAACATTGGACTGTAGTAACTGTTCTAGCTGTCAAATAAGGTTCTTCTTATGAACATTGGACTGTAGTAACTGTTCTAGCTGTCAAATAAGGTTCTTCTTATGAACATTGGACTGTAGTAACTGTTCTAGCTGTCAGATAAGGTTCTTTATGAACATTGGACTGTAGTAACTGTTCTAGTTGTCAGATAAGGTTCTTCCTATGAACATTGGACTGTAGTAACTGTTCTAGCTGTCAGATAAGGTTCTTCCTATGAACAATGGACTGTAGTAACTGTTCTATCTGTCATATAAGGTTCTTCATATGAACATTGGACTGTAGCAACTGTTCTAGCTGTCAGATAAGGTTCTTCCTATGAACAATGGACTGTAGTATTATTTGGACTTGTTTGCCGACAGGAGTGACGGTATGAGCGAGGGGTGCGTTGTCCTGAGGGCCCCAGAGATGGACTGGGACGTGGACGACTGCGCGGGGAACAAGGACTTCATCTGTGAGCAGACTCGGTGCTACTACTACAACTACGGGTCCATCCCCGTGTCGTCCTCACAGGGGTAAGCAGGTGAGCCTCCGTGAACCACTCCCGTACACCAGGGTGGGGATACAGAAAGCACGACAAACTTCCGACTCTCCGAGCGGCAGAGTTTACTCTAGTCTCCCCCCTCTCAGGGTCGGACTCAAGGTCCTTTACCAACCGGGCGGTTCCAAACGGGAGGTGGTCTGTTCTCAGGTGTATTCACGATCCGCTTTGGCCTTATAATCTTACCTTAACGGTTTTACACTCTCTTTTTTTTGCGAAAATGCGGATACATTTTCTTTATATTCAAATTTTTCCATTTCTAACACGAACGAGTGATTTGTTCATACGCGTACAAAAAAAAAACTGAAAATAGTTTTTTACTACTAAAAACACAGCTTTACCATTTAAATTGGCATCACTGAATAATAATATTTAGCACCGCGTCTTACTACCCGTTTTGGGTTATACGCTTTAACTACTAATTACGTTAATGGATTTAGGAATTGAGAAGGTTGAATTAGAGGAAGTGAACCGGCATTTGCGTGGAGGGAGAGTGGAAAACCATTTAGGGGAAAACCACCCCCAGTTCACCCGACCAAGATTCAAACCTCGATCTCCCCGTCCTCAGCGGTCGAGCTCAACACAACAAGCGCGTTAGCCAACTACGCCACCGAGGCGGGTGGCATCAATGAGCAACTTATGTTGCTGTACCATATCCCGAGGAAGATATGGACGTGCATGCAGCGATGTACTATAAAGAGGTCTTTAAACATGCGTTTGTTAGGTTTTTTTTTAAACTTATATTTGTAATTAATTTCCCACAACTCTTATCTTATCAGATTGTTTATAAACTACGTCAATCTATTTTTTTTTTTTAGAGTTTTAACCCCATTCTTCCTTGATAAAACCACTTACCCACCATCGCACCTTCTTATTTAAAAAGTATTTTTAATTGTAGAGCCTATAAAACTCTTTTATTGAAACTTGTTGGTTTTAAAAAGTTTAAAAAAAAGAATCAAAATTAAATTTTTTTAGCATTTAATGTTGAGAAAACTAAGCACAATAGGCGGGGGGAATTAAAAGGAAGGGTGACCTGGTGGTCTAGGGGGTAAGGTGTCAGACTTCTATGCTGGCGGCCAGGGTTCAATCCTCGGTCCCGGCAAAGATTTATCTGATTACCAAACCCTTCCTTCACCTCTGACAAGACACTTGTGAATGTGTGGGAATGCCAGGCCTCCACCGTGGTTCGGATTCCACGTTAAACTGTAGGTCCTTCCATTTAATCTCACAATCACCCTACCATTACACATTAGCGTAAGTGCGTATAACCCGAATGGGTAGTAAGACGTGGTGCTAATAATAATAATAATTAAAAGGAACCATTTTTGTAGGGCATAACATTTCCTACAAAAATAAAGTCTTCAAGTGCATGCATCTAAAGTTTACACGCGAGAGCCAATCAAAGTGACACTTTAAAACTCCCACATGAAGGAGGTGAATCTACACATGTGGTCAGCGCTTGAACATTAATAACACTCTGGCACTTTTTTTTTTTTTAGCACAGCGTTTTACTATCTGTTCAAGTTGTGTACTAATTACGCTAATCTCTAACATCCAGTCATCGGCAGCCTTGTCTACTGGGAGAAAGTAGCGCTTTAGACCATGCGGCCGGCCACCGGAGTGAGTGGTAGCACTCTTGATTTCAAAATACACAAATTATCTGACCTCCCCAAACCCACCGACTCTCGGTTACCCCGAACACTACTAACCCACCCCTACCCCCCACTCTCTATATATGTGTACCTTGTTTATGGATACCCGTGTATCTATGTAATCACATATTATAGAACACATTTGAAGTAAGTCTGGGCGAGCGACTAAAATATAAAATAGAACACATTGGTTGTAATGAGAAGTGGCCGGTACAGTCTAGTTTACAGGGGCTGAGATATATTATTGTGTGTTGTTCCATTGAGTGCTAGGAAAACTCCTCAGTTTGACATTATATTTGACTTATTATAGTTTTTGATAGGTTTAGCACATTTGATACTAACGGCCTAATTTAATTGGTAATGTATGTAAAACTGATATGTTAAAATACCTCAATATTATAATCTAAGTAGGCCTTTACAAATAAGAATCACCATTAGCGTGGAGAGAGGATGGGAAAACCACAGCAATAAACCACTTATCCACAGTAAAAAAAACTCTGTTCACTGAGCCAGGATTCGAACCTTTGCCTCCTCGTCAACAACTATCGAGAGATATATGTTAATCATGTGCTCGCTCACACGCTCGTCAGTCTGGCCATGCAGTCGCTCAGTCAGTTGCTCGCCAGTCTGGCCGAACCCTTAGAGAGTATTTTTCTCTCCAGGGTTACCAAGGTCAAGCCAACGCAGACCACATCGCAGCCGACATCTTCCAGCGAGTTCGCCTCTACGACCCCTCCGGGCGAACTCTCCTCTTCCTCCAACCTGACGGTGAACCGCCGCGCGACCCTCCGTCCCGCCGTCCCCACCCCCACCACCCTCCCCTCCCTCCTGGCCACGCTCATGTCCGAGACAGACGAGGAGGACGGTGTCCGTGGGGCAGGAGGACGATGTGATGGAGAACCTCGCCTCCCGGGCCTTCCCCCTCAAGGAGGCCGGGGCCAACGTGGTGTACGTCACCGCCGTGGGGATCAAGAACACGCCAGGAGGCAGCGACGTGGGGGCAGCGTCCACCACCGGGGACGGATGGACGGCCACCACCGACCAGATTTAACAGGTCTCGGGCCCGAAACCGCGGTATTCGACAAAAAGGGTACAAAATGTGCAACCATTTGATTTTCTCGAATATTATTAAGTAATTTAGCAAAGATCCATGCTTCAAATATTTTGAATCCTTAAGGATATGAAGGATTCGAGGATTAGATAAAAGTGTGAGAACCCCCATTTAAAAAAACAAAACTATTATTTATCTGAATTTTCTTATAGGACAATTTTTACACTTTAATGAAAACTAAATAATTAATGGGAATAAAAACCAAAATTGTAGAGGTTTGGGGAAGAAAAGAATTTGGTAAAGTTTTCCTTTTTCTACAAAGCCATGATAAAAAAAATGGATTTGATTTATTTATATCCCATTAATAATCTAAATATGTAACTGCATTTAATTTTGGATTCGTTTCAATAAGACTTCTGTTCCAATTAGTGTTTTTCAACGACCAAATTATGAACACTAAAAAAGTGAATTTGTCATTAAATCTATTATATATGAGAAAAAAAATTTAAACGGACATATATTTGATAAATGAACGTGTTTTCTCGTTCAGTTAACAAATAATTTATATTTTTCTCCATCTTGTATAACTACACGACAGGGTTACATGCATACGTATTAATTATGCTAATGTTGTAGGGGATGAATAAGGTAGAATTTAGAGGAAATGTAGCTGTATTTATAGAGAAAGAGCATGGGAAACTATTTAGAGATACTCAACTTCAGATTGTCCATCCCCCTTTCTGTCGAATATTGCTTAAGTCACACCCCCCATCCCCGTCAAAACAACGAATGAATATATTGCTTTTTGAAACTATCTCTCAATTAAAATATATACTTGGTGTGTTCCGAGTTATTGTGGCTATTTTTAGTTTGCTTATATAGATTAGTATATACTCAAGTGTGAACTGTAAAAGACTGTTATTGAGATACACTATAGTTGCAATCATCCGGCCTAAAATGGCGGCATTCCGGGACATATAACGGAAAAGCCGGGTAATACAATATCAGAGTGTAAATAATGGTCAGTATGTGTTTTGCCTAATGTAAGCTCCCTCGACAAAGCTTCCGTTTCCAGCCACATCAGAACAGTTCTGCTATCGACACCTCCCTTGACACAGCTTCTGTTTCCAGCCACATCAAAACAGTACTGCTATCTACACCTCCCTTGACACGGCTTCCGTTTCCAGCCACATCAGAACAGTTCTGCTATCTACACCTCCCTTGACACAGCTTCCGTTTCCAGCCACATCAGAACAGTGCTGGTATCTACACCTCCCTTGACACGGCTTCCGTTTCCAGCCACATCAGAACAATTCTGCTATCTACACCTCCCTTGACACAGCTTCCGTTTCCAGCCACATCAGAACAGTGCTGCTATCGACACCTCCCTTGACACAGCTTCTGTTTCCAGCCACATCAAAACAGTGCTGCTATCTACACCTTCCTTGACACAGCTTCTGTTTCCAGCCACATCCAAACAGTGCTGCTATCTACACCTTCCTTGACACAGCTTCTGTTTCCAACCACATCCAAACAGTGCTGCTATCTGCATCGTCCAATAGAACTATATAATATGTTGACCGCATGCACAGAAGTCATGCTTTTCTGTCTCCAATGTAACAGTTGTAAGGTGGTTGTCCATTTTTTATTAATTACTAGATAGCTGTTGCCCGCGGCTTTGCTCGTGTGGAAGTTGATTATATACAAATACGAAAATATACATGTATTTACAGATTAATTTAAAATATTACGTTACGTTGATGACCATAACTTGACCTCAGATCAAAATTAATGCAAGTCCGATAGAAACTTTCACCCCCTTTTTCATCCCTTATTAAATAAAATTCCTGAAATACGTATTTATTTGTTTTACGTCAATAACCGAAATACAAAATTTTGTTTATGTAACTTTCAAAATGACGGACTTTCATACATATTATCATCCTCTGTTTTGACCCCTTTGGGTGGAATTTTCTAAAATCCTTTCTTAGTGGGTGCCTACATAACAAAATGAATATACAGTCCGAATTTCATGCTTGTAGCCTTGATAGCTTGCGCTCGGCGATGATGAATCAGTCAGTCAGTCAGTCAATCAATCAGGACATGTTATTTTATAAGTATAGATTAGTCGATATGTAGCAGTTTGTTTATTTAAAACAGGGCCGGATAATCGTGAACTTAGTGTAGTTTCATATGTAATCACAAGGTAGCTTCGCAGTGGCAGAAGAAAAAAAATCATAATTTTAAATTTATATTGTTGTAATGTGACTTTTTAGTGAATTATGGGTATGTCCTGAAATCAAAATGGTAGGATATTAAGCATGAATAAATGTAAAAAACAAGACATGTTTAGAAGCACTTTAATATTTCAGAGACACGCAGCGCAGCGTCTTCCTCAAGAGTTAGTAGACTGAACAGGAAATTGGCTTTAGTGATACCAACTTAGTTGTTGAAAGATACAAACTTCTCTTATGGAATAAAAATTCTCTGCTATTGGTTTTTATGGAGTTAGTGGTACAGTAAGGTTTAAATATAGAACAGTTAAGGACTTATTACAACATACTTAAGACACTATAGTTTATAAATATTATTCCGAGTGAATTAATAGTGCTTGCTGTTATTTTCATTAATATGATGAATCCTCCAACTATATATATATTTTGTAAGGATTTATCTGGTTTACAGCATGCATAACTGATTCACTGTTTTTTGATTAAACTTTGTTTTTTTTCACATTGTGTTGGCTTGAATGTGTAAGGATAAATAAAATAAAATAAAATTTCAACTGGAATAATCATTAAATGTTTTATTACCACACACTAAATTATAAGAGAGTGTCTAGTGGCCGATCAATTGAGATATTAACAAGAGGTTAGCAGGAATTTTATATATCAATAAGGAAAATCTCTTTTCGCTCTATGAGGTATTTTGTTATATTTGGAAGAAGGTGCAGGGAAGGTGAGTAGAAACATAATAAAAGGGAACAGACACAATGAAAAGAAGAATACCGTTCACACTTTATACACTACTGCCTCACGAAGAAAATCGAATGTTCCCTTCACATGTTCCTAGCTAAGTGTTCTATCATTTATTACCAATTCCCTTTTTTCTCCCTTTTATGTCTTTTTGGTTTACTCTTTTAGGAAGTTGCGTTAACGCATTTCACACTCCCTTCTGATGAGTTACGATAGAATGAAACCTAGGCCGGGGGGGATTGAGTGGAAACGATAGATATTCTTCAAGAGGGAGCCATTACTTCTCTGTCCAGTGGCAGCAATGTAAAGTGTTAACTGTGTTTGTTCCTTTTATATGTCTCTGTCCACCTTTCCTAGAACTTCTTACAAATATAATCCTTGGGAAAATATATTTTTTAAATAATAATATAGTTTTTTTTAAATTTAGCACCACGTCTTGCTACCCGTTCGGGTTATACGCACTTACGCTAATGTGTAATGTTAGGGTGATTGTGAGATGAAATGAAGGACCTACAGTTTAACGTGTGATCCGAACCACGGTGGAGGCCTGGCATTCCACACATTCACAAGTTGTGATTAATACACGTTTTGTGAAGGTGAAGGATTGAACCCCGGATCCACAGCACAGAAGTCGTGACACCTTACCTCTAGACCACCAGATCATGCATTTAAAGGAAGTGAACCTTTATTTGCGTGGAGGGAGAGTGGAAAACCATTTAGGTAAATCCATCCCCAGTCGAACCGAGCGAGATTTAAGCAAGATTTAAACCTCGATCTCCCCGTCCTCGGCAGTCTGGCTCAACACAATACTAGCGCATTAAATAACTAAGCCACCGAGGCGGATTATATAGTATTAGTAAGAAAATAATAACCATTTCTGAATAAGTTGCGATTAGGAACCTTCTGCTAGATGTTGATGAAAGAGAGTTCATCATGTGGCATTTATGTTGCTTCAGCAAAGCCATCTTGATGGCATAAGGAGGTTATGTGTGCCATTTTTTATCTTTGGTATATAATATGTACATTCTGAACATACGGATTATATCAAAAACATGAGTTTTACAAACCAACTTAATTCTAAAACAGGAACAACACCCATTCGCATACCTGGGATCAAACCTTGGATATACTCGCTACCGAGACCGGACTAAGGTGTCTGACACGTGCTTCATTGACTCTAGTCTCTATGTCCAAAGGGACAAAGTCTAAAGGGACAAAGTTTGAGCGGTTAAACTTCAAGAAGGTCAAAAGGTCCAAAAGAAGGTCACAAGTCCAAAAGCAAGGAAAAGTCAAAAAAGTCCTATGGAAGAAAAAATAGTAAAAGTATAAGGGGCCGAGCCCCAGGATACGAACACTCACCAGCCGTTGATGACTCCCTCCATGTTGAGCAGGGGCACCACCTTGAAGACGAACCTGTCCCTTAGCTTGACGGCCGTCTGGGTGGTTCCCAGGAGGAGACCGAGCGTCCCGAGCATCACCCAGGAGGAGTTGCTCTCCCCGGGGTGTACCCTGGCCGTCAGGAACACCAGCTCCCGGGACTACGACACACAGAACAAGGCGGGAGACCGAGGAGTCTCAGTCAGTAAATCAGTCACCTGGTCAGGTGGCCCTGGGGAGAGCACTGACAATGTGAGACTTTGGGAGACACACCTCGGCACCGACCAAGGGGGTACTCACCGCGATGGGGTTGTATTTGTTCTCCGGGGCCGTGATGGTGAGCAGAGGGGTCTCATTTCCGTTGAGGGATGAGCAGAGGGACTCCGCCCGGAAGAACGCAACGGCCGGGTTCACGACCATCTCCCACTTCCAGATCTGAGTCTAGACAGAGCGCGCACAACTTCAGAAGATATGTAATAGGTACGCGTTGCGCGTCGGTAATGTTATTACAAAACTTCTACCAAAGTCCGTTCATGATAGATGACGGTTCGAAAATCATGTTTTGGTTTTGGGGTCACCTACACTTGTAAAAGATCACTGTTTTGTTATAAATGTCCCACAACTTCCTAAAAAAGGAAAAAAAAGAGCTATATTTATATATATATATATTCACATCCATTGTCCATTCCATGTGTCTGTCCTTTATGTTATTCCTTTTTACATGTTCTATTCTAAGTGTCCTTCATTCTTTATCACCGGCCCCGCGGTGTAGTGATCAGTGCATCTTTCTACGAGCTTAGCGGTCCCAGGTTAGATTCCTGCTGGTACCTTGGTTATTTTTCCCAAAGTGGAAATCACCCCAACACTCACCTGGGTTTGGTTAACTAGGCTTAAGTTAGTTTAAAGTGTTCCACTGGTTCCACACCTATACTCCTATACGCCCCTGAACGATACATACTATGCATATCCACAAATCTTCGACTGACGGTATCCTTCACGAAATGAATTACAATTATACATTATCTTCCACCTCAAATCGGTTAATCAGTACTCCTTATTTTACAAATTTGATGGTGACAATGTAAATATATTAGTATTGAATCTCCTTTTTACGCCTTCTTTTCATGCTATTACTGGTACCCTTATTTAATGTGTGATAGTGACCCGCCCGACCTCGTAGGCCGACACTCACCAGAAGCTGTCCGTAGGTAGCGATGTAGAACGTCGTAGCGTGCGGAACTCGACGTGAACGTGGTGGTGAAGTAGGAGCGGCCTTTGGAGCCGAGGTTCTGGTAGCTGTTACGGTAGTAGCAGATGTCTCTACCCGTGCGGACCCAACCATTTGCCCGTGCGTGGCCTCGCGGACAGAGTACAAGAGCGGCTTCATTCCTGCCAACGCACAGAAGCTTGAAAGACACGAATGCGTTATTATTTATATTTAAGTAAGGAGAGTTAAGAGGATCTAAGAGTGCAATAACAGCTGGATCTACGGAATGAGGTGGAGGGGACGATATGGAATGAAGTTTAACGTAAAGAAGAACGAATCAGTGATTACGACACGGTAGGAAAATAGGTACATGAGAGGAGTAATGTTAGGAGGAGAGCGACTTAAGAAAATGGGAAGATTCGAGTTCTTGGAAGTGTGGTGAATGAAATGAGGAGGAAATGAGAGAGGGAGGCAAGGGGGAAACCTTTCAAAAAAGCGTCGGAAGTCTTGTCTGGAGTAAAGAAGTGCAAAGGAGTGATGTACAGGGTGTTCCAATATTGAGGTACTCATCAGGAACCTGTGGGATGAAGGACAGGAAAGTGACAAGGATGGACAGGGTGAGAGAGAGAATGAAGGAGTAACCTGGATTGGACAGAGAGGGGGAGGTTGAGGTGGTAAGGACACGTGAAGAGGATGGAAGAGAGGAGGATGCTGGAAATGGAGGTGACGGGCGGGAGGCCGAGAGGAAGACCTAGAGACGGTTGGATAAAGAGAGTGTGGAGGGGAGTGGATCGGACCGTCGCGGAGGAAGGTGGAGGCATTTTACTAAGCCGACATGGCCACAGGCTGGAAACATGATGACGATAGTTAATGGTCCAGTTCTTACCGAAGTTGAACTGACTGTTCTGTTTCTCGCAGTTGATTATGTTGAACTGGTACGGAGTCTTACTCTCCATGTTGCTGACCTCGAAGTAGAACCACTGGTGATGTCGGGACGAGTTCACGTCCGGCATGAGGATCAGGTCGTACTCTTTGGAGGATACCTGCGGAATTACACCCTCAGATAATATATATATATATATATATTAATAAGACCTTATCCAACGATAACACACTCTGGTGGTCGCATGGTCTAAAGCGTCATCCTCTCAATATAATAGAGTGCCGATAATGGGGAGATTGGGGTTCAAATCCTGTTCGGGTGTACCGAGATTCTTTATTAAATGGTTTTCAACTCTCCCATCACACAAATGTGGGTATATGTCCTCTAAATTCAACTTTCCTTATCCTTAACACATTAGTGTAATTATCATATATGCATTTAGACTGACCAGGTAGTAAGACAAGGTGATAAAAAAATAATCTAATCTGTAAACAGAAGGAAAGATTATAAAATGCATCAGCATTTGTAGGGAGCAAGGACGTAAAGACACATAAAGAGTAGAATGTGGGGAATAACCCGCAGGGCGCGACAGACATGAGGTTCGGGCCGTCACCCCAGGTCTCAGTGCGGTGATGGCCTACCGTCATGGTACCCCTGACCCTGTCCCGCAAAGAGACTCACCTGTAAGACCTTCCTCAAGTTACCGCTCTCGAAGCGGGACTCAAACAAGAGGGTGTCCATGGCGGGGACCTTCCTCCCAAGTCGCGACTCGTCGTCGTTAGAGAGCGCCCTGAAGAAAACACGATCAAACAAAACTCAGGTAACTGCAACATGTTCTATGACCGATGTTAACCCGTCTCGGTGGCGTGTTGAGCTAACGCGCTAGTTTCGTGTTGAGCTAGACAGTCGAGGACAAGGAGATCGAGGTTCGAATCTCGGTCAGGTGAACTGGGGATGGTTTTCCCTAAATGGTTTCCCACTCTCCCTCCTCGCAAATGCGGGTTCACTTCCTCTAAATCCAACCTTATCAATTCCTAATCCATTAGTGTAATTAGTACTTAAGCGTATAACCCGAAACGGGTGGTAAAACGCGGTGCTAAATAATAAAAAAATATATATTACCAATGTTCAAAATTGTGTTTATAAATATTTGTTTCATAGGGTTAGCTTAAAAAATATATATTTTGTTTGCACCACGTCTTACTACCCATTCGAACCATACACCTATGTACTAGTTAAGTGTTAAGGATGGGTAAGGTTTAATTTAATATAATTAAAAAATAAAATAGTCAGGTTAAGTATTTATTTTATACTACAAAGTGAACACAGATGCGCATTAACCGCGCAGTTGGCGCTATCGGTACCAGTCTCACCTGGTCAAACTATGTTTGGTCTGCGCAGCCAACAGGTCGATATTGAACACCACCTTGTTCAAGGACTGGGACGGGTGGATACTGCGCTCTACGCAACTCAACAACTTCGCTCTGAAACAACACATTAATTGTAACTTCAAACATAACGACAAATTCAAAGAGTAACAAGAGGGGGCTACTGTAGAACAGAGGGCCGAGCCCCCCACACACACACACACACACCTGCACACCTTCCTGTCCTTGATGTTGAGCGGTTCCAGCTTATCCGCGCTGTGGCCTCCCACCATATCGGGGAACGCCACCTTCACGAACGGGAGGACGCTTTTGACGCACGAAGCCACGGCGCAGTACACATCGCGCGGGGCCATGCGCGCGTCAAGTTTGTCCAAGGCGGTGAGTCTTCTAAGAGCTTGTTGGGACGTCCTCAACCTTTGGAACAGAAAATATAGCAACGTTTGCAATGCCCAGTGGAAGTTATGAGATAAAAGGGTGTAAGATTTCGGATCTAAATCGTCCGTTGACATTAACATAAAATACATTTTACACAAGCACTAAGCAACTCCATTTTGTATTCCATGCCGAATGCCGAAATATTATTCTATTTGTGTTAAAATGCGTGTGTGACTATTCTACTTCAACTTCTTCTACTATGAAGAGAGAAGAAAGGAAGACGATGTCACCGTTTGTGCGTTAAAAGATTACGGGCAGCGACTTACCCGGTGGTGGGTGGGGAGGGGAGAAGGGGTGAGGGGGTGGGGAGGGACTATCATGAAACCTACCCTTCTTCCGGAGATTTGAAGATGTCAGTATCTAACGAGAGGTGAGAGCCCTTCTCTCCGCCCGGTGTGAGTTTCAATGTGTGGCTCTCGGCGACGCCTACGACCTCGGCTTTGGAGGGCACCCTGTCGGCGCCCTTCCGCTTCTGTCGACCGTCGATCGAGCTCATCATCTCGGCGGCGCAGTCAGCGAAAGAGAGGTCGCTTCTCTTGACCGACAAAGGGTCGGCGAACGGGGTGGGGCTGCGGTCCTTGTCCTCGTTGGAACCGTCCAGCATGAATGAGGCGTAGCTGAGGGTGCTGTTCAACGCGCCAAGGAGCGCAAAGGAGCGTCGCGTCTCCAGGATCCGTTCGAGAGAAGCGCTGCTCCAGTTGGACGAGGTCATCTCACTGGCGTTGCCTTCGTACCTGGTGGACGAAACGTCAAGTCGGTACAGTCCCCATTGGGGGGGTGCGCAAAGCTTAGAACTGTTTACGCCAAATTTCAAGCCCAAATCTCTTTGTGTATACTTTGATTACCATGACTGATTATAATATGACCCTATCTTACAAGTAGTGAGGTTATTTTTAAGGGAAGAGTGGTGTTATTTTTCTCAAAAAGAGATGTTATTATTTACTTAAGTATGGGTCGAATTAGTATTCGTTAAAAATAAACTAGGTCAAAACTGTTTACATTTTATGTTCGTATTGTGTATTTAACTATTTATTTACATATTCGGAGAGAAATCAAATATAAATATGCACAAAACATTTCACGTTTAGTAATATCAAACTCGATATATCAATATCATTACCTTCGAGTCTTACAAATAACAATATCGAAATAATTGATTATCAACTTTGGCTTAGAATAAACAATTACAACACAGAAATATGTCGTCATAGAAGACTAAACTACTATCAAATAAGGGGAAGGGAATAAAAATTTTTTAAGAATATATAATTTTGTCAAACATGACCATCTTTAGTAAGGTCCATATCTATATTAATTTCCTTGCTTGGACCAAAGGTGAAATTTTTTAAAGGCTGTAAACAAAAAATCGAAATGTAAGTATCGTAATGTTTAAAAGTAGAAATCCTGATTTTTAATGCAAACCTTGGATACAAAAAGAAGCTTAAATATCCTGAAAACACTCATCTTTCCTGTAATCCATTTTATACCTATAAAATAAGTAAAAACGGATACTATTCGTATAGATGGCAGCCCTGATATAGTGCTATCGCCAGTGTTACCACGTTGAAAATTATATTATAAAACGTAGTATTTGCGAAATTACAAAGAAATTGTTTTATTTAGAAAAAAAAAGAACTTAAATTCTTGAAAACAGTAGAGTTCGTGTAAAAAATTTGTTTTATTACAAATGCAAATTTTGCATGTCCCTACTTATAAGCTACTCCATAATGCTGGTCATCAATTACAACACTGCTTTCCTTCAGTGTAAACGGAGTGTACTAACACACACAAACACACACACATATATATATATCAGATATATCGAATCCTATACTTTTCAAATTTGTTTACATCCATCACTCTTTCAAGCCTGTGGTCAGTTTTTTATCCAAGACGTATATTCTCCACTGCCGGCCTGTCGTAGCTTCATATGTCTTATAATATAACTTAAGACTATGACAGGAACAACATCCAGTCCCCCGGCCGTTAATTCATCACTGTGAAAGGGTAAACCCACATTTCACCAATGATCCATGCTCCGGCCGTGCCGGGAATCAAACCCGGGACCCCTTAGCTCAGCAGACAGACACGCTATCGACTCGGACTCAGAATATAATTACGAGTGAAACACACGTCTGCCATAAAATTCACTCTTTAGATCAGAAACAAAGTTTATCGACACGTTGAGATGTCCCCCGGGTGAAGTCTACTCACTGCTTGAGGTCCTCCCAGGACCTCTGCACGGGGCACAAGTAGAACAGCTCGTCGGGAAACTTATCCTTGTCCGTCTCGGGGACCTCCTCCAGGTCCTCGGGGGAGAGGTCATCGTTGCTGTCGTCGTCAGAGTCCGGGCTCGCGTCGCGCGGGATGGACGACGCCCTCGGGCCTGAAGGGGCATACGCACAATTTCATACACACACTCGAAATTTAAACATGCTTGAATTATAAGTGGATTTTAAAAATGACACCCGGACACAGGATTTGAACCCGGGAACCTTGGCTTGGCACGCTAGTGCTCACACTACTGAGCTATCCAGGTTGTGTACCACTCTCGGGGTAATTCTTCATTTACAGTTCAAGGCAGAGTCATCTGGGGTCTTCAGCCCCCCCCCCCCCCCCACAGAAAATATTTTGTCGCCCAACGGCTCGTGAAAGTTATAAAATTATTTCAAGAGAGAATAAAAAATTACAAATACAGATTTATATTTTACATAATCCAATAATAAAAATAAAAAAAGTATTTTAAATTATTTTGTAAACTATTTTTGCTTTATGTGTGAAGAATAATATTAAGTTTGTATACAGATGTACCCTGAGCCGACAAATGACTACTCTAGTAGACAAGGGAGAGAGGACATGGTCGGAGCGTTTGTACGTAGTCTGGAGCGTTCAGACGTAGTCGGGAATGTTCGGACGTATCGGGAGTGTTGGACGTAATCGGGAGTGTTCGGACGCAGTCGGGAGTGTTCGGAAATAATCATTGTTTGGACGCAGTCGGGAGCGTTCAGACGTAGTCGGGAATGTTCGGACGTAGTCGGGAGTGTTTGGACGTAGTCGGGAGTGTTTGGACGTAGTCGGGAGTGTTTGGACGCAGTCGGAGTGTTTGGACGCAGTCGGAAGTGTTCGGACGTAGTCGAGAGCGTTCGGAAATAGTCAGAGTGTTCGGAAATAATCATTGTTTGGATGCAGTCGGGAGTGTTCGGACGTAGTCGGAGCGTTTGTGTTAGCTCATCACCGCCGAGACACTCGGGACGCCAAAAGGATAGTAATATATTATTAGGTTTACAATCCTAACATTGTCGGTTCCATTATCGTGAGCCAAAAGGAGATGGAAACTTTGGCCGTCGGACATAAAAAGGTCGGACACCCCTGAATTGTGCACGCTCTCGCAAGTCCGCTTGGCAAACACTCACCGAGAGTATCCCCGAGGCAGCTGGGGAGGGGCAGAGCGAAGGTGGCCGGACTGTGCTGGTTCTCCAGAGGCAGCTGCCTCTTCTCGGCGCACAGGTTGAGGATGGCGCAGACCCTGGAGAGGAGAGAGTCGTAGCCCTTCTGCTCCGGGCAGATGCTGCTGAACTTGTGGAGCAGCTGCAGACCGTTGTTGGCCCGCATGGCCTTTCGGCCAATCTCTGGTAACACAACAATAGGACGGATCTGTCAGACGCGAGACAACATCTGGCTAGTTGATCAGACAATGGAACCAATTGGACAGATGCAAGACAAATCTGGCTAGTTGATCAGACAATGGAATCATTGACGGATGCAAGAAAACATCTGGCTGATCACACGGTAAAACCATGTGGGCTCAAAAGAAAAACTTTAAGCATCAAATCAGCAGATATTGACTTCATTAAAAAAAAATATATTCAAACTTAACTATTTAAATAGAATTCAAACAATCGTTGAGAATTAAAAACAGTTTTTTTAATCAGTATTATGACTCATATATTTTTAAAAAACAGAATCGTCTCTGAAATTACAATAGTACTAATATTGTTACAACGTTAACTGCACATTACACAATCAACAATCGGACAATTACCAAGAAGAGTAAACGGACACAGAATACAACAAGCTCAAATTCGCTGAGCTTACAAAGCAGCCATCCGACACCTTAGCTCAGTAAGTAGCTTGTCTCTCTATTGAGCTTTAGTCTATCTGGTTTGATTCCCAGACATGACCAAAATATGTATCAATGGTGAAAATATGTGGGTTCTCCTTCTAACTGCTATGAAATTACAACTGGAGGCTGAAGAAAGATGTTGTGTCTGCTCTAGATTTAAGTTAGTTTGCAAGTTGTCACATGTCAGTTCAGAAATTGTAAGCTAAACACCATATATATATATATATATATTACCATAAATATGCCAAGTTCGAGATTAAGCTCTTATTAAAGCATTCATTTAAAAAAAAATCTAGATACGGGAATCAAAACTGACACCCTCAGCTTAAAAAGCCAATGCTCTACCACTGAGCTATCCAGGTTTTGTCCCATTCTCAAGGTCATTCTTCATTCACAGTTGAAGGCAGAGTCTGTGATGGCCGTGTGTACATCACGGCTACAATGAGCTACCATTGATAACACAATCGCAGTCATTTTTACAAATTTATCGAGAAACTTTTTGTATTAATTATGCTAATGGGTTAGGGATGAGGAAGCTCAAATTTAAAGTAATTGTACTCGCATTTGGTTGAAGAGAAAAAAAGAGCGGGGGAACCCAGTTAGGAAAAGAAACCACCCTCGGTACACTCGACCGGTATCGAACCAGGATCCCCGCCACCTTCGGCGGTCCAGTCTGTTGTGAGAGTGACGCCTTGGGCCGTGCGGCCACCGGTCTCTGTTGTTGTTGTTGTTGTTGTTGTTGTTAATCCCACTCACTTATCATGCAAATATGCTGCAGAGCACTCAGCGTGAAGGAACAGATCCGTAGCCTCATCTTTCCGTCGTAGCGCTCCCAGCGCTCGAATATCCTCAGCAGGAGGCTGACCAAGCCGCACTTCACCATGCGACCGCTACACAGCTCTGCCAACATGACAGACAGGAGGTAAATATAGCTCTTACTCTCTCTTTCTTTCCCGAATAAAACAACTCAGCGGTAGAACACAAACATTTTCGGGTAAAAACTCAAAGACTGTCGAGTTCCGAGAGTAAAGGAATGAAATTGTAAAGGCTTCAATTATTTATAGTGGCATATTGCGTGGTTACCCTGGTCAAATATAAAAGGGAAAAAAACTTAATTTTATATCTTCCAACCCAGTTTTTAATCAACTAAAAAAAAAAAATGAAATCCGAATTTTTAAAATTCCAATTATGAGTTGAATATATTTGTGCCCAGAGGCTACTAATATTTAAATTTCAAACCACTTTGTGCGGTAGATACCACTTAACGCTCATGACACACAAACTCTTAATTGTATTAATATTATTACGGTAAAACCCCGGTAGTCCGAAATTCCGTATAATCCAAACACACTTTTCAGAAAACGGGAGGAAAAATATTACTCCAAATGATTAATATTTACTTATTAGGGTCAACACAATGTTTTCCTGTAACTAACGATAATTACAGTACATATCACGTGTTATACATCAGTTCAATCGACCTTATAAGCAAAGATTTGGATTTTAATTGAGCTATAGTAGAGATTTGGATTTAACTTAGCTTCTAGGCAAAGATTTGGATTTTAATTGAGCTTCTAGGCAAAGATTTGGATTTTAACTTAGCTCTAGGCAAGATTTGGATTTTAACTGAGCTACTAGCAAAGATTTGGATTTTAACTTAGTCTAGGCAAGATTTGGATTTAACTGAGCAAGCAAAGATTTGGAATTTAACTGAGCTTCGAAGCAAAGATTTGTATTTTAATTGAGATACTAGGCAAAATTTGGAATTTAACTGAGCTTCGAAGCAAAGATTTGTATTTTAATTGAGCTACTAGACAAGATTTGATTTAACTTACTTCTAGGCAAAGATTTGGATTTTAATTGAGCTACTAAGCAAAGATTTGGATTTTAACTTAGCTTCTAGGCAAAGATTTGGATTTTAATTGAGCTACTAGGCAAATATTTGGAATTTAACTGAGCTTCGAAGCAAAGATTTGTATTTTAATTGAGATACTAGGCAAATATTTGGAATTTAACAGAGCTTCGAAGCAATTATTTGTATTATAATTGGAATATAATTGAGTACTTAATCCAATATTTGTATTATATCCTAAGTTTAGCCTTCACAGACCAAGTTTTCTCACAGGGAAGACAATCTACACTCACTGTTTTTACTGAGGCAGCTCAGTACATTGAGCGCGAGTCTCAGCTTGTTATTCGGAGTGACTCCGATGGTCAGGACGGTTTTCTCCATCGTGGAGCAGATTCCATCCTTCGCTAATACTGTTGTGGTATAGGCTATAAGGACACAAGAGCGTGAAGGACACTTTACCTGAACGGTGACTATTGTGATGGCGGATAGGTATACATTACAACAAATAGTAGTGATGTCAGTTACAGCTGACGGATTGACGCAGCGTGCGTCAATGACAGCTCTCAACCATAACCTTAAGTTATTAAGGATGTACGTTGGAAATTCAATCAATCTAGGCAATATATGAGAGAGAGAGGGAGGGGATGGTGTTTTTTAAGTTGGCACAGTGATATATCTCTTAAAAAAACACGTTTTAGAAAAAAAAGCTTTATAAAATAAGTTCTTGTTTTTTTGGGACATCGACAAAAAGACATAATGTTTTTTTATTTAGTGGACTATAGTTTGGGTTTTTTTCAAATAGGAACCTGTGCACTAATTGGAAAAACAATCTCTGTTTTTAAAAACACGACTTGATGCATATGTCAGATATGCCGATAATTTTCGCCAACATTATTTTTACTTTAAAACTATATTTAAAAATATAAAACATTTTCATAAATAGTATGAGATTTCTAAACATCTGCAATGCATCTAAGTGCAGCGCTCTTAAGTGCCGCGTCTTACTACCCATTCCGGCTATATGTTTATGTACTAAGTATTATGCTAATGGTTTTAAGGATGAGGAAGGTTATATTTAGAGGTAGTGTACACGCATTTGTGTGGAAAGAGAGTGGGAAAACAACCCACAGTACACTAGACCAAGAATCAAACCTCGATCTCTCTGTCATCAGCAATCTAGTCGAATGAGAGAGTAGCGGCTTAGACCGCACGACCACTGAAGCGGGTTAGTGTAACGTAACTCTGACAAGAGGCGCGGATGGGCAGCTACTCACAGTTTTTAGCTAAAGCTTTTATCACAAGGAGTAGAGGAAACAACATTTTGGAGCAGTTGTAGTGCGTCCTCAGGAGGAAGTGGAATGTTTTGGTCGCGTTGAGAAGACGAACCTTCATGGAAAACTTGGTGTCTGCAAACACACACACAAACAGTTGTGACAACAATAAAAATAATTATTTCCCGTTTTTAATATCAGATCTGTGTCAGTTTTTTTATTTTCAGTTATATAACATGCACTTTCTGAACCAACTGATTATATCAAAACATAAGAATTTCTATGAGCGAGAGCAAAAGGGCCTACAAGTTTCGCCGGGAAAAAGTATTTTCCGATAACTTCTACGGTTCTTCAATCAACACGGAACCAACGGCTTTAATTCCCATCCGAAAAAAGTTGTGCTGAGGATTTTTATTCCTCTAGAAAACAACTTTGACCTCGCCTGGGTTTGAATCCTCAAACATCGGGTTCTGAGGAAAGCACTTTACCTCTAAATCCACCGAGGTTGACTTAGCTCTAAAATTAAAGGTCGGTTTATGGATGAGTGACTATTAAAAAAAATTACAAACTATATATATAGCAAAAAACAAATATCTGAGGACCTGATTAAGGGGGCCACCTCTGTAGGCGATAAATTGGTGTGCAGACGTTCAGCTATAACGCGATATATATATATATATATATATGCTGCATTATTTCAAAATATGGTTCAAGCCAAAAAAGCCTAGAGGTTCCAACTGGGATTTTTTACCTTAAAAACCTTATATTTTGAGTTTTATTAATAGAAAATGTGTGAAAATGTGACATTAGCTCATTTTCAAAGAATTTTAATCATATTATCTGAGCTATGAGACTAGTCTTGATGAAAAAGGGCTCTAGATGTAGGTTTCCTCTAACAAATACAGTCATTGTTTGATATTTGAGAACTAGCAGTGAGCTTTCCTCTTTACCTTCAAATAAGAAGTTTCCTCTAACAAATACAGTCATTGTTTGATATTTGAGAACTAGCAGCGAGCTTTCCTCTTTACCTTCAGATAAGAAGTTTCCTCTAACAAATACAGTCATTGTTTGATATTTGAGAACTAGCAGCAAGCTTTCCTCTTTACCTCGAGATAAGAAGTTTCCTCTAACAAATACAGTCATTGTTTGATATTTGAGAACTAGCAGCGAGCTTTCCTCTTTACCTCGAGATAAGAAGTTTCCTCTAACAGATACAGATACGGTCATTGTTTGATATTTGAGAACTAGCAGCGAGCTTTCCTCTTTACCTTCAGATAAGAAGTTTCTTCTAACAGATACAGATACGGTCATTGTTTGATATTTGAGAACTAGCAGCGAGCTTTCCTCTTTACCTTCAGATAAGAAGTTTCTTCTAACAGATACAGATACGGTCATTGTTTGATATTTGAGAACTAGCAGCGAGCTTTCCTCTTTACCTTCAGATAAGAAGTTTCTTCTAACAGATACAGATACGGTCATTGTTTGATATTTGAGAACTAGCAGCGAGCTTTCCTCTTTACCTTCAGATAAGAAGTTTCTTCTAACAGATACAGATACGGTCATTGTTTGATATTTGAGAACTAGCAGCGAGCTTTCCTCTTTACCTTCAGATAATAAGTTTCCTCTAACAAATACAGTCATTGTTTGATATGTGAGAACTAGCAGCGAGCTTTCCTCTTTACCTTCAGATAATAAGTTTCCTCTAACAAATACAGTAATTGTTTGATATTTGAGAACTAGCAGCGAGCTTTCCTCCTTACCTTGAGATAAGAAGTTTCCTCTAACAAATACAGTCATTGTTTGATATTTGAGAACTAGCAGCGAGCTTTCCTCTTTACCTTCAGATAAGAAGTTTCGTAGTTTTCTTACCCTTCTTTCTTATTGACATGACAAATGGTGGTTGTAAATGAAGGGTGAAATGGAGTATAAGTTCAGACAGAATAGAGAAGTAGGTTCATAAAACAACACATACCACTGTATGGCTGTGTGGCCTGACGGTGACCGATACTTTCTCGCTAACCAGGCGACCGACGTAATTATGTTCGTTTCCTCAGTTTGTTTATCAAGGGCAGCTGAAACCTAACCAAGGGACTTGTTTCCGAAACTGACACAATATTTTTGGGACCTTGCCTAACCACTCGCCTTTTTGGGCGAGCTGCGCCAGGACCCACATGAGTTCCTGGAGAAGAGACTCGGTGAGGTACGCCTCTTTAAGCTGTTGCTGCTGATGAGGCGCACCAGAGACTGTGTGGCGTTCATCGTGACCAGCTGACTCACCGCGGGACTGCGCCTCTTGCCTGCAACAAGTCCGTCCAAGGTCAAGTACAGTGGTTCATTACTACACGACGGTAGCGCAGATCCTTAAAAAAAACACCTAATTTGATGGAATGATACTCTCAACCAGAGCTGCCATTAATTTCTTAACACAAAACTTACCTTTTTTTTTCCATCCATACAAAATATTTAAGTGGCAAAGGAATTAAATTAATTTTTCATCAAATTAAATCATCATACTTCATGAATAATTACTCGACATTTCCCGTGGTGACGATGGAGGACAAAGTGACAAAGTTTCTTGTTAATAACTACAGTATGTCCCTGTTATGACAGAATGAATTATTATCATTATTATTAGCACCGCGTCTTACTACCCGTTCGGGTTACACGCACTTACGCTAATGTGTGATGGTAGGTCGATTGTGAGATGAAATGGAAGGACCTACAGTTTAACGTGGATCCGAACCACGGTGGAGGCCTGGCATTCCCCACATTCACAAGATATCTTTTCGACAGAATGAAGATTTGTGCACAGTGCTTATTTGTGGATGATTTCTAACAAAAAAAATAAATATATATATATTTGTTTTAAAGGGTTAAGGTGCAATTTTTTGGCGACCATTTCTCTGATAGTACCTTTGTGGTTATTTTTATAATTTTTTTTTTACTTTGCAATCTGGATTATCGACGCTCTACTGTAAACAGGATGTTCCCAGGGTTAAACAGCTAAACTTTGGGAAGTAGTAGTGGATCAAAAAACAAACTCAAAATGTCTTTTGAATATTTGCTCGTTTATAGCTTTCTTTTTTGCACAAACAAGTAAAAACTAAAAAAAAAAAAAAAAAAAAAGGTAGGTATTAATAAAATATGTTATTTATTTATTTAAATTGACAGCTCCAGCCCGAAGACAATCATTGCACCTATAATGACATAACGAGTGGCTGGCCGACAAGTGCGACTGTTGTTTCTTCGCACGCTTGCGTTATCCTTCGTCGTAATTATTGGAGGGCATTAACCAGCATTCCGTGCACTTTTTGCTTGAGAGCACCCAAAAAAAAAAGCTTTAAATCAGGTGAAGGCAGAGGCCAAGCCACAGTCCAGCTCAACCGAGACATCTTCCAGGAAGATTAATACTAAGCCATTGCCGAGGACCTCTGACCCAAAAACGTGTTTGTATTTAGTTTTTTTGCTGTTTGCGTGAAAAGGAAGCTAAAACAAGAAGTGCACAAGAAATTTTATAGGTTTAATAGCTTTTTTTGGGGGGGGGGGGGGGGGCGAAATAAATCAAATATTTCTCCAGTATCAACATAGAGTTTAGTTTTCTAAACATGCTGATATCAACAGATTTAGAATATCTGTCAAGAGTGTCCTGGAATTTTGTTAAAACTTTTTAAATACATAGAAAAGTTCTGACAAAATTCCAAGACACCCTTAACAGGTAATCAAGATCTGTTGATATCAGCATGTTTAGAAAACTAAACTCTATGTTGATACTGGAGACATATTTGATTTATTTCGGCCCAAAAACTGTAATTTCTATAAAAACTGTAAAAACACTTGTGCTCCCTTCGGCCATACCTTAACTCCAAAAGGATATTTTGAGTTGGTTTTTTGATCCACTGCCACTCCCTGAAGTTTAGCCGTTTGACCCTGGAACACCTGTATATATATATATATATATATATATATATGAGTTTGATGTAGGTCAGTACTATACTGCGAGTTGCGTTCACCTGATTTAGGAGAGACGCACTCCCGGAGTATTCCGGCGAGGCTGATAGCCGTGATGTGGTCTCGCATCACCTGCAACAAGAGCAACCGTGGGGTTCATTTCTAGGGTACTTGGTTCAATTCAGGGTGATTAGTTTTTATCACCAGAATGAATGTGTGAGAAAGAGAAACATTAAAGATTTAATAATAAAAGAGCCTGTAGACTCGGATGTATATGGATAGGGGGTGGAAGGGGAGTAGATGTGAAGGAAATAGGGAAGAGTGTGAGAAGTTAGTGAGGATGTATGTATGTTGAAGGAAGTATGCAAGGATAGGGAAGTGTGAGAGTGTGAATGAAGGAAAGTTTAGTGAGGTATAGGTGATTAAGTCCGGAGTTGTTTTTTGAGATATGTGCACGGTTTCTTGCCAACCTCTTGTTATTATATAGGTGTGTCCCACTTCCTTGTTTAGGTTATACTCATATACATTAATCACACTAATGTATTAAGATTGAGGAAGGTTGAGTTTACAGGAAGTGTAACCGCATTTTCGCGGAAGAATGTAAAGCCATTTTAGAAAAAAAAAAAACTTCTCTACACCTGACCTAGATCCGAACTTCAATCTCCCCGTCATCGGCAGTCTATCTATAGCTAGAGTGACATCTTAAACCATGCGGCCACCGAAGCGGGTGGAAGTTACTTGAATAAAAAAAAAAAGCTCCTACGCTCTAGAAAACAACCGGAGGGTTCTGTTGTGCTGATCAAATGACACACCTATCTACAAATGTTGGCATTATCTTCACCAACAGACCGTGGGTTGGCGCTATTGAGTTTTGCGAAATACCTTGTTTTATTGTTGCGTGGTAACCCTATCGTTTTTTGTGTATATATATTAGGTGCGCTGTCTCAGGTTAAGTTTTTTTTTTAAGTAAAATGTTCTAAGAGCAAGTATTGGGTGTGGAAGGTTTAACATACTGCTCCTAGAAGTTGTAAATGACGCGTTTAGAAAGTGCACATTAAATACCACAAGAGGAACTAAAATAAAACTCCCAAAGGGGTTAAGTGTTAAAAAAGGGAAAAGAGAGGAGGTGTCCGGGAGATAGCGCCTGGTGCCACGATGTGGGGGTTAGAGGGGACCGGTGGGGTACAGCACCCTCACCCCTCACCCCTTAGGCCCACACGCGAGAACTCGTCACGGAACAAGAGGGAAAAGGAGCCAACCCTCACAAGATGTGTGAGCTACAAACATATTTGTTTGTTGGATTGAAGATCCGAGCTATTATACTTGTTAGTGCGGCTTCATATTCTCTCAATTTAAATATGACATCTTGACACCGGGGCCTTTGACTTAAAGCACTCAAGTTCTAACCACTGAGCTATCCAGGAGTCGAAGCTCCTGTATGGAAAATACCAGATTTGGCCCAGAGCTGGCTATCTCAGGGTATATCTAGGTGTATCTAGGTATATCGGTATATCGGGCTATCGGTATCTGGTGTATCTGGTATATTGGCTATCCGGGATATCTGGGTAATGTGTGTCCTAGGTATATATGGGCGTATCTGGGTATATCTGAGTATATTGGGGATAGGTATTTGGTCGTATCTGATATCTGGGTGACGGTTATCTGGGTGTATCTGTTTGGGCGTATCCGGGTATATCTGGGTATTGGTATATTGATATATGGGTGTATCTGGGTATATTTGGGCGTATCTGGTATATTGGGTATATCTGGGTATATGTGTCGTACTGGGTATATCTGGTATATATGGGCGTATCTGGGTATATCTGGTATGTGTGGGCGTATCTGGGTATATCGGGGCGTATCGGTATATCTGGGTGTATCTGGGTATATCTTGGTATATATGGGTATCTGGGTATATTTGGGCGTATCTGGGTATATCTGGGTGTCGGGTATATCTGGGTGTATCTGGGTATATCTGGATATATGGCGTATCTGGTATATGTGGTCGTATCTGGGTATATTGGTTATATGGCGTATCTGTATCTGGGTATCGGTATATCTGGGTGATCTGGTATATCTGATATATGGGCGTATCTGGGTATATGTGGTCGTATTGGGTATATCTGGTATATATGGGCGTATCTGGGTATATCTGGGTGTATCTGGTATATGGGGCGTATATGGGTATATCTGGGTATATCTGGATATATATGGGTATGTCTGGGTATATCTGGGCATATCCGGGTATATCTGGATATATATGGGCGTATCTGGGTATATTTGGGCGTATCTGGGTGTATATGGGTGTATCTGGGTATATCTACCCCAGATCTGGACCAGTTCTGGCCATATATGATTTTTCCACTAGGAGTGGCTGCGTTATCTGATAACTCGCGATCTTAATTGATCACACATTGTAGCCGACAATAACCACACGTCCATCACGAGGAAGTCAGGAGTCCAGTCTCCAAACAGCTTCCTCCTCCACCTTCGTCCTCAACTCTCACTTTTCACTTTCCTCACCCAGCTGTCCGGAGTTGGGGACCTCTAGAAGCTGCCCTGACCAGCTACCTCCACTACCAACAGCTCAGAGCATGTCTGGGAGTCCCCCTCCTCAAACTCAAGATGACCTTGTCCGTCACAGAGCCGATCTGTCAGTACCGGGAGATACGCGGGCCCAAATCGCGTCCCGACCTCCCATACACCGGGCCGGGTCCTCACGACTGAGCACGCACCCGCCCCCCCCCCCCCCTCATTGTACGGGGGGACAGTCAAAATTAAAACGAGAGTTAGCTTTACTATCCAGCAGGTACGTTATTTTGGAACTGTAACATCTGCTACAACGCAACAAGTGAAGATAATGTTTCATAGTGAGATAAGTACCGGTTTGTTTATTTTACAAACGACAAATATTCTATCAAATATGGAGTTGAAACAATCCCGTCTCGTAGTAAGGGCCAGTGGCGGATAATATGCGCCCTCCACCCTCAATTTTTTTCCCAAAGGTTTTTAGGAGGTTTTGGAGGAAAGAGATGTGGAGGGGGCGGAAGTTAGTATTCGTGACAAGATTTCTACGAAAGAAAAGCAGGCATGTACATGCCATAAACGTAATTATTAGAAACAAAATATTAAAATTAAAATAATGTTATCCTAAATGTTTCGCGCCCTAAGGCGCCGCCCTTAGTGGGCCTATAGTCTACATCCACTTCTGGTAAGGGCCCGGGTTTCTATGACATGTCATCTTTTTTTTTTTTTACAGACAAATGCTCTAAAGTGATCGCCTCAGGTCCCGATGTTCGTGGATTCAAACCCAACCAGGGGGGTCGACGGATTATGTCATTTGTCTGGAACGATAAAATTCCGTAGCACAACTTTCTTCGGATGGAAAGGTAAAGCCGTCGGTCCCGTGTCGTGTGAAAGAAAACCCTGGAAGGTATGTGAGAATACTTTACCCAGAAAAATTAGTAGACATTTTCGCTCTCGCTCATAGAAAATCTCGTGTGCTGATTTAAACCAGTCGGTTCAGAAAGTGCACGTTAAATACCTTGAATCGGTGACCTGGCGGTATAGAGGTCCGGGTTCAATCCTCGGTCCCGGCACAGATTTATCTGATTACCAAACCCTTCCTTCACCTCTGACAATGACATCTTATGAATGTGGGGAATGCCCAGGCCTCCAGCGTGGTTCGGATTCCACGTTAAACTGTAGGTCCTCCATTTCATCTCACAATCACCCTACCATTACACATTAGCGTAAGTGCGTGTAACCCGAACGGGTAGTAAGACGCGGTGATGGTAATAATAATAATAATAAATACCTTTAATTGATCAAATCTTATCAATATAATACAATAAAAATGTTGATCACAAAAAAATGTATTTTTCAAAAAGGCCCTCTCTATTATAATTATACTGTGTGTGTGTGTTTATATATATATATATATATATAGTATAATTATAATTATAAGGCATTTTTTGTGATCTTTTTATATATATATATATATATATATATTAACAATGAGTGTTTATAAAGCCTAAATACTGCGGTAAATTCGTCTCACTGAAACCAAAACATTTTGGTTATGTTCCAACATTTTTTTGGAAGTCTTCCCAATCGTTTGCGATATATTTTATTTTGTTGTGAAAACTAGAGTAAGGTTGGGGGTGGGGGGTGGCAGGGGGGGGGAGTTAGGGAAGGCAATCAATCCAACGATTTTTTTTTTTAACAAATCACTGTAGAGAAGTGAGGATTGTTATTGATGTAGTCTTTGGGGGACGTCCTTAAATTACGTAGAGGCGTTTTTGGGGGCCATATTCAATATTTTCATACGAGGTGAGAAAGAGGGGCAGGGGAGGTCAAAATTCATCTTACTTAATGTTTTTTTTTTACAATTGAAATTAGGTGAAACAAACTGTTGTTTTTTCTTGTCAGAAAATAGATCTACTTATTAATCATAAAATTCCACTTATATTTAATTTACTTACCTAATTTTTTACTGCAATTTAAGTATTCTAAAATTTCACATCACACGCTTTAATACCAATCCTTTGTCTAAAAATAATAACCAAACTATTAAAATAATTTAATTTAACAAACCGTAAGAAAATACGTAAGGGGGGAGGGGGGTAGGAAGCCAAAAATTTTGAAAAAAAAAAAATCCTTGAGTAATTTAAAGAGAACACGTGACCTTGAAGACCTGGTAAGGGTAGATTTATTTTATTTTTAGCGTCTTACTACTCGTTCGGGTTATACGCTTATGTACTAATTACAAGAATGTGTTAAGGACGAAGAAGTTAAGATGTGTACCAGAATTTGCGTGGTGCGTGAATGTAAAACCATTCTGGTAAAAAAAAACGGGGCCTCATTACACACGACCAGGATTCGAATCCTTATCTTACCATCACGGGCAGTCCATTCGATTGCGAGATTGACTCCACAAACCACACGGCCACCGAAACAAGTGAAATATAGTTTAGTTTAACTGAAAGGGGTAGGTAGGGGTTCAAATCCCAGTCGGGTCACCTGAGGCTGTTTTTCTTTTCTACATGGTTTTTCCACTCTCCTTCCACGCAATTGAACGGGTATTAAGACTCAGTGATTTAAAAAAAAATGTAGGTACGCGTTTAGCTCCGAACGGAAAGTGCGACGCTGTAGGGGTAAAAAAAGAGATTTAAAAAAATTTTATATTTTAATTTGTAAACATCCTAATGTTCACCGACACACCTGCATGTTGTCCTAATCCTCCTTGCTCTATTGTGGGGTTCGGGATCATCGCAAAGTCCCCAGGTGAGAATGGCTTCCCCACCACCACCCCTAATCCACTTTGTAAACACCCTCAGCCGGAGATGTTACCGACGTTTCAATTAGACACGCAGAGGTGTGAGAGAGAGACAGCAATACCCGCAAACACAAAAACCACACAAACAAAAACGTTTCAATCAGACACGCAGATGTGAGAGAGAGAGACAGCAATACCCGCAAACACAAAAACCACACAAACAAAAGCGTTTTAACACGTTTTTTCTAAACAAGGCCGAATCTTTAATGTACTCGAATCCTAAAGGCTCAATGATTGAAGACTTAAAAAAAAAAAAAAATTTGAGAGGACAAAAAAAATGTAATCGAGAAATTTTGTAACACTAGCAGTTTTCTTTCGAATGAATATACCATACGTAAGAAGTAGTTATATATACTTTAATGTGTTCATACGCCAAGTCATATGGTCTATAGCCGTCACTTTTGAGAACCCGCCTCGGTGGCGCAATTAGTTAATACAATGGTTTCGTGTGATCTAGACTGCATTGGACGGGTAGATCGATGTTCGAATCTCGGTCGGGTGAATTGGAGGGGTGGGGTGTGGGGAGGTAGTTTTTCCTAAATGGTTTTCCACTCTCCCTCGACGAAAATGCGGGCTAACTTCCTTTAAATTCAACCTTCCGAAATTCTTAAACCATTAGAGTAATTAGTACTTAAGCGTATGACCCGAATGGGTAGTAATTCGCGGTGCCAAATATTATTATTATTATTATTATAACAACAAAAATGAATAAAACTATTTTGTTTTATTTTTCTTGGTTGTGACAACAAGAAATATTTATTATATTCACACTTGCATCCTGTTATAACTGGCCAACTAAATTTTTTTTTAAAGTTTTTTATAATTTTATAAGAGAGAAGCATACAACGTATTAGTTTAAAAATAAAATATTTTCATTTTGTAAACACATTAGCATGAACACAACAGAATACGGTTTGTATGACGTCATCAATTATTCCCGCCATCATCTCCTTGGCTTCACAAAAAAAAAACAGTAGCTATACTAGTCATTTGTTTGTGTGTTTCAAGGTTATATTGGGGGATGGAAACCCCTCTCTCCTCATGACGGCATTCATAGTGCAAACGTTGCCAGCTCGTCAGAGTGCTAACAATAGGCAACGCTGAAATTATCCTGATACACAATATATATCATCCCGAATCCAAGTATAATGTCTGTTCACGGTAGGAATTGACTTCTGAAAGGCCTTTTTCCCTACCATAAATCTATTATATAGTAGGATATTGGTAGGAAAAAAGACCTTTCAGAGAGTAATTCCTACCGTGAATGGAGTATAGGATGGTCTCTCATTTAATGTCATCGTATCACTTCAATACCTCCTTGTTCCCGCGCTATGACCGAAGCCATCTGCCAATTAGAAGCGCTCCCGCCTAGTGACTATTACGGATCATTTATCCCAGAGGCCGTGACAGCGAGTGTGACATTATCCGGGTCATTAGTTCCCATAACGGCCGTAACCAGCGCTGTTAAACACTTAAAGAGTTCGTTAAAACTATCAAAATGCGAAAAACAAAAAAAAAAGTTTCGCCCCAGTTTTATTTTTGGATACTTAAATAAGAGTTGTGAAATTATTTGTGGACTGTATTAGCTTTTAAATAATAAAGTGTGCCAAAATAAAGAATATGAAAGGAAGGGTCAAGTATTTATTTATTGAGGTGGTTAAACAGGGTTAGGGAAGCTTAATTTAGATTAAATACACCCGCATTTGCATGGAGGGGGGAGTGTAAGACCAATTATGGGTGTGGGAGGGAACTCAACGCACCAAACCAAAGCGGGTAACTAACTGGTTGTTGAATTTCTGTCAAGGGTGTCGTGAAACTTTATGACAACTTTTTTTTCTTCATTTTAAAAGATTTTCATCTAAATCTTGATTCACACGTTAGCCGAAAAATAGAAAGTAGAATCTGTGCAACAATTCACACGCTACAAGTTGAACCATGATGCATTGCAAAGCTAACTTAAAACAGCTGATAATTAACAACATATTTTATTTTCTAGTGGAGATAAACATATATTCTAGATCATTCTCCCGATGGATGTTTTCAAATTATAACACTGTGTCGGGGCTCGATCCAATACATCGATAAACAAGCTTTACATTAACGGGTTATTACAAATCTCACAAAGGACAACGAAGCTGTCTGCTCACTTCTAGCTCTACAGCGCATGCGCAATGATTGAAGCCAACAAAGCTGTCTGCTCGCTTCTAGCTCTACAGCGCATGCGCACTGGTTTGAGATTAGATTGTGCGGAACATCTGGACAGAGAGGTCGAAGTAGAGATGAGTTGAACTTTAGCGGAACAGCTCGCGCCGATTAAACGACTTGGGACTCGTCACGTGACTACGTTTCTGTTCTGCCGCTATGTTGATGACAGATATTCAACAACTGTTGATATCCCCACGGGAACAAAATTAAACTCTTTGTTTGTACAGGAGAAATATATTTCATTTATTTTCAAGGACGCACATGTGAGTTTTGCAAATGGGGGGGCAGATTGGGGACCCACCCGTGGCTCCCCTCACCCCGTACGTGAGAGAAAATTTCAGAAATTTTACCTAGTAGAAGGGAATTTTAGAAAATCTGGACATGATTCTGAGCTATGAATTTCGTTACCAATTTTAACAAAAAAAGTTTCTAAATAATTAACAAAAAAAAGTAAACATAGCAAAGTTATAAGGAGGGCTAAATCCCCCCTTGTCACACATTATTGTGGGTACCTATGTTTATTTTAGCCAAAAAATGTTTAAAGCTATAAAAAGTGCGAACAATTTTCTTGCACTCCCGTTTATAAAGGAGGATACAGTACTTGCTACCTTCTCTTACCCCCCTCCCTCTTGGCCCTGTCACAGTCTTTAGAGGCAGGGAGGGGGGGGGGGTATTATCGGCTGTGTTTACCAACATGACGTGGGGAATGGCTGAGCGGCTGGACTCCTGCCAGCCGGGTTAGAGGGGGGGGGGGGGGCATCTGCGGGATCACGACGAGAGGTATCACGCGTCAAGGGTATGTTACATTGTCTCCTGACGGCGCGGTCTCCATACCTCTCCCCAGGCGAATAGAGGTGGCGTTCCTTTAAGTATTGTACTCTTCTCATTGTGTTCACTCGGAGTGAGAACTGAAAGCCATTATCTCAAGTACAAACCACATTAAATAAAGTCCTTAGCATAAAGTCTACTAGATAAAGTCCCCAATACAAAGTTAACTAAATAAAGTCCCTAATACAAAGTCCACTAAATAAAATCTTCAATACAAAGTTAATTAAATAAAGTCCTTAGCATAAAGTCCACTAAATAAAGTCCCCAATAAAAGTTCACTAAATAAAGTCCCCATTACAAAGTTCACTAAATAAAGTCACCAACACAAAGTCTACTAAATAAAGTCCCCAATACTAAGTTCACTAAATAAAGTCCCCAGCACTAAGTCCACTAAATAAATTCCCCAATAGAAAGCTCACTAAATTAAGTCCTCACTACAAAGTCCAGTATATTAAGTACCCAGCTCAAAGACAAACCCGTCTTTTGAAAGACGGGCGATGTTTTTAAAAAGTTTGTGAAACGCGTCCAGCGGAATCTGGCGGCCGCCCCAAGAGACGTCCATTTTAATTGTACTCACAAGCGCTTGGCTCTCTAAGTGCATCGTATTCCTCACTTCCGTCCTTTGTGCCCTTGTTACTTGCCGAGCGCACATGATTTACAAACAGCGCGGTGAAAACACTGCCCCATAACTGTTTGTAAACCCTCACAGACAAATTACTCGTTTTTAAACAACGCTTTATTTTTCTACGTTCCCCTGACTTTACCGCTGTCATTGGACGTCATAACAAACAAAACATAATTACTCAGGTACCGAATTAATTGGATTTGTCAACCTTAAGTTGGGCCGCTTCGGTGGCCGCGTGGTCTAAGGCGGTACTCTCGCGGTACAATAGATTGCCAATGACGGAGGAGATCGAGGTTCGAATCTCGGTCGGGTGTACTGAGGGTGGTTTTCAAATCTCTTTCCCCGCAAATGCTGGTACAATTCCTCTAAATTAACCTTCCTAGTCACTAAAACCATTAACGTAATTAGTACATAAGCGTATAACCCGAACGCCATGAAAAAAACTGCAGTTTTTTTATGGAAAAGCATTTGTTTGTTCAAAATCAATCATTTATCCAGTACAAAGAGTTTAATTTTCCTCCCACGGTGATATCAACATTTGTTGAATATATGTCAAGGTCATAGCGGCGTTAGATGACAAACTTTTTACATTCTCAGCGCCCACCGGACCACCCACCAGCTATTTGGGAGGCTAATTGGAGGTGGGCAGTTGAATTTAAACGACGCCCTTCGCGGGCCAACGGGCAAAGTGTGGAAGAGGTGAGACGCCGCGACGCTAAAGTACTACGACGCTCTTGGTAGAGAGACGAATAAATAGAAGATGAGCCAATAATGATAAAAAAAAAGTGAGTCTACCATACCATACCATATTTCCACTCGCCAATCCATACGATCTGCAATACCTTATGTTGAGTTGTTACTTTTTGGCGGTCAAAAATTCACAATAGATAAACAAACAATTTGATTTTAGTTATAAACAGTTTTTATATTATTGAAACAGTAACTTATTAAAATAACACTTAGGATGTTTTTATTTTTGTGTAAACGCCATCTGTGGTTCATTTAAAAAATGATTTTCAAACGAGAGCTTCTGAAATGTGGCGTTATCTTCACTCAATTAAGATGGCGAACCAGATGAAATAAGGACGGTCATTGGCGTTGACTGTACGTATTAAGCCACCCCAAATATATTTTCAGGGGTGCTCAGATAGTTCTAATATTTCACCCTTTTAAAAACCTTAATATTACGGCGCTAGTTCTATCTTGGATACAGAGCTGCGCTGCGAGCAGTGTTTTATAGCGTAGCAAATGACAGGTGCTGCTATCTGATCTGTAAGCTAGCACGATTAAGTTGGTAGCACTTTCCACCCATAAACCGATAGACAGCCTGGCATTTGTCGACATGTTTCCACTAGTTTGGTTCGTGGTAGTACTCGTATAGAATTTATTATTTTTGTTTTGAGCAAGTTTGTTTTATTTTATTAAACATAACACATTGCAACTTAATTTTGGCTCCTTTTTTTAAAAAAAATACGAAGTTTGAAAAGGAATAACTTATAATAAATACTCTCAATCAATTGAGTTATTGATATATTACTCTGGTCTGGTTATTCAAATAATGCCAACTAAAATTCTAATTAAATTATTATTATTATTATTATTATTATTACCACCCCATCTTACTACCGTCGGGTTGTACGCACTACGCTAATGTGTAATGGTAGGTGATTGTGAGATGAAATGGAGGACCTACAGTTTAACGTGGAATCCAAACCACGGTGGAGGCCTGGCATTCCCCACATTCACAAGATGTCTTGTCAGAGGTGAAGGAAGGGTTTGGTAATCAGATAAATCTTGCCGGGACCGAGGATTGAACCCCGGACCCCAGCACAGAAGTCTGACACCTTACCCCTAGACCACCAGGTCACCAATATCGAATTAAAAGTTTATTTATCACCATTTGAGTTGAATAGTAATTTAAGAGGAGTCATAGTAGTTTCGAACTATCCAATGTAAATTAGCAAGATCCTAATGTATTATTAGTAAGCAAATAATAATTATTCCCGAATATGTTGGAATATTATGGTGACTTTCCCTGAATTGTCCATGTTTTCCAGATGGAATCGCACATTTTCCCCCAGATACTGTTTTATAGTTGTAAAGAAGAATGAAAATTTCTCTTTTCAGAAAATGGACTCTTGTGAAGTCACGCCATTTGTGTTTATGACATAAAATTTGACCTTGATGGGGAAGTATATGTAGTTGTAATGGAAGCCAATGTTTCAAGGTTGGGGGGGGGGGGGGCGAAGAGATAAGATATGTAACGTAATTATTTTTTTTCTTTTTCTATGGTATGCAAATAATTACTCTTTAAAGATTTTTTTAAGCACCGTGTTTTATCAGGTTATATATACGTTTATGTACTAATTACACTAGTGGTTTTAAGGGATGAGGAAGGTTATATATATAAAAAGTGTACCTGCATTTGGGTAGGAGAGTGGAAACCTATTTGGAAAAAAAACACCTCCAGTATACCCGATCGGAGATTCGAACCTCAATCTCCCCATCATCGGCAGTCTAGTCTACTGCAAAAGTAGCGCCTTATACCATGCGGCCACCGAAATGGATTCAAACTAATATAATAAATATTTAAGGCATAATTTTGGACAAATCTGCTAGAGTGATCGCTGATACGTTAGAAAAAAAAAGGGGGGGTTCCCCTCCACCAGCGTCACTATCCTTGCTTACGCCACACCTCCGCAAACATAAATAAAAATCCCCCCCCCCCTCTTTCACGCCGTGAGATATATTTCGAGTTAAGAGCTGGTTTTCCCCACATCAGATCGGAACGAAGCCAAAAACATGTATTTTTCTCTTTGGCAAAAAAAAAAAGATAGTTTTTAATTTTTAGAAGCACGCGCTTTCTCCCCCCTCTTTATTACCCAAGAGAGAGGGGGGTATTTTTGGCGTCATTTTAATCGCAATCTATCAATTTCACGATACACTTGCTAGTTGGGTTGCATCAACATCATAGTTAGGACGAGTGGTCAACACGACAAACTCTATCCCCCCCCCCCAACACGGATACCCACGTTTTAACCCCCCCAAAAGTGTACGCATTTTTTTTTTTTACCAATGAGTAAACAAGGGCGGATTCTGAAGAGGGTCGACCTCCCCCTCAAGATATTTTTTTAGTTAGTATTAACAATAATCATTATTATAAAATTAAACCAATAAAATCTATGTTATGGTCACTACTTGTTGTACTGTTCTGTGATATCTCACTGTCCAGTTGTCAATCACTGTCGATAATTGATTTACATTCTTAACACATTGTTTAATTAACAATATATATAAACGATGAACTTGGAGACTTTTGTTTAGTTCTAATTAATTTTTAAATTTCTCTCAAATTTGAAGGATATTTCCGTCAGGATTTTCCAAAGCGGAACTTTTCCCCAGCCCCGTCCCGCCCGCCTCTCTCTCCCTTCCCCTTTTCCTGAATACGCCCTCCTGCGAGTAGGGTATAATTGAGAGTAGATGTACCTAGCACTTGCACAGAGACAGTGAACAAGGTAACAATTCAAAGAGAACAAAAAATGCCCTGCCCGGAATTCGAAGGAACAGACCTACCCCACGGTCACTGTTTGAATCCAACAAGACGAGATCGACACCTTTACTTTGGAGGTAGCAAGGCTAGCTTGGGGTATAATCGAGGGCGTAGAAATGTGGGGGGGTCCGGATCCCCTGGGAATAAATGGACCCCCCTTGAATTTGTTGGACGCCCCCTCAAGGAAGGAAGGATCCGCAAACACATATAAAAACTTAATGTTTAAGTTTTTTACTCTTACTACAGTTTTAAATTTAAAAAGGTCATGAACCAAATATCAGTTGATGAATATTTTAATATACTTATATATAATGGGGAAAACCAGCTCTTAACTAGAAATATATCTCACGGCGTGAAAGGGGGGAGGGGGGATTTTTATTTATGTTTGCGGAGGTGTTGGCGTATGCAAGGATAGTGACGCTGGTGGAGGGGAACCCCCCCTTTTTTTTTCTAACGTATCAGCGATCACTCTTAGCAGATTTGTCCAAAATTATACCCTAAATATGTATTATATTAAGTTGGACCCACTTCGGTGGCCGCATGGTTTAAGGCGCTACTCTCGCAATAGATTAGACTGACGATGATGGGGAGATTGAGGTTAGAATCTCCGATCGGGTATACTGAGGGTGGTTTTTTTTTAATGGGTTTCCACTTTCCTACTCAAATGCAGATACACTTTCTATTAATATTAAGATTCACTTTGTAACACTTCCGATTGTAAAATTAGCTCTGTCAACATTTCAAATACTGTAAGTACTTATTTTCTCATACACCCGTATGGTATTGAAAGACCAAGGACATTTCTTGGGTCCGAGAAAAGCAGGCAAACCTTGCTGCTATCACCTGTAATAATACACCAGGGATCCCCCTAAAGTGCGCATACATCTGTCGAACCAGGCCTGTGATAGGACAGATTCGTTCCAATCCGCTGTACCGAACACAAAGAGGTTATCGGTTCTAGATGGGACATAGTTGTGTGTGTTGGGATAAGCGACACGTACTCACGAACCTCTTGCGAACATGACGAACTGCTGGACAGAGGAAAGTTCGTTGTAGTTGGTAGAGATTTATAAAAATAATACTTTTCTGTGGGACACGAAATACGATCATTATATATATATATATATGATCGTATTTCGTGTCCCACAGAAAAGTATTATTTTTATAAATCTCTACCAACTACAACGAACTTTCCTCTGTCCAGCAGTTCGTCATGTTCGCAAGATATATATATTTTTATATTTTTTTTTTTTAACTTAAACGAAGATCCATGGAAGGAAATCGCTTCTTTAGTTGGACAAACAGAAGAAGAATGACATTGATACAGTTTGTATACTGTCCATTAATATGCTGAGACTTCAGATCAGAAAGTACAACCAATATCATTGCTGAGGATACTGCAAGACTTATGTAGAAAAGCTTAATCTTAGTTCTCTCTCGGTTAACTGTTGCCAAATTTCCTCGCTCTCAGTTATGTCTGAAGGTTGTGCGCTGGGGTAAGAAGGAGCTACTGGCAACATCGACTAGCCAGCGTTGCCGAACTTGTCTTATATTTGAAGGGAGAGTGACCATACGAAAACGAAATAATGGCAACATTTTTTCCCAATAGTTGCGATGAGGTTCCCTTAGCGATAATATATAGTGTAGTTCCAAACCGGCCTGTTTTTTTTATATATATATATATATATAATAGTTCAATGCAACACCATCGTCTCTTTTTTTATTAAATTAAATTTGTTATAGTTAAAGTGGCGCCCCTGGCAAAAAAAAAAAAAAAACTCGCTAAGGTTTTCTTTTGAGAAGACATGGATGACTGGTGAATGTTTGTGAAACAGGTCGGATCCCTGGAAGGATCAACGAATGTTCTCTGAGTGTTCTTTGAACCTTCCAGGGAAGAGGAGTCAAATATTAGATGACTTGGAGGAAAGAAGAAAATTCTGGGAGCTTAAAGAAAAGAGGACCAGGGTGCATTGGCGGTCTAAGTTCACTGACAAAAGGAATGGACCTGTCGTATGACAGAACACACAATAGTAATAATGTTTGTATTTTCTAAAAGGCCCTGCTTATGAAAATTTAACTGTGACTTTTTTTTATAGAGTTGAAAGTGTGAAGGTTTTCACTCTATTAAACGTAACGATATCATTTCAGACGTCGGGTTGATTTAGGTTAAGGAGCCGTTACTTTTTAGTATGTATGCGTGCATGGTAGTGTACTATTCAGAAGTTCAGACATTCTAAATGTTACTTAAAAAAAAAGTTTTATGAGTATGGAGAGGAAAGGTAAGAGAAAAATCCATAAAACTAACCCCCCTACTTCGTCTAAAAGAGGGTAATATGTAGACAATAGCTCCCATACTACCCCCCATCCCCCAACCCCTTCCTGCCGTGTGAAAACAGAGGTCAGACATCCTAGGGAAGAGTTACCCTAACCCACCCATCAGAATAGGGGTTGGTCTCGCGTGTTTACCGGTACTTGAACCCTTGTGGGTCAAGAGGTCACAGCCAGATATCACCCCTTCCCCCTCATCCTTCCAGACATCTTCAGAAGGACGAGTTCCAAGGGTTACGAAACTTGCCCCCCTCCCCCTTCCCTTCATAATAATGCAGCTATATGGCAGGTATCTATTCATAAAAGACAGTCGGTGACGAGAAAGTGTTACTAGATACCGACACCAGAAAGCATCCCTTCACGCCCACCCCACCCCCCATTTTTAATAGGTATATTCTTGGTTAACTTGAAAGATAACAAGCTTACCTAGCTTACCTTGTTTACCAAAGTTCAACTATTGTGAAGCTTATAAGATACGGTCATAGTGTAATAAATCAAGGTAAGCCTTATTGGGTAAACGGAATGTACAACCTGCAATAATTTTGCCTTTACTGACGTAACAATATAGACATAACTATAAACTAATTCAGTCAAGCGTAGATATTTTTAAGTATGTCGATCGGTGATTTGGCTTTCAAATGGAAGCCACCTATTTCCCGAACTGACGTCACAGCCAGAGAAATTTGTCGAGCTAGATGTAGAAGCTATGGCCAGGTATGCGCAGTCTAGAAGTAATAAGTATGATCTGTGACTTGGAAATAAATGGTAGGTACCCTTTGCCTTAAGTGACGTCACTGCCAGAGAGATTTAACGAGCTAGCTGTAGGGGCCATGGCTAGATATGCGCAGTCTATGAGTAATAAGTATGATTTGTGACTTTGCAATAAATGGTGTGTACCCTTTGCCTGAACTGACGTCACTGTGAAAGATATTTGTCAATTTAGGGCAAGGCAAGGGCAAGGTAGACTGATGTTTAGCATGGAAGCAGAACTGAAAGGTTACAATTTCATGCTATACATGATAATTTTGGAAATACGAAAAGGGTGGAAGACAGTGGTATAATGACTATATTAATATAAGGAACCCGTTGTCTAGGCAACTTTTTGGCATGCCAACGCCTCATATAGACGATTATTATATTATTATTAGATGTTCTATCTTACAACAGATCTATTCCTTTTGCCAGCGAAACCATCAATGCACCATGTCGTCTGTCTCTTCCTTCAGCTCCAGAATTTTCTCCTTTCCTTAAAGTCATCCAATATTTGAATCTTCCTTCTTCTTAAGCTCCTTTTATCTCAACCTTGCCTTCTGTGACGTCATGCAGCAGACAGTTTATCCTGAAGATATGTCCGATCCAGTTCGTTTGTGTAGAAGAATCACATCCAAAATGGTTCTCTTCTTAGTACTTGTTCATTTGTCCCCCTGTCTGTCCACCTGATATTCTCACCCACTCTTCTTAGGACTTGTTCATTTGTCACCCAGTCTGCCCACCTATCTTCTCACCCACTCTTCTTAGGACTTGTTCATTTGTCACCCAGTCTGTCCACCTTATCTTCTCAAGTCTTCTCCAGCACCACATTTCAAAGCTCTTCTTTTCCATCTTCCTGAGAGTCCAAGTTTCTGCTCCAAATGTAGCATTTCACAAGTTTCTTCCTGAGTTCCAAATCCAGCTTGCTGGTCAGCAGTAACCTCTTCTTGTTGAAAGCCTCCTTGTCCATGGCTATCCTCAACTTAGTTTCCTTGGTGCAGTAGGCAGCCTTTATCAGCAGACTTACCAGCGAGCATACCCACTATACAGGAAACAGGTTCGAACCCATACAAGATCGCAAAAAATATGTAGTATTGCCCATTCAAGTAGCTAGCAGACATGCACCTTCTTTTCACAGATGTAATGGGGAATTCTCGCAGTAATAATGAGACCTTGGGTTGGATAAATCTCGAAGTTTCGATATTGCAAATACCACCATCTAACAGTACCAACGTTGGCATGCCAGGAATTTTGACTTAATTTCAGACAACACGCAAAATGTTTGAGGTTCATAGCATCTTACGGGGACAGCGCTGAGCATAAGTTTCTTATACCAATATAGTCTTCCACCCTCTTTATTTTTGGCAGGCAGGTTTCAAAATCATCATGTATGTCAGATGTAAGTTAGATGTCAGGTTATAGATGAGCTGAAAGCAAGAAGCAAGTGTTAACATATTCGACTCACCTCCAGCAGGCTGATCAGAAGGGACAGGGTCCCGGAGTTCTTCCTCCACAGCCGCTCTAAGGTGCAGTCCCTGATGTTCTTGTCTAGAACACGTCCCGTACAGATTAAAAGACTGACTCCATGTTAGACTGGGGGGGGGGGGGTAGGATTAGTCATTCCAAGGAGCAAACAAAGAGATGGAGGAGTTAGACACTAGTCTAGCTAGGACTCAAGGGGATTATACTTTATCTAGTCGTCTATCAAATATAGGGAGACCACTCAATCCAGGAGTCGAGGAGATGAAGAAGGGAGACTGATCCACGTCATTGGAGTCTAGGAGATCAAGGAGGGGAACTAAGTACTTTATCTAAGAGTCAAGTAAATGTAGGGAGACCACTCAATTTAAGAGTCAAGGAGAAGAATCCTGTTTATCCAGGAATAGACAAGATAATATTATTATTATTATTATTATTATTAGCATCGTGTCTTACTACCCATCCGGTTGTACAAACTTACGCTAATGTGTAATGGTAGGATGATTGTGAGATGAAATGGTGGACCTACAGTTAACTTGGGATCCGAACCACGGTGGAGGCCTGGCATTCCCACACATTCACAAGTTGTGATTAATACACATCTTGTCAGAGGTGAAGGAAGGGTTTGGCAATCAAGGACAAGATAAATAAACGGGGAAGATAGAGTAGCAAGCCTCACCCATCTCTGGGCCAAGTATATAAAGGAAGGATTATTCCATCTATTTCAGTTTTAAGATCATTATTGTAATAAAACAAAATATAATCCAAACAAGATGGAAAAATTCGCCTTATAATGTATGAATGTGTTACCAATAATATGTATACGAACATTCGCGCGAATAAAATCACAACTAACATAGCCTAACTTTGAATATAAGAAATCTTCCTCACGTTTTGTTATTTAATTTTTATAAGATCTCCGCACAAGTACCCTAGCGCTCCAACACTTAGCGTTCAATTCCTCAACTAAAATAGTTACGTGTGCGCATTCCATAAAATGTATGAACATATTTTGCACAAAACATGGCTAAAGACTTTCTGCGTGACGCTACCTTCATAAACGTACCTCGCTTAATCCGACACGATCCGGAGAGATAGATGGATCATTAGCACGATAGTCATGTCACTCACCAGGCAGCGCTAGTTGTCGTTTGTTATACTCTGTCGCCCTGGCGCCCGTTCAAACAAAACAAACGCGCGTCGCCGACCGCGTCAAAGAAGATAATCCCGGATTTAAGAGAAACGCGCCCAGAAGATGCATTTAAAAAAAAGCAAGCCAAACACCCGCATTTTGTTCTGATCTACCGCGATAACTTTATAAATACCATCCACCACTTGTTATTATTATTATTATTATTATTAGCAACGCGTCTTACTACCCATTCGGGTTATACGCACTTACGCTAATGTGTAATGGTAGGGTGATTGTGAGATGATTTGAAGGACCTACAGTTTAACGTGGAATCCGAACCACGGTGGAGGCCTGGCATTCCCCACATTCACAAGATGTCTTGTCAGAGGTGAAGGAAGGGTTTGGTAATCAGATAAATCTTTGCCGGGACCGAGGATTGAACCCCGGCCGCCAGAATAGAAGTCTGACACCTTACCCCTAGACCACCAGGTCACCCACCACTTGTTGAACCCTTTCAATCCAATTAGTTTATATACCTATTCGACCGTTAAAGCTAGCTGGTAGCTTTGAGATGTACCCCAATATTCTTACAAATGTCCATTTCTGACAAATAGAACAGTTACTACAGTCCAATGTTCATAGGAAGAACCTTATCTGACAACTAGAACAGTTACTACAGTCCAATGTTCATAGGAAGAACCTTATCTGACAGCTACAACAGTTACTACAGTCCAATGTTCATAGGAAGAACCTTATCTGACAGCTAGAACAGTTACTACAGTACAATGTTCATAGGAAGAACCTTATCTGACAACTAGAACAGTTTCTACAGTCCAATGTTCACAGGAAGAACCTTATCTGACAGCTAGAGAAGTTACTACAGTCCAATGTTCATAAGAAGAACCTTATCTGACAGCTAGAACAGTTACTACAGTCCAATGTTTATAGGAAGAACCTTATCTGACAGCTGGAACAGTTACTACAGTCCAATGTTTATAGGAAGAACCTTATCTGACAAATAGAACAGTTACTACAGTCCAATGTTCATAGGAAGAACCTTATCTGACAACTAGAACAGTTACTACAGTTCAATGTTCATAGGAAGAACCTTATCTGACAGCTAGAACAGTTACTACAGTCCAATATTCATAGGAAGAACCTTATCTGACAGCTAGAGAAGTTACTACAGTCCAATGTTCATAAGAAGAACCTTATCTGACAGCTAGAACAGTTACTACAGTCCAATGTTCATAGGAAGAACCTTATCTGACAGCTAGAACAGTTACTACAGTCCAATATTCATAGGAAGAACCTTATCTGACAGCTAGAACAGTTACTACAGTCCATTGTTCATAGGAAGAACCTTATCTGACAGCTAGAACAGTTACTACAGTCCATTGTTCATAGGAAGAACCTTATCTGACAGCTAGAACAGTTACTACAGTCCAATGTTCATAGGAAGAACCTTACTGACAGCTAGAACAGTTACTACAGTCCAATGTTCACAGGAAGAACCTTATCTGACAGCTAGAACAGTTACTACAGTCCAATGTTCATAGGAAGAACCTTATCTGACAGCTACAACAGTTACTACAGTCCAATGTTCATAGGAAGAACCTTACTGACAGCTAGAACAGTTACTACAGTCCAATGTTCACAGGAAGAACCTTATCTGACAGCTAGAAAAGTTACTACAGTCCAATGTTCATAGGAATAACTCCTTGGTTATTGGTGTATTTTCACAAACACCGACCAGAAAAAAAATCAGTCGCGGGCCGTATGTTGCCGACAACAGTTTTAAGTGTCATTCTCGCAATAGATTGGACTACCAATGACGGGCATATGAGGGTTTAAATCCCGATTGGGTTTACCCTAAAAAAAAAATTCCAAATTGTTTTTTTTTCCACTAAAATGCAATTTACACTTCATCTAAAATCCATCCTTCTTAATACATAGCTCATTTAATGTACCGGAATAAATATCCAAACCATTATATTTGTTAATTACGGTTAAAGCCTCACTAAAATAAATCTTTAAATTAAAAAATGACACAAGGACACGGGAATAGAACCCAGGACCTTTGGATTGTTACGTCAAATGCTCTAACCACTGTATCGTCCTGTACCCAGGGGTACAGACAAATAATATACCCAGACAATCAGCCTCCAGGTTAAAATGGTTGCGCTCCTTTTAGCTTGGGTCCTTCACCGCTAGGATCGCTGCGGTTAGTCCTATCATCACCCAGCAGCGACAATAGCGAAGCCTAGTGTTGAAAGACTCAAGCTGGCCAAAAGGAGCGCAGCAAAACCCCCGTAAGGTTGGAGAGTCTGTTTCTTACTTGTCTGGGGCCCAGGGTCATTCTTTAAGGCAGAATCTGTGATGGACGTGTGGAGATTGTCGCCTACAAATGTGTGATCAATTAAGATCGCGAGCTAAAAGATAACGCAGCCACCTTCGACTCCTGGATAGCTCAGTGGTCAGAGCATTGGTGTAATGAGTCCAAAGGTCCCGGGTTCGATTCCCGTGTCCAGGTGTCTTTTTTTTTTTTTTTTCAATTTAAAAGAATATCATTTATCGTAGTTTTAGTACGTATTCGTATAGGCTTACTCGAATTACGGAATAAAGTATATCTGTCAGCAGGCGTTCAATTAGGGCCCCACTCGAATTGCGGAACAAACTGTAATCCTATTCAACTTCTAGCCCCTAACCTAACTTAAATCTAACCTAACCTAACCTCCATTTTCTCAGTCATTATTAATTTAATTTTCACTCCGTAGTTCGTGTAAGCGTATTACATTTCTCGGATGATTTGTTAAACAATTCGTGTGCACCGATTCATATAACCGAACGCGATGACAAAAAAAAAAAAGAGGAAAAAAAGGCAGATACTCGATTTGGATGATTACGATACGATCATGAAACTATCGGAGGGGAGGGGGATATAATCGTTCATCTCCCCCCTCACACACAAACCCAACACACGCCCGTCCATGCCGGAGTTGGCCGACGTAAGGAAACAGATGGTAGCAAGTCTCTTTGCCAGTTTCCGATCAAAAGATTTCTCCCCGGCGCATAGACGTCAACTTTTGTGTTTGTTTTTTTTACTTAATATACAGGATGATCCTAAACTAGATATACAAATTTTAATGGGAGATTATTATGTGTTCTGTCATACGACAGGTCTGTTCCAATGCACCCTGTCCTTCTGCATCCTCTTTCAACTCAAAGAGCTGTATTGTCCTAGTCAACTATAATTTTAGGGTTAGATGTATAATTATTTTTTTTAATCAGGGGGACCTTATGAAAACCCCAGATACCGAGTATTAACCCGTTCGGTCAAACGGTTTAGGCTCTAACACGAGATACAGACGGACACCCCCCTCTCCCCCGCCTCGGTGGGACAGTTAGTTAAAGCGCTAGTTTCGTGTTGAGCTAAACTGCCGAGGACGGGGTGATCTAGGTTCGAAATCTCGGTCGGATGAACTGGGGGTGGAGGTTGGTTTTCCCCATGAACGGTTTTTCCACTCTCCCTCCACGCAAATGTTGATACACTTCCACTAAATTCAACCTTCCCAATTTATAATCCATTAGCGTGATTAGTACTTAAGCGTATAACCCGAACGGTTAGTAAGACGCGGTGCTAAATAATTATTTTTTTTTTAATTAAAAAAGGTACAGACAGACAGACAGACAGAGGGGATCACAAAAACCACTTTTTCTTTTCCGGGGTGTCATGAAACGTTGACATTATTTATCAAAATTAAGAGTTCAATATTTTTGTTTATTACAATCACAATATTTCTCTCTCTCATAGGGTTCGAAAGGTAGTTTGTAAATGAAAGGAGTTAAGGTGTTTTTGTCCCAACAACCCTCCCCTATCCAGTCAGGCTATTGGCAAGGAGACGTGTGGATTAACAGCATCAACTAAAATACATTTAAAAATAAAGGAAAGGGGGGGGGGGGTTTAACTTGCCAATCTTTCGAGATAATTTTAAATAACAGCAGATTAATAATCTTTTTTTTTTTTTTTGTAAGCACCAAATCTTACTACCCGTTCGGTTTATACGTTTATGTAATAATTACACTAATGGTTTTAGGGATTAAGATGGGTATATTTAAAGAAAGTGCACCCACATTTGTGAGGAAGGAGAGTAGAAAGCCGTTTAAGAAAAACCACCCAACCGAGATTCGAACCGATCGAGGTTCGAATCTCGTTGGGTGGTTTTTCTGATCTCCCATCATCGGCAGTCTAGTCTTACTGCTAGGGGTAGCGCCTTAGACCATGCGGCCACTGGAACGGGATTTGTTGTATATATATTCCCATGAGGTGACCTGGCGGTCTAGGGGTCAGGTGTCGTTCTGGGGGTCCGAGGTTCAATCCTCGGTCAGACACAGATTTATCTGATTACCAAACCCTTCCTTCACCTCTGACAAGACATCTTGTGAATGTGTGGAATGACAGGCCTCCCACCGTGGTTCGGATCCCACGTTAAACTGTAGGTCCCTCATTTCATCTCACAATCACCCTAACATTACACATTAGCGTAAGTGCGTACAACCCGAACGGGTAGTAAGACGTGGTGGTAATAGTAATAATATATATGGTCCTATGATATATTTTAAGGCCCCTGGCCCTGTTGAGTGCAGGTCTAAAATCTGTTTTATGCGATGGTGGGCGGGAGGGTGAAAAGGGTGGCGTGGCTTCACAACCGACCAAAGTATCCTTCCGCGCCAACAAGAACAGATGAATCAAGGAAACCGTAGATGGCGCTAGCTACCGGACAGGTCTTACAGAAAAACCACACGTTTGGAAATACCAGTTTTATCGAGAAGGAGTGAAACTTTTATGTTAATATTTTCAACACCCCTTCTAAAATAATGTATCGATGTTTATTAATCGTTACATTGTGCCGAGTTTACTCGACTCTTTTGTGTGTGCGCAGTGCTGCTCATTTGTTTGTCCCTGCGCAGACGGCTGCGCGCGACCGCGGCTGGCTTCGAGATTCTGGGCTTGTTGAAAGGCACGTCGGGTTCATTGCGAGGTTATCACTCGCGGGCACGGAGATGAGGTCTTTAGACGTACAGTTGTGTAACCGGCCACATCGTCTCCAATAGCGTCAGATGGGTCTACGAGAGGTGTTGTGTTTTCACAAGCGTTGTCAACATCCCACCATTCGACTAATCCCTCAGCGAAGTGAACGGAATCGTCTCCCGGCGAGGCGAGAAGGATTCGACCCTCTTACGAAGACAGTACCCACCGTCACCTTAAACTTCGGGAAAATCTACGTACCAGCTAAGTTGAACTCGACTGTATATTTTCTCTCAAATTATATTTATTATTATTATTAGCACCGCGTCTTACTACCATTCGGGTTATACGCACTTACGCTAATGTGAAATGGTAGGGTGATTGTGAGATGAATGAAGGACCTACAGTTTACCTGGAATCCGAACAGGTGGAGGCTGGCATTCCCACATTAAATTATATTTAATTAACTCTTAACTATATGGCTATGTTTGTTGTGTTTTTATTTACATAGTACTATTGGACATGTTAACCGTTATTCAACTGTTTGACACAAATCTTGGTGAAACTATTAATTTTAAAGTTTTCCAGATCAGTCTTATCAAACTTTAGCTAATTTTCAGTATTACTATAATTATAGTTATCCAAATTAAAGGGGAAGAGTTGAATTGGGTAGTTCACGAAATATTTTCTGACAATGTAGAAGTGTTTGGACTATAATTATTTTTTTTAAATAATTTATTTATGCGAGTAATAATAACCCAAAGGATGGTTTTGTTTCAATAACTATGGGCAAATCTTGTTTAAATTAGGAGTCTTCTTTTTGTCAAGTTGACGTGTTAGCGGCAACACCATATGTGAGGGTAATATTGTTTACAAATATATTAGAAAGTAAGATGTACCGGTCTTACAATGACAAGGTTTTGAATCGGGAAATACAAAAGTTACCAAAGTCGAACCACTGGTTATTGTTAATGTAAATATGGAGGCGGGGCCATTTTAGAAACCGATACACCCCTTTTGAAAGACACGAGTACACCCCTGTTGAAATACGCGAGACACACTTTCGTGATTAAAGGGCTTTATTTTACCCAGATTGTGGTTAGTAATAAAGGGAGTCAAATTTCGTGGGTGTTTTTGGAATATCATGTATTGTTTGGTTTTGTGGTGTCTGATCTTATTTGTAAATTGTAAAATGGAACATCCTGACCCTAGTCGATTGTTTAAGGATTAGTTGATCTACAAATTGACAATCCATGGTTCGAATCAAGAAAAAAATAATGTCGATCAATTAAGGTCGCAAATTACTGACGTATTCGACTTCGAGAAGGACGAGAATCGTTCTCTCGTGTTCAATAGAAAATGTTTCCGCATTTTCTTTGGAACATCCCTTGCTCGCCGAGAAATTTAATAATTTGCAAACTGGTCATTTGAGATGCATTTTCAATCAATAACCTGAGTTTTGTAGAAATAGTGATTGTGTATCTTATTTAATCACTTTGTTCTAATAAACATGAAGTTCTTCGAAGAATATTTTTCTGGACATAATTCTTTAATATTTAAATGTAAGTAATTAATGTAATTAATTATAATTTTTATATAGGTAGGCCACCGTGGTTCGGATTCCACGTTAAACTGTAGGTCCTTCATTTCATCTCACAATCACCCTACCATTACACATTAGCGTAAGTGCGTATAACCCGAACGGGTAGTAAGACGCGGTGCTAATAATAATAATAATAATAATAATAATAATAATATATAGGTAGGTTAAACTTCGATGCGTGCGCAATGAACTTAAGATGTTGTTAAATTTTGAAATAGGTTATATTTATCCAAAGTTAATAAGTTATGTAATATTTCGTCACATATGACATTGTTCTATTTTTTGGTTTATATTTTTTTTTTCCCCTTGGTTCGTCCGGATTTTTTTTTCCTTCTGTAATTACTTTATTCTGCTCCTATACTTTTGACGCCTCATTTCTTCCCGCCCGGCGCTTAAGTTTAAAGGGGGACGACGATGGACTATACTCTGTGCCGAGTTTCCTCGACTCTTTTGTGTGTGCGCAGTGCTGCTCATTCGTTTGTCCCTGTGCAGACGGCTGCGCGCGACCGCGGCTGACTTCTAGGTTCTGGGCTTGTTGAAGGGCACGTCGGGTTCATTGCGAGGTTATCACTCGCGGGCTCGGAGATGAGGTCTTTAGACGTACAGTTGTGTAACCGGCCACATCGTCTCCAATAGCGTCAGATGGGTTCACGAAGAGATATGGGCACAACATTTTTGTTGTTGTTATGAAGCCGGTATTTTTCTATTGAAAAAAATATAGATTTTATCGAAATTTAATCACTGTTAAAACTATAGAGAAAGTGTGTATATAAAAAGTATAACTTAATCAACATGCTTCTATTCTTGAACAAACCGTTTATAAAATGAAAATTGCAAAACGTTAAAAATTCTCGAAGATAACCGTGTTCCCATAGCTCTGCATTTCCACGCCAAAAGAAAGGCCCAATCACCTTAAGGGCTATTCGTACTACGCGGGCTTAAAATGCTAGAGAAGACCAAACTAGAATGTTAAGGTAATTAGAATATTCTTAAAGTAGGTAATAGGTGCTATCTTTAATGTATGTAAGAGTTACTTTAAACTGCTAGATTAAAACTGAAAAAGATAAACCTGAAATAATAAGTTATTAATATTACATTATCAATGACAGATTAAAAGTACCATGATACATGTATTTTAATGTCACAAAAAAGCAATCACTCTAAAAAAGAAACGGAACAAATTAATATAGTCAATAAAAAGGACAAATAGCCTAGAGATGTGACAGCATTAAACCTAAATATATAGTATGTATATAGTATAATTCACAGAATGACTTTAAATATAATAAAACATAATATTGCATGACATTTAAAATAGTTATTACATTATGAACATGCTGTAATAAATATACTAGTGTCAATAATCCCTAAACATTGACGTAGTAATTATGTCAGAAAGTACAAAGACATTGGACTAGTAATGTTCACAGTAAAAGGTCTTCTAATAAATTGGAAGTAACTGTTAGCAGTAGATATAGCTATGAAATGACTGAGAACTGTTCTAGCATAATAAGGTTCTTCTATGAACATGGACTTGTAACTTAGTTAGATAATTCTTTTACGGGAATGCTTTAAAAATAATCTCCATAACATACTATAATTTTCTAGTGTCATTATAATATTTTTCATGAACATTGGACTGTAGTAACTGTTCTAGCTGTCAGATAAGGTTCTTCCTATGAACATTGGACTGTAGTAACTGTTCTAGCTGTCAGATAAGGTTCTTCCTATGAACATTGGACTGTAGTAACTGTTCTAGTGTCAGATAAGGTTCTTCCTATGAACATTGGACTGTAGTAACTGTTCTAGCTGTCAGATAAGGTTCTTCCTATGAACATTGGACTGTAGTAACTGTTCTAGCAGTCAGATAAGGTTCTTCCTTGAACATTGGACTTAGTAACTGTTCTAGTTGTCAATAAGGTTCTTCCTATGAACATTGGACTGTAGTAACTGTTCTAGCTGTCAGATAAGGTTCTTCCTATGAACATTGGACTGTAGTAACTGTTCTAGTTGTCAGATAAGGTTCTTCCTATGAACATTGGACTGTAGTAACTGTTCTAGTTGTCAGATAAGGTTCTTCCTATGAACATTGGACTGTAGTAACTGTTCTAGCTGTCAGATAAGGTTCTTCCCATGAACATTGGACTGTAGTAACTGTTCTAGTTGTCAGATAAGGTTCTTCCTATGAACATTGGACTGTAGTAACTGTTCTAGTTGTCAGATAAGGTTCTTCCTATGAACATTGGACTGTAGTAACTGTCCTAGCTGTCAGATAAGGTTCTTCCTGGAAATTGGACTGTAGTAACTGTTCTAGCTGTCAAATAAGGTTCTTCCTATGAACATTGGACTGTAGTAACTGTTCTAGTTGTCAGATAAGGTTCTTCCTATGAACATTGGACTGTAGTAACTGTTCTAGTTGTCAGATAAGGTTCTTCCTATGAACATTGGACTTAGTAACTGTTTAGTTGTCAGATAGGTTCTTCTATGAACATTGGACTGTAGAACTGTCTAGCTGTCAGATAAGGTTCTTCCTATGAACATTGGACTGTAGTAACTGTTCTAGTTGTCAGATAAGGTTCTTCCTATGAACATTGGACTGTAGTAACTGTTCTAGTTGTCAGATAAGGTTCTTCCTATGAACATTGGACTGTAGTAACTGTCCTAGCTGTCAGATAAGGTTCTTCCATTGGACATTGGACTGTAGTAACTGTTCTAGCTGTCAATAAGGTTCTTCCTATGAACATTGGACTGTAGTAACTGTTCTAGTTGTCAGATAAGGTTCTTCCTATGAACATTGGACTGTAGTAACTGTCTAGTGTCAGATAAGTTCTTCCTGTGAACATTGGACTGTAGTAATGTTTAGCTGTCAGATAAGGTTCTTCCTATGAACATTGGACTGTAGTAACTGTTCTAGTTGTCAATAAGTTCTTCTGTGAACATGACTGTAGTAACTTTCTAGTTGTCAGATAAGGTCTTCTATGAACATGGACTGTAGTAACTGTCTAGTTGTCAGATAAGGTTCTTCCTATGAACATTGGACTGTAGTAACTGTTTAGTTCAGAAAGGGTTTCAGAATTGCTGTAGTAATGTTAGTTAATAAGGTTCTTCCTATTGACGTAAGTCATTGGACTGTAGTAATGTATCTAGGTTTCTACAGATGTTTTTTCAGGAATAAGGTTCTTCCTATGAACATTGGACTGTAGTAACTGTTCTAGCTGTCGGATAAGGTTCTTACTATGAACAATGGACTGTAGTAACTTTTCTAGCTGTCAGATAAGGTTCTTCTTATGAACATTGGACTGTAGTAACTGTTCTAGCTGTCAGATAAGGTTCTTCCTACGAACATTGGACTGTAGTAACTGTTCTAGATGTCAGATAAGGTTCTTCCTATGAACAGTAGACTGTAGTAACTGTTCTAGCTGTCAGATAAGGTTCTTCTTATGAACATTGGACTGTAGTAACTGTTCTAGCTGTCAGATAAGGTTCTTCCTACGAACATTGGACTGTAGTAACTGTTCTAGATGTCAGATAAGGTTCTTCCTGTGAACATTGGACTGTAGTAACTGTTCTAGTTGTCAGATAAGGTTCTTCCTATGAACATTGGACTGTAGTAACTGTTCTAGCTGTCAGATAAGGTTCTTCCTATGAACATTGGACTGTAGTAACTGTTCTAGCTGTCAGATAAGGTTCTTCCTGTGAACATTGGACTGTAGTAACTGTTCTAGCTGTCAGATAAGGTTCTTCCTATGAACATTGGACTGTAGTTACTGTTCTAGCTGTCAGATAAGGTTCTTCCTGTGAACATTGGACTGTAGTAACTGTTCTAGCTGTCAGATAAGGTTCTTCCTATGAACATTGGACTGTAGTTACTGTTCTAGCTGTCAGATAAGGTTCTTCCTGTGAACATTGGACTGTAGTAACTGTTGTAGTTGTCAGATAAGGTTCTTCCTATGAACATTGGACTGTAGTAACTGTTCTAGCTGTCCGATAAGGTTCTTCCTATGAACATTGGACTGTAGTAACTGTTCTAGCTGTCAGATAAGGTTCTTTCAATGACTGTATCCGCCAAACTAAAGAACAAGGTTAACCTATAAAATATGTTTTTCTCTTCGGTCCATCTCCTGGAATCTAATATTGACTGCACATGAAAAGACGTCTGTTTTATGTCCGACCTTGAAATAACAAGTCAAAATAAACAACTGTTTTTCATGTCTATGAAGAAAGATCAATATATTCATTCGGGAGTATAACTGGTTTAGGAGGGGTACACAAATCAAAACTACAGTTCCAGTATGAATTATTTCGAGAAGACAGTCTATTTTTTAGAGTAGGAGTGTTTTACAAAATACATATTTGTTTGTGGTCAACGTTGATGGCATTTTATTATATTATTTTACAGGTAATTATAATATCTATTAAAAGTGACAGATGCCGACCACAAGACTTGCCGTATGAATAAGTAAAAGTATTATATAGTCCAACTGTCAGAAAAACCCTCCCTATTAAAAGTGGGCACAATATTCATTTAAATATAATTTTGAGTAATTGAACTAAATATTGTGTTGGTAGTTTGATTTCACAACACGTTGAATACAATAAGTATATATATATATATATATATATATATATATATATATATATATATATATATATATATATATGTGCTAAGGGTAAAGTCCAAACCCGAATAAAGTCAATATTGTCCATATAATGTTGACGTTATCCAAAATACATTGATAATGTTGAGTGAGAGGTGGTTAAATAATGTTTTTCAAGGTTCATCCAGATAATATTGACATTATCCACCTTCACTTTGATAGTGGCAATTTCTATGGTTGAGGTTAGGTTGAATTAGTTTAAGTTAGGTTAGGTTAGGTTAAGCTAAGTTAGGTTAGTGTAAAGTAAATCATAAAATGAGGCATTTTGAATGTTAGTGCAATGCTATTATCCAATTTTGAAATATTGTTTCAAAATAAAATCAACATTGAAAGTTGTGTAGTTTTACAAATATTATTCAGTGCTATCCAAATCTTGCTGGATAATGTCTATATTATCTTATAGTGTCGTAAACAAGATAAATTACTTTCCATTTCTGACTTTATCCACTGCACCTGGCTGATGCTGACATCTACTGGCTAATCTCAACATTACCCAGATTTTGCACATTACATGTAATATATATATATATATATATATATATATATATATATATATATATATAATTTTTATTTTAAATAAAACCTTGCGGTATCTAATTTGGTGTGTAAATATGTACAAAAAAATGGGTTCTATTATCTTCATAAAACAATAAACATAAACTAAACTAATTGAAAATTTTACTCGTCTTTGAAAACTACTGCATCTTCTTTGGTTCACGTCGCATCAACCTACCTTCGAAAGAAGTCACTGATATGAGTTATTGAGCACTTAAAGTATGTTAAAGCACCCTAAAAAAATATATTCTCCAAGTCCCATCGACCAAAATCATACCATGGATCTACTTTCGCTCCAAACAAGTAACTCTATATCACCCGCTCCTGTGACCACATGATCTAACGAACTACTCTCACAATAGACTAGACTGCATTGACGGGGAGATCGAGGTTCGAATCTTGGTCGGGTGTATTGGAGGTAGTTTTTACAAAGTTGTTTTCCATTTTCCTCTCAATATAGCCTTCATCGATAAAACCATCAGCGTAATTAGTACATAAGCGTATAACCCGAATGGGTAGTAAGACGCTGTGGTAAAAAAATACAACTCTAGGACTATATAGAACCCATAAAAACGGAAGACAGTTTCTCACGTGACCATGGAGTGGGCGCTCTTATAGTACTATCTGATCTGGTAAACTAGTGTGGGGCACTATCACTAGGAGCAGCATGCAATGATGTCACAGAGTAGTGCGCATGTATGGATGTGAAGTCCATAGAAAATGGAGGGTGAAGTCCATAGAAAAGGGAGTGTGAAGTCCATAGAAAAGGGAGTGTGAAGTCCATAGAAAAGGGAGTGTGAAGTCCATAGAAAAGGGAGTGTGAAGTCCATAGAAAAGGGAGTGTGAAGTCCATAGAAAAGGGAGTGTGAAGTCCATAGAAAAGGGAGTGTGAAGTCCATTGAAAAGGGAGTGTGAAGTCCATAGAAAAGGGAGTGTGAAGTCCATTGAAAATTCACCATTATTTTTTTTGTTAACATCTTGTCGTTTATTTTAAAGGAAGAGTTTAGTTAGATTTTACTTTTTATAGCGTGGTTTATTTATAAAGTAATGGCTTTTGTTATATTATTGAATATGATATGAGAAATAATTAATGAAAATTCCGCAATAGAAAATGCGATGTGTTCCAAGTTTAACGCCTCCCTTCGAATCTTTCAGTTCGTGGCACTAACGTCACGAGCGCTAGCAATGTAGTTCCTTTTGCCAACATTAGAGTGATGTTTCTATACTCATCCCTTTTTTCACGCAAGTGACCGTACCGGCCATCTCGAAGGGGGAAAAAATAAATGCAGGAACTTCTCGTCGTAGCAGGTCCGATGAACTCAAGTTGGAGAGTTCTAAAAGGGGGTAGTTAAGGGGGTGGTATGTAAGGGGGTAGTCGGGGAACCAAACTAAAGGGAAAACTTTTAATGAAATGTCTCTCCTCCCCCCTCCTATTATATCGACCCCTCCCCTCACTTTTTTTTTGAACAGAGGGGGGGGGGGAATATGGGTGAGGGGGGGTTGTTACAGTCATAAGTTTATTCGACAGTCACGACATGGCGTGACTGGTAGGGGAAACACGAAATGTTCGTGATTAGAGGGCGTCGCGGTGTCACCTCTCCCCTTCATACATCCCCCCCCCCCCCCCCCCGTTCATACCAACACTTCACAAAGAAAGGGTGTGAGAGTTGACAAACAGTTATTGGTTTAAGAAAGGACCGTGAGGGGGGAGGTGACTTAAATGTACAATTTCTGAGTTGTGAGGAAAAACAAAAGTTGCCGGTTTGTTTGTTATGCTAAGCATTGTCTTTATACAAAATTAAATCAAAATCATTGGGGCAGGGTTAAGGAATTATTATTTTTTTCCTCCCTTTCATTAACTTCATGGTTAGATAGTCCTATCTAGTTCTAAAAAACCTCCACAAGATTAAATGGTTTCGGCTCTAGGCGAAGATAAAAGACAAACGGTATCGCGAAAACCAGTTTGTTTTTTTGTTTGTTTCAGGATCCATGAAATTCCTACATTTACCAAAATCTCGAATTTTATTTTATTGTTTTTATTAACTCCAATACTTTAAGGGACCAAGAGATAGTAAAGATTTGTTTAGATTTTCTAAAATTTTCTTCATTTTGTGTTTATAATGCATTACTGCCATTCGACTGTCGAGCAGTAATTGAAAACTAATTGATTCACTTCTTTTAAAACACAACAAAATAAACTTAGCTATTTTTATTATATACTCTTGGTAGAACTATTTTTAAGAGCTAATAATATATATATTCTCTTTGTAGAAATATTTTTAAGAGCTAATAATATATATATATTCTCTTTGTAGAAATATTTTTAAGAGCTAATAATATATATATTCTCTTTGTAGAACTATTTTTAAGAGCTAATAATATATATATTTCTTTGTAGAACTATTTTTAAGAGCTAATATATATATATATACTCTTTGTAGAGCTCTTTTGAAGAGCTAATGTTGTTATAACATATTATATTTTCTTTGTTGAACTCTTTTGAAGAGCTAATGTTGTTATAACACACATTCTCTTTGTAGAACTCTTTTTAAGGGCTAATGTTGTTATAACACACATTCTCTTTGTAGAACTCTTTTTAAGGGCTAATGTGTTATAACACATATTCTCTTTGTAGAACTCTTTTGAAGAGCTAATAATGTATAAATGTATTCAAAACCCTTACGCTCAGAAACCTCGTGCAACCAATGTTTACACCTTGTTTTTTTTTACTTCCAGGCTAATGATATAAAAAAAAAACTCTTAAAGATCTCTTATCATTAAAATGTTCACAAAGGCGAGGCGTGGCGGACAAATTAAAATTGACAATATTAAACTTTCTAAACAATCATTATTTTCTAGTTTTTAACTGTTACGTGTTTATAATATCTTTTTAAACTTGGTAAACATTTTTAAACCAGTTTAGACTATTTCCCCCCACCCCCTCTTTTAACTATTGATGACAAATTGTGTTTTAATATTTTAAATGTAAATATTATTCTATTGTTTTAATATCTATTCATTAATATGATGCACTCATTTTTATTACTATAGCATTTGAGTTGGGTTTTTTTAAATTCCATTTGTCAAAACATCGAGTGATTACAAATTTTCAAAAAGAGAGATTTTAAACACTTTAAGTCCTTCAAAAGGGTTATAAATGAATTTTATTACCAAAACTAGAGCCGCAAAAACCACTTAAGATCATCGATCCTCTGTTGGAATGGTCCTACAGCTCCCACATTTTGGTTCTTTACCCTCCTCCCAAGCAAATGCCGGTGTGTAGCATTACTAAATTACCTACCTTCTTTATACTTCACCCAGTCCTGTGTGTAGTAATCATGGAGGTAGACAATTAGGATAAGATCTAGAATAAGTGAACCAACGTTTGCATGGAGAGACATTGGAAAACAATTTGGAGGGGGGGGGGGGCATGGTATATCTTGCTGAAATATGAATGACTGGCGCTTTAGTCCGCATGACCACAAATGTGGTTATGAGGGATATAATCAAATGAGATAGAAATATACAAAGGACAGATAGAGAAAAGGATAAAGGAAGAGAGAGAGAGAGAAAAGGATGAAGAAGAGAGAGAAAAGGATGAAGGAAGAGAGAGAGAGGAGGATAATTAAGGAGAGAGGAAGGAAGGCCAAACAGGGATACAAAGAAAAGAACACACAGGAAATAAAGAAAGGGACGACAAGGGGGAGAGAGAAAGAGAGAGAGATACCTTGCGAGGCCGTCCTGCTGTGGAGTCTGGCCGCGGCCGAGCGGACACCCTCCACGTTGTCGGAGGGCTTGGAGGCAAACTGCCTCAGACGGTCTATCAGGTTCTCGTTGAGGCTCTCGTCCGACATACCGGCGGCGACACCGGTTCTAACACAGCCTGTCAGAACAGACAAACACCGCAATGGTCTCAAAAAAAAAAGTCTCCCCAAGATAACAGATTCCTAAACAGGTCAACATGTCATCTTTTTATTGGTCTTTTATTTGCCGTTCTGAGTTTTCTAACTTATTCCTATTGGTCCATGTAATTTTTTTATAGTAATTTAAACCGGGGAGTCAAGCTGGAACCAGAAAAGACAAACTTATGCTAATTTTTATAGAACCAGGACATGAACCTTAAAAAACAAATTGCCTAGGAACCAAAATTGGACGCACACCTAGTAATAATATTATGAATATTTCATTGTTATCTATTTATATTATATTATAATATATATATTTATAACATATTTATAATATTAAAAATGTATCAACGTAAATTAAATTATATTTATTAATTATAGTACAGGCCTATTTATATTATTTTAATAATAGTATATGAATATAATTATATATATTATGTTATAAATATGTTATAAATATAAACACATTAATAACGATGAAATATTTATTATAATATAATTATTAAATTAATATTATTGTCATCAACCTAGGTGGTTGCCACCAGCGATCCGAAGCCCTGCTCTGATAAGCGAGACCTTTGAACCAGTGGTCACCGGGAGGCCCCTCCCCCATTGAGTAGTGTCTCCCGCACGTATTTATATAAACTCTTATTCGGTTTACATTTTAAATTCCCCATAATAGTTAATATATGTTTTAGAGCCCTTGCGATATGAGACGACCAGCTCCTTACAGCTCGGTCAACATCTGGTGCGACCAATTGTTCGGTACAAGAAGGAATTTGCTCTTGTGCTCTTCTTCACTTTAAAACTTTCGTCCAAGCCTACACTTAACATACAATTTATTATGCTATCTTTCACATGGTCAAAATACTGCAGTCATTAGAAACAATCGTTAGGCGGGTACGACTTTATAGTAAGAATCAGGAAGACATGTTTTTTGTTAAATAATAATAATATAATATTTTTTTTGCCTAATTTTTGTTTTTGTTTTTATTACTGTAATACCCCTGGCTTAGATTAATTAGTAGGTTTATTTAAAACTAGCATAACAGTGTTAAAACTAATTGACTGAAATAACGGGCCTAGTTAACTTGTTGTGATGAACTAGTAAACATTAGGTAAGAATGCTAACAACTCATAACAACTTGTCCCCCGTTGTGCTCGGTTACTGGGCCAGAATTAAACTATAAAGGGTGATGTTTTAAGAGCTATTGAAGTTGATGGATTAATATCTACTCAGAGCGGTAGCTCTGTCTGTCATCTGGCCCACGTGGATTAGAACATCTGGTACTTGTGCCAGAGGGTAACCGTCATGCCCAGGGTACAGGGTTCGAGTCTGGAGGTGGAGGAGGTGGAGTCACGTGACTGTCAGTTGAGCCAGTAGTAAAGTATTCCTCACTAAGCCAGTTCTCTCACAAGTGCATACATCAGAGTTTATATATCTTTTTGTAACATCGTCTAGCATTACATTTTTGTATTTGCTCTTAGTGCTGCTAATAAACCATGAAACAAAGCCATCAGTATAGTTATGGTGACCTAGTAGTCTAGGGGGTAAGGTATCAGACTTCTGTGCCGGGGGTGTGGGGTTCAATCCTCGGTCCCACCACAGATTTATCTGATCACCAAACCCTTCCTTCACCTCTGACAAGATATCTTGTGAATGTGGGGAATACCAGGCCTCCCACCGTGGTTCGGATTCCACGTTAAACTGTAGGTCCTCCATTTCATCTAACAATCACCCTACCATTACACATTAGCGTAAGTGCGTACAACCCGAACGGGTAGTAAGACGCGGCGCTAATAATAATAATAATAATAATAGTATAGTTACGAGCCCACACATCTAATTTCACCACTTCCCTCTCCTTTCTCGCAAGCTATCCTGACAGATCCAGCCCACAAAAAGGTTGACGACGTCATTATACTAATTAATTCATTATTTTAAATTATTTTATGGATTTCTCACTCTCCCACCACGCAAATGCAGATACATTTAATCTAAATTCAACCTTCATAATCCCTGACCCATTAGCTAATTAGTGCATAAGCATACAACCCGAACGGGTAGTAATACGCGGTGTTAAGAGTAGAAATATTAATAAAATGACTAAATAATGATGATGGTACATACCGCGGTGAGCGAGCACCCAGACAACACCGCTTGTGAGACGAACCAACGGTCATCTGTCAGATGAGACCAACCCTTCCTCCCCTCACCCACCACCAGACAGAACAGCTGGTACGACTGGCCCGCGCCGACAAACACCCGGTGTTTAAATAGCTCTCTCGCAGTAGTTGTCTCCCCGACCCACCAGATGCCAGGAGGGGTCGCTCCCCCACCCCCTCTGTGACACTTGTTGCCAAGAATTGATCGCAAGGCACCTTGCACCAGAAAATGTTATATAAGTCAGCGCAACAATGGCACAAATCCCGAAGTTACCCATCCCTCCGGGTTATTGCGCTTATTTACTATTTAAGCTAATGGGTTAGAGATGAGGAAGGCTATATTTATAGGAAGTGTACCCGCATTTACGTGGAAGAAGAATGTAATAACCATCCTCAATACACCCAGTTGAGATTCAAACCTTGATCTACCGCGGGAATGAAGCGTTAGATCGTGTGAACACCAAAACTGTTTTGACACAGTATTTGTTTATCAAAGACAAAATATTCTGTAGATTGAAAAATGACACCTGGACACAGGAATCGAACCCGGGACCTTTAGATCAGTATGCCAATGCTCTTAACCACTGAGCTATCCAGAAATCGTCCCGTGCCTAGGCTCAACCTTCCTCATATTTCAAGACAGTCCAGTTTTAAATTTAAAGAATGATATCTATATGCGGATGTAACTGTCGAATATAATATATTTTCTATCTAAGGGCGCGCATCGCACACCCATAAACTTTCTGTACAGTCAACTCAAAATCTTAAATTTACATGAAAATGATTGCACATGGATTATTTATGATTGAACATTAATGGAGATAAAGAGTTAATATATGTTACTAATATAAAACATTGTTGAAATATTAAAGCATATCTGGATAAAAACTGCATTAAAAAGGCTGTTTTTTGACCATTTTAGAATGTCTTCACAGATAAGCACTGTCCACAAATCTTCATTCTGTCATAACAGGGACATACTGTAGTTATTAACATGAAACTTTGTCCCCCATCGTCACCGCGGTAAATGTCGAGTAATCATTCAAATACGAATGCACTGCACACATTTCTTGTCTTTTCCTTTCCCTTTTACTCCCATAATACCTCGCGCGAGCTGAGTTGGGACTGAAGATGAACACTCTTAATCCACAAAGATAAATATGTTGGTGCTCTTCATAAAATCGCATAAATAGAATATTAAACTAACAATTTATACTACTGAGCTATGTTCTTCTATTTGGAATTTCAAAAAATATCAAAAAAGTATCTGAAAATACATACCTACCTAATCACATCATTTCCTTATTGGGTAGGCAAGAAACTGTGCATATAGCCCAAAAACAACTCTGTACTTAATCCATCCTCACTAACTTTCTCCACACTTCCCTATCCTTGCATACTTCCTTCAACATCCATACACAGAGTCCTAAATGCTCTTTTATTGTTAAAATTATTAATGTTTCTCTTTTTCACTCATTCGTCTATCACATTTAGCCACGTCTTACATGGCCAACCCCTTCCTTTTGATCCACACACTCTACCTTCATATATTTGCTTCCTCACTTGATCCACATTCATCCTCTTAATATGCAAAAATATGAAAATTAAGTGACTATAGTTTCACTGAAATTCTTTCCTGTCACACCAAATTACCAAACTTTTCCAAGTTTTCCAGGGCATACTAGCCCTAAAATCAACCCAACTTTTTTTTTTCTTTATCACCGCGTCTTATTACCTGTTCAGGTTAATAGCATATATTATAATTATTCTATCAAGTTAAAGATAAGGAAGGAAGCATTTTAGAGATAGTGTACCAGCATTCGCGTGGAAGGAGATTGGGAAACCATTTAGGAAAAATCCGTCTCAGTAGACCTTACCGGTATTCGAACCCCAATTTCTTCACCTTTAGAAGTCCAGTCTAATACGAAAACAATTCCCTAGACCCCATGACCACTGCAACGGGTTAAAAATTGAATTTATTGGAGAGGTATTTCAAAAACAATAATTTGACACCTTAGTTCAGTAGGTATTGTTTCTTCCTACTGAGTTAAGGGCCCTGGGTTCAATTCCCAGCATGGCTGAAAATGTATCTTTGGTGAAATGTGGTTTTCCCCCCTTTCATAGTGATAAATTAATGGCCGGGGGACTGGATGTAGTGCCTGTCCTAGTCTTAAGTTATATACTGGATATAACCAGTTGTTTCAGAAGGTGTATAATATAGGAGTAAAGAGAACGCAAGAAAAAGTCAGTGTTTTCATAGTTTTTATAACAAAACTTTTTTTTTGGCTAAAATAAATCAAATATTCCTTCAGTACAAACAAAGAGTTTAATTTTCTCCACTTGGTGATATCAACAATTGTTGAATATCTGTCGTGCGCTTAAGTTTAGCTATAAAAACTGCAAGAACACAGACCTTTCCTTGGGGGCCCTATATCCCCACCATAAATGCCGCAATTAAAAACAAATTAAATATTTTTTTCTGATAAAGTTTTAGGTTATTTTTAATTAATATTATTATCACCTCTTACTACCCGTTCGGGTATTACGCACTTACGCTAATGTGTAATGGTAGGGTGATTGTGAGATGAAATGGAGGACCTACAGTTTAACGTGGGATCCGAACCACGGTGGCGACCTGGCATTCCCCACATTCACAAGATGTCTTGTCAGAGGTGAAGGAAGCGTTTGGAAATCAGATAAATCTGTGCCGGGACCGAGGATCGAACCCCGGCCGCCAGCATAGAAGTCTGACACCTTACCCCTAGACCACCAGGTCACCCTGTTATTTTTTATATTAATTTTTTTTTTATTTTGTTTGTCTGATATAAATATTTTAAGAGAGCTTCTTTAACATTTAAAGTGCTATGAAATTAAATTTAAACATTTTGTATTGCTATTTGTGGAGGTTTTTACTAAACGGGGTTGCTACAAAACTTTTACTTTTAAAATCCCACAACTTTTACAGGTTTTTATGACCAACAAATTTTTTTTAAATCAGACTTTCCTTTTTTTTTTCAATATTTATTAGTGAAAGTGTAATTGGGTGATCTTGTCAGATCAATGTCAAATATAAGCTTATAAAAGAATCCAAAGAGCGATCTTTATCGCCCAAATGTTAAGATATTTATGAAATGTCTAAGAGGATATCATTAAAAATTAGGAAATTCAAACTCAAATCTTGGATACCTAAATTCTTATCGTGCTACTAGTATTGAAAGAATCGAGAATCGATCTTAATATTACGATTCTCTATAATTCAATTCTTGGCTCTCGAGTAAGAAATGGCGAAATTCAGAAAAAGTAGTAATCGAATATATCTGATATTAACTTAAATTTAGTTTATTTGTCTTTTTTTTTTACATATTTTGATTAAGTTAACAACCTTGTTTGATTTTTTTTTTTTCTATTCTATGAAATTAAATAAATATCTTTTTAATGAGTTTGGATGTTTGTAAAAATAATAAAATAGAAAATGTTAAAAGAATCGAAATCGAGAAATGACATACCTATTAAAAAATGTTAAAAAGATCTAAGTAAGCCGGCAATTTGCTCTGCAAGAAAATGAGAGCCCTTGGAGAGGTATAGTCCCTGCACTTATTGTCAACTGCATCTTGATACTAAGCATATTAATTTGTATCCATCCGCTTCGGTGGCCACATAGTCTAAGATGCCACTCTCATAGTGGACTAGACTGACGATGACTGCATTCATTGAAAGAGTTCCCGTCTGTCATTAAATCTTATACTACCAACCAGTAAGTACCAGTACTACCAGTATATACCTGTAAGTACCAGTACTACCAGTATATACCTGTAAGTACTAGTATTCTAGTATTATTTATTTGAGAACAAAAGTTTCCTAAGCAATAATGTCCATACAAGGTAGCAGTCTTACCTTGACTGATTACACTATGACACTATCTTATAAATTACACCATAGTGGAACCAAGCAAGGTAGCAGTCTTACCTTGACTGATTACACTATGACCCTATCTTATAAATTACACCATAGTGGAACCAAGCAAGGTAGCAGTCTTACCTTGACTGATTACACTATGACCCTATCTTATAAATTACACCATAGTGGAACCAAGCAAGGTAGCAGTCTTACCTTGACTGATTACACTATGACCCTATCTTATAAACCACACCATAGTGGAACTAAGCAAGGTAGCAGTCTTACCTTGACTGATAACACTAAGACTATCTTATAAGCCACACCATAGTGTAACCAAGCAAGATAGCAGTCTTACCTTGACTGATTACACTATGACACTATCTTATAAGCTACACCATAGTGGAACCAAGCAAGGTAGCAGTCTTACCTTGACTGACTACACTATGACACTATCTTACAAGCCACACCATAGTGGAACCAAGCAAGGTAAGCTTACCAGTTACTTTTCATGGTTTTGCTAAGAGTCGCAATAAGTTATAGCATTACCAATAATTAGGTTACCGATATATAAAATTCAAAACTTGTCTGAACATTCAAAATGAAACCTGAACTCACATTTTATTATGATTTAGTAACCATTTTCATTTTTATAATTATAAATTTTAAATTTAAAGTTGTGCTTCAGCGGTGGGAAAAAAACTATTTTCATTTTTTTAATTTTCTTTTAGATAATTTTGATAAAAGATTTTAAAACCCTTATAGCTGTGTGGATTACTACCAGTTCGTGTAAACTCATAGACCTCTGTACTAATTTCTCTAATGTGCTATAGATGAAGAAAGTTGAATTTAGAGGAAGTGTACCCGCATTTATATGAAGGTACGGTGGAAAACCATTTGGGGAGGGGGGGGGGGGACTTGCTAGAACCAACCCGGGATTTAAGTAAGTTATCAAATCAATCTAATACGAAAGTGACGCCTTAAACAATTATAATTTTATCTTCGGTCACTGTCTGGCCACTTAAATGGGTTGTCAAAATTAAATTTACAAGTGTTGGTTCAAATGGGTTTTTTTTTTACTTATTATATGTCTAGATTTCAAATTAACCTTACTTTATGGGTCTTCTTTTATAGCAGACATTCAAATAAAACATTATCACCATAAGTCAAGTAGAGATATCTTTGTTGAGTTCCAGATTGAATGATTCAACCAAGTATTAAGATTTGAAACCATTATTACTGATGAAATGGCTACTTCCATCTCCCTTTCGCTCATATTTTAATAAAGAACAAACTTAACTACATGGGAACATGGTTTTGTGAAAGTTTTCTACAATTAAGATAATTTGAAAAATTATCATGCTTACCTTTAATAAGGAATGTCTGATAATATTTTCAATCTACGCTAACAATGTTACATTTTTATTTAAAAAAAAAAGTATTTTTAAATATATAAAATTATAATTATTTTTTGAATTTGACGTTTATATTATGGAAATAGAACAAATGAAGTCAACCAAAATAAAGGCGTCCAACATAAATAAACAAATTATTCTTTAAAGTTGCTTTTAAAAAATTGAGACTACAAATAGCAGTGTATCAAGAGAACGTTATAAATAATGTAATTAGAGAGATGCCTAGTTTTATATATATATATATATATATGTGTTATATTAGAAAAGTTTATCTTAAATAAGATAGTTATAATTATATTTTGAAAATTGAAAAATAACACCTGGACACGGGAATCGAACCCGGGACCTTTAGCTTAATACGTCCATGCACTAACTACTGAGCTATTCAGATATCGTTCTTTGAAAGGTCATTCTTCACTCATATTTTAAGGCAGAGTTTTTGATGGACGTGTAGAAATTGTCGGCTACAAATGTGTGATTTTATTAAGATAACGAGCTATCAGATAACTCGGCGCCTTTTGACCTAAGCTCACTAGAAAATAGATTAAATGTCCAAATAAATCAGTTTTAACATAAAAGTATATGATTAAAATTATTTTAATATCTTGTTTTGGACAGTAAAATTCCAAGTACATATAGCTTTTTTAAAATAATTATTACGTAATGTTTCAACCATATATATGATATAATGTTAAAACATTAAATAGACTCGTCAACTTTTTCAATATAATTTATTTTAAATTGATTACTTAAATTATAATATAAAAATTGTGAAATTTGTTAATTTATTCAATCTCAAATGCATGGAGTCTAACTAAATCTCATATTTACATACTAATATTTTTATGTTAAATAAATTGCATTTGAAAATGTTTTATTTTTTTAAGTTGAATTTTGCATTATATGACTAATTTTATTCTGAAAATATCTAATTTTAATGTTTAATCCTCGTGGTATTGGGTAAAGATAATACCTTATGACGCGATGTTCGTGGGCTCTAACCCAATTAAGGCCTAGTTTATATTCATGCATAATTCGTAACTAATAGCGAATAGTGTATAGTGTATAGTGCGTAAGAAGTTGAAATACATTATTTTAAATGATGGCGTCTATAATCGATTTATAATGAATAGTGGAATAGTTCACAGTGCATAAAGTTGATTTAACTTTAACTTTTCTTATACGTTATGCACGAGTTGTGAAACGATATGTTCGCGAGAAAGATCCAGCCAATAGGATTGATGAAAAACATAAATCGATATTTTTAAAATATTATAAGTTAGAAGTCGCCATATTGGGGTTTAGTTATCGTTAAATAGTTTTATATTGTGATTTTAACTTGAAAATGAGTGAAAATGAAAGTGACAATGAATATATGGTTGAATTTAGGTCCTTCATTTCATCTCACAATCACCCTACCATTTACACATAAGCGTAAGTGCGTATAACCCGAACGGGTAGTAAGACGCGGTGCTAATAATAATAATAATAATAATAATAATAATAATAATAAAAATAATTTACAAAAACATTATTTGATTGAAACCAAAGTTAAAATATTATTTATTAACCTACATTTGTATCAATAACAATTCATCATTTATAATATAAACCACAAAAAACTGTTTTGGCACAAAGTTTTATAATATTAGTATACCTACATTCCAAATAAAAGATGTAATAAACAAGAGCAACATAAACATAGCACCAATTTAGTTTGTGTGAATATCAATGCAATGTTAGACAGCAGTTAAATGGCTTTTATGCCTAAATCATGATCAGCTTAACATTCCCTTCATGTAAAAAAAACTATTGTGTGGTCAGGATTCACATAATATAACTCAGACTTGTGGTATTTCGACTTGAACTAGTAATACATTTTACTCTTTTGTTAAATTTTTTTCTGATCAATTTGAGTTTTTTTTTTTTTTTTGCCAAAACAATCTGTTGACTATCAAAATATATGTGTGTTCTGACTTAAATAAGCGGGCAAAGTTTTGAAAAAACTATTTCACTTAAAATTACTAATCCTTTTTAAGTGTAACATGAGTCATAGACCTAAAAACATCACTATATGTATGTAAATTTATTTTTAAACATTTGGTTTTAATAGTTGAGTGTATATGAACTATTGCAAACAATGAAGTAATATCGAAAGAGGTAAAGATGGGAGTGTATAAATGCCAACATTGTCGAATTGATGTGAAGTGTGGGCATGTCATGAGAAACACAAGAGCAAGATGAATCCAGTAAGAATGATATATTTAAGAAATATATGTGGGAAAACTCGTAAAGGGATGTTCAAGTATTATGTAAGCACTTCGAGGGAGGGGGGTGGCAGAACAATGCTTACTTAAACAGAGAAAGAGGGGCAGAATTCAAGGAGGGCGCTTCACAAGCCACTTGGACTTCGGACAGCAATGAAGATTCTGAGTGGCTAAATGAGGAATAAGTGGAGAAGCCTAAAGAAGTAAGCCAAAGTTTTGGTGATCTAGTCCTCTCCCCTCCCCCTAAATAAAAACATAATAATTGAGTGTGTTGAGATGTGGATTCAAGGATCTTGGTTATCGGATTAAATGGAGTTTAGGATGTTTTTTTTATAAATATATTTATGTATTCACTAATACGACTTTTTTATATCTTCATTTAAAAGTAAATTACGTTTTTTAACTTGTATAATGTTATGACTTGTTTCAATTTCACCTGTTGTCAATTATTTCGCAATTTTAATTTAAACCTCAACTACTGGCAATTTATAAATTCAACTAAATTTTTAACATGTCCTACGACCTGTTCAGGCTATAAGCAAAATTGCATGAAAAATAGAATGGTTATTCTTGTGAACAAACGAAAAAGTTGATAAATCTTAAGTAAGTGGGGTGGGAGTAAAAATTGCCAAAAAATGTGTTTACGTAATACTTGAATGCCCCCTATTAACAGAGTCGTTGATGAACGGGTGCTTAAGGAGTGTGTTTTGAAAGGAAATCCAATGAAAGAAGTGTCACGTTGGTTTGGGCATGTTGAGAGGATGAGTGTGGATCGAGTGACAAAGCAAATATATGAAGATAGATTGTGTGGATCAAAAGGAAGGGGTAAGTCATGGAAAATGTCACTAAATATTGTTGACAAATGTGTGAAAAAGAGAAACATTAATTGTAAATACTCTTATCTATGACCCAGCCCACACATGATCATATTGCCAACTAACTTCTCCAGCAGAACTAATAAAATAATCTGTTAGTTGTTTTCTAATGTCTTTGGCTCCAAATTGTGCATTATTTGATCCGAGGCGGCCTGTGTTACGTAAGGCACAGTTGTCATTAATTTCTTGCCGCCACCTGCCTTCAATTATGTCACCATTGTCAGTTTCTCTATCAACATAATCCTCTGGGCAATATTGTGGTTTGTTAATTGACATAACATAATTGTGTAAACAAACTGCAGCTTTGACTATTGCATCAACAGTGTTGGGTTCTGCAACTATTGGAGCTCTAAATATTCTCCATCTTGCAGCCAAAACACCAAAAGTACTTTCTATTGTTCGTCTTGCACGAGACAATCTATAGTTAAATACCTTTTGATTCTCTGGTAGTAGCCTGCCAGGATAGGGTCTCATTATGTTTTTCAAGAGCAGAAACGCAGAATCGGCAACAAAGACTGGCGGCAATTTGATAGCTGATCCAGGGAGTACTTTCCATGGGGGAAAATGTAACAGATTTTCAATAATAGCATTTCCAAAAACAGATTTTCCAAATATAGCTCTGTCACCTTGTGAACCGTATCCACCTATGTCACACATAGTAAATTTGTATCTGGCATCACAAGCAGCCATTAGTATAATACTATGTGATTTCTTGTGATTGAAAAATTGTGTACCACCTTGTCTTGGACATTGTATACTAATGTGCTTACCATCAATTGCACCAAGACAATTTGGAAAGTTCCATTTCTCATAAAATTCTTCAGAAATTTTTGTCCAGTCTTCAACAGTTTGTTCTTTCAAATATATTGGGGACAAAATTCGCCAGATGATGTTGCATACTTCAAAAATGACACAGGACACTGTTGATTTACCAACTCTATATTCCCAAGCCAAACTCTGCATAGTTCCTCCTTGTGAAAGATACCTAAAATAAAACAATATGTTCATATTATAAAGTTCATAATAAACATGATCTAATTTTAAATCCTACTCATATATACATTGTGCTGAAAATTCTTATGAGTATAGTTGTCACCGAGATAATCATAATATGATAAATTTGAAAAATGACACCCATATTCGGGAATCAAACCTGGGACCTTTGACTTAGTACGCTTAGTGCTCTCACCACTGAGGGAATCGTCCCATGCCCAGTGTCAATTTTCATGGATAGCTCGGTGGTGAGAGCATTGGCGACTAAGCCAAAGGCCCCAGCATTTATTCCTGTGTCCAGTTGGCATTTTTCAAATTTAAAGAATAAAATAGAATTTGATGTTAATTAAATGATTACTTACTTTAGAGTCATAGATAATCGTTCTTCTGGATTAAGTGGTTCTCGATTACTCCTTTTCAGTAAATTTCGTCTAAGCATTCCTAAGAGTTTTTCAAAAGCTCTCACATTCATACGTGTGTACACAAAAAACTGTTCAGGGTCATTTGCCTTCATTTGCAAGAAGAGTGTTCTGTAATGGCCGGTTTCCTTTTGATTTTGATTTATTGGTCTTACACACCATCTTCTGATTCTCTTATGTTTTAAATATAGGTAAGCTAAAATACAAATAATATTTAATTAAGACAATATCCAAGTTTGATAAAATGTTTTAGAATCTTTTAAAGATGAATTTTACTTATTTAGTTTTAACAAATAAAAATTGGCACAGACTAGCCGTTTGTGTCATAAGCCTGTGCACTAAAAACACACATTGGTTAGGGATGACAAGAATAGGTTTAGGGAAAGGGAATCTACAATTGTGTAAAGAGAGAGTGGTAAACCATTTAGGTAAAACACCTCAGTTCACCCGAGCGAGATTTAAACTTCAATCTCGACATTAGCGGTAAGGCATATAGCAAGAGTGACACTTCAAATAGGTCGACCATACATCCCGATTGGTTGGGATTGTCCTGTTTTGGGGACACAAATTCATCCCTCCTTTTTTCTTTAGAAAAGTGCCTTTGGTTCCAATTTTTAATAGTAACATGTAAAAACCCGTTTTTTCTTTAAAGTCTCAACTATAACAATCCAAAGGTGAATATAAGTCGGACAATGAATCATTTTAAATCACAATTATTTATTATATATTACTGTTTTATTGTATGATTATAAAATGTTCATTCCAATACTATTCATGTATTCTAAATTAAAATTCTATAGAATAAAAGTTTTGGAGAGGAAAGGGGGAGGATGCATGACAGGTGTCCCCCTTTTAGTTTAAGCAATCATGCTCACCCTAGCAGTAGCTGAGGGGGGGGGGAGATATTTGGGGGTACAACCCCCCCTCTCCAATGTTGGTGAAAAGCTTGAAGGTTGGGAATTTTAAGAAAGTCAAGATCTTGAGTTGGGAAATTCTAGGATTTCAGTTGCTAAAAACTTAATTTCAAGACCCAATAAAAAAAGACCACATAAAATGTTTTAATTTGCTTGGGGGAGGAACCCTGCACCTCCTGTTAATGTAGTTTTTGTACTTGCCTTGGTCACTTGAGAATTTTTATGGTTTAAAACACCAGGAGTTGGAAAATTCATTGTCTAAACCCACACCCCTTCCAAAAAATACATTTCGTGCAACGCCCTTGTACTCTGGCCTCATTTCATTCAACCACTAAACCATATTGTCCTCAAATGAAGATAAATAATTCAAACATACTATTAAATATAGAAGGATGGGTTCTATAAAATTCATTTACCCGTGATGATAAAAAGCCAGAAATGCAATTCTAGATGGTCTGCCATTAAATGCTAAATATACAAATTCAGATCAATACTATTTATTAAACAGTACCAATATTTATCTCTCAGATTATAATACAGCTAGTAAAATTGGCGCGTTAAAGAGAACAAGGATATTATATTCGTAAGTATGGTTATTTTGAAGACCAATGTTTGACATATCCATAGATGTAGTATCTTTAAAATACCACGTGTGCAAGGAGATCACCTCTCAAACTAATGACATTCGTTATGACTGTCTTATTCACTACGTTGCATTATAAACCTTAGTAATTTTCTTATGAATTGTGCACTATACACTATGCACTATTAATTATTACGTTATGAGTTATGCATGAATATAAACTAAGCCTAACCGGGATTAATGGATTTTTATAACACAACTTTCTTCGAAGTTATGTTAAAATACTTCTCCTAGAAAAATTGGTGTGCCCTTTCGTTCTCACTCATAAAAATTATTGTCTTGCTGATATAATTAGCCTGTTCAGAAAGTGGACGTTAAATACCTCTAATAAATTAAATAAATATTGACTAGTTCAAATTATGTTTTACTTTCAAATAGAACATTTTTTAATCTCATTTAAAAGCTATTTGAACTAATAACATTTGTTAAACTTATTTCTGTGCGTATTTGATTTTTATAATATTAGACTTAATAATTTGTAACAAATGAACGTGTAAATGTTTAAATCCAATTGCCTGAATACTTTATAAACTAGGTATGTCCAGTATTACATAGCTATATGAGTAAGGGTTTCGTGTGAAACTTATTGACACGTTATTTTATGTGCGACATTGAGACGGGGTTTTGTGCAAGTCTTTGAAAATAGTATCAATTGTAATAATTTTTGCAAATAAAATGCCTACTAAGCCATTAACTATTTTAAAAAACAAAAGTGTTTCATATTGGTCTAGACACCGGCGGCTTTTATTTTTGTGTCAGTTTGATTTGTGTCCTAGGGTGAGCACTAGGCCCGCAAACTAGTTTGTCGCACTATCGCTAGATGCAGCTTAAAATGACGTCACAGAGAAATGTGCATCCGTGGACGTGTAGTCTATAAAAGGAAGAGTAAACTAAGCGTGACATCCCCACTTTCAATCTTTTAGTTTGCTTTACTAACGCTGCTAGCGCTAGCGATGTAGTTTTAATTGCCAACATACAGTAATGTTTTTATACGTATTCCTTTTCTATTATCTTGCCAAAGACGTGTTTAGACAAGTATATATTTAAAATATATAGTAATGTTATGCCTTAAAATGGACTCGAGAGTAACATATTTACAAATGCTTCCGGAAGAATTGATATTACACATATGTAGATATTTAGAAATTGAAGATAAGATTTTGATTGTTAAGGAATATAAAATGTTTAATTATATTTTGGCAAGGTAATAATAAAATGTGTTTTTAAATATCTCCCGCCCCAGTTACTATTTTTAACTTACTTTCCTTCGTAATCTCGCAATTATTTTGTAGTTTATTAGTATGATTCAAGGGCGGGAATCTTTAATAGTTTCCTCTTTTCAAATTATGAGAAATTTAATGTTCTTTAGAATCTAAACACATAAAGATTTTGTGTTCTCGATTATAACAAAACAAACGCGATGAAAAAATTCTACATTTGTAAAAAAAAAAAAGAAATTAGAAAACCCACTAACTGCCCTTCTACAACCAACTTTGACTCGCAACTAAGAAATCTCAATACGCACTTGAAGTTACACTTCTCTTAAATACAAAATAGACGTAATTTCAACCAATAGAAACAAACAGCAAATATGACTAAAAATTACATTCATATTAACATTTTCAAATAAGAAATATTTTTAAGTACTTAAATGGTTAAATATATATGATTTGAATTGAAAATCCTGTATTCTATAATATACCTTTCCAAGAGCTGTTGGCATAGACTAAATAACTTCATTATTATTTGATTTTAGTACATATTTGTTTTTATTGGCTGAACGCAAGTCAACGCAAGAATTGGACAATGATCTTCCTCCGACAAGTGGGTTGACATTTCTGACATACTATTGTGTTTGCGTAAGCTATTGTAGACAGACAAAATTACATTATTGTGTAGTTGCAAGTCGAACAAGCGGGTGCGTTTGGTTGTAGACGGGCCATTAATAGGTTTTAAAGCATGCGTTTTTTAGTCTTCTTTTACCACATATGTATTTATTTATACATGAAAGGTTAGGCAAAGCTCTGTAGGCTAATTTTAATTTATTCACATGAAAAGGTTGGTTAAGTTTTTAGGTTTTTTTTAGTGAAACTTAATTTTTTTTCCTTGTTGACCGAATGATACATAACATCACTCTTGTAATGGACTAGATTGCCAATGACAGGGAGATCAGGGTTTGAATCTTGGTCGGGTTAGCTGGGGGTGGTTTTCCACTCTCTCCACACAAATGTGGGCTCACTTCCTCTAATTCAACCTACCTAATCCATTAGTGTAATCAGTACTTAAGTGTATAACCTGAATGGGTAGTAAGACATTGGATATAAATAATAATAATAATCTTTCTCTATTCAAAGCGAATGGCTTCCACAAAGTTAGGTTCAGGTAGTGACCCAACCCCCTCTTCACATAATTTTACCTCACAAAGAGAACATTACAAATTTTTAATGGAAATGTTAAAAGTGAGTTGTTTTTACAACTTGCATGTTCGGAAGTACTTTTTATCACCGAGCATTGACATTAGCAAACCCCCCAGTGTTGAATAGACCATCCTGGCTCGAGGGGCGCAGAAGGACTTCCGTAAGGCAGGGGGTCTGATGAATACGTCTTAATTGTGACCATGGATCAACACACAAGTTTGTCCATTTCTACATTATCTTCTGATTTCAGTGAGTTTGGTTTTAATAAGGGATGTCAAACCGAAGTCTTCGATACCCTCATTCTTACTGGTATCAAAAAAAGAATCGGTAACCGATCTTTTTATTATGATTCTTGATATTTCCAATTCCCAGCTCTCAATGAAAGTATTGACAACTAAGCAAAACGGAAAAATCGGAATAAGTTGTAATCTACTATTTATATACTAATTGTTTGCTGTTAATTGCTAAATAGACCTATTCTGGTTCAATTAATGACCCTATTAGGTGAAAATACGTGTTGCGTATTTAGCTGTTGCTATGACGTTGAAGGTGACCTGGTGGTCTAGGGGTAAGGTATCAGACTTCTGTACTTGCGGCCAAGGTTCAATCCTCGGTCCCGCACAGATTTATCTGATTACCAAACCCTTCCTTCACCTCTGACAAGACGTGTATTAATCACAACTTGTGAATGTGTGGAATGCCAGGCCTCCACCGTGGTTCGGATCCACGTTAAACTGTAGGTCCTTCATTTCATCTCACAATCACCCTACCATTACACATTAGCGTAAGTGCTGTATAACCCGAACGGGTAGTAAGACGTGTAATAATAATAATAATAATATAGGTATTTATTTTAGTATCGCGTCTTACTACCCGTTTGGGTTATACCCCTATGACTAATTACGCTAATGGATCATTGATTAGGAAGGTTAAGTTCATTAGGGTATTTGCATGAGGGGAAAGTGGAAAAAAATCAGTTCACCGACTGAGATTCGAACCTCGATATCCTGTCATTGGCAGTCTAGTCTACTAAGAGAGTAGCGCGTTAGACTATATGGCCACCAAAGAGGGTTATATATATAGGTATTTAACCCCAAATATAGTTACTGATAGTCCTAGTTACTCGGAAACTCACGACATTTTCATCGACCCCTTACTTTCAAATGTCAGAAAACTGGAGTTCGGCGGGAGGTATCATTTGTCGAAAGTGTTTCTAAAGAGCGCTTTCAAGATGGAGATAAGATGGGATCTCGTGGAGGAGTTGAACTTGACGAGCTGCTACTGCCTCACCAGAGAGGACATCTTCGCCATCGTCAAGAAGACCAAGCACTTGAAGGCGCTCTATCTGGCCGACACAAAGACGTTCTCTTTGGAGCAACTCGGGCGCATGCTGTCACCTCTAAGTCAGGTGACTCACCCCCGCATAACTCGCTTGGTCTAATGTGTTATTCTCATGTTAGACTAGACCGACCAAGACGGAGAGATCAGGGTTTGATCCCGGTCAGGTGCACTCGAGGTGGTTTTTCCCCTAAATGGTTTTCCACTCTCCTTACACACAAATGTGGTTGCACTTCTTCTCAAATCTCCTTAATCCTAAAAGCATTAGTAGGCTTATAGTAAGACGCAGTGCTTATATATATATATATTTATACAGCCTTCACTGGTGGATACCAAGTCTAAGGCATCAGGCTCACTCTGAACTGGGGAGAGGTTTAGGTTCGAATCCTGGGTAAAGTGGTTTTGGAAGCTGTTTTCCATCCACAATATTACCCCTCTCCCTGTGTCTTAAGATACAGACACCTCGGGTGGCGTCGTTGACTAATGCGATGGTTTCGTGTTGAGCTAGACTGCCTAGGACGGGTAGATCAAAGTTTGAATTTAGGGTCATGTTTTTTTCCCCCCTAAATGATTTTCCACTCTCCCTCCGCGCTAATGCGGATTCACTTCCTCTAAATTCAACCTTCTCAATTACTAATCCATTAGCATAATTAGTACTTAAGTGTATAATTCGAACTAGTAGTAAGCCGTGGTGCTAATAATAAAAAACAAAATAAATAAGATAGTCTTGTCTGGGTTATATGCATACATTTACTGCGCTAGTGGGTTGAGTCGGGTAGAACTTTAGTGAAAATAGGTGACTGGTGGTCTAGAGGTGAGGTGTCAGACTTCTGTGCCGGGGTCTGGGGTTCAATCCTCTGTCCCGGCACAGATTTATCTGATTATCAAACCCTTCCTTCACCTCTGACAAGACGTTATTAATCACAACTTGTGAATGTGAGGAATGCCAGAGCTCCACCGTGGTTCGGATCTCACGTTAAACTGTAGGTCCTCCATTTCATCTCACAATCACCCTACCATTACACATTAGCATAAGTGTGTATAACCTGAACGGGTAGTAAGACGTGGTGCTAATAATAATAATTTACGGAAAACATTCTCACGTTTGCATGGCGTGCAACTGGGATACCATTTAGGAAGGGGAAAAAAAACAGCCTTAATACATCCGACCGGTATTTGAACTTTTGTCACTGGCGGGAGTGGCTTTATATCGGACCATGCAACCACCAACGTACATGTCATCTGTGACATTGTAGTTTTCTGTTCCCCTCTCCATTAAAATGTGAGTACACTTCCTCTTTAATTCAGTCCACCGGTTCTCCTGGTGTTCGGATCACTTTATTAAAATGCTTTCATCTTCCTCTATCCTTCTACCTCGCTTCCTCCTTTAATTTCTCCCATTACTCTCCTCTCACTTAAACACTTTTTTAGTTATCTGCTCCTTCCATCTCTTTCTAGGCTTCTCTTGCAGTCTCTTTCTCCTCATACTTCATTTCCAACAATTTCTTTGCATCCGCTCATTTCCATCCTCATTTCATGTCCATATAAAATACCCTCATTTTCATGAGGAAATGAGAATTCTCATCTTGTTAGGTTAATGATAAACAGTGTCTAGATACGAAATTAATTCCAAATTGTTAAAAGCGAATTTTGATAAAATTTATTTTATCTATTTTTGCCCGGCTTCAGTAAACTACCCTTAAATTTAGGGTTGGATTTTTAATTTCAAAAACCCCTCTCGGGGACCTTATCAACACCCCAGATATCAAGTCTTAGCCCGATCAGAATATAATAGTTTTGGTTCTAGCCCGAGACAGTATTACAAAAACAACTTTTTTGATTTCTAGGGTGAGAACATGAAACTTAAACATTTAACAAAATCTTTTAATTTTTTTTTTTTTACAATCACAATACTTTCTCTTTGAGGTGTCGAGAGAACGTAAAAAGTATCTCAAATTGTATATTTTCTTGAACAGGTATATGTAAAAATGTAAAATTCCACTCTCAAAACTTGTTGCAGCTGACTCGTTTGTCGCTGACGTACGACTCTTTGTACCAAGAAGCGGAGGTGGAGACGCTAAGGGAGTGCCTGGAGCGCCTGGAGTTCTGTTTCCTGTTCTTTCCGACCAAGGGATCAACTCACTCTCAGAGAGTACTCAACAAATTCTTGTCCTTGATGACGAAACTTCGAGAACTCTGGGTATAAACATCCGTAAAGAAAAGAGTTTGATCAAAGCCACTATTTTTTTTTTTTATTTTTACGAATCCGAATCTTAGAAAAATGAACATAGAATAAAATATAAATAGTAACTAAAAAAAAACTTCACAGCATCAGCTCTCAATCTAGTCATACCGACCAAGCAGCTCTTGTCTGTTGGTAAAGATAGTGCCAACTTCGGTGGGTAGAGGGCGTCATGTGATCACTACAACAAACCTTCCGGCCTCTAATCCCAGTTTTCTAGGACTGGAGCCGCTACTTCTTTAACCAAATAGCTCCTCAATTGTCCTCTCAAAGCTATGTGTACCCCGTTCCAGGCCCACTGCTTCACAGAACAATTGGAGAGCGCCGGGGATCGAACCCAGGACCTCTGGATCTGGTGCCAGGCATTCAGGGCTGCTAGACCACGGGGCTAGTCATAATAACTAAATGTTTACATGTTTCGTTATAATTTATTTATTATATCTTAAGCTCTAAAACAAATACCAAATTAAAATTTAAAAAAATATATCCTAGAGTCTCCTTAATGATTCGAGAATGCTGAGATGCAAGATATGAAGTTAAGTTGGAGATTCAAATTCGTAAAATAGGGAATTTGACCCAACTCTTTTTAAAATGTTTCATTATAATAATATAAATCCAGTTCTTTTTTTCCAAACGTATGATTTATTTACTTCAGATTCTTTCATAGTACAGTAGGGCCCCGATATCTGCGGTTAATACGTTCCTAGATCTGCCTCGGTTACGTCAAACGCGGATAATACCAAACTATTATAATATAAGATTATATCCATGGAACCTACATAAATACGGTAGAGTTTAATTTATAAATTATTCACAGTAAGACATTACCAACATTAAATAAAGTAATAAAAACGTTTACTATACACTATAGTGTACAGTCTCCGTTCTTCTAGTTGCGACGATCACTGGCGGTGATGATGACGATGATAGCGCTACGCACACTATGAGGAGATGAAGTGCGCTGTCGGTGTTGGCATTGTGACTTAAAAATACCATTTTTTCCTTTAATTAAAGATAAATAAAATTGGGCAGCGGTAAACCGCGGATAACTGAATCGATTGGGTACAGGGGCCTATTGTTATCTTATTTTTTTTAAACACAAATTTAAATTGACACCTGAACACGAGAATTGAACCTGCAACCTTTGGCTATGTGCACTAATACTCTTGACCACTAAGCTATCCAGGAGTCGTCTCGTGCCCAGGGTAAATTTCCCGCCCCTCGCCGTTAGTTAATTTCACAACTTTTGTCTGAGATTTTGTCTCACACTGCTGGTATATGTAGCTCTTTTCCGCCACTGTTTAAAATATTATGGGTGACCTGGTGGTCTAGGGGTAAGGTGTCAAGACTTCTACGCTGGCGGCCGGGGTTCAATCCTCGGTCCCGGCACAGATTTATCTGATTTCCAAACCCTTCCTACACCTCTGACAAGACATCTTGTGAATGTGGGGAATGCCAGGCCGCCACCGTGGTTCGGATTTCACGTTAAACTGTAGGTCCTTCATTTCATCTCGCAATCACCCTACCATTACACATTAGCGTGCGTATACCCGAACGGGTAGTAAGACGCGGTGCTAATAATAATAATAATATATTGTTATTACAGTTCTAGCCATGTCTAAATATCATATTCCTTCATTTGTAGCTGACAATTTCCACACTCCTTCACAGACTATGCCTTAAAATAAGAGTGGGGAATTAACTCTGGGCACGGCAAGACTTCCGTCGGATAGCTCAATGTTTAAAGCATTGCATAATAGACCAAAGATCCCAGCTTCGATTCCCTTGTCCATATGTGAATTAATAAAATAATTGGGGATTACATTAGTAATCGTGTATTTTTATCTTCAAGTAAAGCCTCAAGTCAAATGATTTAAAAAAGTTACCCATGACAAACATTTGTCGAAAACAAATCTTTTAAATTCACCAGATATGGTGGTTAACTGAACCACGATATAATAGCAAATAACGACAAATAAACTAATATCAGAGATATTCGATTACTACTTGTTATGAATTCTGCCATTTTCTTAGTTACCTGTACTTTCGTTGTGAGGTAAGAATCGAATTATAGAGAATAGTAATATTAAGATCGATTTTCGATTCTTTCGACACAACAGTCAACTCGATTCTATGACCTTTCACGGTTCCTTGGAAAAGGGTCGTTATTTCGAAGGGGTTGTTATTGGAATTTTAACAGATTTTGGTCCACCCTTGACCTTCATACGAAAAAATTGCATTTTTTAGACAAATAGCATGGGTCATCAAAAATCGTTCACAAAATCCAACCAAAAGTATCAATCAAATAACATGTTAAACATGCATGGGTCATCAAAATTGTTCACTAAATCTAACCAAATAGTAACCAAATAGAACGAAATAACAATGGCAAAGCAAGCTGGCGCGTGATGTAGCGGCAGTCGCGCGGGGGAAACATTGTCTTGCTTGTGGGAGGGGGTGGACAGAGTCAAGTGCTATTGGCTGGCATTGATGAGGTGGTGTCTATTTTTATACCTGACCCACTCCATTACTAGTAATACAGCGCTCAACAAGATAATTGCAATGCAGCGACCTAAATAAATGCAACAAACACATTTTACAGCCGATTTTCTTAAACTTTTCAACCTTTTTTCCCACATTTTTCACGGTTCCCCAAAAAAAGGGTCGTTACTTTGAGAGGGATGCTATTCCCGGGGTCGTAGAATCGAGAGTTGACTGTAGTAAGAATCGAGGATATCGAAGGTTTAGTTTGACATCCCTAATTTTAATCCATTATTATGTATTTATTTGTCCCAGTGTGTTTGTCGGTTCTGCGCTCGTTTGTTCACTGATGAGGTGACGACCATGTACAAGGTTTGTTTTTCCACGAATTTGGAGAAACTCATTTTATCTGGACCAGCGTGCGAGTGTGTCTACAGACATCAGACCAGTATTGCGCTACACCTCCAGAAACTGGAGCACCGGCTGGTTCTAGTGGACCACGATAAGAGAGTCAACTCGTCATTGACAGGTAAGAAACAACCACATTAATTATTCTGGCGGTTCAGGGGGGTAAGAAGAGGTAAACGACACAGGAAAAGTCCAGGAATTTATGGATGTAAAAAAAAAAAATCTGATAATTTCAAGGAATTTAAATAAAAGTATAAGACTAAAGTCAAAATTTCGTGGTAGCAGTGTGAAGCATGAACTGTGTTCTCTTGTCAGTGACAGCTGGAAGTGTGTTCTCTCTGTCCAGTGACAGCAGTGTGAAGTGTGTTCCTCTTGTCAGTGACAGCAGTGTGAATGTGTTCCTCTCTGTCCAGTGACAGCAGTGAGTGTGTTCCTCTTGTCAGTGACGCAGTGTGAAGTGTGTTCTCTTGTCCAGTGACAGCAGTGTGAAGTGTGTTCCTCTCTGTCCAGTGACAGCAGTGTGAAGTGTGTTCCTCTGTGTCCAGTGACAGCAGTGTAAAGTGTGTTCCTCTGTATCAGTGACAGAAGTGTGAAGCATGAATTGTGTTCCTCTTGTCAGTGACAGCAGTGTAAATTGTGAACTTGTCAGTGACAGCAGTGTGAAGTGTGTTCCTCTCTGTCCAGTGACAGCAGTGTGAAGTGTGTTCTCTCTGTCCAGTGACAGCAGTGTGAAGTGTGTTCTCTCTGTCCAGTGACAGCAGTGTGAAGTGTGTTCCTCTCTGTCCAGTGACAGCAGTGTGAAGTGTGTTCCTCTCTGTCCAGTGACAGCAGTGTGAAGTGTGTTCTCTTGTCCAGTGACAGCAGTGTGAAGTGTGTTCCTCTGTGTCCAGTGACAGCAGTGTGAAGTGTGTTCCTCTGTGTCCAGTGACAGCAGTGTGAAGTGTGTTCCTCTCTGTCCAGTGACAGCAGTGTGAAGTGTGTTCCTCTGTGTCCAGTGACAGCAGTGTGATTGTGTTCCTCTGTCCAGTGACAGCAGTGTGAAGTGTGTTCCTCTGTGTCATGACAGCAGTGTGACTGTGTTCCTCTGTGTCAGTGACAGCAGTGTGAACTGTGTTCCTCTGTGTCCAGTGACGCAGTGTGAAGTGTGTTCCTCTGTGTCCAGTGACAGCAGTGTGAAGTGTGTTCCTCTCTGTCCAGTGACAGCAGTGTGAAGTGTGTTCCTCTTGTCCAGTGACAGCAGTGTGAAGTGTGTTCCTCTCTGTCCAGTGACAGCAGTGTGAAGTGTGTTCCTCTTGTCCAGTGACAGCAGTGTGAAGTGTGTTCCTCTCTGTCCAGTGACAGCAGTGTGAAGGGTGAATTTGGGATGCTTTCACTCGAGAGACGTGTTTAATCTATTCCTATTTTTGTTTCTATCAGTCTTGACGTCTTAGCTCAGTCGCTATTATCTTTGCCTGCTTAGCTCATGGTCTTGAGTTCGATTCTCAGCATGACCGAAAAAATGTATCATTTATGAAATGTGGTTCTGCCATTTCACAGTGGTAAATTAATGACCGGGGGGCTGTTTAAAAGTCTTTTGTTGTTATTATCATTTGGTTCAAGAAGTGCCTATCGTAGAGTCACATGACTTATAATTTGACTCGAGACTAGGACAGACACAACGTCCAGTCCCCAAGCCGTTAGTTCTTCACTGTGAAAGGGTAAACCTATATTTCACCACTGATACATTTTCGGCAATGTCGGGAATATTATACGTACAATTTATACTTCACTGTAGTATTGTACAGTATAACAGTAATATACATACAGTACAATATATAACCTGTAATATACAGAAATGCAGTACACTACTGTACATATATTAATGTATTTATTCGAATAAAACATTACTGAATTGTAAAACTAACAAACACATCACTTGTAAAAACACCACAACACGACTGTTCCACTCGAGTTACACAAACTGAGAGGTTATACTGTTGAATGACCTTGGATTGTGATGACTGGCGCCAACAACTGTGTGCACGTGTGCATGTTGAGATACACAGAATGTCTAGTTCCCGAGAGACTACTGTATATATATGTCTCCAGATTTCTCTATTTAAAGGTGCATCAAAGAAGGAAAGGAGGGTTATCCCAAAAAGCTAAGTTTAATAGAAGTAGTTTAGCTACCCTAAAACCCACCACGGTGGCATAGTTGGCTAACGCGCTGGTTTCGTGTTGAGCTAGACTGCCGAGGACGGAGAGATAGAGATTAAAATCTCGCTCAGGTGAACTGGGGGTGGTTTTTCCACTCTCCTTCCACGCGAATGTTGGTTCACTTCCTTTAAATTCAACCATCCCAATTCTTAACCCATTAGTGTAATTAGTAATTAAGTGTATAACCTAAACTTTTAGTAAGACGCGCTGCTATAATTTTTTAGAAAAATTAGCTAGCCTAAAAATAAGTGTTTTTTTACTTTTTTTTTTATCAACATTAGATTGACGCTTTTTGTCCTTTTTATTAAAACAAAAGTTTAATTTTGTTCCTCAGTTGAATTTGGTCGCTCTATGCCAATCCCTGTGGACCAAATCAAGACTTTGGGTATATATGATGGCCACGTGTCTTTGAGACTGAACAGTCTTCCTCAAACGTGCAGCCTATATGTTGACCAGTCCCACACTTTGAGCCTTAAGCTGCTTCCGATGTGTACGCTGCCCATGCTCGACAATTTATGTTATCCTAAGCTGAAGCGATTGTCTTACAACAGCATCCGTCATCATGTAAGTAGTTACTCTAATCATACGGTGGTAACTTTGGACTTATCAGAAGGCTTTTTTGTAATCATACATTTTTTCAGCTATAAACAAACCGTAGCACAACTTCCTTTGGAGGGAAAGTAAGTAAAGCCGTCAGTCCCGTGTCGATTGTTAAGGTTAGGAAGAACCCTGGAAGATGTGTGGAAATAGCTTTACCGGCAAAATTTGTAGATTCTTTAGCATTCACTCACAGAAATTTCTTTTTATTATTATTATTATTATTATTATTAGCACCGCGTCTTACTACCCTTCGGGTTATACGCACTTACGCTAATGTGTAATGGTAGGGTGATTGTGAGATGAAATGGAGGACCTACAGTTTAACGTGAATCCGAACACGGTGGAGGTCCTGGATTCCACACATTCACAAGTTTGATTATCAGTCTTGTCAGAGGTGAAGCAAGGGTTCTCTTTTAATAAATAATTTCAGAAAGTACAGGTTAAATAGCACAATTTTTTTTCCAAACAATAGTTCATAGGCTTATAATCTGAATGAGTGATTTAAATATAAGAATTCTTTAGGCTCAAATGTGTATTATATTTGTAAGAAGGTTCAGGAAAGGTGGATCGAAACAGATAAAAGGAACGAACACAGTTACACTTTACACTGCTGACACTGGACAAGAGTAATGGTTGCATCTTAAAGAAAATTGGTTTTCCTTAAAAAGATATAGTTCTAATATCTTACACCATAGCTCAGTCGGTAACTTGTCTGTTTCTCTACTGAGCTAAGAGTTCCCGGGTTCGATTGCCGATATGGCCGAAAAATGTATCGTTGGTGAAATATGGGTTTACCCTTTTCACGGTGATGAATTAATACTCAGGGGACTGGATGTTGTGCCTGTCCTAATCTTTAAGTTATATTATAAGGTATTTAAAGCTATGACAGCCCTAGCAAGCCGGTAGTGGAAAATATATGGCTTGGAATAAAAAACTGACCACAGGATGGAAAAAGTCGTGGATGGAAAAAAAAGAGATAAATTTCTAACATTAAGACCGATGCTAAAAAAAAAAAAAGTAAATGGTTGGGTTTTAAACAATCATATTTAACATAGAATCGAAACCCCAACAGCCGTCAACTTTTTTTTTTTTTTTCATGTTCCAGGATCCTCTTTCTTCGATCTATTTTGTTGGTGAAAATCCGCGGGAGATCAGGATCGATTCATGTTGCTCTGATCTCCTCATCTTCCCGGATGTGTTGGTCAACCTTCACAGACTGTCTGTTGTCTCTTGCCTTCTAAGCCGTAAGTGTTAATTCTTAGATCGAATCCATTATTTAAAAAAAATTCAAATCTCCTATCTACCTTCGAATCTAAATTTTGGTAGAAACATTATGGACATAATAAGAAATATAAATAGAATAGTATAAAATACAAATGGTTACTAAATGTTAACATTCTTTCTTATAATCCATTCATTATATCACTATCACATCCACTTAATCATATTTGTAAGAAGGTAGAATAAAGGTGGATAGAAACATATAAAAGGGACGAACACAAAATGGATTTTACAGTGAAAAGAACAACACTGTTCACACTTTACACTGCTGACACTGGACCAAAGAATTAATGGTTGCCTCATAAAGAAAATCAATTGTCACTTCCCAATCCCCCGACCTAGGTTTCATTCTATCGGAACTCGTCAGTGAGGGAGTGAGAAACACGCAACACAACTTCTTAAAAGAAAAAACACAAAAACAAAAGGGAGAAAAATGGAAAATTGGACAGACAGCCAGCCGACGACATTGAATGGGGGGGATCCCCATTTTGACCTTAGATTTACTCTCACCTACCAATACAGTTACACTCTCTCACTGCCTTACATTGTTCTTGGTCTCTTCCGCTGTTCGGCCAGTACAATCCCAGCATGCTACACAAAATAGACCTCTGTCAGAATCTCCTCTTCTTTTTTTTTTCAGTAAAAAATGTTAAGCTGCGCATTAAATATGAGTACAGTTTTCGGAAGGACATTATTTAAGAGAAAACCGTCTCATTATATTCGTGCCGATACGGTAATTAAAATTGGTTCAGAACCACCAATTAATTATAAATAGTATTAAGAGCTCTAAGACAAATTTCACTTGATGAATTAAAAAACTTTTTTTTTTTAAAGGATTTGAGTATAGAAATTCTCATTCACTGATAATAATCAATCGGTTAGAAAATGCTTTTTAAATACCTAAAATAAAAATACACACATTTGTTTCAACATGGCCATTTAAGTAGATGGAAGGATAGAATAACAAAGAATGATGTAAATGAAATATACAGGGAGAAAAGACTGCTAAGGGTCCCGAGAAAGAGGAGTAGCAGAATGGTGGAAGGTTAGATAGAAGAAAATGGGGGTGTGTTACTAAACTGACGGTAGGTGACCTGGTGGTCTAGGGGTAAGGTGTCGGATTTCTGTACTGTGGTCCGGGGCTCAATCCTCGGTCCCGGCAAGATTTATCTGATTACCAAACCCTTCCTTCACCTCTGACAAGACATCTTGTGAATGTGAGGAATGCCAGGCCTCCACCGTGGTTCGGATCCCACGTTAAACTGTAGGTCCTCATTTCATCTCCAATCACCCTACCATTACACATTAGCGTAAGTACGTATAACCCGAAGGGGTAGTAAGACGCGGTGCTAATAATAATAATTAATAATAATAATTAATATATAAACTGACATGGCCACAAAACTATATAACATTTAGTTTAATAAACAAAAGCTAATTTTTTTTTTTACTTTCAAAGAACATTTTCTTGTGTCTTAATACTTCTTTATATTCCCGTCTCGAATTTAAATAAAATGTTTCTCGCACATCCTTAAATTTTAAAACATTCATTTGTTAAATCTATGGTCCTGGGGTCTGGTTGTCGTTCTGTACTATGTCCAGTTTTAACCATCAAACAAGCTGTATTATAGCTATAAAACAAATTGAAATTTTAGAATTTGAAAAAATTATGTTTTTTATTTATGAATTTTAATCTCAAATATGATTTGTTCTTGATCACATCCATCTTCTGTTTTTTTGTTTTTTTTTTGCACGGTGTTTTACTGCCTATTTGGGTTATAAACTTGTGTAGTAATACGATAAAGTTTTTAGGGAATAGGAAGGTTATATACTTAGAGGAAGTGTAACCGCATTTTGAGAGTGGAGGAATATTAGAAAAACCAGTAATGAAAAAATCCCAAGCTTTATAAAAACCATAATGCTTACATCCGACCGAGATTCAAACCTCATTACTCTGTCATCGGCAGTTTTAGTTTACCGCAAGAGTAGCACCTTGGACCATGTGCCACCGAAGTGGTTGTCCCCGGCTCAAAAGTCCACAATTCTCATGACAGAGATATTCACAAACTTTTTATATTTATTACCGTGTGTAGAAAATTAAACTAAACACATCTACTGCCTCTGTGACATACTTGGATAACACGCTAGTTTTGTGTTGAGCTAGACTGCTGAGGACAGGGAGATCAAGGTTCGAATCTTGCTCAGGTTAACTGGGGGTGGTTTTTCCTAAATAGTTTTCTGCTCTCCCCTCTGCAAATGTGCGTTCATTTCCTCTATATTTAACCTTCCCAATTCCTAACCTATTAGAATAATTATTACTTAAGCGTAAAGCCTGAACAGGTAGTAAGATGCAGAGTTAAGTATTATTTTATTTATTTTTTTTTATTATTTTATTATTTATTGAGGATTTACAATTTAACGTGGGATCCGAACCACGGTGGAGGCCTGGTATCCCCCACATTCACAAGTTGTCCTTGTCAGAGGTGAAGAAGGGTTTGGTAATCAGATAAATCTGTGCCGGGACCGAGGATTGAACCTCGGGCCCCCAGTACAGAAGTTTTACCCTTACACCGCCAGGTCAGCCAAGTATTATTATTATGTATTTTGGTCACTTTTTTTTTTTTTGTAATAAAAACTAGGTTAATATTGACACTAACTTGTATCTGTGTCCTACCAAAATATTGTTTTGTTGAAACCTACACTAAACTCGAGGTTCTAATGATTGGTGTATCAATTATTTCAAAACCAGACACTGCCTAGTAACTTATCAAAAAACCCGAGGGAGTCTCGCCTTGGAAGGAAGCTGCCCCGTATGTCGTACCACAAGGATCTGGGCACATATGAAGGGGTTCTAAAAACACTGGTGACCAGGTGCCCCGACCTATACGAGCTGGAGATGAGGACCTGCTTGAACAATTGGTGGGTTCATGGGTTGGTTTTTTTTCCTTTTTTATCCCTGCATACCTTTTCAGTTTACATGCATATATGATAGTTAACTCTAATGAGATAATGATGAGGAAGTATAAATCTTAGAGGTAATCACAGGGTGTCTTCTAGTCACTAAAGTATCTGAAAATACACGAATTTTCAATATTTTGGTCATAAAGTCACGAAAATATTTTTGTTTAATTTTCCCCCCGCATCGTAAAACGTATAGAAAGTCGAACCATTCACTACCCATGATGCCATGCGTTAGCCGCAAGTTGCCCGATATTTTTTACCATGATAACATGGACAAAGTTAACGTTCACCATCTAGATAAAGTTTAATGTCGCGTGTGAGTGCGTTATGCCTATGTATGCTTTATATAATGTTCACTGGTTAACCGAAGGAATTTTGTGTAAAAAAAAAAGTCACCGAAAGATACTAATCTTTTTGCTCCAACTCGGTAGACACCCGGGTTAAATTTATCCGTTTTTGCGGTGAAAGTGAGTTGGAAACCATTTAGGAAAACACCTGACCGAGATTCGAACACCTATCTTCCAGGCTTCAGTAGGCCCACTCTTAATACGAGAGTGACTCCATAGAATGTTTGGCCGCTGACGCTTGTTTAATATTTCTCGTAAATTAGTGTTTATCGAGTTTGTTTTTCTAGTTCAAAGCAATCGCCAATCAAATATATGAAATGTTCTATTTGAAGCTCAAATTTTGTATTTATTTAATGTTCAGAAAAAATATATTTTGTTTATTGACACTAAAATCCTTTTGAAAAAAAATGTTTTATTCGACAATGAATCTAATATATACAGTTAATTATCACAACTTATAATTCAACTACACAAAAAAAAATTAATATGTATTTTTTTAAATTTGTGATGTATCCTTTGTCCAGCATGTAAGGTAATAAAACCTACCTTGGTTGGTTTCACTATGGTGTAGCTTATAAGATAGGACCATAGTGTAATCAGTCAAGGTAAGACTGATACCTTGCTTGGTTCCACTATGGTGTAGCTTATAAGATAGGACCATAGTGTAATCAGTCAAGGTAAGACTGATACCTTGCTTGGTTCCACTATGGTGTAGCTTATAAGATAGGACCATAGTGTAATCAGTCAAGGTAAGACTGATACCTTGCTTGGTTCCACTATGGTGTAGCTTATAAGATAGGATCATAGTGTAATAAGTCAAGGTAAGACTGATACCTTGCTTGGTTCCACTATGGTGTAGCTTATAAGATAGGATCATAGTGTAATCAGTCAAGGTAAGACTGCTACCTTGCTTGGTTCCACTATGGTGTAGCTTATAAGATAGGGTCATAGTGTAATCAGTCAAGGTAAGACTGCTACCTTGCTTGGTTCCATTATGTTCTCAAATCTTTAAAAATAAAACCAATCTTTAAATTTTAATTGGGGTTAGAGCTCTCATACTGCTTATTATTGTTTCAGAACCAATTATAATAATAAGATGCAATCAACAACCAACACCCAGACCAGTAATTTAACACTTAACTGAATGTGTGAATGTTATAACGAATGGCTTATAAGAAAGAATGTTATCATTTAGTTACTATTTGTGTTTTATATTATATCTATTTCCCTCTTATGTTCCAAAGTTTTTTTCCAAAATTTGGATTCATAGGTAAAGTGGAGATCCGGATTCCTAAAATAGTAGAGTCTGCCCAACTAGAAGACTGAAGAAATCTCTATTTCCATTAGAGTTGGGAATTTAATGATAGGTGTTGACTTGTTACAGCTACTCCCTGCTTCTACTAAACAACAATTTTTCCTGCATTAGTCAACTGAAGAAACTAGAGAAGTTGACGCTTCAAAACATAGACATTCTAGATGGAAAAGTTTTAATACAGGTATATATTGCGGTCTTGTTTAGATAAATATACTAGCCATACATCTAAACATCTTGTATTTATTCCTGAAATTCAATATTTCCTTCAATACTTGTGTTTCTTCTGCCTTTATAGAAAACACATAAAATAAATAAAATGTTAAGGCCGTGTGAAACTTTGAAACTTCGACTTGACTTTGAAACAAAAATCAGCTTTGATCTCAATTCTGGCTTAAAAATCTTCACCAATAAAAATATTGACAGCTAAAATACTCCATTTATATTTTATTTATAGCTATTCTAATTTTTTCTGCACGTTACAAGTTAATATCCGTATGAATAAAATCCGAAGTAATATAATTACATGCTTGCTTTGTCAGATTAAAACGGAATATTACAAACAATTGTGCAATAAAATATTTTACAAGTAATGTTAGTGCATGAAGTAAAATAAATACCCACAATATAATAATTTTTCAAACTTAAAACAACTAAACGAAAAGATTCGAAACTCGATTCGGCTTTGAGAATATTTTTTATATCCAATTTGAGTAACTTTTGAATTGAAAATGGGTACTTCGCACACCCCTATAAAATGTGCACCCAGTTACCCTGAAATGTGAAGTCTTACCTTGACTGATTACACTATGACCCTATCTTATGAGCTGTACCATAGTGAAATAATGCAAGGTAAGCTTGCCTTTTCGTGATGTGGTAGTTTTTTTAAATTCTCGACTGTAAATTGCTGCTAGATCGACCTTTTGCCTGCCCCTAGTCTAGACCCTGGTCTAAATCAAAACATTGTGTTATTTTTAAATAAACAAAAGTCAATGCTCCATGACAAAGTTGCAAGTAGTAAAATGTTTACATTATTCGACTAACTTTTAATACAATAATATATATTTTTTTCCTCACTTTTCCAGATAACCACTCATTGTATCAAACTGTCGTCTCTTCGTTTGTGCAATCTGGGCCTCAACGGGATGTGCAGTTACATCCGTAACTTATGCTCGGCTCTTGGGAATTGCAACAACCTAAAAGATTTCAGGTAAATATTATAATACCGTATTTCTTCGAATCTAAGACGCACATTTGATCCTCTTTGAACATCTCTATAAAAACAGGGCGCGTTTGAGTGTCATTGGCATTAGAGAATCTCAGTTCTTTCTACTCTCACTTGCACACTTGCTATCAGTTCCTCCTATCTCTTTATTGATCTCCCATGTTGTCCCTACCCTACATATTTGATATTCATTAATCTTCATGGAATTCTTCTTCCATCTCATTATGTGTCCATTCCATCTCATCCTAGCTTCCTCTCCTATACCATGTACTTCAACTCTTGACCATACATCCTCATTCCTAATCCTATCTATTCTGATGAGAGCTAGCTAGCTTGATCCAAAAAGACTTCATTTCCATGGCCTCCTCTTATTTCCTCGTTTCTCTTTTACCCAAAGTTTCAATTTCCCAATGCATACGTTGCTATGGGGGGTATGAACAATGCTTCCTTACACTTCGGGGGAACTTCTCTTTTTCAAAGTAGGTCTCTTACAAGATGGTAGAAATCCTCACCCTGATGCCCTTTGTCTCACTGTGTCTTCTCTACTACCCCCTTTTTTCTCAATAACTTTACCCAAATACTTCACGCTCTTTGCTTCTTTTTCAAATCTACTCCATCCGGTTCTATCACCTTTCTTGGCCTTGTTCTTTTTCAAATCTACTCCATCCGGTTCTATCACCTTTCTTGGCCTTGTTCTTTTTCAAATCTACTCCATCCGGTTCTATCACCTTTCTTGGCCTTGTTCTTTTTCAAATCTACTCCATCCGGTTCTATCACCTTTCTTGGCCTTGTTCTCTTTCAAATCTACTCCATCCGGTTCTATCACCTTTCTTGGCCTTGTTCTTTTTCAAATCTACTCCATCCGGTTCTATCACCTTTCTTGGCCTTGTTCTCTTTCAAATCTACTCCATCCGGTTCTATCACCTTTCTTGGCCTTGTTCGCTTTCAAATCTACTTAATCCGGTTCTATCATCTTTCTTTGGCCTTGTCCTCATCTCATCACCGCCGCTTCTAATTTATATATACTTGTGTGATATTAATATTTCATTTCTAGATTAGAGCAATCGTACATCGGTAGGTTTGATAACCTGCTGGATGCGTTGTCCAGTTGTCCTAAACTACAGCGGGTCTACTTGTCGATAGTAAACAACACGGACAAACTGATGGAGGAAACCGTGATGACATTTTTGAAGAGGACCAATAAACTCCTTTTTTTCGGTGTGTGCCTGCGCAAGAGACTCTTTAATAGCCACCTCCAAAGTCGAGTTAATAATTGGGTTAGAAAGAGGTAAGAATCAATTTTGATTTCCGTCGTTTGTGTCTGAAATTTTGGAACCGGGAAATAGTCTGATTTCTCCCCCTCCCCACCACCATAAAAAAGCCTTTATTAAACCATAAGTGCAGCCAATTATTGCAACCTTAGATACTTACAGGGGTGGACACATTTCGAATTGTCAAATACTCAAGGAGATTTGACTAAATATTGCACTAAAGTTAACTTTTTTAAATTGTAATTTGTTTCATTGCTCTAATACATCTTATTGTTGCCGCTTAACCAACATAATGATAGGAGGAACTAAATGACTAGACCCCAGACCAGTAATTTATCACGTAACTGAATGTATGAATGTTATAATGAATGTATTATAAGAAAGAATGTTAACTATTTGAATTCTACAATATTATATTTCCTCTTATGTTCATAATTTTTTCCAAGATTCGGATTCGAAGTTAAATTAGAAATTCGGATTCGTAAAACAACCGATTTGATTCGATTCTACAGCACTTTAATTTTGCCCACCTCGATGGCCGCATGGTCTATGGTGCTATACTCTAAATTCAACCTTATTCATCTTTACCACATCAGGGTAATTAATACATAGGCAAATAACTTGATTGGGTAGTAAGATGCTGTGTTAAAATGTGTGTGTGTGTGTGTGTGTGTGTGTGGTGTGTGTGTGTGTGTGTGTGTGTGTGTGATGTGTATATATATATATATATATATATATATATATATATATATATTACCGCCTTTTCTAGTTTGGGCGAGTCTCGGCCAACGCCTGTGGTGGTCTTTGTTCCGATTTATCCTGATCCTCATCCTGATACGAAGGACTATCTCGCCGATGTCCCCGCTGTCCATCTGATGGAGATGGTGAAGAACCTTTCCGGGGTCTGTCTACCGTTCTCTCAGAAGGACAGATGCTTCTTCAACTTTTAGAAGGAACCTCTCAAATGTTTGTCCTCAGTTCAGTTGTTACATACAGTAGCTTTTAATTTTCAAGGATATCACTAACCTTCGACTCGTTTCCAAAAGAATCAAGAATTGGGCCTTAATATCACGAATTTTTTTTTATTGCATCTTCAAAAACTGTTTTAAATTAATTCATATTTACTTAATTTTTGATTAACCGTTGAAAGGAGGATAAAAGGTTAAGGGCCTACACACAAGAAAACTGTAGGCCTCAAAGCGAACATTTAAATACAAAATCCATACCCATATTTACCTGAATATAAGACGATACTTATTTTGAGAACTTGAAATTAGGAGAAAAACTTTTTATTAATCTTTAGATGGTCAATATTTAGTCACCAACAATAAAAATTAAAATAATACTATCAATAAATATTATTCATATACAGTACATTGATTAAATTTTCATTGCTGGAATGCATATTTTATTCTGAGTAACATCATTATCACATGGACGAATCAATTATTATAATTGTATTATAAAATATTGTGTTTTAATATAAAACTAGTTTAAAACACACCAAAAAATTTTTGTCAGTCATCATCGCCTTCAATTGTTTTGTAATTGCTGAAAACAACATACATGTAATATTTAACTGTGTGAATATTTGCTAAAATGAAAAAAATGCTGGTTTGTGTTAGAATTTAAACAAGTACATGCCTTTTATTTGTAAAATAAACATATACTGGTATATCAGTATTATACAACATACAAATGTTGACCTTACACCAACATTTTCTTCATGCGCAAATATAAGACGACCCCCGACTTTTCAAGGTCGAAAACTGAAAATAAGCCTAGTCTTATATTCGGGTAAATACGGTAATTATTTAATTTTCAGGGCACAACTGTCATCTTTTTCGACACCTCTATGTGTTTTGTTGTGTTTGGATTGTAAACTTTAAAGCTGTGTGCTGATAAAACTAATCGGTTCAGAAACTGCACGTCAAATAATCATCATCATCATCCTCATCATCGGCCGGGTCTGTTTGGAACATGGTCCTCTCCACGTCTCCCTCCACCTTGGCCCAGTCCTCTCCTCCAGACTTCTCTCTCCCTCCACCTTGGCCCAGTCATCTCCTCCAGACTTCTCTCTCCCTCCACCTTGGCCCATTCCTCTCCTCCAGACTTCTCTCTCCCTCCACCTTGGCCCAGTCATCTCCTCCAGACTTCTCTCTCCCTCCACCTTGGCCCAGTCATCTCCTCCAGACTTCTCTCTCCCTCCACCTTGGCCCAGTCATCTCCTCCAGACTTCTCTCTTCCTCCACCTTGGCCCATTCCTCTCCTCCAGACTTCTCTCTCCCTCCACCTTGGCCCAGTCATCTCCTCCAGACTTCTCTCTCCCTCCACCTTGGCCCAGTCATCTCCTCCAGACTTCTCTCTCCCTCCACCTTGGCCCAGTCATCTCCTCCAGACTTCTCTCTCCCTCCACCTTGGCCCAGTCATCTCCTCCAGACTTCTCTCTCCCTCCACCTTGGCCCATTCCTCTCCTCCAGACTTCTCTCTCCCTCCACCTTGGCCCAGTCATCTCCTCCAGACTTCTCTCTCCCTCCACCTTGGCCCAGTCATCTCCTCCAGACTTCTCTCTCCCTCCACCTTGGCCCATTCCTCTCCTCCAGACTTCTCTCTCCCTCCACCTTGGCCCAGTCATCTCCTCCAGACTTCTCTCTCCCTCCACCTTGGCCCATTCCTCTCCTCCAGACTTCTCTCTCCCTCACACTTGGCCCAGTCATCTCCTCCAGATTCTCTCTCCCTCCACCTTGGCCCAGTCATCTCCTCCAGACTTCTCTCTCCCTCCACCTTGGCCCAGTCATCTCCTCCAGACTTCTCTCTCCCTCCACCTTGGCCCAGTCATCTCCTCCAGACTTCTCTCTCCCTCCACCTTGGCCCATTCCTCTCCTCCAGACTTCTCTCTCCCTCCACCTTGGCCCAGTCATCTCCTCCAGACTTCTCTCTCCCTCCACCTTGGCCCAGTCATCTCCTCCAGACTTCTCTCTCCCTCCACCTTGGCCCATTCCTCTCCTCCAGACTTCTCTCTCCCTCCACCTTGGCCCAGTCATCTCCTCCAGACTTCTCTCTCCCTCCACCTTGGCCATTCCTCTCCTCCAGACTTCTCTCTCCCTCCACCTTGGCCCAGTCATCTCCTCCAGACTTCTCTCTCCCTCCACCTTGGCCCATTCCTCTCCTCCAGACTTCTCTCTCCCTCCACCTTGGCCCAGTCATCTCCTCCAGACTTCTCTCTCCCTCCACCTTGGCCCAGTCATCTCCTCCAGACTTCCTTTACCACCCACACTTTGGTCTTCTCTTAGACCTCTGCACACTAAACACCTAAAAACCTCAAATTCTGATTTTGTATCGTAATCACTTCCATAAACTTGGTATATTTCCGGGTTCTTTAAGTTCACACTATATTTCAGTCATTTCTTTTTATAATTTTCACTTGGCTCATAAAGCCATTGTTGCCAAACTTCTGGCTTTTACTGGTATATATCGAGTTCTGCCATGGTCATTAAAAACAATTAGGGCGTCCGGACAAACACATGAAAACCCTCGCATATTTAGATGGGATGTATTCAATATTTAAACTTTTATGAATATTCTTTTCTATATTATTTTTGTTATGTTAATGGTATTGATAATATCTCTATGTAAAAGTGACAACTGTAGATCACAAGACATGACGTATGAATACATTAACGTCTTTGTATATTATATTTATTGTGTTTGAATTTGGTTGTTATCTACTTTAATGTATTAGTGCCATTGTAAACGTTATTTCATATTATCATAATCTATCAAATAAATATATATTTTGTAAATTGAACCTATAATTCTTTAAAATATTAAGGTGACCTGGCGGTCTAGGGGTAAGGTGTCAGACTTCTGAGCTGGCGGCCGGGGTTCAATCCTCGGTCCCGGCACAGATTTATCTGATTACCAAACCCTTCCTTCACCTCTGACAAGACATCTTGTGAATGTGGGAATGCCAGGCCTCCACCGTGGTTCGGATCACACGTTAAACTGTAGGTCCTTCATTTCATCTCACAATCACCCTACCATTACACATTAGTGTAAGTGCGTATAGCCCGAACGGGTAGTAAGACGCGGTGCTAATAATAATTTAAAATATTAACCAAATAAATATCCTTTAATTAGGGGTCTGCGAGCAATAGAAATATCTGTTTTTAAATTTGAAATAACACTTATAAAACACAATTTAAAAATAAGAACTGCACTCAAATAAAAATCTAATAACAAAATAAATAATTAAAATGGTTTCACACTCATGTCTTTAAGGCCATTAAAATTACACCAAAACAAAGTTAATAAACACTGCATGATGGCTTGGAAATATATGATAAGATAGTGTAGAAACACTGTAAAGTAAGTATTAGTGAAGGAAGTCAACCTGAAGGGATAGTTAGGTTAGACCTGGTTAATAACATACTCAGAGCCCTGCGTTTGTGGAGATCGCGATAATTCGCGAATGTTAGATATGGCATTTTTTCTTTCAGATGTTCACATTTCAGGTTACCCTGATTGCAAATATATGGTCAGAATTGTCGCGATAATTCGCGAAATCGGCGTTTTAGCGCGATATTCGCGATTTTAAACTATGTCCACGATTTTCGGCATTCGCGCTAATATTTTGGGATATTGAAAAATAAATATTTTAAGTTTGAAAATTGCATTTTTAATTTTCCAATATTCTAAGTAGGAGTACGCCTAATATAGAGCAGGTTAAGATTAATTTTAAAGTACTGCCCTTTTTTGTCAACTACGATGGAGATTTGTCTTTTTTTCTACATTGAAATGTGTAAAAAATATAAAGTTTTGATGGAAGAGAGTGATGGCATTGAAAGTTTAAAAATTGAGAATGTGCTGCTAGGGCTGAAGACATATGTTCAGTGACTTTGCAACAAAGTGTTTGCAAGCGTTGTGGCTGCCGATTTCAAATGCAGATTCAGAACGATATTTTTCCAGGTATAGTTTAGTAGTAACAGACCGCAGAACCACAATGAAAGTGGATAACATTGTTACCAGCTGCATGTTGCAGTTTGGTGATGTTGAGTAGTTATTTTGTATTTTTCTAGCCTAAATTGAGATTTAAAAATATAGTCACAATTTTTGTGAAGTAACAAGATGATTTTTGTGTAATATTTGTCTTTGTGACTTGTACATACTTTTCCCGGACCAGCTGTCGCTAAATCTTACTTTTTTAATAAGTTGACAGCACATTTTTTTGCGGACTAGTATTTTTTACCGTTTTGTCCAAACAAAATGTAATTTTTTGTTTTCACTTCAATATGTTTAGTTTACCTGTTTCAAATATTTTCCTGGAAGTCTAGTTTTAACCCAACAAAGTCACCTTAATCACGAAAGTTTGGTAAAGACCACTTTTTTTAACGCTTTTGTCTTAATTCGATAATTTCGTCGCAAAAATAGGATTTTTGTAATTCACTGCTTTTGGGAAACTTAAAAACGAAATTGGGCTTTTTTATTCACCATAAAATCAGGGCTCTGAACATACTTCTCTCTTCATGTCTTCTTAAACTTTAACACTTTCCACTTTTTTAAAACTTCCACAGTTGCACATTAGTTTGAATTTTCGGGAATATTACTTTTTCATTAAATTATTTTTATATGCAAAATAAATATTTCCAAAAATTCAAAACAATGTGCAACTGTGGAAGTTTGAAAAAGTTGGAAATGTAAAAGTGTAAGAAGAAATGATGAGAGAAATGTGTTTGTTCCTAAATATCCTTTCATTTTGGCTTCCTTCACCATCACTTTACATTATTGTATAATGTTTCTACACTGTATTAATAAAAAGTTAATAAAGTCGATGTTTTAAATTTAATAAGCTAATATTTCCCCAAAATATGCTTCAGTAACTTAATTTACTGTATAATAAAACATAAGAATCATAAAAAATTAGATTTGAAGTGTTTCGTATTTCATTTATTATTCCTTAGTGTAATTGTGTATAATCACGTATTCTGTTCCATTTCTATTCCTCTATGCGGAGTTTAACATGCACATTGTACAGGCTCTCATTAGACATTATTTTATTGAGAAATTTACTTCAATTTAATATTTAATGCTTATAAAAGTTGATGCTAATACTTTAAAATTAAAAAAAAAAAAAATTCTAAATAGTAAGCGCGTTATTAATATAAATGTGGTAAGTTTCTTAAAATATGTATGGCAATAAATAAGATGAGCATTGATTTTAAACAGGTTAACTAACTCAATTATATAACTAAATAGTAACTAAACTAGAGCTAGTTTTGTAGCTAAACATATTAATTAATAAGAGTTTTAAATAAACTTAAGTTTGAAAACATTTAATATAACGTATTTTTGATATTACATTTTTAATTTAACATAAATTATTATTTTAGAAAGGGACCTGGTAAAAATAGTAGAAAGAATCATTCCATTATTTGGTAATCTTCTTAGCTATTTTTATTTTCATTGCTTTGTGATGGCAATAGAAGTAACAAACTTCAATCGGGTATAATTCAAAATGGACGATAATATTGAATAAATATACCAGTCGAAAGTGGTTTTAAAACTCTTATTACATTACTAATATGAAAATTGAAATTGATTTTTAACAATTTGTTAAGTAACCGAATGATTTATAAGTAAAGATTCTGATATTAACTCAATCAAACAGACAATGCTTACTATTGCGTTTTAAAAATTGACTATTAAGTACATAAAGTGGAAGCTCGAAAATGACGATCCTACAAAACTTTCGATCTCTATGTCGATCTTGAGTGACGAGCTCGGAATATGAGTACTCGCAGAGCCCTGGCTTAAATGATGAATATTAATTAATATCCCGTAGTTGGCTGTAACCCATCTCGAGTTGATATCTATAATATAACTGGATAGGCATCTCTGGCTGAACTTTTCGAGCTGGAGTCTGCAGCCATGTGGGAGAAAGAAAGAAACTTTACAAAGGTAAGTATTTTGTAACTAGGTTTAAAGCTGAGAGATAATATATATATAAAATTAGCATTGTTGTAAAACATCTAAATGATTGAGCAAACCCCCAAAGCTCAATTAAGCCTATGTAACAATTAAAAACAAAGATCAATTCAAACATATATCTTTATATCAAATACACATAATGTTATTTCAATGATTAATTATATATTACTAGACCACTAGATTTTAATTGAAAATAATGTATTCATCAATGCCATCTACATGGAGGATTCCAAATAATATTTGTCTAAAAATATATCAAACAGCTGTTAAAATAAGTTAAATTTTTATAATAACGATATGTGGTAATCACCGCGCTAGCTCTTAATGTGGTAAAATATGTAAATAAATAGCTTTGAAGGCTAATCATTTCATTACTCTCCATCCTAAACTGGATACACACACCCTTTGAAAAGTAGGAGAGCATAACGCGTGGTTATTTTGTCATCATCTTTACTGTGAGGCATTGGATGCTCGTAGCTAAAAATAGTGGGGGTGCTGCTAACACGGGAAGCAAAACAGTGTATTTTTTACTTCACAGTCGCAAAACCAACTTTTCCGTTGGTACCATTAAGAATTATAGCAACGAATATATTTCTTGTGTTGCTTTTGCCTGGCTGAGATATTAGGACATCAGGTGTTGAATGACCTCTTTTTTTTTTAACTGTAACTTTCTCATGGAGAGATAGCTGTGATAACTTAAGCTGTTGAAGTTCACTTACAATTACAGAACTTATTTCTTGAGGATGCAAGGCCATGGTTAAAGTTTTCTGTTAAATAAAAACGACTGAAAAAAAAATGAATCCAATAGAATAGCTGGAAGCAGAATAATAATCTAATTCTACACTCTATCACATTCAAGAATGTGTTACATGGTTTTTAATCACAACACACGCTTAGTAAAAAAAAAAAAATCCTTCCAAATTAGCGAAAGATGTCCAAATGCCACATTGCCTTGTATGTGTGTAAGAGAGATACCCGAAAATTTCTTTCTCTCACATAATCTATGTAGACAATGGCTGGAAAATATATGCCACTAATGTCTATCCGGTTATTTAGATCAATGAATTTTTACATTCTATACTATCGACGACTGATAAAATAGAATCGATTATTTAAAAAAAATATATACAAATTGAATTTTTGTCAAGTAATTTGATTAGCAAGAAATCTCTCTACTCTCTCATAAATATTGGAATGTAATGTAATGAATAAAAGAAACAATTTTTTAAATAACAAGGTACCAAACGTAATTTATATTTAAAGAAAATATAATTATTTTAAAATGTTTTTGAAACAGCTTTTAATATTTATAATGAGACTATAAACACTAGTGAAATTAAAAAAAATCAGATGGTTATAAATAATAATTTAATACCACTTAAAACTTAAAATAACCTTACATAGTAGGCTGGAATGGCTTTTTATCCTACCAAAATCTTACTACGTAATAAAATTATGACATGAAATAAGGTCTTTTAGACTATCCTTTCTATTACGAAGAATTAAGTGACCAAATTATCATAAGAAGTGGTCATGCAGGATGGATGTCCGGCTTATGAAATCTAGTTCATCTGTGACCGAGAATTCCAGCTGGGTCTGCTCTTTGTGAGGGCGTCTAAATCCATTCTTTCTCCCCGCAAAGGCGGGTACATTCCTCATTTTTATTTAATTATCAATTATTAACTAATTTTTCACTCTAATTCAGCAAATAAATATCAAAATCTATTTTGACAATAAAATTAATTTTGGGTAGTGCTGGACAAACAAAACACGAACGAAACGGTGAATAAATAATTGATTTCAATAGCTTATAATAATTTATGCATAACGCATAGGGTAGAATTGCGTATATCATAATTTAGAGATGTAGGTACCCATATTTTAGTGGGAAGGAGTGGAAAAAACCGGTATGAGGAAAATAGTTAGAGGAATAGTACTCATATTTGCATAAAGGAGAGATTGAAAACTAATTTATTAGAATACAACCGTGATTATAACCCCAATCTCCCATTCGGTGGCACTAATACAAACTCGATGGTATTTTACTGTTAGATAATAATCGATTCATATAAATTACATGAATCGACTAGTTAAAACACAATAGTTGATAAATCGATTATTATCGCTTATTCTCAAACAAATGAATTGTTGACGTTATAATTTTTTTTTTACAGGGTGGATATTTCTACTGGGCGTAACTTTTGACAGAGGATTAAAATTCGTTACATCTTTGTGAATCTAGTTGAACTTTGAACTCTATGGTATTTAATATGTATTTGTGCTTAGTTACTTTACGACGAACTTTGTAATGCAAGTTACTCGAATTGACATTGTCGGTGTATTTATATATTATAACAAGTCTCTCACAAACGCGACACTACGTTCAATGGACATAACGTGGCGTATTTAGATCTTGAAGCGTTACAAGTTTGGAGCGTCTTGTGTTGATGGTGATAAAGTGCTAGACATGAAAGCAGGATGACCGTAATTGTTAAAGTGGTAGCTCTAAATGTAGGTTCTGTTAGCGGCATGTTGAACAAATCCCAGAGGCTGCTTTTAGGCTTATTCGTGCTCCTGCTGGTGGATGTCATTTGGGTGTCTTCTTCAGAATTGACCAAGGTAAGAACTCTTGGTGCTGGTAAAAGTGTTTTTATTTTTCCGTATATTAAAACACTTAAGTACTACTGTTGTATATGCAATTGTTCCATTTTTTAAATGATATTTACTATAAGGTAACCCATCCTAACCTAAAACATGTTTACCAGATTAGGGTTTTAGTTATGCTAGGTTTCGTTAAAGTAAATTTATCCCGCAGATATTAGCTTCATGTTGGTCTCGACATTTTAAAACAGTTTGTTTTATCAGTAGGTTAGGCCTACTGTCTTCATATTTTCGCGTTGAATTCGTGGTTGTCCTGGGCCCCTCCCTCTTACACTTTCACGTTGCCTTCCATGACATCACTCAATAAAACATTTCTTCTTGTAATGTGACCCATACAGTTAATATTTTCCTTATGCCGGGATCACGATCAACTTAACGTATCATAACTTAACGTAAAGAACCTCCTTGTGTGTTTAAATGGAAGCGATCACGATGCACTTAACTTAACGTTGACTTGCAGTTAACTTAACGTAAAAGATGTCTTGGGAGGTCTTTTACTTTACGTTACTTGAAGGGCATCACTTGATCTAGTCAGCCAATCATTATGCGAGTGACGTCAACAGGGCTATTTAGTAATTCATTTGTTGTTTTATGACCAATGTTTACTCTTTAGCTTAAGTTCTAGTGATCAGACATTGAAACAAAACAATTAAACTAAAATAGGAAAACTAAATTTATCAAAAAAGTTTAGTAATATATATTTATTATATTGATTTAAAACTGTAAACATTTACAGATCATCACTTTACAAATAGTACAAATCACAGATCATACTCGAGAATGCATATGTTTGGCTCGAATTGTTACGTTAAGTTAAGTGAATCGTGATCACACATAATGCCGGGATCACAATCAACTTAACGTTAACGTAACATAACTTAACGTAACGTTTCACTTAAAGTTAACGTAACGTATGTGTGATCACGATTCACTTAACTTAACGTAACAATTCGAGCCAAACATATGCATTCTCGAGTATGATCTGTGGTTTTGTACTATTTGTAAAGTGATGATCTGTGAATGTTTACATTTTCATCGATATAATAAATATATATTATCTAAACTTTTATGATATATTTAGTTCCCTATTTTAGTTTAATTATTTTGTCTCAATGTCTGATTACTAGAACTTAAGCTAAAGAGTAAACATTGGTCATAATACCAACAAATGAATTACTAAATATCCCTGTTGACGTCACTCGCATAATAATTGGCTAGCTAGATCACGTGATACCCTTCAAGTAACGTAAAGTAACGTAAAAGACCTCCCAAGACATCTCTTACTTTAAGTTAACTGCAAGTCAACGTTAAGTTAAGTGCATCGTGATCGCTTCCATTTAAACACACGAGGAGGTCCTTTTAAGTGATCGTTACGTTAAGTTACGTTAAGTTGATCGTGATCCTGGCATAAGTTAAGTTAACTTTAAGTGAACGTTACGTTACTTTAACGTTAAGTTGATCGTGATTCCAGCATTAGTCACCTGATCAATCCACTTTATCCTCTCTATTGTCCTCCAACACCGCGTATCAAAACTTTCAAAAAAAATATATTCTCAATTTTCCTGATGGTCCATGTCTCACCTACTTGCAAAGAAAAGCATTGCTTCATAATATGAAACAAACAATTTTTTCCCTTATAAGTTAATATTTTAATGAATAATATTTCAGGTAAAACATTTTGACGGGTACATGGAAGTTTAGATTTTATCAGGTGGTAATAATTTACACTGAGAACAATTTAAATGGGGATAGTACTCTTCATATATATATATATATATACAGTATAATATAATAAATAAGCAACTTTGAAGGGAGTTGGTATCTTTCCCCTGACTGACGCCACCAAACATAGAAAATAATTAACATAATATGTCTGTGCTTTTGCTATTAGCGCACAATGAAAAATTATTATTATTATTATTAGCACCGCGTCTTACTACCCGTCCGGGTTATACACACTTACGCTAATGTGTAATGGTAGGGTGATTGTGAGATGAAATGAAGGACCTACAGTTTAACGTGGAATCCGAACCACGGTGGAGGACTGGCATTCCCCACATTCACAAGATGTCTTGTCAGAGGTGAAGGAAGGGTTTGGTAATCAGATAAATCTGTGCCGTGACCGAGGATTGAACCCCGGCACACTGAAAAAGACAGTCGAATAACACTAAATATTTATATAACTCCAAAGTATCATCATTGAGTGGAGTATATATATGAAGAGTACTATCCCCATTTAAATTGTTCTCATTAGGCCTATACATTATTTCAACCTGACAGAACCTAATCTTCCATGCGTCAACATGTTTTAGCTGAAATAATTTTCATTGAATTACTGGACAATAAGTTAGCCTTCTGGTCTGAGTATAATCTGGAGATTTAATTTCCCGTTAATATTTCGTGAGAGGGCACTTAAGAGCGAATGTGTTCTGTTGAAGGACAATGGTTAACCATTCTTGGTGAATCTTATCGGCAAACCTAACCTCAATTCAAAAACTTGAAAAAAAAACCACATTGGGCATTCTGAGGGGTGTTGGAGTCTATATGGTGGCTACAGAGAGGGAAAAGATGGAAAAGTCAGGAATTTTTGGATGACATGGAAAGTCAGGATTTAACTAAAAATAAGGAAAATTTAGGGAATTAAAAATATGTCTAAAAATCCCATTAATTTCGCAACTAAACACTAAAACAAACGTTAATACCTAAATAAAATAACATTTTAATTTTTTAAATAACTTATAAAATTGTTTATGTTTAGTAGATACAAACTTTCTTTTAATATCTGATCAATAATAAATAAAACACGTCATCATCCACCAATAAAACTGGAAAAAAGTAGTCGAGGAAAATTGAAAAATGTTGCCTGGAAAACCTGGAAAAGTCATGGAATTTTTAAAAAATATATATTGTAGCCGCCCTGAGTTTACTAACAACGCGTGCACATTTTGTTGCAGTATATCTACCGGAACACCAACTTTGAGAAGCCGTTCTTTAGTACTTATGTGAAGACGTCGATGTTCACGTTGTATCTCCTAGGGCTCTGCTTCTGGCCGCCATGGAGGACCAGTGCAACAAACCTGCCACTTACATGGTCAGTACATTCTGTCGGATCTAGTAAGTTAACCCTATATTAAATATTTTAACCTTAATTTGTAAATTCTCGATTCTATATTCCTCAACGTTTGTAATTTTAATCCTGTTTAATGCATACAACGTTACATTTAAAAGGTAAGTAATGTGTTTGAAAAATAAAATCCAAACCTAGATGTATTTGATTGGTGCAAAGTCATTAACATGCGAAAGTCTTGTTTAGTGCCACCTCTGTAATTTGCCGCTACTAAAGTGAAACGAAAAAGCTACTAACCCTTCAGTGACAGGTATTTTGTGAATTTAGTTGTTATATATCATGTTTTTTTATGAATTTAGGGCTAAAAAAGCAGTTTTTTTTTTTGCATTTTTGAATTCTTTTTATCTCAAACTCAACTAAAAATATATTCAACTTTGTTTTAATCATGTATTTCTGGATAAATATATTAAAAACATAAATTTTAGTTTTAAGTTTTATATTCATATACATTTTTTTTAAGACTTATTGATAATTTAATAATAATATTTTATTTTAATAAATAAATATTTCTCCATACATTCCCAAAAAGTAAAATGTATGTATATATATATATATATATATATATATATATATAATATATATATATATATATATCCAAAAAACTTGTGGAAATAAAAGCTCCTTGAGATTGAAATTATGGCGCACACGCGGGGAGTTGTTTGGTTGTGTTTATTCACACCCCTGTTGGGCTACAGACAAATCAATATACACATTTTCTGAAATACTGGGCCCCTCAAATACACTTCTCTCACCACCCGAGACATCAACATAGATTACATCCAAGTCGCTAAACTCATCATCACCTTATTCCATCATTTTCACCCGCCTCGGTGGCGTAGTTGGCTAATGCGCTAGTTTCGTGTTGAGCTCTACTGCTGAGGACGGGGAGATCGAGGTTTGAATCTCGGTCGGGTGAACTAGGGGTGGTTTTTCCTAAATGGTTTTTCACTCTCCCTCCACGCAAATGTGGGTTCACTTCCTCTAATTCGACCTTCCCAATTCCTAATCCATTAGCGTTATTAGTACTTAAAGCGTATAAATTGAACGGGTAGTAAGACGCGGTGCTAAATATTATTATTATTATTATTATTCCATCATTTTAAATTATCCAAAATAAATATCAAAATAGCGGCAAAACATTATAAGGGACACAAGCTAAGTTATGGACTGTCGGTTATAATTAGTATAGAAATCCGCTGCTAGAGTGGAGTGTAAACAGTGACTTTATCTCATTGCTATCTAGCGGTCTTTGGATGTACTTTTCGTAAACGAAATATATCGGGGTCTAATATATTCTTATGGTGCAAGATTCAACATTGCCGTAATAACTCGGGCAAATCACGGAAGTGGTCAATAAGTCGCGATGAGAAGATAACCCAATTTTTAATATTTCCGTTTAGTTTGAATTCAATTCACTGGGATTTGAGAGATAGGTGTCTATGGAAAAAGGGAACCATTTTGGAACCCCCCCTCCCCCCTCCGAGACGCATCCGGCATGGATCAAACCACGGTCTCCCCGCCGGGGTCGGTCTATTCTATTGTAAGAGTGACACCTTAAGACGCCATCGCTAATAAACGAGTAATCGGGAGATAGATATATGTATATATTTTGTGCCATCGTGTCTTACTACCCATTTGGGCTGAGTGTATATATATATATATATATATATAATATATTTACACACTAATCACGCTAATGTGTTAGGGATATAAGATGTGTATCCCCATTTGGACGGCGGGAAGGTGGAAAACTATTTTGTAAAAATACCCCGACCGGGATACTACCCACCCAATCTCTCTGTCATTTGTGGTCTAGTCTATTGTATGTTTCTAATTAATTCCTAATCATAATAATATAAGATTGTGTCTAGATGTGAATCTCTCTAAGTATTTAGGGCACGACTCGCTCAAATTCTAGAATAAAATTCAGGTATAATTCCTGATCAGTGTTTGTTCATGATACGCGTTCTCTTGAGAGAACACTGAAAGTGTGTCTCGAAAGGGGGTTGCGTACCGTCCTAATCCAGTAGGACTGTGAGACTCCCAAGTCATAAGGTCTATGGTTTGACCCTCTTATTGACCGGGGCACGTTATTCAAATACGTAATGTGTTGTGGTTATTTTTATTCCAGTACATTGACCCAAACGTGGAGGACGAGAACTTTTACACGGAGGCCAACACGAGCTTGGTGAGCGCCATCTTTATTACTATTATTACATTTATTACAAAAACAGACATTGGCATCACACACACATTTTTATTTTAGCACTCCCTTCATACTACCGGCACAGGTTGTATGCCTATAGTTTTAGGGATTAGGACGGTTATATTTAGAATAAGTGTACCTTCATTTGTGTAGAGGGAGAGTGGAAAACTATTTTGGAAAAACCACCCTCAATACACCCGACCGAGATTCCAACCTTTAGCTCCCTGCCATTAGAAGTCTGGTCTAGAACGAGAGTAGCGCGTCGGACCACGCGTTCACCAAAGCGTGTCATGCACACAAATAAAACTAGAATTAACGAACTAAAATGCAGTAAAGTCCTGCTATAATGTGGAGTTACATTCCTCGAAATACAACTTTATAGCTAACAACATTTTAAAAGTTTCGTTTTACCATAAGAATCGATCTAAATTAGTTTAAAAATGATACAAGGACACAGGAATCGAAGCTGGGACCTTTGACTTAGTGTGCCAAAGCTCTATCACTGAGCTTTCCAAGATTCGTCTCGTGACCAGGGTCATTCTTCACTCATATTTAATATATCACATGAAAATGGCTACCAACTCGCAGGTGTTTGAATTATCTGATGGCTTACTATATTATTGGTCGCTCATATGTGTCTGGCGACTTCTGCGTGTCCATCACAGACTCGGCCTTAAAATTATGAGTGAAGAAGACCCTGGATAGCTCGATGGTTAGAGCATTGGTGCGCTAAGCCAAAAGTTCTGGGTTCAATTCCTGTATTTAAATTGTGTTCTTTCTTTGTCGACATCAATCTTGATATTCATAAATCTAATCTCCATCTTTGTTCTCTATCCTCTCGAAGAGCGACCCGACGTTCATCCCCGTCAAGGTACCCGAGACGGCCGATAAAAGTTCCGGGACTGAGAGTGACGACTCGTCGGTGAGGTCTGTCCGCTTCAGCAAGCTCGCGGAGGTGAGGAGATGGCGAGAAAAAAAAAATTATATTGCGAATATTTATCTAACTATAATTTTCAAATTCAATTTATAAATGTTCTATTGCAGAATTATTTTGCAATCACTGTGCTTGTGACGACACACTATGCAACATAACTGTCAATATGCTTGTGATGACACACTACGCAACATAACTGCCAATATGCTTTGACGACACACTACACAACATAACTGTCAATATGCTTGTGACAACACACTACACAACATAACTGTCAATATGCTTGTGACAACACACTACACAACATAACTGTCAATATGCTTGTGACGACACACTACACAACATAACTGTCAATATGCTTGTGATGACACACTACACAACATAACTGTCAATATGTTTGTGACGACACACTATGCAACATAACTGCCAATATGCTTGTGACAACACACAACATAACTGTCAATATGCTTGTGACAACACACTACACAACATAACTGTCAATATGTTTGTGACGACACACTATGCAACATAACTGTCAATATGCTTGTGATGACACACTACACAACATAACTGTCAATATGCTTGTGACAACACACTACACAACATAACTGTCAATATGCTTGTGACGACACACTACACAACATAACTGTCAATATGCTTGTGATGACACACTACACAACATAACTGTCAATATGTTTGTGACGACACACTATGCAACATAACTGCCAATATGCTTGTGACAACACACAACATAACTGTCAATATGCTTGTGACAACACACTACACAACATAACTGTCAATATGTTTGTGACGACACACTATGCAACATAACTGTCAATATGCTTGTGACGACACACTACACAACATAACTGTCAATATGCTTGTGACGACACACTACACAACATAACTGTCAATATGTTTGTGACGACACACTATGCAACATAACTGTCAATATGCTTGTGACAACACACTACACAACATAACTGTCAATATGCTTGTGACAACACACTACACAACATAACTGTCAATATGCTTGTGACAACACACTACACAACATAACTGTCAATATGCTTGTGACAACACACTATGCAACATAACTGTCAATATGCTTGTGACGACACACTACACAACATAACTGTCAATATGCTTGTGATGACACACTACGCAACATAACTGCCAATATGCTTTGACGACACACTATGCAACATAACTGTCAATATGCTTGTGACGACACACTACACAACATAACTGTCAATATGCTTGTGATGATGACACACTACACAACATAACTGCCAATATGCTTTGACGACACACTATGCAACATAACTGTCAATATGCTTGTGACGACACACTACACAACATAACTGTCAATATGCTTGTGATGACACACTACACAACATAACTGCCAATATGCTTGTGATGACACACTATGCAACATAACTGTCAATATGCTTGTGACGACACACTACACAACATAACTGTCAATATGCTTGTGATGACACACTACACAACATAACTGCCAATATGCTTTGACGACACACTATGCAACATAACTGTCAATATGCGAATATTTATTCAACTATAATTTTCAAATTCAATTTATAAATGTTCTATTGCAGAAATATTGTGTCATCTTTACACCCTCTCTATTGGGGTATTTAGCCAAAGTTGGGGCATGGCTATGCACATGAGTGAAATTTGATCATTTAATTACATTATAGGAAGAAGAAACTAAAAAAAAAGGTATAATATAAGGAACAAACTCAGATGTTACTTAAATTGATCGGTATAACTTCTTGATCAATTGAATCAGAATAAAAATAAGAAACATAACTTGCAAGATGATTTATTTAGGATAAACCTAATTATCATGAATTATGAAGTTGATTAAAACAGTTACAATAACATTTCTAAAGATCATTAGTGAGATTATTACAATAATATATTCTGAAATTATTAAATTAGCAAAAAACTAGGAAAGAATAATAATCTATGATGATAAAATATTTCAAATAATGGCGGATTATAGGATTGGCCGATACAAAATGACGGTGGAAAAATTGGCAATTTATCTAGATTTAGTTAATAATACCTTAATAACGTTAACAAAGACAATAAATTTGATTATCTTTGAGATGTATCGCTTATCAAAAGTAATAGGTAAATTGGTATCCCATCAATAATGAACTTATATTATAAATTCATATTTCTCCTTACTAAAACTACAATGAATATCACTAATGCCAGGCCGCCACCGTGGTTCGGATTCCACGTTAAACTGTAGGTCCTCCATTTCATCTCACAATCACCCTACCATTAAACATTAGCGTAAGTGCATACAACCCGAATGGGTAGTAAGACGCGGTGATCAAAATAATAATAATAATATCACTGAAATAATTAGAAAAGAATGTGTTTCATTACAACTTAAAACAATAGGCGAGTTTTCGCGGTATCGGATGGTAAAGAAATGTTTACGACCAAGATGATACCAGAGCTTCATTTGGAAACGCTTTTCTTGACTAGACTATACGGTAATGCTACGACCAAAGGCCAAGAATTTGTGCGCCAGTCTCAAAACAACCTCACTTCTTATGTTTTATTATTAGCACCGCATCTTACTACCCGTTCGGGTTATACACACTTACGCTAATGTGTAATGGTAGGGTGATTGTGAGATGAAATGAAGGACCTACAGTTTAACGGGGGATCCGAACCACGGTGGAGGCCTGGCATTCCTCACATTCACAAGATGTATTGTCAGAGGTGAAGGAAGGGTTTGGAAATCAGATAAATCTGTGCCGGGACCGAGGATTGAACCCCGGACCTCCAGCACACAAGTCTGACACCATACCCCTAGATCACCAGGTCACCACTTCTTATGTTAAATTTAAATTAGTGTAACTTTATAGTCGATAGATTTGAAGTTTTTATGAATTAAAATGTACAGAAATTACTAGCTAGAAATACACGACAGTAAGTAGGTACTTAAAGACAGTTTATTTTTGGATAAAAAAAAACTACTATAATATGATCTAGGCGTATTTAATATTGTATACATACCTTATGTTTTCTTAAGGTTATTTTTGAGAAATTATGTTTAGCTTAACATGTTGTATAATTATTAGGACTAGTCAAAACATATACTAATCTTAAATAAGATTAAAATCAAATAGCTCATTTTATGTCGATTTGTAGTAGGATTACATAAATTCATCTATCAGCTGATAGATCTAATTCACCCCAACCGCCATTTTTGTTTAAGAAAAACATCTCAAAATCATTTTCACACTCCACCTTGGTCAGAACCACTTGGTCATAAACCCTCTGTCCCGAGACGTAACCAAGTCATTCGCAAAAACTTGCCTAATACTGGTGTAAGGCGATCCTTTAATTTTTGGATATTATCTAACATGGATCACACCAATTAGACGATCGCTTTAGGCTGAAATCCTTTAACCATTTCATACAGCGACACAATTTCAAATGCAAATGTCTAAAACTATTACAACAAGTTGCGATCTTAATAAAATAATGTTTATAATACATAGTAGACTGGAGAAGTTGTAAATGGGATCTGGAAAAGTCTGGGGATTTAACAATATTGTTTGGTTGGACACCCTGCTTATCTCGGCATACAGACATGCTATCGACCAAGCTAAAGTGTCGGGCCAAACATTGTTATGATGTTAGAAATAGAGTTGTCACAATAACTGCTTTTCTCGATTCCAATTATCGATTTTGATGATTCTTGAACATTTCCAAACTCATACATAAACATTTACTAAACTTTATAGCATAGCCAAAAAACAAACTAAGAAAACAAGTATTTTCACCTAATAGGGTAATTAATTGAACCAAAATATATAGCAATTAACAGCAAATAAACCAGTATTAATCGATTACTACCATGGTGTCTACTCGGTCATGAAAATCACTTGAGTCACTAAAAGTTACTAATTCCAAAAAAAGGCCATTAGAGTCTCTGAAAAGTCAATAATATTCAATATTTTGGTCATAATGTCACAAAAAATATTTTAGTCTGCATTTCACGCGCATCGTAACAACACGAATGCATCGAAAGTCGATCCATCCACTACCCATGATGCCATGCGCTAGCCGCAAGTTGCCCGTTTGTTTTTACCGTGATACCAAGGACAAGGTTAATATTCACCATCTAGTTAAAGTTTAATGTTGCGTGTGAGTGTATTATGCCTATGTATGCATTATATAATGTTCAGCCAATTACCGAAGGAATTTTGTGTTCAAAAAAGGTCACCAAAAAGTCACTAATTTTTGTGTCTCCAACTCAGTAGACACCCTGACTAATCATTCTGGATTTTTTCATTTTGGTTAGTTGTCAATACTTTGATTAAAAGCTAAGAATCGGAAGTGTCGAGAATAGTAATATTGAGATTGAGTATCGATTGTTTTTATAGCAAAAAGAATCGAGGTATCGAAGAATTTAGTTCAACATCCCTAATTACAAGTTTTTATTTTGAAGTCGGAGTCTGTACATTTTTACCGACGTCCACAGCCCCAACTAAATGTCGTTACCGTTATTTGATCCGCAGGTTCGTCACATGTCCGACACGGATGCGACGGAAGCGTTGCTGGCGAGGCTCTCGTACCAGGCGAGTCTGCGGGCGGGGGAGGTCGCCCGGCGGGCGGCCAGCAAGTTCCCCATCCAGACCGTGGCCAAGATTGCCCTCATGTTCTGTCTGCTGGTACGACACGCACCAATAGGGGCAATAGATATCTCTCATTAATAACCACAACCGCTTCAGTTGTTTAACCTGGTCTAAGGCGTCTCTCTCGCAATAGGTCGGACTGCGGATGACGGTGAAATAGAGGTTCGATTCTGGTCGGGTGTATTCAGGGGGCTTTTTTTTCCTAAATGGTTAACCACACAAATGTGAGTACACTTCCTCTAAACTCAACCTTACTCATACTTAACCCATGAACGTTATTAGTACATAAGCATACAACCCTAACGGGTAGTAAGACACGGTGGCTGCATGGTCTGAGGCGCTACTATCGCAGTAGACTAGACTGCCGATGATTGGGAGATCGAGGTTCGAATCTCGGTCAGGTGTATCGGGGTGATTTTCCACTCTCCTCACATGCAAACGTGGGTACACTGCTAAATATAATATTACAAATACTTAATTATTAATTAGTACATAAGCGTATAACTTGAATGGGTAGTAAGACGCGGTGCTAAACAAAATAATTGTTATACTCTGGGCCTCTTTGTTGCTAAACACAGCCCCGTGATATAACATTCACTCGCTGCAAATCGTAACGGCCGTGTATATTTTTCAATATTTGCGTGTTGGCAGTGGTTCGTGGCGAACTACACCTATCAGATCGCCCTGAAGGAGACGGAGGCTGGGATCGTCACAGTTCTCTCCTCCACTTCCAGTCTGTTCACGCTCGTGTTGGCAGCACTGTTCCCTTCTAACCTCGGTGACCGCTTCACGCTGTCCAAGTTGGTAGCTGTGTGCATCAGCATCCTGGGACTGGTGAGTCGGTCGGACCCCGAGGCGTTGAATCGAGGTTTTATTAACGGTGAATGTTAGTGAACTTGTTTTATGTGGGGATTGAATCATTTAAAAAAAGACAATTCCACGGTCTTGGTCCACAATCCCAACTTTTGCAGGTAGAGGGTGTCATCTGGTCAGCACAAAAATCCCTCTGGCTGTTGATCTCAGTTCTCTAGACCTGAACTGCTATATTTTTTCATTCAATTATCTCCTAATCTGTCACTATGGGGCTAAGTTGACCCTGTTACAGACCCACTGCTTCACAGAACAATATGGCAATGACCCTCCTTGGCGTAGTTGGCTAACGTGCCGGTTTCGTGTCGAGGAAGACAGCCGAGGACGGGGAGATTGAGGTTTGAATCTGTCGGGTTAACTGGGGGTGGTTTTTCCTACTCTCTACTCTCACTCCATGCAAATGTGGGTTCTCATCCTCTAAATTCAACCTTCACAATTCCTAATCCATTAGTGTAATTAGTACTTAAGCATATAACCCGAACGGGTAGTAAGACGTGGGGCAGTAGCGTCGGGATTGAACCCAGAACCCTTAACTCGTTAGATAATCACGCTACTGACTGAGCTAAGGCGTTGATCATTACGGTAATAAGGGCGTTATTTTGATCCGTAAAGTGTCTGCTCAGGTATCAACCTATGTCACAAAGTCACTATGGCAAAGAAGGTAACAAAAGTCCACGAAAAGTCACGAATTTTCATTATTCTAGTCATAAAGTCACGAAAATATTTTTGTTTGGACTTCCTGCACATGTAACGACACGGACGCATCAAATGTCAAGTCACCCACTACCCATGATGCCATGCGCTAGCCGCAAGTTGCATGATTGTTTTTATCGTGATACCAAGGACAAGGTTAAACGTTCGTCTTCTAGTTAACGGTTAATGTTGCGCGTTAGTGCTTTATGCCTATATATGCCTTATATAATGTTCGGCCAATTACCGAGGAATTTTGTGGTCAAACAAAAAGCTACCAAAAAACTCCTAAATTTGGTTTCTCCAACTTGGTAGGCAACCTGCTGCTACTGAAAGATTTCACTGTATTTAGTTTTAATTTGGTTAATTCACTTCACTCAACAAAAGTCGACCTTAATATGCATTTAAAATAGCTGAGTAGTCTAGAATCTAGATCGCAAAAGTATTGAGGCTTGTTTGCTTATTCTTGTGTTTTTTTTGTTTAGGTGTTGGTGAGCCTGTCAGACTTAGGGGTGGAGGTGACTGTACCGACTGGCGCCATTTTGGCGCTAGTTAGCGCCTTCTTCTAGCCTGCCTACTTGGTGTTTCTTCGCCGGAAGGTTGATCATGAGGACAAGATGGACATACCGCTTTTTTTCGGTAGGTCCCAAAGCCGAATCACCCGGACTGGACCGTCAGGATCTCGACTAAAATATATTTTAAACCACTTTATTCTATATTAAACATGTGCGTTGCTTTCGAAACTTAAATTCCGTATCTTAGGTTTTGTTTGAATTTTAATTTTCATATATAAATAAAACCCAGAGATGGATTTGATGAAATTTAATTCAAATTAGGAATTTTATCTCTATAAAGAAAACCTCTTTCGCTTTGAGGTAATTATATTATGTTTGTAAGAAGGTTCAGGAAAGGTTGATATAAACATATAAAAGGGTCAAACACAGTTAACACTTTACACTGCTGTCACTGGATAGAGAGGTAATGCTGTCTCTCTAAGAAAATCAATCGTTACCACCCAATCTCCCCACCTAGGTTTCATTCTCTCAGAACTCATCAGGAGGGAGTGTGAAAAAACAACTTCCTAAAAGAGGAAACTAAAAAACACAAAAGGGAGAAAATAATAATTATTTGTAAAGAAAGATATGAACATATGAAAGGAATAATATAAAGGACAAACCCAGGAAAATGACATTGAATGTGAATATACAGGGTGTGTCAATGAAAGGTGGTTAAATTAAACAGGACATAGGGGATGCTCTACCGAACATTTTGAGATGGGGAACGTGTGGTCTGCGAAGCCAGCTAAGGGGGACATGGGCCTAAACAGGTCTAACACGGTTACTGATGTCCGGTTTATTTACAGCTAATCATTACATGTAGTTTATTTACATTTAGTTGTAACAATATGTACAGGTAGTACCATACAGAATACCATATAATCGACAAACCGGAGGAAACCTACCAATTTGTACCACGCAACAGTCGCTCAAAATGGGTTATCCAATACAAGCATGACATTTATGTACGAGATTCTTATGCACTTGTTCCAATATCCCGTGCGTGTTGCGAATCACATCACAGGCGACAACAATCCTTGCGACCGATTCCAAGTCTGTGTCCACTAGGATCTCATACACAAATGATTTGAGATATCTTCTACACGAAATGGCCTTCAGGCTCTCCCCCACTGTGTAGGCCTGTATCTCCCTTAGCTGGCTTCACAGACCACACGTTCACCATCTCAAAATGTTCGATAGAGCATCCCCTATGTCCTGTTTGATGTTTGCACGCTTCCACTGGAACATCCTGTATAATATAGCATTAGCAAATTTTTCTTATAGAGAGATACTATATATTCGCACCCAATGTCCTTTTCCTGTGTTTGTCTTCTGTTTTATTCCTTTCATATATTTCTATCCACCTTTTCTATACCTTATAGTACAAAGTCGAAGTTGAAATTCCAATATTTTAATACCAATTTAACGCCCACTTCAGTGGCCGAACGGCCTAACGCGCTACTTTCTCCGTGGACTATACCGCAGAAAACGGGGAGATTGAGGTTCGAATCTCGGAGGGCGGTTTTCCCCCAAACTGTTTTCCCACTCTCCTTCCATGCAAATGTGGGTACACTTCCTTTAAATGCAACCTCCCTGATCCCTAAAATCATTAAAGTAATTAGTAAATAGGCGTATAACATGAACGAGTAGTAAGACGTGGCGCTAGTTATAATGTTGTTAATAACATACCGGCCTGCGGTGCTATCCTCTCCTCTCACTTGCACACCTTCTGTGTCAGGTTTTGTCGGGTTGTTCAACCTGTTGCTGCTGTGGCCCTGTCTTCTTCCTGCTACACTACTGCGAGTGGGAAGTGTTTGAGTGGCCCTCTCACCACCAGTGGGCGTTCCTGCTGCTAAACGGTCTGGTGGGGACCGTGCTCTCCGAGGTGCTGTGGCTCTGGTGAGTAGAGGCTGAGACACCGCCGTGTCTCTGGTGAGTAGAGGCTGAGACACCGCCGTGGCTCTGGTGAGTAGAGGCTGAGACACTTAAAGTAAACAACTTGTCACGGACTGTCAGCAATGGTAATGAATATCTATGATCAGAAAATGAGCCGCCCTTGATGTAGGCCACACCTCAAAATAAACGGATGGTTTGACCATTTTATTTCGTCAGCCATGTTGGCTGAAAGTTATAATTTAATGTCAACCTCACTGGTGTTGGGGGGAGATGCTCTCCTCAGGACCTGATGTACCTGGTCACACCCAGCTGGGGTCTATGGATTTTACTTGAGCGATAAAAATCCGCAGCGCAACTTCCTTTGAAGGGAAAGTAAAACTGTTGGTCCCGTGTTGATTTTGGCATGGTAAGGAACCCTGGAAGGTATGTGACTATACCTATCCAGACAAATTGGTAGGTTCTTTCGCTCTCGCTCATAGAAATTCTCATGTGCTGATTTAATCTGTTTGTTAAATAAGTGCACGGATAAATAAATAAAATAAAGAGGTTTTTTATTTTTTAGAGAGGAACACAGTTAACATTTTTACACTGCTGTCACTGGACAACCTCACCCAGTGTTTGTCCTCAGGGATGTAAATCTTGCTGACGTGACTCGTGCCTTGTCGTCTCCAGGGGCTGTTTCCTGACCTCCTCTCTTATCGCGACCATCGCCATCAGTCTCACCATCCCCATGTCCATGTTTGCGGACGTCGTGTTCAAGCACGTTCAGTACTCTCCGCTCTTTTACCTGGGGACCCTGCCCATGTTCGTAGCGTTCTTCGCGGTCACGCTGCTGGCGCACTATGAGAACTGGGACCCTGTCATGGAGGCGTTGCGCGGGGCGTACATCTGCGTCTTCAGGAGAGCGCGGCCTGTCAGGTGAGAATTAGCCCGGCCCGAATCCAATATTTTACGAATTTGAATCCGAATCTTGGAAAAAATTGATATTAGATGAGATAAGAATACGACATCGTAGGTTACTTCACACTTTTTTTTTGCTTCTTTAAAATCTGTTCCGTCCAGTTCTATCGTCTTTCTTGGCCTTGTTCTATGTCTTGTCATCACCATCACTTCACTTTGCTTCATACTAATTTTAATTCCACACTTTTCACCTCCTCATTCCATTCCTGCGGCCATTCCTGTATTTCCTCTTCTTTTTCTCCTCATATCATCAAATCACTTATCTACGATTATCTATTTCATGTTGTTTATAATTGCGTTCGGGTGTACTAAGAGCGGTTTTCCCCGAAATGGTTTTCCACTCACCTTCTACACAAATGTGGGTTTCAATTCCTTTAAATATAACCTTCCTAATCCCTAAAACCATTAGCTTAATTCGTACCGCGAACAAGTAATAATAAGCGGTGCTAAAAAATAAAAATAAATAGATAATAATGTGAAATAATTAAATAATAATGATAATTATAATAACAGTCCTTGGTTACACGAAACAGAAAAAACAATTGTTTAGGCTGTTTACGGTTACAGTGCTAGTGGTGGAAAAGTAATGCCCCGAGTTCGGGGATTTACAGAAACCAACATTCCGGCACCAGGGGTAAGAAAACGCAACAGATGCGAGGGAGACAAGGTGGCCTCTTTTTCGGGAATTGTTTAGTAACCTTCTCAGGACTGCATTATAACCAAATCCCGCGATAAAAACATGCTTTACAGGAGAAAAACATACATATAGACCTATATTCTTTTTTTATTATTTGATTTCCTCCAATCGATTCTCTCTCATATTTGTATCGTAAATAAATCTGTAGCCGGGGACTAAAGTAATTAGTTCTATCAACCCGCTTCGGTGGTCGCATGGTCTAAGGTGCTACTCTCGCAGTAAACTAGACTGGCCGATGACGAGAAGATCTATGTTTATATCTCGGTCGGTTATGTTGAAGTTTTTTTTTTTCCAAAACGTTTTTTTACTCTCCTCCTATGCAAATGCTGGTAGACATTCTCTTACTATAACTTACCTTATCCCTAAAACCATCGGTGTAATTAGCACATAAGCTTATAACCCGAAGGGGTAGTAAGCCGCGATGGCAAAAAACAACTGTTAATGTTCTTCCTTACACGAAGAAAATTAAAGTTTATATTTCTATTCAAGCAAAATTTTGTTTATTTATGCAAAATAAAAATAATAATAATATATTCAGCACCGCGTCTTACTACCCGTTCGGGTTATACGCTTTAAGTACTAATTACACTAATAAATTAGGAATTGGGAAGGTTGAATTAGAGGAAGTGAACCCGCATTTTCATGGAGGGAGAGTGAAAACCATTTAGGAAAAACCACCCCCAGTTCACCCGACTGAGATTCGAACCTCGATCTCCCCGTCCTCAGCAGTCGAGCCAACACAAACAAGCGCATTAGCCAACTACGCCACCGAGGCGGGTATTTATGCAAAAAAATTCTAAAAATTCCGAAAACACTGATCTTTTCTAGCGTCACCAAAATCCACCCCCCCCCCCCCCCCCCCTCAGGAAGTGTAATTATATATTTCTTTTTTTTGCACCTTAGGATTGAAGAAGGAGATGAAGAACAAACTGAATCCTTGATTGGGATTAACTCCGGAGACCATGAAGCTTGAATATCTTCCAGAGTTGTGCGCTACCCAGCGCGCTGACTTAATCAGGTTTTTCTGACGTTTGAAACACCGCCCGAGGCTAGTCCCAAAGGTGGACTCTTAATAAGGCATTGTTAACGTATCTTTTAACTATTCCTTTTGTTGTTGTTGTTGTGTTGATTAAGAGCTACCCTTAGATTCTTCCTTTACATAACATTTTGTGTGACAATACTATTTAATATAGGCGTTCCCCTCCCTAACCCTCTTAACACTCTCTCTTTGTTTTTTTTTATAATTGAAACCGCATGTCTATCAGTGTTATGCGAAGTTTATAAAATTTTGACTTTGCTTTGAATATTCGTTCACTTCAACTTGGATTTCGAAATGTAGTTTTTTTTAAGGATCTATTTCAAATCTGAAATTTCCTTGACTCTCTAATATCCCTAGGATTCAAGTAATTTGATGGATTCATGGGGCCATCCCTGAAGCCATATTGTTTTAGTTCATATTAAATGTTAACTATCCGCCTTTCCTCTAAAACCTCCATTCTTAAATTAATTTTTAAATATTTGCCGTTGATCGCAATTTGACCAAAAGCCAGATTAAACATATTTTACTTTCTCTTTACCGTTTGTTTTTGATGGTAAGACTTTTATGGTTTTCTTTTGATTTGTTAAAAGGAATATTAAGAATAAAATTCAGTTGGTCTTTTTTATTATATATAAATTACAATGTCCTTTGCTATTAAGTAAAAATATTTATAGTTTGGATATTGATATTCCTCATTAAAATTGACTTACGCGAATATTATTAAAATTTATCAGTTTTCTGTGAAAGGATTCAATTTCGTTTTATCTCGCGTATGTATAATCACATTAAAAAACGCTAACCAACTGTCTCAACATTTACTACAAATAAATCCGTTGAAATGTTTGACTTTTTTTTTTTTTTTTGCTTAAACCACCAAAAATCTAAAATAAGGTAAATATCAACCTAATGATGTTTTAAATTTAATCTGCGCGTGATTAAAATAGTTTATAAACAGGCCATCATTTTTTTGTTCTAACTTTCTAGTCCTTTGGTTTTGTGTGATTCAAATTCATCTAAGCTCAGTAGTGTACGCAGGATTGCGAATTGGGGGGAGGGTGGTAAGGTCCCTTAAGCTGCCAGAGACAGACCGGTTTTTACCATTATATACACAGAAAAGTTTTTTTTTTTTCAAAAGGTTTTTTATTGGTATTTGTTAACTTAATAATTTGTATTTTTACTGTTATAAACGTGATAATCTAACAAAATAATGAATAAATAAATAAATAGCCCTAAATTAAAGTTGGCTTAGCCTTTGTCACAAAACTCACTGGTTATTTATAATAGGTAAATGTGTTGAGTGTTGTAAACAATAATTTTATGAAGAAACGCTGACATCTGAAAGAGAGATAAGGGGTTAATCTACTGACCAAAGAATAATATTTCCAGACCGTGAAGATATCCCACTTCCATTCCATCAAAGATATTCCACTCTATGAAATAAATACATTAATGGTGATTGATATAGAGACTATTTCTGATTACCTGATATTTTCTTTGCTCACAGTGTTTAACTGGCCATATACCCCCGTCACTACTTTTATTTTCGAATCTGCGTAGATCTCGGGGCAACCACGGACTACGGTAGGAGGGATTGAGCCCCCTCAAGTCCCCCCCCCCCCCATGGTTACGCTGTCTAAGCTACATAATTTTGTGTTGGATTGTACGTTTAGTATAAAATTCTGATACGTTTATTCATTTTTTTTTCTAGTCATTATTATGTGTATTTTGTTTTCAAATGTATTTTACATATTTTATTTTATATTTATGTTGGGAATATTGGTAGACATGTAAAGGCTTAGTTTATATTAATGCTTTTAGTGGAGGGTAAAATTCATTGTAAAGACTTGTCTAAAAAAATTAGTTAAGTCCTATTTTTATTTTGCTAAGTAAATTCTATGTAAATGCCTATTAAATGAATAAGCAGTGACATTTTCAGCATTTCAAGGAATTTCGGAAGAACTTTCAAAAATGGTTGGACATACTGTTGGTGCAGATAAAATATTTGTGCGTGTTAGGGCATATTATTTCTTGTAATTATCAACTGTAGAAACTTGTTTAGCAAGAAAATGACTTCATATTGTGTGCTGATTATAATAGTAGACATATTTTGTGAGAGTTATTAAAAAAAAAAAAGTATAAAAATAATTGACTGCTGCAGCGTCGCTACAGTGATGTGATGTTTTATGTTTTACTGTTTTTGTTTTTTTATTAAAATTTCCTGAATGACTCTGAAAATTGTCTGTGAATAGTTCGAGCTCAATTCTTCAATGGAAACCATTACAGCCTGGTCTTTGTAATTTGAAGCTGGTAATATTGTTTATTGTATAACTGCCACCTTTGTTTTGATTGGCTTGTACATTTCCTAGAACTTCCATACAAAATGTGAAGCAACATTCAATTATCACGATGAAATGTAAAAGAACACAGGTTAAAGTCTGTTTCTTTAAAATTCTTATAACAAAAAGTTTATTGGCCAATACAGATAAAATATTTCTGTGTGTTCTTAAGACGTCTGGTTCTAGCTGTATTACCTACCTAAGTTAGGTGTTATCTGGGAGTGAGACGGGCTCTTAAGACGTCTGGTTCTAGCTGTATTACCTACCTAAGTTAGGTGTTATCTGGGGAGTGAGACGGGCTCTTAAGACGTCTGGTTCTAGCTGTATTACCTACCTAAGTTAGGTGTTATCTGGGGGTGAGACGGGCTCTTAAGACGTCTGGTTCTAGCTGTATTACCTACCTAAGTTAGGTGTTATCTGGGAGTGAGACGGGCTTTTAAGACGTCTGGTTCTAGCTGTATTACCTACCTAAGTTAGGTGTTATCTGGGGTGAAAACGGGCTCTTAAGACGTCTGGTTCTAGCTGTATTACCTACCTAAGTTAGGTGTTATCTGGGGGTGAGACGGGCTCTTAAGACGTCTGGTTCTAGCTGTATTACCTACCTAAGTTAGGTGTTATCTGGGGGTGAGACGGGCTCTTAAGACGTCTGGTTCTAGCTGTATTACCTACCTAAGTTAGGTGTTATCTGGGAGTGAGACGGGCTCTTAAGACGTCTGGTTCTAGCTGCATTACCTACCTAAGTTAGTGTTATCTGGGGAGTGAGACGGGCTCTTAAGACGTCTGGTTCTAGCTGTATTACCTACCTAAGTTTAGGTGTTATCTGGAGGGGTGAGAGGGCTCTTAAGACGTCTGGTTCTAGCTGTATTACCTACCTAAGTTAGGTGTTATCTGGGGAGTGAGACGGGCTCTTAAGACACCCGGATGGACTACCAAAGAGCTTTTTTTAAATTCTTTGTATCTATTAGCTAGAAAATTAATCAAGTTACATGTAATCAGGGCATTTTATTTGTTTACTATCTTTTAATAATATCTTTTTGACATGTTTAGTTTTATATGAGAAGAGTATTTTGTGATAAGTATAATTATAGTCATGTAAATTCACCTCATTCTTAGCTATTTTTTATAATACACGTTATGTACTTAAAAGTTGAAAGAAGTCTTTTTTTATGGATGTTTTTGTTGCCTGTTATGTTTAGGAGAAAGAGTTTAGAATATTAGGATGTTAAACACTAGAAGACGAGTTTAATTTTTGTTGGTTTAGTAATATGTATAATGGTTTGTTTTTTTATAAATTACTAGGGCTTATTTTAAATTAAAATTTGATTTGATCTGCAATTAAAAAGCTTGTTTCAAAAATTTACTCGATTGTATTTATCATTTGTTGAGAACTATCAGGAGGGAATTATGACAAGTTCATAGACTTATAGACCAGTCTTACAGCAAATTTTCAATCATTTTATGTGGCCAAGAGCGGAATTAAATTGTCTTTTTACTAGAGGATCCTCCTTTGACAGAATTCTCAACATTGACGCTTGTTATACTTTGGTTATAGGGTGACCTGGTGATTTAGGGGTAAGGTGTCGGACTTCTGTGCTGCGGTCTGGGGTTCAATCCTCGGTCCCGGCACAGATTTATCTGATTACCAAACCCTTCCTTCACCTCTGACAAGAATGTATATCACAACTTGTGAATGTGTGGAATACCAGGCCTCCATCGTGGTTCGGATTACACGTTAAACTGTAGGTCCTCCATTTCATCTCACAATCACCCTATCATTACACATTAGTGTAAGTGCGTACAACCCGAATGGGTAGTAAGACGCGGCGCTAATATAATAATAATAATAATAATATGGTTATATTATTATTTTTACAACCTTACTTAGACTGGCTGAATTGTCACAGTAAAATTTGTATTTTTCAAAATATATTCTTGAAATTTAATGACCAATCTATATTTTGGAGGGTAAAAATATATATATATATATATATATATATATATATATATTTTAGGCAATTGTGCTTGTCAATTTTTAGTTTTAGTTTAGTGTTTTAGGTACTTTTTACTGTTTGCGAAAGATTAAGGTCCTAGAATGCAACTTAACGGTATACCGTGGTTACAGTAGCAACAATGCGGTTGTCGGTGGGACATACCCCTGGTGGTGTATCGCAAGGTAGACGTTACTCGTATGAAACATGAAAAAGAGAGCAATGATAGCCTCGGTTTTTTTTTATCACCGCATTTTACTACTCATTTGGGTTACATGTCTATATATTAATTACAATCATGGGTTAGGCATTAGGAGGGTTTAATTTAGAGAAAATTCACCCGCATTTGTATGGAAAAACCACGCTCATTGCACCCAACCGGATCAAACCTCGATATCCCCGTCTTTGGGACTCTAGTCCAACACGAGAGTAGCGTGTTAGACCCCGTGACCACCGAAGGGGGTGCCTGTTTTATTGTTTCTTAGTGTTTGGAAGTGCAAATCTAGTGCTTAAATGTTAATTCAGAGTTGCTCTATTTACTGAAATTTCACTAGTACATTAATAAAGATTAACCCGTCTCGGTGGCGTAGTTGGCTAACGCGCTTGTCGTGTTGAGCTTGACTGCTAAAGACGGGGAGATCCGAGGTTTGAATTTCGGTCGGGTGAACTGGGGGTGGTTTTTCCTAAATGGTTTTCCATTCTCCCTCCATGCAAATGTGGGTTCACTTCCTCTAATTCAACCTTTTCAATTCCTAATCCATTAGCGTAATTAGTACTTAAAGCGTATAACCCGAACGGGTAGTAAGACACTGTGCTAAATAATATTAATAATAAAGATTAAATTTTTTTTTGTCACATTATATCGAATCGTGCTGTATTTGGTTTCTACTGTTCCATGTTTTGAAATCTTTTTGAAAAGAAATGGCTTGTGTTATTGTAATTCGCTGGATGTAATGGAAAGTGTTAATCGTTGAGAATTTTTACTTGAGAGAGTGAGGAGGTATCTTTGACTTTGGCTTGAATTTCACGAAAATAGAAATCGCAAAGATGGTATCAATGTACAATTTTTTTAAAATTTGGGTTGCACTACTCATCTTGGAGGCTGAGGACTAGAGGGCGGAAAAAAAAGAACTCACCCAACCCCTAAATAATCTATACTCACATGAAACACCCTTAAGAACCGTAAAATAAACCAATATATCAAATTCATAAAATTTAAATTCAAAATTAGCAACAGCGCATAAATAATTAAGCTATCTTTTTTTATTATATATATATATCACATATATAATTAGGTTATTTCATCGTTTGGGTTATTCATTTGTTACAAAATATATATATTTCATTTTTATAACTTGAAGTGAAATTTTTTTTTTCTGTAACTTCAAGTAACTCGGAGAAAGCGACAAATCAGACTATACCAGATTGATGTCTAGTATGTGTGTCCGCCAATACAGGTGTTATACTATTCATTATAATGCCTAAAATTTAGATGAAATACTTTGGCCGAAATTAATATATATTTTTTTGTTAAAAAAAAAAAGGCTATCAATAAACCACGAAAAGGCGTAAGTAGTTTGCCACAATGTAGGCTTTAACAGGGTGTCTAGCATTCGGGAAAATCAGGGAAAACTAGAATTAGCCGGGAATTGGAAGGGATCAGATAAAAAGAGGAATAAGTCAGGAATTTGGAAAATTACAACAAAAATTCGGGAAAATGTTGTTTTACTCAAAATATGAAATATAATAATCATTAAATCAGTAAATAATAATGTTATTCAAACTGTAGTTTTTTTTGTTTGTAGCTGTGTAATATATTTTAAAATTCCTAATAAACAATGTTAATACAAATTTCAAAAAAATATTTGATCAAATTTTAAAACTTATTATTAATAAAAAAAGATTAGAATACAAATGATGTGGGAGGGGGGAGTTATAAGGATGTTACATACATTTTAGTCGGGAATTTCAGGAAATGATCAGGGGAAATCAGGGAAAAGGTCGGGAATTTCCTTGGTCAAGTTGAGTAGACACCATGTTTAAAAGTGTTGGCAATCGCGTAAAGTAACTAGCGGTAACGTGACACAAACTTTGGTACCTGTATCAAAATGGTGCCTTCGAAGTAACAGTCTTGACATAACTTTTTAAGGAAATCCAATTTGATATTTGCTTCTAAAAATCGCTGCAATATATTATGTTCATACCGTGTATTTTAATATCTTGTTAATGATTTATTTTAATTATGTGCAGATATCAACTGCAATGATTATGGTACAGTAATCGTATATTTTGTATTAGTAAACAATTTTTATTTGATATTAAATAAGTTGAAAAATGACCACTTGGACCCGGTAATTGATATTTTGCTAAAATGTGCCAATGATCTCACGACTGGGCTATCCAGTATTTGTCCCTTACTCAAGAGTAATTCTTAACTCGTACTTTTAAGGCAGAGTCTGTGATGGACATGTGAGATTTATTCGGCTAACCAATCGTCAGTATCGCATCCATCAGCGACTTCATGATTGGCTTAATGCTGCGGTGTATCTATAAGATGGTTATGGTAGGATGTATCTGTTATTAAAACAATGTTGATATATTCATACATTAATTAATGGGTTCTGCACTCTCTCTCTCTCTATATATATATATATATATATCAATAACAACAATAATAATATAGTAAAATGTTATCAAGATTGACCATAAAAAAATACGCTTGAATTTTATCTTCTGGTCTGCCGACCAAAATCAGGGTGTGTGTTTGTAGAAGTCATTTTTCAAATAATTTAACTTCATAATGTTTACCGACACACGGATATATATATATATTCCCATAAAGTTTATTCTGTGACCTATTGTTTGAAACTATATTAATTTTATTTATGTGAAAGTTCCTTCTCTGAAAATATATTGTCATTCCAATAAATATGTGTCTGATGCAATATCAGTAAATATATATATAAAAAAAGGTTAAAAGTGTTTACTATCTTTTGTACAAAGTCTCTTGTTTGTTTTATGAATGTTTATACATGTTTTAATGTTTTGTAATGTTTAGCCAACCAAGATGCACAAAATAAACCATATATTGTCAAAAACTACATATGTTATAGTTTCTATTGTTTTTTTTTTGTTTACAAATCCTCAACATTTACAGTCTCTTTCAATGCAGCCACATTTATTACTTACTTGTATTTACTCACCATCATCATCAACAACTGTTCCCAGGCTCTGGCCGGGTCGATTCATTAAAATGCCTCTATCGTTCTCTATCTTTACACCATTTCTTCCTCCTTTAGTTGCTTCCATTCTTCACCTCTCACTTTAAAACTTTCTTTTATCTGCTCCTCCCAGCCCTTTCTTGGCCTCTCTTGCGGTATTTTTCCTACATACTTCATTTCTATCCTCATTACATTCCCATACCATCTCAGCCTTGCTTCCTCTACTATCTCATGTACTCCAACATCCTCATAAAATCTCAGTCTTGCTTCATCTACTATCTCATGTACTCCTGTTTCTCCTAGTGACAGCTAACATGCTCTCCTTGTCTCTTACATTCAATGCCAATGTTTCTACTGCATGTGTTAGACAATGGGTACAAAGTCAGACGCAATCAAAAGCTTCCACACAAAGTTATTAATGTTTTACCAAAATTAGTAATGGCGTTCTTTGTACCCATGATCACATATGCAGCAGAATCATGGCCATTTCTTTTCTCTTCTGACCATCATTTTGGATAATTTCACTTACGTCTACAACCTGAAAGAATTTCTTCACGTGACTGAGATGATAGGTTTTATAATTTTAGCACTTGTTAGACAATTATTTTTTAAATCTGAAGTGAAATTATGGTTTCTATTAGCCTCTAAAGAAGTTAAAATAACAAAGTTTTTGTTGTTATTACTACTGTTTTTTCAGGCATGCTTGAACAGCTTTGCTCTCCCAGCGCTGAAACTTTGGACACAGTATAATGCTATTAGCATAGTTTACCGGATTTAAGTGTATAGGGATTTTTTTTGGTTCAAACAAGCTATATAAACAGGGTTATGAATTTTTGAACACCCTGTGTATGTATTGTGTATATATATATATATATAGATTAAAATAAAAGATGTGATTCAAAATTGGATATTTCTGCTCATGTAAAGTTCCCTTTAAATCATTTTAATGGGAAGATGAGAGCTGTTAGTATTGTTTAATATTACAAACAAAATGGTGACGTATACATTTTATTCAAAATCATTAGAGAGGATTTTAAGGAATTCGATTTTTTCTCTGTATGACCCAGTAAATCTACCGTGAATTTTAAGGGGGTAAATATTTAATTTTAAAAACACCTGTGAGGAACATTATGGAAACCTAAGCTACCAAGTTCTAGCCCGAAAGATAGCTGTCACCCTTTAAACGTCATTGATACAGAGTTTTAGCTGTCCAATCACGTTGCAGTTTGGTTAAAAACACTTTATTATTTGTATTTTGGTTGGATTTCTTTTTTCAACTGAAATATCAATCACTGCAGTACAAAGAAAATACAGAAGTTCTATAAATATATTTTGGTAGTAAACATTTTTTAAATTTTCCCATAACTTATCATCACCATCATGAACATATTCCAGCCACTTGCTGGATCCGTTTGAAACCGCCTCCTTCCACCTTGGTCCGGTCCTATCCTCTATCTCTTGTTCTCCTATCCCCCCCCCCCTGAATACTCCAACCCCACGTTGAGGGTAAAGAACGGAGCAGGGAGTGCCTGTGGGGGTGAAGTACAGTGGGGACCATGTGTGCCCCGTGACCATTCCGGTAGCAGTGAAGGCCCTGCAGGAACCTTGAAATGTGACAAGAGGTGTTTCGTATTACTTTTTTTAAACTTACAAGTAGGAGGTTTATTGGATAACAACGAAAGTAATATTATATCAATTTATAATTAAATTAATACACACCTAAGTTTATAATATAATAAATAAACATTATTCATGACAATTTATTTCCCTCAGTTATATGTGGAATTAAGGTATTAAATAACAAAGATAATAAGAATCTCAAATAACTAGGAAACATTTTATTAACAAATTTTGACAAGTAATATAGTTAATACAATTTTCAAAAATAACCTTATTATTCTATTATAAATCATAAAAATTCTTACGCATTAACAAATATTAATGAGGTTTGTAATATATAAAGACATTTAAATTAACAACTTTTTATTATAAATAAACTACTCTTGTTTTTTAAATTAGTTCTCATTATTGTATAATGTATTTTAACTGATTTCTTTAATAATTTTAGTTATATATTTAATGACGATAAATGATAAGTATAGATATTTATATTAAAAATATATTTGTTGCAATTATGGTTTAATATTACTATTTAAATGTATTAAATAATAATTACAACTTCAATTAAATATATATTATTAAAGCAATACATCTTTTTAATACTATAATTTTAGTTTTTTTTATTCTAAAATACAATAAAGGTTATAACTAAAAACAACAATTATATTCCATAACATCCACTGTAAAGAATTCGGTCACAAGATGGCTCTTTAAGTAAATCTGAGAGGGCATATTTGGTCTTGGAGTATGAGGAAAGTATAATACGTTAAGAGCTATATTTCTTTTGAAATCACTGCCAAATAACTTACTTTTAGATGCTCATAAACGCTAGAAAATGTGAGGTGGTGTATGAGGAAAACAAGGCACTACAAGAGGTGTTTCGTTTTCCTTTTTTTTAACATTACAAGTAGGAGGTTTATTGGATAACAAGGAAAGTAATATTATGTCAAATTATATTTAAATTAATACACACCTAAGTTTATAATACTATAATAAAAAAACTTTAGTCATGCCAAATTATTTACCTCAGTTAAATGTGGAATTAAGGTATTAAATAACAAAGATAATAAAAATCTCAAAATAACTAGGAAACATTTTATTAACAAATTTTAACAGGTAATATAGTTAATAGAATTTTCAAAAATAACATTATTATTCTATCGTAAATCATAAAATTTCTTACGCATTAACAAATATTAATGATAGTTTATAATATATTAAGTCATTTAAATTAACAACTTTTTATTATAAAAGAACTACTCTTGTTTTTTAAATTAATTCTCATTATTGTATAATGTATTTTAACTGATTTCTTTAATAATTTTAGTTATATATTTAATGACGATAAATGATAAGTATTGATATTTATATTAAAAATATATTTGTTGCAATTATGGTTTAATATTACTATCTAAATGTATTAAATAATAATCACAACTACAATTAAATATATATTATTAAAGCAATAAACCTTTTAATACTAAAATTTTAGTTTTTTTTATTCTAAAACACAATAAAAGCTATAACTAAAACAACAATTACATTCCATAACATACACTGTAAGAATTCGGTCACAAGATGGCTCTGTAAGCTGATCTGAGAGAGCATATATGGTATTGGAGTATGAGGAAAGTATAATATGCGAAGAGCTATATTTCTGTTGAAAACACTGCCAAATAACTTACTTTTAGAGGCTCACAAAAGCTAAAAATGTGAGATGGTGTATGAGGAGAACAAGGCACTAGAAGAGGTGTCTCGTATTACTTTTTTTAAACTTAAAATAGGAAGTTTATTGGATAACAAGGAAAGTAATATTATATCAATTTATAATTAAATTAATACACACCTAAGTTTATAATATAATAAATAAACATTATTCTAAACAATTTATTTACCTAAGTTAAATGTGGAATTAAGGTATTAATTAAGAAAGATAATAAAAATCTCAAATAACTAGGAAACATTTTATTAACCAATTTTGACAGGTCATATAGTTAATACAATTTCAGAAATAACATTATTATTCTATTATAAATCATATAATTTCTTCCGCATTAACAAATATTAATGAGAGTTTGTAATAGATTAAGACATTTAAAACTAACAACTTTTAATTATAAAAGAACTAATCTTGTTTTTTAAATTAGTACTCATTATTGTATAATGTATTTTAACTGATTTCTTTAATAATGTTAGTTATATATTTAATGACCATAAATGATAAGTATTGATATTTATGTTAAAATATTTTTGTTATAATTATTCTTAGAGATTACTATTTAAATGTATTAAATAATTAATACAACTACAATTAAATATATATTATTAGAGCTATAAATCTTTATAATACTATAATTTTAGCTTTTATTATTCTAAAACACAATCAAGGTTAATACTAAAAACAAAAATTATATTCCATAACATCCAATGTACTAAACATTAAGAATTCGGTCACAAGATGGCTCTGTAAGCTGATCTGAGAGGGCACATTTGGTCTTGGAGTATGAGGAAAGTATAATACGCGAAGAGCTATATTTCTGCTGAAAACACTGACAAATAATTTACTTTTAGAGGCTCACAAAAGCTAGAAAATGTGAGATGGTGTATGAGGAGAACAAGGCACTACAAGAGGTGTCTCGTATTACTTTTTTTAAACTTAAAATAGGAAGTTTATTGGATAACAAGGAAAGTAATATTATATCAATTTATAATTAAATTAATACACACCTTAGTTTATAATATAATAAATAAACATTATTCATATCAATTTATTTACCTAAGTTAAATGTGGAATTAAGGTATTAATTAACAAAGATAATAAAAATCTCAAATAACTAGAAAATTAAATTAACAAATTTTGACAGGTCATATAGTTAATACAATTTTCAAAAATAACATTATTATTCTATTATAAATCATATAATTTCTTCCGCATTAACAAATATTAATGAGAGTTTGTAATAGATTAAGACATTTAAAAGTAACAACTTTTAATTATAAAAGAACTAATCTTGTTTTTCAAATTAGTACTCATTATTGTATAATGTATTTTAACTGATTTCTTTAATAATTTTAGTTATATATTTAATGACCATAAATGATAAGTATTGATATTTATATTAAAATATTTTTGTTATAATTATTCTTAAAGATTACTATTTAAATGTATTAAATAATTAATACAACTACAATTAAATATATATTATTAGACTAATAAATCTATATAATACTATAATTTTAGCTTTTATTATTCTAAAATAACCATAAAGGTTATGACTAAAAACAATAATTATATTCCATAAAATCCACTGTACTATACATTAAGAATTTGGTCACAAGATGGATCTGTAAGCTGATCTGCGAGGGCATATTTGGTATTGGAGTATGAGGAAAGTATAATACGCGAAGAGCTATATTTCTTTTGAAAACACTGCCAAATAACTTACTTTTAGAGGCTCATAAAAGCTAGAAAATGTGAGGTGGTGTATGAGGAGAACAAGGCACTACAAGAGGTGTTTCGTTTTCCTTTTTTTTAACCTTACAAGTAGGAGGTTTATTGGATAACAAGGAAAGTAATATTATATCAATTTATAATAAATTAATACACACCTAGGGTTATATTATAATAAATAAACATTAGTCATGGCAAATTATTTACCTCAGTTAAATGTGGAATTAAGGTATTAAATAACAAAGATAATAAAACTCTCAAATAATTATGAAACATTTTATTTAACAAATTTTGACAGGTCCTATAGTTAATTTATTTTCAAAAATAACATTATTAATCTATTCTAACTCATAAAATTACTTCCGCATTAATAAATATTAATGAGAATTTGTTTTATATTAAGACATTTAAAACTAACAACTTTTTATTATAAAAGAACTAATCTTGTTTATTAAATTAACACTCATTATTGTAATTAATGTAATTTAACTTATTTCTTTGATAATTTTAGTTATATATTTAGTGACGATAAATGATAAGTATTGATATTTATATTAAAAATATATTTGTTGCAATTATGGTTTAATATTACTATTTTAATGTATTAAATAATAATTACAACTACAATTAAATATATATTATTAAAGCAATAAATCTTTTTAATACTATAATTTTAGTTTTTTTTATTCTAAAACACAATAAAAGCTATAACTAAAAACAACATTTATATTCCATTACATCCACTGTAAGAATTCGGTCACAAGATGGCTCTGTAAGCTGATCTGCGAGGGCATATTTGGTTTTGGAGTATGAGGAAAGTATAATACGCGAAGAGCTATATTTCTTTTGAAAACACTGCCAAATAACTTACTTTTAGAGGCTCATAAAAGCTAGAAAATGTGAGGTGGTGTATGAGGAGAACAAGGCACTACAAGAGGTGTTTCGTTTTCCTTTTTTTTAACCTTACAAGTAGGAGGTTTATTGGATAACAAGGAAAGTAATATTATATCAATTTATAATAAATTAATACACACCTAGGGTTATATTATAATAAATAAACATTAGTCATGGCAAATTATTTACCTCAGTTAAATGTGGAATTAAGGTATTTAATAACATAGATAATAAAACTCTCAAATAATTATGAAACATTTTATTTAACAAATTTTGACAGGTACTATAGTTAATTTATTTTCAAAAATAACATTATTAATCCATTCTAACTCATAAAATTACTTCCGCATTAACAAATATTAATGATAGTTTGTTTGATATTAAGACATTTAAAACTAACAACTTTTTATTATAAAAGAACTAATCTTGTTTATTAAAATTAACTCTCATTATTGTAATATATGTAATTTAACTGATTTCTTTGATAATTTTGGTTATATATTTAGTGACGATAAATGATAAGTATTGATATTTATATTAAAAATATATTTGTTGCAATTATGATTTAATATTACTATTTAAATGTATTAAATAATAATTACAACTACAATTAAATATATTTATTAAAGCATTAAATCTTTTTAATACTATAATTTTAGTTGTTTTTATTCTAAAACACAATAAAAGCAATAACTAAAAACAACAATTATATTCCATAACATCCACTGTAAGAATTCGGTCACAAGATGGCTCTGTAAGCTAATCTGAGAGAGCATATTTGGTATTGGAGTATGAGGAAAGTATAATACGGAAGAGCTATATTTCTGATGAAAACACTGCCAAATAACTTACTTTTAGAGGCTCACAAAAGCTAGAAAATGTGAGATGGTGTATGAGGAGAACAAGGCACTACAAGTGGTGTCTGGTATTACTTTTTTTAAACTTAAAATAGGAAGTTTATTGGATAACAAGGAAAGTAATATTATATCAATTTATAATTAAATTAATACACATCTTAGTTAATAATATAATAAATAAACATTATTCATAACAATTTATTTACCTAAGTTAAATGTGGAAATTAAGGTATTAATTAAGAAAGATAATAAAAATCTCAAATAACTTGGAAACATTTTATTAACCAATTTTGACAGGTCTTATAGTTAATACAATTTTCAAAAATAACATTATTATTCTATTATAATTCATATAATTTCTTCCGCATTAACAAATATTAATGAGAATTTGTAATAGATTAATACATTTAAAACTAACAACTTTTAATTATAAAAGAACTAATCTTGTTTTTTAAATTAGTTCTCATTATTGTATAATGTATTTTAACTGATTTCTTTAATAATTTTAGTTATATATTTAATGTACATAAATGATAAGTATTGATATTTATATTAAAAATATTTTGTTGCATATTATTATTAATTTACTATTTAAATGTATTAATGATAATAACAACTACAATTAAATATATATTATTAAGCAATAAATTTTTTAATACTATAATTTTAGTGTTTTTATTCTAAAACACAATAAAGCTATAACTAAAAACAACAATTATATTCCATAACATCCACTGTATAGAATTCGGTCACAAGATGGCTCTGTAAGCTAATCTGAGAGAGCATATTTGGTATCTTGAGTATGAGGAAAGTATAATACGCGAAGAACTATATTTCTGATGAAAACACAGCAAATAACTTACTTTTAGAGGCTCACAAAAGCTAGAAAATGTGAGATGGTGTATGAGGAGAACAAGGCAATAAAGAGGTGTTTCTTTATTACTTTTTTTTAAACTTAAATAGGAAGTTTAATGGATAACAAGGAAAGTAATATTATATCAATTTATAATTAAATTAATACACACCTAGTTTATAATATAATAAATAAACATTATTCATGAAATTATTTACCTAAGTTAAATGTGGAATTAAGGTATTAATAACAAAGATAATAAAAATCTCAATAACTAGAAAATTTTATTTAACAAATTTTGACAGGTCATAATAGTTAATACAATATTTTCAAAAATAACATAATTATTATATTATAAATCATATAATTTCTTCCGCATTAACAAATATTAATGAAGTTTGTAATAGATTAAGACATTTAAAACTAACAAATTTTAATTATAAAAGAACTAATCTTGTTTTTTAAATTAAAGTACTCATTATTGTATAATGTATTTAAACTGATTTCTTTATGATTTTAGTTTATATATTTAATGACCATAAATGATAATGTTGATATTTATATTAAAATATTTTTGTTATAATTATTCATAAAGATTACTATTTAAATGTATTAAATAATTAATACAACTACAATTAAATATATATTATTAGAGCAATAAATCTTTATAATACTATAATTTTAGCTTTTATTATTCTAAAACAACAATAAAGGCTATGACTAAAAACAACAATTATATTCCATAAAATCCACTGTACTATACATTAAGAATTCGGTCACAAGATGGCTCTGTAAGCTGATCTGCGAGGGCATATTTGGTTTTGGAGTATGAGAAAGTATAATACGCGAAGAGCTATATTTCTTTGAAAACACTGCCAAATAATTACTTTTAGAGGCTCATAAAAGCTAGAAAAGTGAGGTGGTGTATGAGGAGAACAAGGCACTACAAGAGGTGTTTCTTTTCCTTTTTTTTAACCTTACAAGTAGGAGGTTTATTGGATAACAAGGAAAGTAATATTATATCAATTTATAATAAATTAATACACACCTAGGGTTATATTATAATAAATAAACATTAGTCATGGCAAATTAATTACCTCAGTTAAATGTGGAATTAAGGTATTAAATAACAAAGATAATAAAACTCTCAAATAATTATGAAACATTTTATTTAACAAATTTTGACAGGTACTATAGTTAATTTATTTTCAAAAATAACATTATTAATCTATTCTAACTCATAAAATTACTTCCGCATTAACAAATATTAATGATAGTTTGTTTATATTAAACATTTAAAACTAACAACTTTTTATTATAAAAGAACTAATCTTGTTTATTAAATTAACTCTCATTATTGTAATAATGTAATTTAACTGATTTCTTTGATAATTTTGGTTATATATTTAGTGACGATAAATGATAAGTATTGATATTTATATTAAAAATATATTTGTTGCAATTATGATTAATATTACTATTTAAATGTATTAAATAATAATTACAACTACAATTAAATATATATTATTAAGCAATAAATCTTTTTAATACTATAATTTAGTTGTTTTTATTCTAAAACACAATAAAAGCAATAACTAAAACAACAATTATATTCCATAACATCCACTGTAAGAATTCGGTCACAAGATGGCTCTGTAAGCTAATCTGAGAGAGCATATTTGGTATTGGAGTATGAGGAAAGTATAATACGGAAGAGCTATATTTCTGATGAAAACACTGCCAAATAACTTACTTTTAGAGCTCACAAAAGCTAGAAAATGTGAGATGGTGTATGAGGAGAACAAGGCACTACAAGTGGGTCTGGTATTACTTTTTTAAACTTAAAATAGGAAGTTTATTGGATAACAAGGAAAGTAATATTATATCAATTTATAATTAAATTAATACACATCTTAGTTAATAATATAATAAATAAACATTATTCATAACAATTTATTTACCTAAGTTAAATGTGGAATTAAGGTATTAATTAAGAAAGATAATAAAAATCTCAAATAACTTGGAAACATTTATTAACCAATTTTGACAGGTCTTATAGTTAATACAATTTTCAAAATAACATTATTATTCTATTATAATTCATATAATTTCTTCCGCATTAACAAATATTAATGAGAATTTGTAATAGATTAATACATTTAAAACTAACAACTTTTAATTATAAAAGAACTAATCTTGTTTTTTAAATTAGTTCTCATTATTGTATAATGTATTTTAACTGATTTCTTTAATAATTTTAGTTATATATTTAATGTACATAAATGAAAGTATTGATATTTATATTAAAATATTTTTGTTATAATTATTCTTAGAGATTACTATTTAAATGTATTAAATAAATAATACAACTACAATTAAATATATATTATTAGAGCAATAAATGTTTTTAATACTATAATTTTAGCTTTTATTATTCTAAAACACAATAAAGGTTAATACTAAAAACAAAAATTATATTCCATAACATCCAATGTACTATACATTAAGAATTCAGTCACAAGATGGCTCTGTAAGCTGATCTGAGAGGGCACATTTGTCTTGGAGTATGAGGAAAGTATAATACGCGAAGAGCTATATTTCTGCTGAAAACACTGACAAATAATTTACTTTTAGAGGCTCACAAAAGCTAGAAAATGTGAGGTGGTGTATGAGGAGAACAAGGCACTACAAGAGGTGTTTCGTTTTCCTTTTTTTAACCTTACAAGTAGGAGGTTTATTGGATAACAAGGAAAGTAATATTATATCAATTATAATAAATTAATACACACCTAGGGTTATATTATAATAAATAAACATTAGTCATGGCAAATTATTTACCTCAGTTAAATGTGGAATTAAGGTATTTAATAACATAGATAATAAAACTCTCAACTAATTATGAAACATTTTATTTAACAAATTTTGACAGGTAATATAGTTAACTTATTTTCAAAAATAACATTATTAATCCATTCTAACTCATAAAATTACTTCCGCATTAACAATATTAATGATAGTTTGTTTTATATTAAGACATTTAAAACTAACAATTTTATTATAAAAGAACTAAATCTTGTTTATTAAATTAACTCTCATTATTGTAATTAATGTAATTTTACTGATTCTTTGATAATTTTGGTTTATATTTAGTGACGATAAATGATAATTATTGATATTTATATTAAATATTTTTGTTATAATTATTCTTAGAGATTACTATTTAAATGTATTAAATAATTAATACAACTACAATTAAATATATATTATTAGAGCTATAAATCTTATAATACTATAATTTTAGCTTTTATTATTCTAAAACAACAATAAAGGCTATGACTAAAAACAACAATTATATTCCATAAAATCCACTGTACTATACATTAAGAATTCGGTCACAAGATGCTCTGTAAGCTGATCTGCGAGGGCATATTTGGTTTTGGAGTATGAAGAAAGTATAATACGCGAAGAGCTATATTTCTGCTGAAAACACTGACAAATAATTTACTTTTAGAGGCTCACAAAAGCTAGAAAAAGTGAGGTGGTGTATGAGGAGAACAAGGCACTACAAGAGGTTTCTTTTTCCTTTTTTTTAACCTTACAAGTAGGAGGTTTATTGGATAACAAGGAAAGTAATATTATATCAATTTATAATAAATTAATACACACCTAGGGTTATATTATAATAAATAAACATTAGTCATGGCAAATTATTTACCTCAGTTAAATGTGGAATTAAGGTATTTAATAACATAGATAATAAAACTCTCAACTAATTATGAAACATTTTATTTAACAAATTTTGACAGGTAATATAGTTAACTTATTTTCAAAAATAACATTATTAATCCATTCTAACTCATAAAATTACTTCCGCATTAACAAATATTAATGATAGTTTGTTTTATATTAAGACATTTAAAACTAACAAATTTTATTATAAAAGAACTAATCTTGTTTATTAAATTAACTCTCATTATTGTAATTAATGTAATTTTACTGATTTCTTTGATAATTTTGGTTTTATATTTAGTGACGATAAATGATAATTATTGATATTTATATTAAAATATTTTTGTTATAATTATTCTTAGAGATTACTATTTAAATGTATTAAATAATTAATACAACTACAATTAAATATATATTATTAGAGCTATAAATCTTTATAATACTATAATTTTAGCTTTTATTATTCTAAAACAACAATAAAGGCTATGACTAAAAACAACAATTATATTCCATAAAATCCACTGTACTATACATTAAGAATTCGGTCACAAGATGGCTCTGTAAGCTGATCTGCGAGGGCATATTTGGTTTTGGAGTATGAAGAAAGTATAATACGCGAAGAGCTATATTTCTGCTGAAAACACTGACAAATAATTTACTTTTAGAGGCTCACAAAAGCTAGAAAAAGTGAGGTGGTGTATGAGGAGAACAAGGCACTACAAGAGGTGTTTCTTTTTCCTTTTTTTTAACCTTACAAGTAGGAGGTTTATTGGATAACAAGGAAAGTAATATTATATCAATTTATAATAAATTAATACACACCTAGGGTTATATTATAATAAATAAACATTAGTCATGGCAAATTAATTACCTCAGTTAAATGTGGAATTAGGGTATTAAATAACAAAGATAATAAAACTCTCAAATAATTATGAAATATTTTATTTAACAAATTTTGACAGGTACTATAGTTAATTTATTTTCAAAAATAACATTATTAATCTATTCTAACTCATAAAATTACTTCCGCATTAATAAATATTAATGATAGTTTGTTTTAGAAACATTTAAAACTAACAACTTTTTATTATAAAAGAACTAATCTTGTTTATTAAATTAACTCTCATTATTGTAATTAATGTAATTTAACTGATTTCTTTGATAATTTTAGTTATATATTTAGTGACGATAAATGATAAGTATTGATATTTATATTAAAAATATATTTGTTGCAATTATGGATTAATATTACTATTTAAATGTATTAAATGATAATTACAACTACAATTAAATATATATTATTAACGCAATAAATCTTTTTAATACTATAATTTTAGTAGTTTTTATTCTAAAACACAATAAAAGCTATAACTAAAAACAACAATTATATTCCATAACATCCACTGTAAGAATTCGGTCACAAGATGGCTCTGTAAGCTAATCTGAGAGAGCATATTTGGTATTGGAGTATGAGGAAAGTATAATACGCGAAGAGCTATATTTCTGATGAAAACACAGCCAAATAACTTACTTTTAGAGGCTCACAAAAGCTAGAAAATGTGAGATGGTGTATGAGGAGAACAAGGCACTACAAGAGGTGTCTCGTATTACTTTTTTTAAACTTAAAATAGGAAGTTTAATGGATAACAAGGAAAGTAATATTATATCAATTTATAATTAAATTAATACACACCTTAGTTTATAATATAATAAATAAACATTATTCATAACAATTTATTTACCTAAGTTAAATGTGGAATTAAGGTATTAATTAACAAAGATAATAAAAATCTCAAATAACTAGGAAAATTTTATTAACAAATTTTGACAGGTCATATAGTTAATACAATTTTCAAAAATAACATTATTATTCTATTATAAATCATATAATTTCTTCTGCATTAACAAATATTAATGAAAGTTTGTAATAGATTAAGACATTTAAAACTAACAACTTTTAATTATAAAAGAACTAATCTTGTTTTTTAAATTAGTACTCATTATTGTATAATGTATTTCAACTGATTTCTTTAATAATTTTAGTTATATATTTAATGACCAATAATGATAAGTGTTGATATTTATATTAAAATATTTTTGTTATAATTATTCATAAAGATTACTATTTAAATGTAATATAATAATTAATACAACTACAATTAAATATATATTATTAGAGCAATAAATCTTTATAATACTATAATTTTAGCTTTTATTATTCTAAAACAACAATAAAGGCTATGACTAAAAACAACAATTATATTCCATAAAATCCACTGTACTATACATTAAGAATTCGGTCACAAGATGGCTCTATAAGCTGATCTGCGAGGGCATATTTGGTTTTGGAGTATGAGGAAAGTATAATACGCAAAGAGCTATATTTCTTTTGAAAACACTGCCAAATAACTTACTTTTAGAGGCTCATAAAAGCTAGAAAATGTGAGGTGGTGTATGAGGAGAACAAGGCACTACAAGAGGTGTTTCGTTTTCCTTTTTTTAACCTTACAAGTAGGAGGTTTATTGGATAACAAGGAAAGTAATATTATATCAATTTATAATAAATTAATACACACCTAGGGTTATATTATAATAAATAAACATTAGTCATGGCAAATTATTTACCTCAGTTAAATGTGGAATTAAGGTATTTAATAACATAGATAATAAAACTCTCAAATAATTATGAAACATTTTATTTAACAAATTTTGACAGGTAATATAGTTAATTTATTTTCAAAAATAACATTATTAGTCCATTCTAACTCATAAAATTACTTCCGCATTAACAAATATTAATGATAGTTTGTTTTATATTAAGACATTTAAAACTAACAACTTTTTATTATAAAAGAACTAATCTTGTTTATTAAATTAACTCTCATTATTGTAATATATGTAATTTAACTGATTTCTTTGATAATTTTGGTTATATATTTAGTGACGATAAATGATAAGTATTGATATTTATATTAAAATATATTTGTTGCAATTATGGTTTAATATTACTATTTAAATGTATTAAATAATAATTACAACTACAATTAAATATATATTATTAAAGCATTAAATCTTTTTAATACTATAATTTTAGTTGTTTTTATTCTAAAACACAATAAAAGCTATAACTAAAAACAACAATTATATTCCATAACATCCACTGTAAGAATTCGGTCACAAGATGGCTCTGTAAGCTAATCTGAGAGAGCATATTTGGTATTGGAGTATGAGGAAAGTATAATACGCGAAGAGCTATATTTCTGATGAAAACACTGCCAAATAACTTACTTTTAGAGGCTCACAAAAGCTAGAAAATGTGAGATGGTGTATGAGGAAACAAGGCACTACAAGAGGTGTCTGGTATTACTTTTTTTAACTTAAATAGGAATTTTATTGGATAACAAGAAAGTAATATTATATCAATTTATTATTAAATTAATACACATCTTATTTATAATATAATAAATAAACATTATTCATACAATTTATTATACCTAAGTTAAATGTGGAATAAAGGTATTAATTAAGAAAAATAATAAAAATCTCAAATAACTTGGAAACATTTTATTAACCAAATTTTGACAGGTCTTATAGTTAATACAATTTTCAAAAATAACATTATTATTCTATTATAAATTCATATAATTTCTTCCGCATTAACAATATTAATGAGAATTTTAATATATTAAGACATTTAAAACTAACAACTTTTAATTATAAAAGAACTAATCTTGTTTTTTAAATTAGTTCTCATTATTGTATAATGTATTTTAACTGATTTCTTAATAATTTTAGTTATATATTTAATGTACATAAATAATAAGTATTGATATTTATATTAAAATATTTTTGTTATAATTATTTTAGAGATTACTATTTAAATGTATTAATAATTAATACAACTACAATTAAAATATATTATTAGAGCAATAAATATTTTTAATACTATAATTTTAGTTTTATTATTCTAAAACACAATAAAGGTTAATACTAAAAACAAAAATTATATTCCATAACATCCAATGTACTAAACATTAAGAATTCAGTCACAAGATGGCTCTGTAAGCTGATCTGCGAGGGCATATTTGGTTTTGGAGTATGAGGAAAGTATAATACGCGAAGAGCTATAATTTTGCTGAAAACACTGACAAATAATTACTTTTAGAGGCTCACAAAAGCTAGAAAATGTGAGGTGGTGTATGAGGAGAACAAGGCACTACAAGAGGTGTTTCGTTTCCTTTTTTTTAACCTTAAAGTAGGAGGTTTATTGGATAACTAGAAAGTAATATTATATCAATTATAATTAAATTAATACACACCTAGGGTTTATATATAATAAATAAACATTATTCATGGCAAATTATTTACCTCAGTTAATGTGGAATTAAGGTATTAATAACATAGATAATAAAACTCTCAAATAATTATGAAACATTTTATTTAACAAATTTTGACAGTTAATATAGTTAATTTAATTTTCAAAAATAACATTATTAATCTATTTAACTCATAAAATTACTTCGCATTAACAAATATTAATGATAGTTTTTTTATATTAAGACATTTAAACTAACAACTTTTTATTATAAAAGAACTAATCTTGTTTTTAAATTAACTCTCATTATTGTATAATGTAATTATACTGATTTCTTTGATAATTTTGGTTATATATTTAGTGACGATAAATGATAAGTATTGATATTTATATTAAAAATATATTTGTTAATTAAATTCTTAAGATTACTATTTAAATGTATTAAATAATTATTACAACTACAATTAAATATATATTATTAGAGCTATAAATCTTTTAATACTATAATTTTAGCTTTTATTTATTCTAAAACAAAATAAAGGCTATGACTAAAAACAACAATTATATTCCATAAATCCACTCTATACATAAGAATTCGGTCACAAGATGGCTCTGTAAGCTGATCTGCGAGGGCATATTTGGTTTTGGAGTATGAGGAAAGTATAATACGCGAAGAGCTATATTTCTGCTGAAAACATGACAAATAATTTACTTTTAGGGGCTACAAAAGCAGAAAATGTGAGGTGGTGTATGAGGAGAACAAGGCACTACAAGAGGTGTTTCGTTTTCCTTTTTTTTAACCTTACAAGTAGGAGGTTTATTGGATAACAAGGTAAAGTAATATTATTCAATTTATAATAAATTAATACACACCTAAGGTTATATTATAATAAATAAACATTAGTCATGGCAAATTATTTACCTCATTAAATGTGGAATTAAGGTATTAATAACAAAGATAATAAAAACTCTCAAATAATTAGAAACATTTTATTAACAAATTTTGACGGTACTATAGTTAATTAATTTTCAAAAAACATTATTATATCTATTCTAATCATAAAATTACTTCCGCATTAAAAATATTAATGAAGTTTGTTTATATATTAAGACATTTAAAACTAACAACTTTTATTTAATAGAATTAATCTTGTTTATTAAATTAATTCTCATTATTGTATAATGTAATTTTAACTGATTTCTTTAATAATTTTAGTTATATATTTAATGACCATAAATGATTAAGTATTGATATTTATATTAAAATATATTTTGTTGACAATTTCTTAGATATTACTATTTAAATGTATTAAATGATAATTACAACTACAATTAAATATATATTATTAAAGCAATAAATCTTTTTAATACTATAATTTTAGTTTTTTATTCTAAAACACAAATAAAAGCTATAACTAAAAAACAAAATATATATTCCATAACATCCACTGTAAAATTAATTCGGTCACAAGATGGTCTGTAAGCTAATCTGAGAGAGCATATTTGGTCTTGAAGTATGAGGAAAGTATAATACGCGAAGAGCTATATTTCTGCTGAAAACACTGACAAATAACTTACTTTTAGAGCCTCATAAATGGCAGAAAATGTGAGGTGGGGTATGAGGAGAACAAGGCACTACAAGAGGTGTTTCGTTTTCCTTTTTTTTTTAACCTTACAAGTAGGAGGTTTATTGGATAACAAGGAAAGTAATATTATGTCAATTTATATTTAAATTCATACACACCTAAGTTTATAATACTATAATAAATATACATTAGTCATTCCAAATTATTTACCTCATTTAAATGTGGAATTAAGGTATTAAATAAGAAAGATATTAAAAATCTCAAATAACTAAGAAACATTTTATTAACAAATATTGACAGGTAATATAGTTAATACAATTTTCAAAAATAACCTTATTATTCTATTATAAATCATAAAATTCTTACGCATTAACAAATATTAATGATAGTTTGTAATATATAAAGACATTTAAATTAACAACTTTTTATTATAACAGAACTACTCTTGTTTTTTAAATTAGTTCTCATTATTGTATAATGTATCTTAACTGATTTCTTTATTAATTTTAGTTATATATTTAATGACGATAAATGATAAGTATTAATATTTATATTAAAAATATTTTTGTTGCAATTAAAGTATCATATTACTATTTAAATGTATTAAATAATAATTACAACTACAATTAAATATATATTATTAAAGCAATAAATCTTTTTAATACTATAATTTTAGTTGTTTTTATTCTAAAACACAATAAAAGCTATAACTAAAAACAACAATTATATTCCATAACATCCACTGTAAGAATTCAGTCACAAGATGGCTCTGTAAGCTGATCTGAGAGAGCATATTTGTTATTGGAGTATGAGGAAAGTATAATACGCGAAGAGCTATATTTCTGTTGAAAATACTGCCAAATAACTTACTTTTAGAGGCTCATAAAAGCTAGAAAGTGTGAGATGATGTATGAGGAGAACAAGGTACGATAGGTCTAGCAAGTTGGTGGTGGATGCAAAATTTCCTTCAAAATAGGAACACCATGACTTTTCATATGTTTTTTATTCACAAGTTTTTTTTTAATTATACATAATTCTGGCGAATTTGATGAAATGCACTGATTGCCAACTTTAAGGCTTGATTCTTTCTTTTATCTAGATTATTAGTCAATAGATAAATACAATTTTTGGTTTGTTTTTAAAAGTAGTTGATGGATTTGTTATCGATAATACCAGCGACGATAATAGCTCGGGTAAAAAAGTGGGGGTGGTGGAGGGGGTGGGTAGAACCCCCTTCCAAACCCTACCAAGATCCCCCCCGACCTACCGCCGAAACCCGGCCGGCCCCCAAACCCAAACCCAGGCCTTCCACCGAACCCAAATCCTGGCCCACCGCCGAACCCTCGGCTGTTGGCTGTCTCCAAGTCTTCTCCCGAGTCCCTCTTGTCCCTAGGGGAACTGTTGGCTGTCTCCAAGTCTTCTCCCGAGCCCCTCTTGTCCCAGGGGAGCTGTTGGTCTGGTCCGTGCCGGGTGTCCCCGCGGGGTTCGCGAGCGAGTTGTCGGTACCGCTGCCGTGTGAAGTGTCCTTAGCGTGGCTCAAAGAGAACAGGGGCTGGGTTGTAGTAACGGGTGTTGTCGAGATGTCTTGGAAACTCGTCTCTGTGAATTCTTTCGTCCACACTTTGACGAAAGTGAGAAGCAATAGAAGGAATGTCGCCTGAAAAAAACTGTCGACATTATTAAGGATGATAATACAGTACTGCACCAGAGTTCTTATCATTTGTACCGCTAAAATTGTTAATTTTTTTAAGGAGTGATTTTATCATTTACTAAAACCCTAATATCAACACCAGTGCTGTGAAGTCTGTAGACTAAACCTTCAACTCCATTTCCTCTACTTTTCTACTCTCTGACTCCAATTCCTCCAGCATACTATCAGTTTGTCAAGGTCTATATATTTTAAAATAAACAGCACCATCTGTTGCACTGATTAAAACCTAATATCATTATAGCTACATTCAGCTATATGATTTTATAGAGGCTGTTTTTGGGGAATAAAGTGCTGCCCGTTTTTTTTAAATAATACGGTAAAAAAAAAAAATTACTAATAATGGTTAATCATAATGAAAAATTACCCAATTCTGAATGTTACCATTTTGTTTATATGCCAGAATTTTCCAAGTCTTGAGCGCTATTATTATTATTAGTTTTTTTATTATTTTTATTTATTATTATTTATATTGTTATTATTATATAGCCTTTAAAAAAAACATTTTTTCCCCTTTAAGTGCCATGTTCAAGCTCCGTACAAAACAATGCTTCATAATATATAACATTTCACCAGTTTCTTCCCTTAGTTATAAGTTTTTTTTATTTTGAAACCAACCCGCTTCGGTGGCCTAGTTGGCTAACGCGCTTATCGTGTTGAGCTCGACCGCTGAGGACGGGGAGATCGAGGTTCGAATCTCGATCGGGTGAACTGGGAGTGGTTTTTCCTAAATGGTTTTCCACTCTCCCTCCACGCAAATGCAGGTTCACTTCCTCTAATTCAACCTTCCCAATTCCTAAATCCATTAATGTAATTTGTACCTAAAGCGTATAACCCGACCGGGTAGTAAGACGCGGTGCTAAATATTATTATTATTATTATAATGAAGCCAGTGTTGGAGCCGGTACTTTTCTACAGATTTCAGCCAAAATTTCTTATGACTCCGACTCTGCAGCCAAGGTTAACACAGTGATTAAATGTTTAATGCCTAATATATTAACTGTTTAGGTTTAAAAAAATAATAATTTTAATTATGGATTTAAAATATGCATAGTTTTATTTTCTTTAAATTTTCTTTTATTGCTTCAATTTGGATATTCCCCCCTAAACTCCTTTGGAAACTTGTTGATATGACGCAGGCTCCCTTTAAAATACTTCACTTAGCTACTGACGTGATTAAAACTTTCATATCCGCTCTGTTGGCGCGTGCTCTAATTTGAATTTTTTATCACTGTTATAAGGCATCTCTTCCACAATACACTGGGTTGTCAGTGACGGGCCTATCGGAGTTTGAATCTCGATACTTAGGGTGTTTATTTAAACAAAAAAATAATGGCTTACCTGCTCGCAAATTTTGGTACACTTCCTCTAAGTTATCTCTTCCTCATTCCTAATAAATGTGTGCCAATAATTACTATATATAAGCGTGTAATGGCTAGCGAGACGCTGAACAAAAAATAAATTAAGGACGTTCTCAACAAAATGTATTGATTTTTTATTTTCTTGAATTATAGTTTCTTTTTTTTATTATGTGTACAAATTTTTCCAAATTAGTTTTTATTTTAGTGAGTGTTTTAACATTATTATTATATCTATTGATTTTTTACTTTCTCATCTATATTATCATGAATACTCCCCACGGTTTTCAGTTAAGGTATATTTTATAACTATCTTTTACCTGACGCGGCTTCACCCGCAATAATTGATAACATCTTTTAATTTTTTAAACTGTTTTGGTCATAAATCAAACTTTATTTATTTCAAATAGCTATGCATTTTTCTTAGTTCTAGCTGTAAATAATTTTTGCCGTATTTTAATTTTCACTTTTAAATATTTCGTAATGAATTAAATATATATTATTTAAGTTATCAATTATAAATTTAATTTTTTTAAATTTTTAACTTCATAATTAGTAAGATAAATAAATAAGTTAAATAAAAAAAAATTCGAACTACATCGCTAAAACCACATCATATTTATTATTTATTAGTATGAAACTACGACACACTAATTACTATTTACTTTAATTACAATAATATTAAATCACAAATTCTTAAATAACATCATTTCAATCACATTATAATCATATATTTATTATTATTATTTAAAATCAAAGGTTGGGAATAGTCCTATATGTTATTCCAGTACATATTCTAACAACGTACAAAGTTTAATTCGAATCCGTTCAGCGGTTTTGGCGTGATTGAGCAACAAACATCCAAATACACAAACTTTCGCATTTATAATATTTTACTTTGCTGGACACACTGTACCTAAAATAACTAAAACCATGCTTTTTTATACCACTATTCCATTTTATTTCATACCTAATAAATGTTTATAGAGAATATTTTTATCATAATAACTTGTTCTTAATATTATGTATTATGTAGTATACTTTAACCTCGTTAATCCAAATTAATTGCGATCGAAGTGTGTTCGTATTAAACGGTAGAATACAGGGCTACAGTATTTTCACGAACTTTAAATTACAATTGAATGAGTTCATTTATTTAACTGAAATATAACATAGATATGTACTGTAATTATTGTTAGTTACAGGAAAACATTGTGTCGACTACAATATGTAAATATTAAACATTTATTATCAGATATCACTGTTTCTTACAATTCTCTTTTCAACTTTGAGCTTGGTAATCGATAAAATATAGTTCATTTTACTTTTTTTTTTACCAAGTTTTCTGAAAGTGTGTGCGTAACATCAGTAATTTCGGACTCTTTTAGCAGGGTTTGGTCTGTACTGTATTAATTTAAAAATCTCATAGTCGTTTTGGTAAACTAAAACTAAATGTACCCGCATTTACGTGGTGAGAGTGGGGAAAACCATTAAGGAAATAGCCACCCGACCAAGATCCGAACCTCGATCTCCCTATCATCAGCAGTCTAGTTTAACATAAGAGTGACGGCTTAGACCATGTGGTCACCTAAGTAGGAAAAAAAAAATCTACTTACCAAATACATAACAACTATTAGAAAACTAGAACAAAACAAAAAAGAAAATGTTTCTTGTAAACACACAGCAATGATGAATGTCGCACTAGAAATGTAGTTCCCGATCTAGTTTCGGCGTATTTATGCGCGCCATCAATTAAAACCTCTCCACACCGAGTCATCGCAGATAATTGGGGATTCCAACTAGTATTTCTTTTAATAATTATCACTCCACTCACACACTTAGGAACTATCAATGGATCGCAAGGCGAGTGACCTCCCCTTACGATCCTGTTGTATTTATTCACCCGCAGGGGGCGTCAGAGCGTCGACTAGTGTTAACAACACGCGTTTAGCACCTTCAAGCTTAGCACAAATATTTACTTTTCACGGGTCACAGCGAATTGGACGACGCTATTGCGTGCAAGAGGACAGATGAGCTGTTGTCGATTTCACAACCTTTATCCCTGAAGGTAGACCCAAGTTCACGACGCGTCTACTTTTGAATTTAACCAAGGAGCAAACTGGGGGCACTTAGCAATGCAGCCCCCCCCTCCCCCCCACGACTTGGCCATTAACTGGATAATTATACAATATAAATTTTGCCGCATGAACCAGTAAAAAGTATTGAAAATCGTTTGGCTGAGGTTTTATTTCCATTATAAAATGAAATAATTATTTTTTAAATATGGTAAAATGATTTCAGTAGTTCTCAATACCACTGGTGCTTTTTATAAAGAATAAAACAGAAAATAGCAAAAAAAAATGCAACACTTGGTTCTAGCTGTATTAACTACATTAGTTATCTGGGGGGTGAGATGGGCTCTTAAGACGTCTGGTTCTAGCTGTATTACCTACCTAAGTTAGGTGTTATCTGGGGGGTGAGACGGGCTCTTAAGACGTCTGGTTCTAGCTGTATTACCTACCTAAGTTAGGTGTTATCTGGGGGGTGAGACGGGCTCTTAAGACGTCTGGTTCTAGCTGTATTACCTACCTAAGTTAGGTGTTATCTGGGGGTGAGACGGGCTCTTAAGACGTCTGGTTCTAGCTGTATTACCTACCTAAGTTAGGTGTTATCTGTGGAGTGAGACGGGCTTTTATGAAGTTCGGTTTGAATTATAATAGCTTAACTTCAAAGCCCATCTTACCAACTGGTTAGTTAATACACCTCTAAACAAAAAGCACAAAGTAGTCTCGTTGTTTGTATTCTACTTTAGAAAACGGTGGGATGGAGACAGAAAAAACTATTTTATTATAATTAAAATATACGCACAAAAAAAACACTCTTAACTCTAGGGTTACTGAATTCTAAATTAATAATCAATGCATTATTGAAAATAATCACAGAAATAGTAGTGTCTTAGTCTATAACCTCCAGAGAAACAATAATATATTAGTCTATAACAGCCAGATAAACAATAATGTCTTAGGCTATAACCACCAAAAACACAGCAATTACAGTGTTTTTCAACCTGCGGGTCGCGACACCCATGGGGGCCGCAAAGGCTTGATGGAGGGGTCGCGGTCGCAAGCCAGGTAAAATAAAAAAAGTATAGGTCCTACACTACAATAAAAATTCAACATATTCAGAGCAAAGTTTATTTTTAAATATAGGTTCTACAGCATACACTGCATAAAAGATACGATTATTTCAGTGAGAAGGCTGTGCCGTGAACGTCATGTTCAAGTGTTCAAATTTTGTATGACTACACGCAGGTTGTCTAATGCCTTTATTTGAGGACCTAGCTAGGTCAGTATCTCAAAGCATTCTTGTTGCCAGCCCCTTTTCTGTGTTACTATTTTGGGTGCGCAAAGTGCGGAACACGACTAGTTTTGTATAATGGCCCGCAGATATAGTATTTTCATTTGCCCCTTGTTAGCACCTCATTAGTCCAAGTATTTAAAGTTATTGTGTACTAGATTTGATGTATACCCCAGAGAGTGGGTAATAGTATAAAATGTACTATTGATATTTCTGGCAGTAGCCATTTGGAATAGACCGGCCATATTACAATTTTGTATTTATACCTGTTTGTTAGTCATCGACTAGTGTAACTGAACCACGGTCATTCTACCGTTTAAAATTTTGGATGTTGTTCCTTTGTCTAGTCAATCTAGGTAGCTTGTTCGACATGTAACTTGGTAACTCTAAAATTATAGGATTAACCGTTTTGTTTTATATGTTTCTAAATCTCCATGTTCTCTTTTTAAACCTTTCTGGCGGAAGTATGGCGCTAGCCCGGCGCTCTTGCAATCCTATACCCACTATCAAATTAACTTCCATTTGACTGTGTACTTGTCGCTTTGGACACGTTCTTTTCCCATGCTACGGGTAGTTCCTATGTTCTTGGAGTTGTTAAGTCCTATCATTAACTATTGTAACCTCATATCACCTTTTATGTTAATTGTATTTTTGTTACCTATTCAATTCTCTTACACTTATGAAAAATGTTCCCTTACCTGCCTACATATTGAGATAAAGAGACAAAAAGGCGGTAGAACGAGAATAATTTGATCAGTTCACAGTGAAACCACTGGACAATGAGGTAATGGCTACCTCTCGAAGAAAATTGATAGTTACCTCCCAATCCCCCGACCTAGGTTTCATTCTATCGAAAATTATCAGGAGAGAGCGAGAAGCACGCAGAGCAACTTCATAAAAGTGTGAATATGGAATAATGAAACCTAGGCCAGAGGATTTGACGGTGGTGAGAGATTTTGTTGTGTTCGTTACTTTTATGAGTTTCCATCCACCTTTTCTTAAACTTCTTCCATATATAAATTAACTTAACCTAATAGAACAACAGGACATTAAATTCCCATCACAAACCCCAGTACACGAGTAATATGACGACTTGACCCACATGTACACCAAATCAACACATTTTAAGCTGTTCAGAGAGAAACTCAAGAGCTGTATTTAGTCCTTAGTAATATTTTTAGGCATCCCTTAGTGCACCATTCCATTCTTTAAGGTCTGTACAGTATATATATTCAATATTTGGACTTCAGCCAATCTCCCATTCGACCTGAACTTGTTATTTGGATACTCTGAGATTGGAAGACTACCGGGACTAGACCGAGGGACGTACGTGAGGACAAGCCTGACTAGATGCTAAATGAACGCACAGCGGTAGTGGTCAAAACAAGTTGCACGGACATGTTTGTTCTAAGGAACGGCGTCATAGCGTGAGTACCGCATTAGTCTAGTCTCGACCACACTTTGTTGCTACTTAGCATTTACTCATACTAACGCGCTGTTAACACTAGTGGACCAATGAACGTCTACTATGGCTCATTATTGCGTATCGGCCTAAAAATATGGGCCTTAATCAAGCGTATATCTTGCTTTTTTTTTCACAACATGAAGCCTAAAATAGAGTCATTGATAGAGAAGGAGAAATGTGAATAGGATGGAAGAGAGGAGGATTCCAAGGAGGGTGCTCGAAATGGAGGTGGAGGAAGAGGAAAACCCAGGAATAGCTGGATAAAGGGAGTGCGGAGAGTGTGGATAGGAGTGGATTGGGCTGACAGAGAGGAAGAAATGTGTTGGGAAGGCAGGAGTAAATTGAAAGGTTTATGTTCTAGATAGACCGGGAAACTGTGAATTATGATGAGATGACGCCTGAAATATTTTTCAGTCAGTATTCTAACCACGCTGAGCCACATGCCTTGGTCACCAGTAAATCATCTTATCATCGCGTTGAGTCTGACAAGCCAGGCGCTACAAGAGGACAATGATTGGCCTTAACTGCGCCAGTTTCGCCAACGTGTTGGCGTCGAGTGGGGCTATGAGGAAGAGGTCCGCCCACTTGGCCAGACTCGATGTGAAGAACCGGGCTCACCCACTCTTTCCACATCCCCCACTCATCTCTGTCGGTAAACACCTGCTCTCGGGGTTCAAAGTCATCCCTGCAGAAAAAGTTCCGGGCACTCTTGGCCAGTGCGATCCGAACGTCAACATCTTGACGGAGCAGGTCAGATCCGATGATCGTAGTCTTTATGGCGGACACACTACCCGTGCAGCCAATCAGCACACGTTTTCTTCTCCTAATGTCGCTAAAGTCAAGACTGTCTCCAAATTTGGTTAGGGACTTTTCAATAGGTTGTCCGACATTTTGTTGCAAACTCTTTAATATTATTATAAATAAAACAAATTTGAATTATAAAATTAATATACAAACCTCTATTGTACACACATCTACAATATATATATTTAAATTATATTGTTAATCAGAATTGTTTGTAGGCTCACTCGGCTTAATATCCAAATCACCTAGTCCTAATTTAGACAAATTCTTCTTCACCATTAAATTATTATCCATTCGGCAGCTAAGATAAGCCTTTGTCTGAAGGCGGCAAGACGAGTTGTCATTCCTCCCTTCAAAGCCCGTTTTTTACATGATTTCTAGGACTAAAATAGCCCCATATTTGATATACTTACCTTACTTTCAAGAATGTTATGCTTCTTCAACACATATTTTTTCGCCTGAGTGACTTCATGTTTGAAACATCTATTTTCCTTTAGTTTAGCCTGTTTAAAGAATCTTCTTTACATAATCCTATGGACTAAATCCCCCATGTTTGATACATTTACCTCCTTTCTGAGCCCATTTATCACATCCTGTTTCTTTACACAGTCGTTTTATATTAATCCCCCCATGTTTGGTACATTTACCTCCTTCCTGAGCCCATTTAGAGCATCTTTCTTCTTTACATGGTTTTAGGATTCGAGTCCCCCCATGTTTATTACACTTACCTCCTTTCAGAGCCTTTTTAGCGCAACCTTCTTCTTCACATAGTTTTATGATCCTCATGCCCCCATTTTGATACATTTACTTCCTTTCAGAGCCCGTTGAGCACACGGTTTTTCTTTACAAAGTCTTGTGTTCCGTCTGCTTACATGTTTTATACAGCTACTTCCTAAAAGAGCCCATTCAGCGCACCCTTCTTCTTTGCATGGTCGTTTGTTCTGAGTCTCTACATCTTTGAAACATTTACCACCTTTTAGAGCCTGTTTAGCGCACCCTTCTTATTCACATAGTTTTATAGCCCGAGTCCCTCCATGTTTGATACATTTACCACCCTTCTTAGGTCGTTTAGCACACCCTTTTTCTTTACATAGTCTTTTGATCTGAGTCCCTCCATGCCTGATACATTTACCTCCTTTTAATGTAAGTTTAGTGCATCCTTCCTCTTTACACAGTTTTTTTACCCGAGTTCCCCCATGTTTAATACAATTACCTCCCTTCAGAGCCCATTTACCGCACTCTTCCGCTTTGCATAGTATTTTGGTCCTAGTCCCACCATGTTTGATACATTTACCTCCTTTCAGTGCATGTTTAGTGCATCTATCTTCTTTACAAAGTTTTATCGTTCGAGTCCCCCCATGTTTGATACATTTACCACCTCTCAGAGCCTGTCTACCGCACGATTCCTCTTTGGGGTACGGCCAGACTGAGCGCGCGAGCGAGCGAGCGACTAAAATATAAAATAGAACACATTGGTTGTAATGGGGGTGGCCACACTGGAGCGAGCGAGCGACTGAGCGCGCGCGCTTGAAAGATAGAACTGGTTCTATTTTTCAAGCGCACGCGCTCGACCCGGTACAGTCTAGTTTACAGGCGCTAGGCAATATTATTGTATGTTGGTTCATTGAGTGCTGGGGAAACTTCTCATTTTGACATGATATTTGACTTTTTTCTATCAGTGATAGGTTTAACACACTTGCTATTAATGGCCCGGTGACCTGGCGGTCTAGGGGTAAGGTGTCAGACTTCTGTGCTGGCGGCCGGGGTTCAATCCTCGGTCCCGGCACAGATTTATCTGATTTACAAACCCTTCCTTCACCTCTGACAAGACGTGTATTAATCACATCTTGTGAATGTGGGGAAAGCCAGGCCTCCACCGTGGTTCGGATTCCACGTTATACTGTAGGTCCTTCATTTCATCTCACAATCACCCTACCATTACACATTAGCGTAAGTGCATATAACCCGAACGGGAAGTAAGATGCGGTGCTAATAATAATAATAATAATAATAATAATAATGGCCTCATTTAATTGGTAAGACCATAAATAGTATAATGTATATATGTAAACCCGATATGTTAAAATAATTCAATATTATAATCAAAGTAGGCCTTTACAAATAAGAATCACCATTAGTTTGGAGAGAGTATGAAAAAACCACAACAATAAATAGGTTTTAAAAATCACCTTCAGTTCACTGAGCCAAGATTCGAACCTTTGCCTCCTAGTCAAAAGCTATCGAGTGCAACGCACCATTCCGCCACTGGTTCGGCAAATCTGATTTTAAAACACTTCAGTACAGTGCCATACGCATTTCTCAATTTATTAATTGGATGCACTTCTACTTTTTTCTTTTTTATAAATACACAATATTTTCTGTAAGAATTTTCGAGGAGCAGAGATGTACTAAGTGTGTTTGACAGATACATCTTCTCTAACTAGGGGGGGGGGGGGCGGTGACCTAGTGGTCTAGGGGTAAGGTGTCAGACTTCTGTGCTGGCAGCCGGGGTTCAATCCTCGGTCCCGGCACAGATTTATCTTATTTCCAAACCCATCCTTCACCTCTGACAAGACATCTTGTGAATGTGGGGAATGCCAGGTCGCCACCGTGGTTCGGATTCCACGTTAAACTGTAGGTCCTTCATTTCATCTCACAATAACCCTACCATTACACATTAGCGTAAGTGCGTATAACCCGAACGGGTAGTAAGACGCGGTGCTAATAATAATCTAACTAGGGTCCGCTAATTACGCGCTCGCTCGCTCGCGCGCTCGCCAGTTTGGCCACCCAGTCGCTTGCGCGCTCGCTCGCACGCTTGGCAGTCTGGCCGAACCCTTACATAGATGTAGGGGCCAAGTCCCCCCATGTTTGATACATTTACCTCCTTTCTGAGCCCGTTTAGTACACTCTTCTTCTTTACATGGTGTTCTGGACTGGGTCCCTCCATGTTTGATACATCTGCCTCCTTTAAGAGCTTGTTTAGCGCAACTTTCTTCTTTACATAGTTTATTGTAATGAGTCCCTCCATGTTTGATACATTTACCTCCCTTCAGCCCCCATTTAGCGCACCCCTCTTCTTTACATAGTCTTTTGGTCCGAGTCCTTCCATATTTTATAGAGTTATCAAACTTCTGAGCCCACTTATTACATTCTTCTTCTTCATAGGATTTCTTGACACATGTCACTCCATGTTTAGTAGATTTACATCTTTCCTTTGGCCATTTAGAGCACAATTCTTTTATACATATATTCTGAGTAAAGGTCCAACCTTTACCTTCACCCTCATTATATTTAAAGCATTTGATTCTTTTTCTTTTAGTGTGAACCGAATCACATATCCTTCCATTGCAGTTTGTCAGAGAGGTACCATATTGTATCACTGGACTTGACAATGTTAAACTTTCTTGATGTTTCTGTAAGAAAGAGAATAATTAAAGTTTAATAAAAAGCATGGAATGTGTTGTGTACAATAGTTTTTGTTTATTAAAAAATAAATAGTCATTCGAATCAGAAATAATAGGCATGAATAAAAAATAATGAAAGGTGTTAAACAGGTGAATATTATTATGTATCTTGACAGAATGTTCTGTAAAAATAGAAGGATGAGAGAGGAAATCAACAGACCAGTGAATATATCTCGGATAATATTTGACGTTTGTGGACTATTACAAAGAATTATGTAGTATTGAAAGAAGCAATTATGTCAGTATAGTGTGTGTGAAAGCCAATATTGTTATATGAATGTGAGGTGTGAGTTTGTGGGAAGAAACACAAAATTAAGGTGAAGTTGGATGGAATGAAATTTCTAATGTATGTGGAAAATCTCGTATGGACCATGTTAATAATACTTTGGTGCTGAAGGGGTGCTGTTTTAAAGGAATTCTAATTTGAAGGTGAAATCTTACAATGATTGGTTTGGACATGTTGAAAAAAGGATGTGAATCAAGTGATGGAGAAAAGAATGTATGTAAAGATGTGTATACCAAAAGTAAGGGGTAGGCCATGTATGACATGGTTAAATGTTGTTGAGGGAGGTGAGAAAAAAAGAAACATTAAGAATTTGAAGAATAAAAGACCATGTATAACTAGGTATATGGATGTTGATGAAGCGAAGGAAGTGTGTAAGGATATTAAAGATTGGGAAAAGTTATTAAGGATCTAATAAGTACATAGTTGTTATTTTAGCCTAAACGCACAATTGTATGTCTACCTTGTAAGCGAATGCTGTGATTAGGTACTTATCATTACTTGCTAGTGATAATCTTGCTATTTACCAAGGAACGTGTAAAAAAAAAGGTTAAAGAAAAAGCACGGATTATTTAAGCAATTCAGATTTCATTCAACAAATAAAATTACTCAGTAAGTGGTAACAGAAGTTATCACTATAAAACTTGTTAAAAGAAAGTAACAGCAATACTCGAAACAGTAGTTCTGTAAAATCATGGGTGGGTCCCATATAGTTGATAAACAAAAACAATATTTAAGTAATGAATTGTATTATATATAAGGATTACAGAACATACTAAATGCATATAAGATATTTATAATGGAACTAGGAGAGAGGCACCAGTAGAAGTTTAGCCCCATAAAACCACTAAAATTAATTGTCATAATTACACAAGAATTTTCTGAACACAAAGGTAATGAGAGAAGTCCAGCCTCCATATCATAGTTACAGGCATCAAGACCAAGATACCAATACTAAATATATAACTTAGTAAAATTGAAAAGATTGTTAGAAGGACATAGAAAAGCCAGATCCATGAACAATCGAGCCTGTTAAGGGAAAATGCATAACACTCAATTTAAATTCATCTGTGGTGGATCCAACCGAAAATTAGAATTTTTCAAGGATTCGTATAAGGATTACTATCCTACCCTAACCTAAGCTAAGCAGAGAACAACCTAAACCTGCGAGTCCCCCCAAACGAAAATAAAATTGATGACATAAAAGAAACTCATGAGGCACATACATGAATCAGAACAAAATTTTTTCGAAAACCTAATGGACTGGCCATCACTTTGTGTGTGTCATAAGCTGATAAAGAAAACTGATTTTTTCAAAGAAAATGAGACTTTAGGTTAAAATTATAGATAGTTATAGATATATATATATAAAATACAAATACATACATTTTGAACTGATTCTGTTATGCAACTGCTGATTCATATTATTTTAACTTATTCCTCAAAGATAAAGAAAACAGAAAAACAAATAAAGAGGAATGTCTTAAATCTTGGGAAGTATCAATCACAAAGCATAGTTAATAACTTTGTTGAATAAAGCTAAAGAGAAGGATTTGTCATATGTATTGGTAAAAGACATGTGAGGCGGCAGTTTGGTTACCATGCACAAAAGTTGACTCAAATCTTTATTTAGATGTACAAAATATTCTGAATGCTAAACGAGCGAACTTTAAAGAAAATAATCTGGATATGTTTTCATTTGAGAGTTAGTTTAGTTTACAATATATGAATAGTTTATTTTACCATTAACTTGACATTGAGAATTAAATAATAAATACCCTTTTTGTAACAAACCCCGAATACGAGAGCATTATTTTGATCCATAAAGGAGCCATTTAATTACTTTATGGAAATAAAATTAAACATTATCATTATATATGCATCATTTGCTGGTAACATAAAGTTGGTGTATAAATGGTTGTTTCCTTTTCTTTGTTTCAGCCCTAGTTTTAACCCATATTGATATAAATTATATTGCTTTAGCGTAAAATATCACTAAAATTGTAAATTTCCATTTTAGTAAGATAAACTTCAACTTTTGCATGCCTATCCTGTAACTCAAAAAGTCTGAAAAGATTAAGTCTTAAATACTATGAAATTGCCAGTGACTTATTGTAGAAATTCCTTGGGATGTATAACACATTCTTCCTCAAACATTGCAACTCTTGTAACTAAACCAGTGGTTTTGTATATTGGCCATTGTTTTCAAAAGGTATAGTCTTAAGTATTGATTATTATACTCTCCATGCAGCCCAAGGCTTGGGTTGTATAAATCATCATTTATTTGTTGTGGTGTATCTTGAAGCTACAGATCTCACCTTGGTCATTGAAAGAGATTGAGCAATGTCGTATTGTTGGCAGTCAGGAAGCTTTTCTCTTCAGCACAAGCTAATAAGAACAATTCAAAGCACGGTCATACTTACGACATAAATGCAAGAACGTACCTTTACAATGCCACCAAGCTTAGGTCTCTCCATGTTTAATAATTAAACTCTCTACTTAGATAATTTGAACAAGTTTATTTTAGATGATTTCTTGTCCAGAGTACTTCAATGTTTAAAAAAATTACCTCCACTTTAAGCTTGTTTACAGAACCCCTTTTTCTCTTGACCTGTAGCCTAAATTATTAGTTTGTTTAGAACACCCTTCTTCTTTACATGGTTTCTTGTCCTGAGACAATTTGATACAATTATCTTTCTGAAATTGTTTAGTGCACCTTTCTTTACATAATCTCTTCATCGTTCATATAGTTACCCTATATACAAAGACAGTATTGCGTTCCCTATTTATTTACATAATTTCTAGGCCTGAGTCCCTTGATGTTTTATACATTTACCTCCCCACTTTGCCAGTTTAACGCACCCCTCTTCTTTACATATTTTCTTGGGCTTAGTCCCTCCATGTTTCATACATTTACCTCCCTTCAAAGGATGTTTAAAGCAACCATCTACATTGCATGGCCTTATAATATGGGTTCCCCCATGTTTTATACATCTACCTCCCTTCTGAGCTTTTTTATCACACTCTTTTTCCTTACATCGTCTTTTGACCTGGGTTCCACCATGTTTCATACATTTACCTCCTTTTAAAGGATGTTTAAGCACCTTCTACATTACATGGCCTTATAATACGGGTTCCTCCATGTTTAATACATCTACCTCCCTTCACAGCCCTTTTAAAGCATCCTTCTTCTTTACATAGTCTAATGAGCGAGTTCCCCTGTGTTTGATACATTTACCTCCTTTCATAGCCAGTTTAGCGCACTCTTCTTCTTTACATAGTGTTCGGGTATTAGTCCCTCCACGTCTAATAAATGTTCCCACCATTAGTGATTTCTTATCGCATCCTTCTTCTTTACATAGTTTCTTGTTCAGTATCCTTTCATGATTGATACATTTACCACTCTTCAGAGCTAGTTTTGTGCATCCTTCTATTATACATATATTCCTAGAAAATGTTATTATTTGGGTCCGACTTTTAACTAAACTCTCACTATATTTAGAACATTTTACTCTTTTAGTATGAACCGAATCACACATTACACCATTGATTTTTGCCTGAGAAGTACAATATTGTTTTATCGGAATTGATAATGTGAGGTTTTCTTGAAGTTTCTGTAAGAAAAAAATTAAATACAATAAGTTTGACAATGAATATGTAATTTGTGTTGTTCATTAAAAATTAAATAGTCATTCAGATTAGAAAGAGTACAAATAAATAAAACATATTGGAAAACTTAAAAAGCACGGTAATGATTTTGTGTATCGAGGCAGAATGTTCTGTAAAAATAGAAGTAGGGTTGGGGAAATCGACAGATGAGTAAATGTATCTCTGAGAGTGATGGATTTGTGTAGACTTTTATTAATAATTAGGTATTAATGAAAGAGGCAAAGATGTCAGCATAAAGTTTGTTAACACAAACATGGTTGAGTGTGTAAGTAGAACCACATGAGCCAGGTGATTGGGGTTGAAATAAAATACCTAAAATACTTGTAAAAACTTATATTCACAGGGTCAATAATAAAATGGTACTGGAAGAGTGTGGTTTGAAAGGAAATATAATATGAAAGAGGTTTATGACAATGATTGGTATGGGCATGTTGAAGGTGTGGAACAAATAAATGATAGACAAGTGTGTAGGTCAAAGGGATAGGCCATGTAAGACCTGATTAAAAGTTGCTGAGGAATATGTAAATAATCCAACCTTAAGGTTTTGAAGAATAAAAAGTATGTGTGACTTGGTGATGATGATAAAGTGAAAGGAGTATGCAAGGATAGGAAAGGCTGGAAAAAGTGTGTGGGGAAGTTTAGAGTTTTTTTTTGGGCTATATGCATATGTTCTTGGCTTCCTTGTAAGGGAAAAGCGTGATTAGATATGTATTGGTACCTGATAGTGCAAGTCGTGATATCTACCAATGAATATATAAAAAAAACAAGTACGAGGAAGAGCCAAATAGTTTAAGCAACTAAAATTTTATTCAATAAATATATTTACTTATTAATTGATAAAGCACTTTACTATAATGGGACTTTCCAAAGAAAGTCATAAAAATAATAGAAACAGTAGTTTAAAAAATAATTGGTGGATCCCAAAATAGACGTCAACAATAATAATTTGTAACATTTATTATTTAAAAAGGAATACAAAACTTGCTAAGAGCATATAAAATATTAGTATTAGAACTGAGAAGAAGATTAGCTCATAACAACCAATAAAATTAATGTCATTATTACATAAGAATTTTCTGAAAACAAAGGTAATGAGAGAAGTCCGAATTCCCATAATATAGTCAAAGGGGATAAAAAAAAGTCAATAGGAATTATATAACTGAGTAGAAGTCTAAGATTGTCAGAAGGACACAGCACATCTAGATTTGCACAAGCCTGTTAATGGTAAATACATAGCATCAATTAAAATTCATCAGTGGTGGATCCTCCTTAAAATTAGATCTTTCAAGGACGTGTATAGGGATTACCTATCCTACACTAAGTTAAGCAGAGAACAAACCTAAACTGCAAGATCTCTCAATTTTAGTCATCTAAAAAACCAGCTTTATTGAGCCCAACCATAAGTTCCCATGAATTAATCTAACCTATGATTACAAGCAACATAGTCTATATGACACCCAATTATGAGCAATGATCAAAGGTCGCTCACAAAAAAAAAAAATCTTACTGTACACAAAAGATGAGCAATAAAGCCTACAATCATTTTTAGGGCCACCAGATAATTCACAATATATATTCGGGTTAAGCCATACTGAATTAAATTTTATCAGTAAACAAGAATAACGGTGTAAAGAGACAACAGTTAACATATATAATTTTAAGGCAATCAATCAATTTTAGAATCAGACATTAAAAGTAAAGAAAAGCTTATTAAGAAAAGTAAGGTATTGAATTTGAAGACGCCAAGCATCTGTAATCACTATGTTGAAAAAATTCAAGAAGAAGAAAGACTTGTCACATGAATTGGTAAAAGAGACGGTAGTTTATTTACCATATGCAAAATTCGACTCAAACATTTCTTGGGATGCACTTCAATATTCCGATCGAAAAATGAACGTGCCTTAAGGAAAATGGTCTGGGCCCAATGAATATGTTTTCATTTGAAAATAAGTTTAGTTAACAATGTAGGAATAGTTTATTTTGACAAACAACTTGGCTTGCAGAAATAAATAACAAATACTGATAATGGTTTAGTCCAGGATACGATAGCACCATGTTGGTAATAATTAATTTACTCAGGCAAAGACACTTATACAAAACAACAATTACATTGTATTACTTTATTAATAATGGCATATGATAGACGTTACCAAATAAAAAATTTAATGTCATTTTATTAATAATTTTTTATAAAGTATTTATCAAAACTATTTAGTTTAAATTTTTGCTCATACCACAAATAGAAAATAAAAGTGATTGAAAAAACTAGGGAATAAAAAATTTACTCACGGGTAGTTCCCCTTTAATATGTGGAGAATTTGTAAGACCTGGCCAACAATCTGATTGCTGATAATAGTCCAATTCTTCTTTAAAACCTTCCTCTGATTTGATTAGAAGATCAAATCCAGACTAACAGGAAACAAGAGAGGTTTTAAACCAGAGATTTATAAAGAGAATGTAACAGAAGAGATGTTTATATCAAACATGTTTAAAAACAATAGACTTCAGGTAAACATGTTTAAAATCATATGAGATAAAGAGAACATGTTTTAAAACAATATGTTATATTAAGCCCATTTTAGAACAAAAAATAATATTGGAAAAAATTCAAAACATGGTGTGCTGCATTAAACAGGATTATTACACAACCATTTCTAGATTACATTGTTGACTTAACACAAAATTAACTGCACACCTACACTATTTAAGCCATCCATCTCACAATAACTGGATTGAGAGGGGGTTGAGGTTTCTGCTTCTCTTGGGTCCATTGTGGGGATGGTTTTACACATGTGATTTATTGGTGGTTTTACTGCACTCTTTTTAGTCTAATGGTGTTGATATATATTTATAATATCCTCTCGATCACTAATTCTAGTCATGCCATTAATAACCAACATTTTAAACATAATAATAAATATATGCTAAGTACTACAGCTTATTTGTAGATTCTTCCCAAGAGCAAATTTAATAAAACAATGATCACCAAATTACAATAAAATTTAATAATCTTTAAAAAATAAGTTTATGGTATTTGAAAGTTAATTCCATCTCAATTGGTTATAATAAATGTTGAAATACAAGAGACTCGAGATTAATGAATTAGCTTCAGTATAGCTGAATGTTTACTGAATCATTAAAACCAGAAATAACCATATTATCACTCTCTTACTCTCCGACTCCCACATATATAATATCATTGACAACTATTATTAATAATTTAAGAAAAAGTATAACACAAAGTGTTTTTTATATCTATCATAACAAATTGCAATTTATAATTTTTCTTATAGCCCAAACGAGTAATGTGACGTGGTTAAAAATGATTTGAATGAAAAGTTTACTCACAGGAAGTTCCTCTTTAATAGGTGGAAGTGTTATAGGTCCTGTCCAACTATCTGGCTGCTGATAATCTTTGACTTCTTCTTTAAAAACTTCCTCTGATTTTATTGGAAGATCAATTTCAGACTAACAGGAAACAAGATAAGTTTTAAAGAATATAGATTTATATTAAACACAACATGTAAATGCTCATAGGTTTATATTAAACACGTGAAAATGTTTCAAAGAGTAGTGAGATGTACTGAACGTAATTAAAACTTTTGTTATCTTGATTCGGTTTTAAAACAAAATAAAAATAATTTGAAAAAATTATATACATGGGTGTTATATTAAACATGTTTAAGAAATTAACGATTTCTAGAAAACATTAATGCCAAACACAAAATTAACCCTCTCTGATAGCCAAATGGTCTAAAACATTACTGTCGAATTAGAATGTAGCATTAGAATGTACTGCCAATGACAAGGGAAATCAATGTTCGAATCTTGGTCGGGTGTAATGAGGGTGGTTTTTATTAAAAGATATTCCAATCTCTCTCCAAGCAAATGCGGGTAGACTTTCCCTTAATAATAAGATTCCCTCTTCCACTAATCTAAGTCATCAATTTCACAATAACTGGATTTCCTGTAACCGAGGCGGAGAGTTGAGTTTTGTGTGTTGCCTAAGTCCATTGGATGGTAATTTTACTCATGTTATTTATAAATGATTTCCCGTACACTATTTAACAAATGGCGTTGAGATTATCAGGCATATTTTAAATCATCAGCAATATCAAATGTTAATTAAATTGTAGCTAGAACCTGTAATATTAGTAAATGCAGTGTTCATCAAACTATACCTTAATTTCAAACTTCTCATCATGCTTTAGATTATATTCCAGGTCTTCCTCTGGCTCAATCTTCACAGATGTTTCTCCCTCCATCTTGTTAAAGTTGATGTAGTTAAGAACTCACAACGAATTTATCTTGATTTACCTAAAAGACAAGTTGGCTTTGGATAATGATTTGTATTTCACATTGAAATTTAATATATGAATCACAGGGGAATGAAAATTATTTGTAAAGCCATTCACTTTTGATGGACTATATACAGGGACGATATGAGAGCATTGCTTTTTCTTGTATGAGGATATTTAATTTATTTTCACAAAAAAAGGTTCAAATTCAAAATAGCTCATACAATGTTTCATAGATTATTATGGAGTATTTTATTGCACTTAGGATTTATAATTCTAATTATATGGATTGGCTGTAGTTTATTAAACAAAATACTTTCCATATTCGATGTCTTGTAGCTAAAAACTAAATGTTATCAATCGTCAATCGAGCTAAAACAACCGTGGGGACACCGTCTGTTGGCGAATATAGTGCAAACTTCTACGGATCGATTTGTGGGAACTATCCTTAACACCAATGGAGGCCTCTCGGTTGCAAACTGACGCCATGGAGTTTGTATGTGCCAATACTTGAACTTGATTTGCTACATCTTACCTAATGTGTGGACAGAAAGTGAAAAAATTAGAGACACTGAATGGTTAGACAAACATTTATTTAGAGCATTTGAATGGATATCAAATCACACTGAAAAAATATCGTACCATTTTTTGATTCATAATACATTCGCAAGATAAAATTTAATTGAATCTTTTAGTGAATATTACTAGGTTTTGAGCTTTTAATTGAGAATAAGTAAAGTTGTAATACAATTTTTAGCAGACCCTTATCCCTTAGAAAACTATCTTCATACGTCCTTACTATTAAGTTTTTTCTTCTCGAACAAAGAACATTGATACAAGGTGTGTCTTAAACTTTCAACCAGCCATTATTACTGTCCTATTGTAATTGAATAAAGGAAAATAAAATAAACAAAAAATCAAAAAGTCAAGTTATATGTAATATTTTAATCTACTATGTTTAATTAATTAGAAAGACCAATACTTTATCTCAGTTGGTAGAGTGTCTGCCTAATGAGCTAGGAGTCTAGAGTTCGATCCACGGCATGGCCAAAAATTTGTCATTAATGAGAATATGTGTTTAACATTCCACATTGATAAATTAACGCCCGGGGGATGAATGTTGTGGCTGTTTTAGTCTTGAGTTAGATTATAAGTCATCTGAAGGTACAACAGGCCTAGCCTACTGATTTGAATAAAAGGCCTATATGACTTGAATAAAAAAGTGACCCAGGCCATGGGCTGGAAACAGTAATGAATGTAAAATTTGATAAGTTAAAGTCTGTTCAGCGTAGGAATTGTTTTCTGAAAGGCCTTTTTCCCTACCAGAAATCTATTATATAGTATGATATCGGTAGGAAAAAAGACTTTTCAGAGAGTAATTCCTACCGATGAATGGAGTATAGGTGTTTAAACATAATCAAATATTTTACTTGTTGCACTATATCAACTAAAATAAGATTTATTCTGTTACACTTTCCAAACAAAATTAAATATATGTTTGAACAATTTCAATAGCGAAATATAACATTTTATTTTTAAAATTCTAATCTTTTATTTAACAAAATCCAATCTTTTATTTACTTGTTGGTGGATACCGCAAGTTATACATATTCTATTATAGGGATATGATAAAACTTTGCTAGACACTGTGTCACATTTATTTATATTCTATAAAGATTATTTAAAAATCAAGACCTGTTAAAATAATTACAAATGTATTGAATATTTCTAATCAAATTGTAAAATAATTTAATAATGCCTCAATTTCAAGGAAGTGAAAAAAATATTAAATTGTTAATGTGAGTGTCTTGGATAATTTTGATTTTAATAACTTAGAGTAAGAACATTGAATAATTAGTTACTTAGAATAATTACTTTCAATGTTCTTACTCTAAGTTATTAAAATCAAAATTATTCCAAGACACTCACATTAACAATTTAATATTTACTAATTACTTTCAATAGAATAAAATAACTGTTAATTAAACGCGGACTATTTGTAAGAAAAAAACTCACATAAGTATTTCTATACTAATTTAATACATATTATATTTTGCTAATCAATATATTTATGTTTGGATCATAACTTGTCTTAGACAGCATAGAAGATGCACTGTAAGAGGCAAGAGCTGTTGACTTTTCAAAGTTCATTGAGATATGATAATGAACGCCACTGGGGAAATATTAGATACTTTCTTTTTACTCCAACTCCTCTATTTTTTTTAACTGTCCAACTCTGACTCCTTCATAGTTTGTTAAAGTATATTAATTAGTAATAACAAATTTACAACAAGAAATGGTCCAATACAAATTACTTCATGGTAGGCATCTTTGACAGTGTTAATGTATATTCAAGTAATTATGTCAATTAAAATTACAAATCTAGCTCCTAAGAAATAAAAGTAGTGTAAAATAAAAATGATATAGTTACCATATATTGTTGTAATATAAGTTTTAATCTTGAAGCTTAAGTGAGAATCGATATTTTTTACCGACTCTGACTCGAACCCAAATTGTTTCGGACTCTCACTCCACAGCCCTATATATGACGTGTTGGAGCATTATGATTAGTGATTATTATATTTACTAAGAGTGAGCTAATATGTCGTATTTTAAATGTTGACATTGAAAATTAATGTAACGTTAAATAAAAGGTAAAGTACACAACTAGATCTTGTAAGTGAAAATGATTTCTTCAACATTACATTTACAGCGTTGGAAAATTTTAATTCAATGTCAAATTTTTCGTGTCAGCGTTCCACCCAGATCATGTTCACTCTACACCCTGTGGCATGTGTGTGACTTAGAAGGCCCCTCCCTTGTTCTATAAGCTACATCTAGGATAGAGATCGTATATCCTTACGTCCGGGTCCTTTGTGGCTAAACCTAAACCTGGCACGGGTTATCATCAAAACAATATATTTATAGACTTTATAATATATATATGAATATTTCATACCCATCCAAAATGTATTATTGACCCCAGGTTATATACAACTGGCTTAAGACGACACTCTCATAATAAGTTAGATTGTTTGTAACAACGAGATCGGGGTTCAAATCGCGGTTGGTTGTAGTGAAGGGTTTTACGTAAACTGTTTTCCCTCTCCTTCTATACAAATGCGGGTGTACTTACTTCCTAGATATTCGACCATCCTCGTCCATAACACAAAAGTGTAATCAGTATGTATGATTTTAGCCCGAGCAAATAAGATGCAATTGTTAGAATAAAATTAAGTCAAAAATATATTCAATTAATTTCAAGGTGTGTTAGCTTAACATGTGATAGTATGATATATTTAAAATAGGCTTAGTTACTACATAACCTTATTCCCATGTTTATGACAGTCACACAAAGCATACTATCCATCAAGAGAGGTTAAAAGATGTCAGCTTACTGAGTTTTAGAATGGAATTCGTTAAGTACTTATTAAATAACATTCTCTTTTATTGCAATATCTTACATTAAAATTAATCTCACATTTCTTGATATTTATAAGGAAAACGTTCATAGATAATAACTAATAAACCTCCCGGTTTTATGAATAGCTTAGATAATAAAGTAAAACTGGTCAAAATGTTGATTTAGAATGTCTCATACACGTTAGAATAAAAAATTGTTAAAAGTCACTTTAAATCTTTCATAGAAATAGGCTATAAAAACATGATTAATAAATATGAGTAGGTTTTTTCTATAACACAGCTATATTTTATAATATAATAAAAATCTACGCGGACAAAAAGTAACTTAAACATTCTTATCTTCACTAAACTGCTAATAGTTTTACGAATAAAACTAGACTGGAATAACAATAACAAATAATTACCTACCACGACCTATCTAAAGAAAAAACTCGTGAGTCTCTCTAAATTTGTTATGCTCTTCAAATATTAAATCGAGAAGTTTATTTTATTTAAATAAAATATATTGGAATATTGAATGTATTCAATCAAATTAATGAATGATGTCAAAAAGACACATTGCGTTGTATGTGTGTAAGAGAGAAAGAGTTACCCGAAAACTACTTTTATCTTACACAATGTTGTGCTGACGACAGATCAAAAATTTGAGCCACTGATGTCCATCCATTTGTTTTATATTGATTAATTATTTTTACTAAAACTGTCTGTATTAAAAACTGATTAGTACGAGTTAATTTGAAATTTACTTCCAATAAGTCTACGAGTAAAATTTATAATGTAGCAATAAGACCCATTATTTGTACTAATGATTTGAAGGGACCGTTTAATTTAAAATAATAATTGTATAAAATATAAGCTATTTTTACTATAGCGTAAGTATGTACTCACTAGTTTTGATGACTACCGGTGACGACAATGAACTTGAGTCAATTTATATTATTTCTAATTGGTGGTTATCGGCTAGGTCTATCCACAAGCCCCTGTAATTTGTCTCGTGACAATGTGCGTAGTATCATATGTAACTGTTTGTAACTAAAGTATTTTCAGTTATTTTTTCAATTATGTTTATAGTTTCTTGCTCTATACTAAACATTGTTGCATTATATTAGTTTCCTTTTTGTGGTGTTTATTATCAACACTAAAATTTCATTGTTTGTTTTGATAAAACATTAGTCAAGTGCCAATATTTAAAATATAAAAAATACCTAACCAGGAAACATATAAAGGTTAGTCATTCCTAAGCTGTATCACAGTGGAGTTGAGAAAGTTAGAAGTCTTACCATGACTGAATACATTATGGCCCTATCTTATAAGATACACCATAGTGGAAAGAAACGGGAATATTCTCAAAAACGAGTCTGGTGTGGCCCTTCATGTAAAGGTTTCTTGAGATAAAGCTTCCCCTCACTCGAATATCCAGGGACGTGGTTAATGGTCGAGTGTAGTGTTGTAAACATAACCATCCGTAGAAATCAGGCCCTCGTGCTACTTTTGTGAACCTTTATTTGTGCGTGCCGTCAATGGACTAGCAGGACTAGGCTAGTCCCCAGACATTTTTAGTTTATTTATTTTGAGTTAAATTTTAACGGGAAATAAAAGAATAAATTAAAATCTGAGTCTAAATTTGCGTCACAATACTCAACGATATTCTAGCTATTTGTGCGCTGCCCCCCCCCCCCCCCATCCCATCTCTACAATGACAACACACTAAAAATCAGAAGCGCAGTCACAATACTCACTGATATTCCCGCTGCTTGCGTGGAGCCCTTCCCCTCTCCCAACTAACATCGGAAGCTCTCGAGTCTTATCGGCTCTTACCGGGAAGAGGACTAGTTGAAGTAGCCTAGTCCGTCTCTATAATAAGATATATGCTAACACTTGACGTTCTGTCACAGGTAAATGTAATTTTGGTTTGCTTCTTATAAGTGGTAGTGTTATTATTAATTATTATTTATTATCACCGCGTCTTACTACCCGTTCGGGTTGTACGCACTTACGCTAATGTGTAATGGTAGGGTGATTGTGAGATGAAATGGAGGACCTACAGTTTAGCGTGGAATCCGAACCACGGTGGAGACATGGCATTCCCCACATTCACAAGATGTCTTGTCAGAGGTGAAGGAAGGGTTTGGTAATCAGATAAATCTTTGCCGGGACCGAGGATTGAACCCCGGCCGCCAGCACAGAAGTCTGACAACTTACCCCTAGACCACCAGGTCACCTACAAGTGGTAGTGTTGTGGTTGTTAAGCTTATGTAATTGTTCCCATTGATGAAAGAGATCTTGTGAAGTGTTAAAGTGTTTGATTGTCAACTTAGTTTGACAGTGTTTGAAAGTGTGAACTATGGAAGGGGACTCTGGTTTGAAAACTATTCCCTCACAACAAAGCTTGGGGAAGGGACCTGAGACAAGTAGTAGGATTAGTGAAGGTAGTTCAGTGGGATGTAGCATTGAGAAAGCACGATCGGCAGATCACCTTTCTCAATGCTGTGCTCTCGACCGATTATTCACAGTTTCGTTTGGAGCCCTCACTTCTGAAGAAAAGCAGCAAGTAATAATGAAAGGTAGGCCAACTCCAGACATTTCTGCTAAAACAAAAATGAAAGACTATACACGTCATTTCAAAACAGAATATTATACTTCTTCAAAATGATTAGCTACGTGCAAATCAAGAAACAGGCTGTATTGTTGGCCTTGTTCTAAACAAATCAGGGAGTGTGGAATAATAACGGATTTTGTGATATCATCAATTTTCACAAAGCCAAGATGCGCCCTGAAAAGACTCACACAACTATCCGTAATAACTAAATTTAAAACTTTCGGAAAAACCAGAATAGATTTTCAACTGATTGACCAAAAAAAGTAACTAATGAAACGATTAATTGATGTGTGCTGTTTTTTTTTTTTGCTAAGCAAGAGCTGTCATTCATAGGTCACGACGAACGGGAAGATTCCCTTAACCGGGGAAACTACATTGAACTAATGCAGTTACTTTCTAAATACACGATAGTAAATTGTATTTTGATCTCCAGAGTAGGGGAGCGTTTATAGGAACCTTCAACAAAATTCAAAACGACATAATTGAATGTGCTGGTGATGCAATTTTGGGTAAGATTAAGTCGGAAATAAATGATGCATTTTTTTAGCAATAATGTTGGATGAAACTACGGACATTGCAAAGCTCTCTCAACTTTCGACAGTCCTTCGATATGTGAAAGATGGCCAAATATATGAGAGATTTATTGGTTTTTTAGATGTCAGCAGTGATCGCACTGCAATTATTTTATGTGAGCATGTTTTTCGAATCCTTTCGAGTTTCAATTGTGAGCAAAAACTTGTAGCACAATCGTATGACGGAGCTGCTACATTTTCTGGACATATAAATGGTGTACAAACGCTTGTGAAAAAGAGGTGCCCAGGTGCATTCTTCATCCACTGTTATGCTCACAAACTCAATCTAGTTCTTTCACAGTCTGTGAATCATATAACAGAATTCAAGGTATTTTTTAAGACATTGAATGGCATTCCGAATTTCTTTTCACATTCATCTAAACGCATTAACGCTATTAATCAATCTGAGATAAAGAAGCGGTTTCCAACAGTTGTCAGTACAAGGTGGAATTATAATTACAGAATTGTGAACACTGTGAATGAAAATAAAATAGAACTCGTACAGTTTTTTGAGAATATTGCTGAGAATCCAGATAGTTGGGATACTGATTCTTTCGTGACTGCTAAAGGGTATGCGTCATCATTGAGAGATTTCGATTTCGCCTTTTCTAATGAAGGTTTTCAGCAACATTTTTTCTCTCACCGACACATTATTCAAAATTCTTCAAACCAAAATTTTCGATGTGAAATACTGCATCGAAGGCAGGCCAGGAAAGGGATGCGCGAAGTAAATAACAAAAGTTTGCTATTGAGAGAAGAAGTTATGAAAGTAATTAAATGAGGAAGATTGGTGGATTGATAGAGGAACCAAATAAGCCATTTTATCAAATTAAAAATATATATAAAAAAACACGTAAATAATTATTTGAAAAATAAAATAAAATCAATTTTTTGTTGTCAAATATACGCGGAAAACTTTTTTTTTTATTCTTTCTCACTTAATGGGTAGTTGGACAGGCTATTGAGGGCCGTAATTTCAAGTCAGTTTGAACACTACGGCACCAATGATTCACATCTCATGGGAATATAATTACCTCAGCTAATTAATATATAAAGAATTAGATATAAGAATTAAGAGGCCGTTGACTTCGATTATAATGAGTTTATTTTTATTACTGTATTCACCACCTATTCAGTTTATACACATATATAATGATTACTTTGATCGTGTTAGGATGAAGAAAGAAATATTTCAGAGGTAATCTACTAGCATTCACGTGGAAGGAGAATGGTTAATTTCCCTAGAGGCTCTTATATAGTTATATGAGCGTCATATCAACAATATATAAAACTAATTTTAGGGTGTGGTGAGTTCATTCATCTCTATAATATAACTGGATGGACATCTGTGGCTGAAATTTTCGAGCTGTGGTATGCATACGATTGTGTAAGAGAGAAGAAATTTTCTTTCCTACACCCATACAAGGCAATGTGGTATTTTGACATCACTCACTAATTTTATTGAATATATGAGACACATCAATATGTGATTCATTAAATGAAATAAATATGTTAGTAAAAGCGGTTAAGAGCATAGCGAAGTTCGAAACTGGTTAGTTTTTTCCTTTAAATAAGTTGATGTATCCTAATATATAGGATTATTTTTGAAGGAGTCTCGCTTTTAAGGCTTTATCTAGTACCAGAATCCTAACCTATAGTTGTGTTTAGTTAGGATGAAAGACCTTCCAAAAGGAAATTTCTACTTTCGTTCTAAATGGACATTTATCCTACTAAAATATTATATGTATGATAATATTCTGGTACGAAATAAAGCCTTACAGTTTGGGATTATTTACTAAAATCAGGTTTTAGTAGATGCCATACTTCCTACAAGCCTATAACATAAATTATCATTTGAATATAAAACTTCTGCACAAAGTATGTCATTAAAATAAATGTAATACAGTTTTAGCTAACCTGTTTTTATAGTTATTGATCATTCAACATAATATGTTTTCTGAAAGCAATAAACAAGATATGAGCAAACTTTAAAAACAAATGGTACTATAATAATACTTACTCAAAGCCTAAAACCCAAGTGATAGTTTGAATGTATGGCAATTACACAAAGTTTGTTATTCAAACAAATGTTATCAAGTTTTAAGATAACTTATTCATTATATTTATCGAACTTTCAATATAATATGGTTTCTGAAACCAATATACAAGCTATATATACAAATTTAAACATAACTGTATTTTTGGAAGACTATAAAACACATTGTTGATAGCTACTACATCATACATTTTCCTCCATTTAATGCCAGTTTAGGGCACCCTTTTTCTTTACATAGTTTAATGTAATGAGTCCCTCCATGTTTGATCTATTTACCTCCCTTCTGAGCTTTTTTACTGCACCCTTCTTCTTCACATAGTCTTATAGCCTTCAGAACAAGTTTATCGCACCCATCTTCTTTACATAGTGTTGGAGCATGAGTCCCTCTATGTCTCCAACATTTTCCTAAATTTTGAGCTTTTTTATCGCATCCTTCTTTTTTACATAGTTTCTTGTTCTGTGAACGATTTTATTCGTATTTGTACAGTATTAACTGTAAAACTGAATCGTATATCGTTTAATGTAAATGTTTCTTCAGGGAAGTGTGTTATTATAATTCACTATTTTCAAACAATAACACCTTTATTTTATAAATAAAACATTGGAAGGATTTACCACAACACACAAGACGGCAAAGTAGCCAATGATTTTGTGTGTGTGGATAGAAGAACATGAGATTTGAAAGTATAACCAACGTGTTACATAAAAGCAGGCCAGTTACCTATGTCCCATACGTTTTATTTTCCTACCCAGTTTTTGGCCACTCTTCCCCTTTACAAGGTCTCCAAGCTTAGGTCTCTCCAAATTTAATACTTTTCTTAGAAAATTTTGAACAACATTATTTTCCAGGGTACTTCCATGTTTAAAAAAATTCCCCTCCTTGTAAAGATTGTTTATAGAACCCCTTTCATAATGGTCTCTTGACCTGTAGCCTCAATTATTAGCTCATTCAGAGCACCCTTCTTCTTTACGTGGTTTCTTGACCCCGAGTCAATTTGATACAATTATCTCCTTTCTTTACATAGACGTGTGGCTTGAATCTCTTCATTCTTCATATATTTACCTCCCACCAACTACCGTTTAACGTTAACTTTTGTTATACATGGTTTATAGGCCTGAATCCCTTGATGTTTTTTACATTTACCTTCAAACCTAGCCTGTTTAGCGCACCCTTCTTCCTTACATAGTTGTTTGATCTTAGTCCCTCCATGTTTCATACATCTACCTCCCTTCAAAGGATGTTTAAAGCACCCGTCTGCATTGCATTTTCTTATTCTTAAAATATAGTTACCGCCATGTTTAATACATATACCATCCGTCACAGCCCTTTTAGTGCATCCTTCTTCTTTACATAGTATTATGCTATATGTCTCTCCATGTTTAATACATCTACCTCCATTCTGAACCCATTTAGAGCATCCTTCTACTTTACATAGTTTCCTGTTCTGTGTCCCTCCATGTTTGATACATCTACCTCCCTTCTTAGCCCATTTAGAACAACCTTCTACTTTACATAATTTCTTGTTCTGTGTCCCTCTATGTTTAAAACATTTACCTCCTTTCACAGCCTGTTTAGTGCAAACTTCTTCTTTACATTGTTTCCTGATATTAGTCCCTCCATGTCTAATACATCTACCTCCATTCTGAGTCCATTTAGAGCATCCTTCTACTTTACATAGTTTTTTGTAATTTGTTCCTCCATGTTTGCAACATTTACCTCCTTTCAGAGCCTGTTTAGTGCATTCTTCTACTTTACATAGTTTCTTGTTCATTGTCCCTCCATGTTTCCAACATTTACCTCCTTTCAGAGCCTGTTTAGTGCATCTTTCTACTTTACATAGTTTATTGTTCTGTGTCCCCCGTGTTTGATACATTTACCTCCCTTCTTAGGCCTTTTAGAGCAACCTTTTTCTTTACATAATCTATTGTTGTGTGTTCCTCCATGTTTCATACATCTACCTCTCTTCATAGCTAGTTTAGTGCACCCTTCTATTATAACATATATTCCTAGAAAATGTTATTATTTGGGTACAACTTTTAACTAAACCCTCATTACTTTGAGAACATTTTAATCTTTTAGTTTGAACCGAATCACATATTAATCCATCGTTTTTTGTACGAGAATTACAATATTGTTCTATCGGAATTGATGTGAGGTTTTCTTGAAGTTTCTGTAAGAAAGAAATTAAATACATTGAGTTTGACAATAGTATGTAATTTTTGTTGTTCATTGAAAATTAAATAGTCATTCGGATTAGAAAGAGTACAAATAAATAAAACATATTGGAAAACTTAAAGCACTGTAATGATTTTGTGTATCGGGGCAGAATTTTCTGTAAAAATGGAAGTAGGGTTGGGGAAATCGACAAACGAGTAAATGTATCTCTGAGAGTGATGGATTTGTGTAGACTTTTATTATTAATTAGGTATTAATGAAAGAGGCAAAGATGTCAGCATAACATTTGTTTAACGCCAACATGGTTGTGTGTGTAAGTAGAAACACAAGAGTCATGTGATTGATGTCGGAATGGAATATCTAAAATATTTGTAAAAACTTATATTGACAGGGTCAATAATAAAATGGTACTGGAAGAGTGCAGTTTGAAAGGAAATCATATATGAAAGAGACTTCTGACAATGATTGGTTTGGGCATGTTGAGAAGAAGAATGTGAATCATGTGACGGAACAAATATATGAAGAAGAGTGTGTAGATCAAAAAAGAGAGGTCATGTAAGACCTGGTTACATGATGTTGAGGAATATGTAAATAATAATACCTTAAGGTTTTGAAGAATAAAAGAGCATGGATGACTTGGTGGGTGATGTATTATTATTATTATTATTATTATTATTATTTAGCACCGCGTCTTACTACCCGTTCGGGTTATACGCTTAAGTACTAATTACACTAATGGATTAGGAATTGGGAAGGTTGAATTAAAGGAAGTGAACCCGCATTTGCGTGGAGGGAGAGTGGAAAACCATTTAGAAAAAACCACCCCCAGTTCACTCGACCGAGATTCGAACCTCGATCTCCCCGTCCTTAGAAGTCGGGCACAACACGACAAGCGCGTTAGCCAACTACGCGACATAGGCGGGTGGTGGGTGATGTTGATAAAGCGAAGGGAGTATGCAAGGATAGGGAAGGCTGGAGAAAGTTTGTGAAAAAGTACAGAGTTGTTGTTTTTTGAGCGATATGAACATATTCTTGGATACTTCGTGAGGGAAAGGCGTGATTAGATATGTATTGGTAGCTTATAGTGCTTGTCGTTAATCGACCACGGAATGTATAAAAAAAATATGTATGAGGAAAATCACAGATAGTTTAAAAAGTCAAAGATTATTCAATAAATATAATTACTTATTAAGATATCATGCACATTACTATAATGGAACTTTCCCAAAGAAAGTCATAACACTACTAGAAAACGTAATTTCAAAAATACATGGGTGGATCCCATAATAGTGAATCAACAATAATAATATGTAAATTTATTATATAGAAGGAATTCAAAACGTGCTAAGAGAATATAAAATATTAGTAATAGAACTGAGTGAGAATATACATTACAAGATTACCCTCATAAAAACCAATAAAATTAATGTCATTATTACACAAGAATTTACTGAAAACAAAGGTATTGAGAGAAGTCCGAACTCCCATAATATGGTCAAAGTCGATAAAAAGGTGAATACGAATTTTATAACTGACTAAAAGTCTAAGATTGTCAGAAGGACACAGAACATCTAGATGTGTAGACAAACACCCTTGTTAATGGTAAATACATAGCACTCAATTAAAATTCATCAGTGTTAACTCACAAATAGAAAAGCTTACTGTACACAAAAGATTAGCAATAAGCCCTATGACAATTTTTAGGTCCACTAGATAATTCACAATACCTTTTAAAAGAGACAACATTTAATTAATATAATTTTACGGCAATCAATTAATAAATTTCCCAGACATTAGTGTAAAGCGAAGTTTATGGAGAAAAGTTAGGTATTGAATTTGAAGACACCAAGCATCTGTAATCACTATGTTGAAAAAATCCAAGAAGAAGAAAGACTTGTTACATGAATTGGTACAAGACATGTGAGGAAGTTTATTTACCACGTGCAAAAATCGACACAAACATTTCTTGAGATCTACTACAATATTCCGATCGACATTCGAACAAACCTTAAGGAAAATGGTCTGGCCCCAATGAATATGTTTTCATTTGAAAGTAGGTTTAGTTAACAATGTAGGAATAGTTTATTTTACTATTAACTTGGCTTGGAGAAATAAATAGCAAATACTCATTTTAGATATAGTCCAGATAACGATAACACCGTATTAGTGCAAATACTCTTATACAAAACTTCAACAACAATTATAATGCATTAATTTATAAAAATAGCATATAATAGTATCCATCCAAATAAAAAATCATTAATTCCATTTTATGAATAATTCTTTATTAAGTATTCATCAAAACTATTTGCAGTTTAAATTTTTTCCCATAGCGCAATAGGTAATAAAAAGTGATTCAAAAACCAGTGGATAAAAATATTTACTCACAGTTAGTTCCTTTTTAATAGGTAAAAATGTTGTAGGGCCTGGCCAACATTTTGCCTGCTGATAGTGATCCAATTCTTCTTTAAAACCTTCCTCTGATTTTATTGGAAGATTAACTTCAAACTAGCATGAAACAAGAAAGGTTTAAAACATGAGATTATAAAGAGCATGTAACAGAACCAATGTTTATATTAAACATGTTTAAAACAATAGACTTAAGGTAAACATGTTTCAAATAATAGTGTGATATAGTGAACATGTTTTAAAACATTATTTATATATAGCCAATTTTAGAAAGAAAAAAAAAATTGGAAAAAATTCAAAACATGGTGAGCTGAATAAAACTGAATTACAATACAACAATTTCTAGAGAACAATGATGACTTAACACAAAATTAACTGCACTCCTACACCAGTTTATAGCATCCATCTCACAATAACTATATTGAGAGGGGGTTGAGGTTTCTGCTTCTCTTGGGTCCATTGTGGGGTGGTTTTACACATATGAATTATTGATGGTTTCTTGCATTATTTTTAGAATAAAGGTGTTGATATATATTTAATATATCCTTTCGATCACTAATTCTAATCATGCCATTAATAACCAACATTTCAAACATAATAATAAATAAATGCGAAATACTACAGCTTATTTGTTTATTCTTCTCAAGAGCAAAGTTAATAAAACAATAATCACCTTATTACAATAATATTTACTATCCTCTAAAAAAAGATATTTGGTTATTTGAAAGTTAAATCCATATCAATATATCCATCTCATATATGTGACTCTAGATTAATGAATTAGGTTCAGTATAGCTGAATGTTCACTAAAAGAGTCACTAAAACCCGAAATAACTATATTATCTGTTTCCACTCTCTCCCCCTTATATATATATGTATATATATATATACACATATAATATCAATGACATCTATTATTAATAATTTAAGAAAAAGTATAACACAAAAGTAATCTTAGAATTTAAAAAAAAATCACTTCACAATCAGGTGTTTTCTATATCTATCATAACAAGTTACAATTTATAATTTTGCCTACAACCCAAACGAGTAATGTGACGTCGTTAAAAAAAGTTTTGAATGAAAAGTTTACTCACAGGAAGTTCTTCTTTAATAAGTGGAAATTTTAACGGTCCTGTCCAACATTCTGGCTGCTGATAATCTTTGAAATCTTCTTTAAAAACTCCCTCTGATTTTATTGGAAGATCAATCTCAGACTAACAGGAAACAAGAGATGATTTAAAGAATAGAAATGTATACTAAAACACATTAAAGAAAATAGAAACATGCTTTAGAAAATAGAGTTTTATAAAGACCATGTAACAAAACCAATGTTTATATTAATCATCTTTAAAATCAATAGATGAATAACAAACACATTTTAGATCATATAAACAAGCATTAGATCATAGGGATTTTAAAGAGCATGTAAATGAACAGAGGTTTAAGAATACATATTTGGTGAAATGTTTCAAAGTGTAGTGTGATGTACTGAACATAATTCAAACTTTTGTTTTATTGATTCTGTTTTAAAACTAAATAAAAAAATTCTATACATGTTGTGTTATATGAAAGATGTTAAAATATCAATTGCTAGAAAACATTGATGACAAACATATACTTAACCCGGTCTTATAACCATCTGGTCTAAAACATTACTGTCGCATTAGAATGTACTGCCAATGACAGGGAGATCGATGTTCGAATCTCGGTCGAGTATAATGAGGGTGGATTTTAATAAAGTATATTTCAATATCTCTCCAAGCATAGGCGGGTAGACTTTCCCTTAAATATAAGACTTCCTCTTACACTAATCTAAGTAATCAATCTCACAATAACTGGATTGCCTGTGACCGAGGTGGAGGGTTGAGGTTTGTGTCTCATCCGAGTCAATTGGTTGGTAGTTTTACTCATGTGATTTATTAGTGGTTTACCATAACCTCTTTGGACGAGTGGCGTTGAGATTATCAGGCCGATTTTAAATCATCAGCTATATTAAACTGAAATAAACTGTAGCTAGAACCTGTAATATTAGTAAATGCAGTGTTCATCAAACTATACCTTAATTTCAAACTTCTCATCATGCTTTAGATTATATTCCAGATCATCCTCTGGTTCAATCTTCACATATATCTCTCCCTCCATCTTTTGTAAAGTTGATGTAGTTAAGAACTCACAATGAATTTATCTTGATTTACCTAAAAGACAAGTTGGATTTGTATAAAGATTTGTATTCCACATTGAAATTTAATATTAATGAATCACAGGGGAATGAAAATTATTTGCAAAGCCTTTCACATTTGGTGGACTATACATTGGGACGATATGAGAGCGTTTCTTTTGCTTAAATGAGGATATTTATTTATTGTCACAAAAATGGGCTCAAATTCAAAATGGCTCATTCATAGTTTCAAAGATCAATACGGCATATTTTATGCAACTTGGTATTTATAGATCTAATTATATGTATTGATCATAGTTTATTAAATAAAATACTTTCCATATTCCATCGCATCCATCATCAATCGAGCTAAAACAATCGTGTGGACACCATCTGTTGGCGAATACAGTGCAAACTCCTGCAGATCAATTTGTGGGCACTATCCTTACCACCAATGGCAGCTGTTTGGTTGCGGACTGACGTCATCAAGTTTGTATGACATTGAATCTTTTCGTGGAATTTATTTTGTTTTGAGCTTTGAATATATATTAAGTAAATTTGTAATGACTATTTTTAGCAGACCCTTGTCCTTTAGAAAACTATCTTAATACACCCTTGCTATTAAGTTTTTTCCTCTCGAACAAAGAACAATGATACTGGATGTGTTTTAAACTCTAAACCAGACATTATAAAGCTCCTATTGTAATCAAATAAAGGAGAATAAAAGAAACTAAACATTTAAAAGCCAAGTTATAAGTAATTTTTTAATCTCCAATGTTTAATAAATCAGAAAGACCGATAGTTTACCTCAGTTGGTAGAGTGTCCACCTAATGAGCTAAAGGTCACAGGTTCGATTCCCGGCATGGCCGAAACTTTGTTATTGATAAGAATATGTGTTTACTCTCCCACATTGATAAATTAACGCCCGGGTGCTGAATGTTGTGCCTGTTTTAGTTATGAGTTAGATTATAAGTCATCTGAAGATACGACAAGCCTAGCCTACTGATTTGAATAAATATTGATCCAGGCCATGGGCTTGAAACTGTAATGGATGCAAAATTTGATAAGTTAGATGTTAAACATGACCAAATATTTTACTTGTTGTACTAGTATATCAATTAAAATAAAATATATTCTGTTACACTTCCCAACCAAAATCCAATCTTTTATTTACCAAAAATCAGGGTGTATCTACTAAGAGAGTAATTTCTTCAAGACGTGGATTTTAAATTATCGCTATTGAGAGAACCGAGTTGTAATTGGATTATATGCGTAAACAATTGATTGAAACTCACTTCGGTAGCACCACAGTTCAAGTTGACGGTATTAAACCTTTAATGCTCATGTATCCCTAGATTTAATTCCTCCACAACTTCATACCCCTAAGTTGTTGGTGGATACAGCAAGTTATACATATTCTATTATAGAGATATGATAAAACTTCGCTAGACACTGTGTCACATTTTATTTATATTCTATAAAGATTATTTAAAAATCAAGACGTGTTAAAATAATCACAAATGTATTGAATATTTCAAATAAAATTATAAATAATTTAATAATTCTTCAATTTCAAGGAAGTAAAATATATTGCATTTTTAATGTGGCTTGGATAATAGGCTAATAATTTTAATAACTTAGAGTAAGAACATTGAAAATAACTAACACCTTCAGTGGAAAAAAAGTCTGTAAATTAAACAAGAAATATTTGTTAATAAAAACTCACATAACTATTTCTATATTTATTTAATATATGTTGTAATTTGCTAATCAATAAATTTATGTTTGTATCATAGCTAGTATTAGACAGCATACAAGATTCACTGCAAGAGCAAAGAGCTGTTGACTTTTCAAAGTGTATTATGGCATGATCATGAACAACATGACTGTCGAATTATTTTTGACGTTCTTTTTACTCTAACTACTCTTTTTTTAAAATGTCCAACTCTGACTCCTTCATAAATTGTTAAAGTATATTAATTAATAATAACAAATTTACAACAAGAAATCTTGCATTACAAATGACTTCATGGGAGGTTTATTTGACATTGTGAATGTATAATCGAGTAACTATGTCAATTAAAATTACAAATATAGGTCCTGAGTAATAAAAGTAGTATAGCATAAAAATGATATAGTTACCATATCTTGTTGTGATATAAGTTTTAATTTTGAAGCTATGAGAGAATCGATATTTTTTACTGACTCTGACTCCACCCTAATTGTTTCGGACTCTCACTCCACAGCCCTATCTATGACGTGTGGAGCATTATGATTAGTGATTATTATATTTACTAAGAGCGAGCTAATATGTCGTATTTTAAATGTAGACATTGAAAATTAATGTAACGTTAAATAAAGAGTAAATTACACAACTAGACCTTGTAAGTGAAAATGATTTCATCAACATTACGTTTACTGCGTTGGAAAAGTTTAATTTAATGTCTAATTTTCATGTCAGCGTTCCACCCAGATCGTGTTCACGTGACACCCGGTGGCATGTGTGTGACTTAGAAGGCTCCTACGTTGTTCTAAAAGCTACAACTAGGAGTGAGATCGTATGTCCTTATGTTCGGGTCTTTTGTGACTAAACCTAAACTTGGAAACTGTTTTCCCTCTCCTTCTATACAAATGCGGGTGTACTTACTTCCTAGATATTCGACCATCCTCGTCCATAACACAAAAGTGTAATCAGTATGTATGATTTTAGCCCGAGCAAATAAGATGCAATTGTTAGAATAAAATTAAGTCAAAAATATATTCAATTAATTTCCAGGTGTGTTAGTTTAACAGGTGATAGTATGATATATTTAAAATAGGCTTAGTTACTACATAACCTTATTCCCATGTTTATGACAGTCACACAAAGCATACTATCCACCAAGAGAGGTTAAAAGATGCCAGCTTACTGAGTTTTAGAATGGAATTCGTTAAGTACTTATTAAATAACATTCTCTTTAATTGCAATATCTTACATTAAAATTAATCTCACATTTCTTGATATTTTTAATGAAAACGTTCATAGATAATAACTAATAAACCTCCCGGTTTTATGAATAGCTTAGATAATAAAGTAAAACTGGTGAAAATGTTGATTTAGAATGTCTCATACACGTTAGAATAAAAAATTGTGAAAGTCACTTTCAATCTTTCATAGAAATATGTTATAAAAACTAGATTAATAAATATGAGTAGGTTTTTTCTATAACACAGCTATATTTTATAATATATTAAAAATCTACGCGGACAAAAAGTAACTTAAACATTCTGATCTTCACTAAACTGTTAATAGTTTTACGAATAAAACTAAAATGGAATAACAATAACAAATAATTACCTACCATGACCTATCTAAAGAAAAAACTCTTGAGTCTCTCTAAATTGGTTATGCTCTTCAAATATTAAATCGAGAAGTTTATTTTATTTAAATAAAATATATTGAAATATCGAATGTATTCAATCAAATTAATGAATGATGTCAAAAAGACACATTGCGTTGTATGTGTGTAAGAGAGAAAGAGTTACCCGAAAACTACTTTTATCTTACACAATGTTGTAATGACGACACATCAAAAATTTTAGCCACTGATGTCCATCCATTTGTCTTATATTGATTAATTATTCTTACTAAAATTGTCTGTATTAAAAACTGATTGGTATGAGTTAATTTGAAATTTTCTTCCAATAAGTCTACGAGTAAAATTTATAATGTATCAACAAGACCCATCATTTGTACTAATGATTTGAAGGGACCGTTTAATTTAAAATAATAATTGTATAAAATATAAGTAATTTTTACTAAAGCGTAAGTATGCACTTACTAGTTTTGATGACTACCGGTGACGACAATGAACTTGGGTCAATTTATATTATTTCTCATTGGTGGTTATCGACTAGGTCTATTCACAAGCACCTGTAATTTGTCTCGTGACAAAGTGCGTAGTATCATATGAACCTATTTCAGGAAACATTAGGAGGATGGCCATTCCTAAGCTGTATCACAGTGGAGTTGAGAAAGTTAGAAGTCTTACCATGTCTGATTACATTATGGCCCTATCTTATAAGATACACCATAGTGGAAAGAAACGGGAATATTCCCAAAAACGAGTCTGGTGTTGGCCTTCATGTAAAGGTTTCTTGAGGTAAAGCTTCCCCTCACTCGAATATCCTGTGATGGGGTGAAGGGTTTGGAGGGGTTAAAGGGAGGAAATTTACCATAGAAGGTAGAAAGGGAGTAGAAAAAGAAAAGGAAAAAGGAGTAGAAGATATTTGGAACGTGAAACGTCCTCACGTTGGCAAAAAAGAGAATACGAATCAGGTGATGACTAAGAACAGACTGGATGCACTTGGCGTGTGTGAGGTGAGATGGGGTGAAAGTGGAAATTGCAGAGAAGCAGTGGCGTCATTTAGGGGGGCAGAGTCTGTCAACCCCCTCACCCAAATTTAAGATTTATTTTATAAAATATAATAATTGAGAAAAATGCAAGAGCTGAACTTTTAATATTAAGATATTATACTTTTATAAATGTTTAAGAAATAAAATACGATATTTGTTGGACCTAAATTTGCCGTTAGAAACGCACATGACAATTCAGGAAGTTGCTTGAGGACGCCTTTCGCTTTTAGGAATGGAAAAGTGCTTAAAATGATGACGTCTCCTGGCAACCAATCAGAATGTGGCTACATCCACTCATTTTCACGACAACGACTCACAAATTACGACGCCATTTTTCTAAACACACAGCACGTGATTATCACAGTCGGTGGACATTCAATATTCTCAGTGCTTAGTCAGTTTGTGCTTTTAAGTTAAAGTGATTTTAGTTACGTCGTATATTTAAGAAATACTCTACCGTTTCAATCGTCATTGTTTAACTATATAGTGATTTTCAGTTAAATGTTTACCTAATTTTGGAACCCTCATTCAAAATGAAGAGGAACCATAAACTTATCATGGCTTTTTTTATTATAAGATTTCTTCCCCTTCTGAGGCCAATTTGTGTGTCTCGCTCTCTCTTAATGGTTGAGTGTGGTGTTTTAAACATAACCGTCTATTGAAATCAGGCCCGCGTGTTACTTGTGTTTATGCCTACGTTAGTACGTTGTGCACGTTAGTACGTTTTAAGTTATAGTAGTATATTAAGTCCATAAGACAAAACATTTAGTGCGTTACAAATTTTGAATTATTAAGAAAAATCACCGAATAATAAGCGTGATAAACAATTATTATGATTCGTTGCCGATGCACAAATAATAGCTCTATTATAATCCATTGGTACCAGCATTGATACACCTATAGACAATATCTTTTAGTAAATATAGCTGCTACAAAAACCCACACAAATCAATCTCTACACCATAAACTGAAAATGTGTCATACTATCTCGCACACTTAAATCGTGGGCACACTGGGCAGTGACCAGGGGCCCTATTCTGGGGTGCTTTCATATTGTTTGTTATGTTCCATATTGAACGTATACATTTTTAATCCTGTGGGTAGGTAGGGCTGGTAGTCTCAAAGCATTGTTTCCAGGTTCCTACAATGCTGTTAAGTAGGTCCTGCAGTATGGGTATCATTTTATTAACTATTTGGTGTAAAAATATTATTTTAAAACGGTTCATAAAATTATTGTGTTGAAACATATTATATTTAATGATACTTTCATTTATTTATTTTATAATATGTTTATTATTTCCTCTTCTTTAAAAGAGGCATTTTCAAATTAAAGCTAATGAAGACATATTTGAAATTTTCTATGACATAATAGGCATAATTAATTATACGACTAGCCACTATTTCTATTGAGAATAATATCGGTCGTCAGCTAAACATCGGCAGCATAATAGATTACTTCATATTAAGAAGTTAGATTATGAAATTGAAAAATGTTGAAACGCATTAAAATATTATTGAGGGAATTGGTATGAGCCAATTAATGTGGTTACCGTATTTGAATATGTTATAATATGTTATTCTAGTAAATCTTTAGACATATGCTATTTAATGACTCTTCAAATTTGTTAAATACTGTATTGTCCTTTGACTGCTTGTTAAGTACTATACAACCACTCTTCTAAATAATTTATCAAATTTCTTAAAACATTGTAATAAAAGTGTTAAAACTATGTTATCTTTATTATAAAATACATACTATATGCCTAATGCATTGTCTATGAGTAATTTATTCATCCAATCCCAAAATAATATGTAAATCAATGGTCTCATTTTTTAAAAAAATAGGTCAAGCTCACACTTTCGTTTTATTTTAATTACCATTTAAGAGATAGCTACCCTAATCTATTTTGGTTTAGTCTCATTCATACTATTATCTAATTTAGTACGTGATTGATTTGTCTAATCTTTTATAAAAATAAATCTATCCAAAAAAATTTTACAGTTCGCAGGGGAACTTAAATGAAACCAGAACTTATAAAAATATCCATTTGGATATTTCTTTTTGGCAGAAGTGGCGTCTATGGTTTACCTAAAAAAATATTTTCAAAAAAGAACTTTTAAAATGCGTTAGCTATTCTGGAATCAAGTTGGTCAGCCGCATGAAAAAATGATCGTTCATGAAGGCATATATATCAATTCAAGGCGGTTGTGTTATTATATTAAACTGTTTAGAAACTAAATCTTTTTATTTTGTGACTGATATTTTGTATGTTTCTAACTCTAAGTTTTAAACATTTATAGTATTTTTACCTCTCTTCTTAGCAACATTGAAGTCACTGGTCTCAAACTCAAATTGGTTGAAAGGTCAGATTCGCAAATTCAGAGTGTGTTGTGGGCTATAACCAAAAATATATGTTTCTTTAGTTTTATTTTAAGCCTTTTTCTCCCCGGGTCCTACTACTACTACTACTACTACTACAACACCACACACACATATATAAATATATATATATTACATTGTTCATATGAGTCACTCTGCAATTTTCTTGTTTATGTATTGGGTAGTTTGTACGTCCTCCCTCTGTCCCTTAAGGAGGCAGTATGGGTACAAATCCTGTGCCACCCTACTATTGGAGTTTAGCTTCCCCACTTTTAACATAAAATAACTTTTTTTTTCTGTTTCATATCCAAAATCTATCATAGACTCCCCCTTGGTTACGAGTAAGGTCACTTCAAAGTCTGATATCTACATAAGCAAAGCTAGAGAAAATAGGTATCCTGTGCCCCCTTGTCTAACCCCCCTTTGCCCCACCCCGCCCCCGTTTCAAATTTAGTGCAAATGAGGGCGTTTTTATCTCACCATTTGAGTTACGTCCAACGAACCTATTATGTCAGATTATGAGTTAGAGATAAAAAGACATCGTTCAGAACAGTTAGAAGGCACAGTAGATAGCGAGGGAAATAAGGAAGATGGTGTTAAATTACCACTTTTAGAAATGAGGTCTTATAACCTGCACCCTTTGCTTCCTCTAAAATTCAAATTAAAGTAGCGGGAGAATGTTAACAAAATCTTGCTGTTTGAGACGGTCAGTCAAGTTTTGCCTTGTTTAACTTCCTTCTTGAAGTAACGAGAGTAAATAAACTTAAACTAGTGGGAGAAACTGAATTTTTTATTATATATATTGGTAAAACTTCGGGAGTTTTTGACCCACATATTTTTACAAGGTATTCGGTCAGGTTTCTCGTGGGTTGAAGTTAAGGATCAGGTTCTTGAGTCACTGATTACTAAGAGAGAAAAGGATAAGTTATGTAGGGATTTCATGCACCGATTTCTGTTCCCACAAGAATCTTTTAGACTATTGATTCTGGCCATATCAAAGCTGCAGAAATATTAAACCTGCGTTTCACAGAGAGAGAGGGAGAGAGATATAGTGGAAGTAATTTTGGAGGATGTTTTCACCCTTACCCGTAAACAATTTCTATTTTCGTTCAACTTTAGCACCCTTTCAGAACCTTATTGTTTAGCATCTAATATTGAAGGCTCAATGCGGCCAATCTTGAGGCCCATCCAGCAAGTTCGTATAATAGAAACACTCCTTCTGCATCCGCACGCAACCTCCCATTTACAGGAACCTGACCCATTAGACCTCAACCAATGTAAGACAGGTATTGCCCTCTAGTAAACCGAGCACTCTTCCTGATAGATCTAAAGTTAGATGTTTTCGTTGCCTCCAACTCGACCAATACCAACACCAATCACCTGCGGGAAACTTGTAGCCACAAAGTGCTGATGGTAGTTCCGCTCCACGTGAGGGTAATGGATGTAAGTATCCCCTTCCACCCATTATTCAGTTTGAGATGGGTTCTAAAGTATGTAACAAGTTATTTGACACTGGTTCATTTATCATTTATGAATTTCTTGAAAAAATTGGAAAAGGTTATGAACGTTCCGTTTGTAGTGGTAAACGGAAATATGTTAGTTGTTGATAAACAAATTTCCCCATTTTAAAAATTGATGGGTTTTCTTGGAAGCGAGATTTGTTTTGTGCCACCTTCACCCTGTACGATGTGATTTTGTGGAACGACTTTCTTTTGCATAATGGGGCCATCTTGAACATGATACGTAGAGAAGTGGTTTATGTTTTTTCACCCAGAGTTTGTATATCCTTCAATTATGTCCCCAATACCGCTTCACCGTCACCAAAGATGTTCCCTGACGGTTTCACTATTAGGTTAGGGAGATGTGACGTTTTCCCGTACGAAATTGTTATTTAGAATAATATCCCAGTTAGATCTGGTCCATACTCTTGTGCTCCCCCGAAGATGAAGATCTTTAAAGAACTGTTTAAAGAGTTGGAGAAAAAAAAAGTGTAATTCACCCTCTAAGTCACCTTATGCTAGCCCGGCATAAAAAGGCGAGGGACACCACTTTGACTTCGATTACCAAAAGATAACTTAAAATATAATAATTGACCCTTATCTCATGTCTAGCGCGGAGTCTACCTTCAGACACCTATGTAGAGCTAGAGTGTTTATTGTTATTGATCTCAATGCTATTTTCTTGCAGTGCTCTTTGTCTGAATCTTCCAAGTAATATACGGCCTTTGTAACGTCATGAGAGCAGTAGTTCAATCGTGTACCGCCTGGGTAGGAGAATAAGCACTGTGTCGTGCTCTCGACCATGTTCTGGCAGATCTTAAATTTAAATATGTCTTAAATTATCTTGACATCTGTGCTTACAGTGATATTCTTGAGGAATTCGTTGTTAATTTTCAAAACGTCCTAGGTAGATTGCGTTAACTGTTTGACTCTGAATACTTATAAGATCACTTGGGCTAAACTATCCATAAAATATATAGGTTATGTAATGTCTTCTGGACATATAATAATAGTCCTTGAACTTATCAAACCTATTATCGATAACCCTCTTTCCAAGGATCTTAAAGACGTCATGAGTTTTATTGGTATGTGTGCCAATTATTGTTGATTCATACAGATGTTTTTGGAGATTGCCGCTCCTCTGAACTGTTTATTATGAGCATTTATATATTTTAAAGAAATTATATGAAACTCTGACGATTGTTGTAGTTTAACTTAAGATTATCAAGTATTACTTTTGATTGCATTGTTAATTATATATATATTATTTAGTTAATTAAATTATATTCTCATAGTTCTCCTCTGATTTATCTTTCTGTCATCTCACCAAAAAGAGGTACCGATGTTAATGAAAATTTACCTCTTGTCAGTTAAGTGCTATTTTTTTTATGGATACAGTATATGGTGTATGAAGCCATCCGGTTGAAGAAAATTCACAGACCCATATATATGGTGCAATGTTCATATTGGACACACTGCAATTTTCTTCTTTATGTTCTTGGTTAGTTTGTAGTCCTCCCCATGTCCCTTAAGGACGCAGTATGGCTACAGTATAAACATTATTACTGGATAATTAAAATAAATTAATATTCCAATAAAATAACTACATTATATCAAGATGTAAATGTGGATCAGTGACTTTTTTATGCATTTATTTATATTACGTAAATAAAATAACATACATGAAAATTATTTACGCGAAAGAAAGTATAGTTTTAAATTTTAAACGTATTAAAAATAATGTAACACCAAAATTATATGCCAATCATCCCCTATAATCTAATTCATTTGGTCCTGATTGTGCTCCAGTTAATTAGAATAATTTCTGCTTAATCATTATTATTATTATTATTATTATTAGCACCGCGTCTTACTACCCGTTCGGGTTATACGCACTTACGCTAATGTGTAATGGTAGGGTGATTGTGAGATGAAATGAAGGACCTACAGTTTAACGTGGAATCCGAACCACGGTGGAGACCTGGCATTCCTCACATTCACAAGATGTCTTGTCAGAGGGGAAGGAAGGTTTGGTAATCAGATAAATCTTTGCCGGACCAAGGATTGAACCCCAGGCCGCCAGCATAGAAGTCTGACACCTTACCCCTAGACCACCAGGTCACCCTGCTTAATCAGATCGTTTATTTGCAGTACCTACCAATTTCTACGGTATTAATTTCAATGTCTCTGTTCCAATTTATCATTAAGCTGTTTTTTGTTTACTTAATTGCAGAAAATAATCACCAAAAATTAAAAAGTTATTACAAAAATTAATAGCTTTTCAGAACAATAGCATCTTGATTTGAATTAGTTGTTACCAAAATATATCAAGTAATCTGATACTCCAACATTGCTATATTTAGTTTTTAAAATAAGAATTACACTGCAGTTTTGCTAGTTACATATTGTTTTCCTTCACATTTTTCACTCTTATGTCAAAAGTTTTACCTACTAATATAAAGTCTGAATCAACTATTCGAACATCTATAAAGCTAGCTCATTTTTATAAATATAGTAATTTTTGTATACAAATAAATAATTTCAAAATTATTTTGACATAAATATTTACTCTTTTACTTTTCATGAAAAAACAGAAAATTCTAATAAATTTACAGCTTTCCCTTAGATAGAAGCTTTCTCTCAAACGAAGATAATGATCTAAAAACACACTTGAAGAATGGAGACCCAGAAAATACTTACAATATTATTACAGACGTTGCATCGGTGTGAAGAGTGTTAGCTCCTGCCGGAAGATAAAGGTTGATGTCAAGCATATTGTCAATAAATATTACGGCTTTAACCATGCAAAACAATACAACCAAAAACATTTGAAGGATTTAAAACAAAAAGTAAGACGGCAAAGTGGTCAATTTTTTTCTTGTGCATATAAGAGTATGAGTTATACATACAAGAAGGCCAGACAGTTGTGTCCAAAAGGTTTTTTTTTACATAAGAGTTATGCCATCCTTCTTCTTTAAAAGCTCTCCAGCCTTATGTCCATGTTTAGTAAATTTAGCTCTATTGTTAGATAATTTTGAACAGCATTTGTTTTGGACTATCTCCTGTCTGGAGCACTTCGAAGATTAAAAAATTCACCTTCTTGTAAAGCTTGTTTATAGGACAACTATCTTAATGATCTATTTACCTATGGTCTCAAAGTTTGATACTATTTCCTCGTTTTTTAGTTCATTTAGAGCACCTTTATTCTTAACATGGTTTCTTGGCCTGGGTCAGTTTGATACCATTACCTCCTTTATGAAACTTTAAATAGATGTATGGCTTTAATCGCTTCATTATTTATTCATTTACCTCCCTCCAAAGCCAGTTTAGACCTACATTCTTATTTACATAGTTTGTTGATCTGAGTTCCTCCATGAATTCTACATTTACCCGCCAACTTAGCCTGTTTAGCGCATCCTTCTTCATTACATGGTTTTTTGGTACGAGTCCCTCCATGTTTTTTACATTTACCTCCCAACTTAGACTGGTTAGCGCATCCTTCTTCATTACATGGTTTTATGGTCCGAGTTCCTCCATGTTTTATACATTTACCTCCTTTCTTTGCAATTTTGTCACACTGTTCTTCTTTACAATGTTTCATAATACGAGTCCCTCCATGTTTTATACATTTACCTCCTTTCTGAGCCCTTTTGTCACACCCTGCTACATTACAATGTTTTCTGTAATAGGTTCCTCCATGTTTTATACATTTACGTCCTTTTTCTGCCCTTTTTTCACACCCTTCCTCTTTACAATGTTTTATGCTACAGGTCCCTCCATGTTTTATACATTTACCTCCTTTCTTAGGCCTTTTGTCACACCCTTCTTCATTACAATGTTTTATGAAATAGGTCCCTCCATGTTTTATACATTTACCTCCTTTCTCTGCCCTTTTTTCACACCCTGCTACATTACAATGTTTTCTGTAATAGGTTCCTCCATGTTTTATACATTTACGTCCTTTCTCTGCCCTTTTTTCACACCCTTCTTCTTTACAGTGTTTTCTGCTATGTGTCCCACCATGTTTTATACATTTACCTCCTTTCTCTGCCCTTTTGTCACACCATTCTTCTTTACAACGTTTTCTTGTGTACATCCCTCCATGTTTTATACATTTACCTCCTTTTTCTGCCCTTTTGTCACACCCTTCTTCTTTACAATGATTTATTTTACAGGTCCCTCCATGTTTTATACATCTACCTCCTTTCTGAGCCCATTTTGAACATCCTTCAAATTTACATAGTTTAATGTAACGAGTCCCTCCATGTTTCAAATATTTACCTCCCTTCAAAGGATGTTTAAAGCACCCTTCTACATTGAATGGCATTATAATACGAATTTCTCCATGTTTAATACACCTACCTCCCTTCTTAGCTTTTTTATCACACTCTTTTTCATTACATTGTCTTTTGGCCTGCGTTCCACCATGTTTAACACATTTACTTCCATTTAACGACGGTTTTAAACGCCCTTTTTCTTTACATAGTAATCGGACATAAGAAGCTCCATGACTCTTACATTTTTCTCCCTTTGTTGATTTTTTATCGCAACTTTCTTCTTTGCATAGTTTATTGTTCTGTGTACCTCCATGTTTGATACATGTACTTCCATTTTGAGCCCATTTAGAGCAACCTTTTTCTTTGCATTGTTTATTGTTCTGCGACCCTTCAAATTTGATAGATTTACCTCTCTTCATAGCTAGTTTAGTGCACCCTTTTATTATACATATATTCTTAGAAAATGTTATTATTTGGGTACAACTTTTATTTAAAGCTTCACTATATTTAGAACATTTGACTCTTTTAGTTTGAAACGAATCACTTATTACTCCATTGCTTTTTGTCTGAGAAGTACAAAATTGTTCCATCGGAATTGATAATGTGAGGTTTTCTTGAAGTTTCTGTAAGAAATGAATTAAATTAAATAAGTTTGACAAAAAACATGTAATTTGTTTGGTTCATTGAAAATTAAATAGTCATTCGGATTAGAAAGAGTACAAATATGATTTTGTGTGATGAGGCCGAATTTTCTGTAAAATTGGAAGTAGGGTTGGGGAAATCGATAAACGAGTAAATGTATCTCTGAGAGTGATAAATTTCTGTAGACTTTTATTATTAATTAGGTATTAATGAAAGAGGCAAAGATATCAGCATAACGTTTGTTTAACGCCAACATGGTTGTGTGTGTAAGTAGAAACACAAGAGCCATGTGATTGATGTCGGAATGGAATATCTAAAATATTTGTAAAAACTTATATTTACAGGGTCAATAATAAAATGGTACTGGAAGAGTGTGGTTTGAAAGAAATCATATATGAAAGAGGCTTCTGACGATGATTAGTTTGGGCATGTTGAGAAGAAGAATGTGAATCATGTGACGGAACAAATATATGAAGAAGAGTGTGTAGATAAAAAAAAGAGAGGCCATGTAAGACCTGGTCACATGTTGTTGAGGAATGTGTAAATAATCAAATCTTAAAGTTTTGAAGAATAAAAGAGCATGCATGACTTGGTGATGTTGATAAAACAAAGGGAGTATGCAAGGATAGGGAAGGCTTAAGAAAGTTTGTGAAGAAGTACAGAGTTGTTTTTTTGAGCTATATACACATATTCTTGGTTACCTCATGAGGGAACGGCGTGATTAGATTTGTATTGGTACCTGATAGTGCTTGTTAAGCGTAAATACATAGCACTCAATTAAAATTCATCAGTGGTGGAACAACCCAAAAATTAGTATCATCCAAGAATGCATATAAAGATTACAGTTTGTTCTCTAACTTAAACAGAGAACAAACCTAACCTGCAAGACCTCTCAATTTTAGTCATTTAAAAAAACAGCTTTTTTGAGGTCCAACCATAAGTTACTATGAATTAATCGAGCCTATGATTACAAGCAAAATGGTCTATATGAAACCCAATTATGAGCAATGATCAAAGATAACTCGCGAAGAGAAAATCTTACTGTACATGAACAATAAAACTTATGACAATTTTTAGGACCACCAGATAATTCACAATACCTTTTTAAAAATACATCATTTAATAAATATAATTTTAAGGCAATCAATTAATCAATTTCCCAATCAGACATTAAAAGTAAAGCAAAGTTTATGGAGAAAAGTTAGGTATTGAATTTGAAGACACCAAGCATCTGTAATCACTATGTTGAAAAAATCCAAGAAGAAGAAAGACTTGTTACATGAATTGGTACAAGACATGTGAGGAAGTTTATTTACCACGTGCAAAAATCGACTTAAACATTTCTTGAGATCTACTACAATATTCCGATCGACATTCGAACAAACCTTAAGGAAAATGGTCTGGCCCCAATGAATATGTTTTCATTTGAAAGTAGGTTTAGTTAACAATGTAGGAATAGTTTATTTTACTATTAACTTGGCTTGGAGAAATAAATAGCAAATACTCATTTTGGATATAGTCCAGAATACGATAACACCGTTTTAGTGCAAATACTCTTATACAAAACTTCAACAACAATTATAATGCATTACTTTATAAAAATAGCATATAATAGAATCAATCCAAATAAAAAATTGAATTCCATTTTATGAATATTTTTTTATTAAGTATTCACGAAAACTATTTACAGTTTAAATTTTTTTCCATAGCGCAAATAGGTAATAAAAAGTGATTCAAAACCAGTGGATAAAATATTTACTCACAATTAGTTCCTTTTTAATAGGTAAAAATGTTGTAGGGCCTGGCCAACATTCTGCCTGCTGATAGTGATCCAATTCTTCTTTAAAACCTTCCTCTGATTTTATTGGAAGATTAACTTCAAACTTACAGGAAACAAGAGACGTTTAAAACATGAGATTATAAATATCGTGTAACAGAAACGATGTTTATATTAAACATGTTTAAACACAATAGACTTAAGGTAAACATGTCTCAAATCATAGTGTGATATAGTTAACATGTTTTAAAAGATTATTTTATATTGAGCCAAATTTAGAAAAACAAATATTGAAAAAAATTCAAAACATGGTGAGCTGTATGTAACTGGCTTACAACCCAAAAATTTCTAGAGATCAATGACGACATAACACAATATTAATGCATTCCTACACCAGTATATGCCATCTATCTCACAATTACTAGATTGTGAAGTGATTGAGATTTCTGTTTCTCTTGGGTTCAATGCGGGATGGTTTTATACATGTGATTTACTGATGGTTTTCCTGCAGTCTTTTAGACTAATGGTGTTGATATATATTTAATATATCCTCTCGATCACTAATTCTAGTCATGCCATTAATAACCAACATTTTAAACATAATAATAAATATATGCTAAATACTACAGCTTATTTGTATATTCTTCACAAGAGCAAATTTAATAAAACAATAATCACATAATTACAATAAAATTTAATACCCTCTAAAAAATAGTTAAATGGTTATTTGAAAGTTAAATCCATCTCAATTTGTTATAATAAATGTTGAAATATATGTGACTCTAGATTAATAAATTTAGTTCAGTATGGCTGAATGTTCTAAAAAGAGTCACTAAAACCCGAAATAACAATATTATATGTATCTCACTCTCTCCACCTTTTATATATATATATATATTATATATATATATATATATATATATATATAATATCAATGACATCTATTATTAATAATTTAAGAAAAAGTATAAGACAAATTAAGCTAAAATTTAAAAAAAAAATCACTTCACAATAACATGGTTTTTAGATCTATCATAAAAAATTACAATTTATAACTTTGATTATAGACCAAACTAGTAATGTGATGTGGTTAAAAAAGTTTTTAATTAAAAGTTTACTCACAGGAAGTTCCTCTTTAATAGGTGGAAATGTTATAGGTCCTGTCCAACATTCTGGCTGCTGATAATCTTTGACTTCTTCTTTAAAAGCTTCATCTGATTTTATTGGAAGATCAATTTCAGACTAACAGGAAACAAGTGTTGTTTTAAAGAGTAGAAATGTATACTAAACACATTAAAGAATATAGAAACATGCTCTAGAAAATAGAGTTTTATAAAGACCATGTAACAAAACCTATTTTTATATTAAACATCTTTAAAATCAATAGATGTATAACAAACACATTTTAGATCATATAAACAAGCATTAGATCATAGGGATTTTAAAGAGCATGTAAATGAACAGAGGTTTAAGAATACATATTTGGTGAAATGTTTCTAAGTGTAGTGTGTTGTACTGTTCATAATTCAAACTTTTGTTTTATTGATTCTGTTTTAAAACTAAATAAAACAATTCGGTACATGGTGTGTTATATGAAAGATGTTAATATATCAATTGCTAGAAAACATTGATAACATACATAAATTTAACCCGCTTTGATAGCCATCTGGTCTAAAATATCATTCTCGTATTAGAAAGTAGTGCCAATGACAGGGAGATCGATGTTCGAATCTCGGTCGAGTAAAGTGAGGGTGTATACTAAAGTATATTCCAATATTTCTCCAAGCATAGGCGGGTAGACTTTCTCTTAAATATAAGACTTCCTCTTCCATTAATCTACGTAATCAATCTCACAATAACTGGATTGCCTCGGCCTGAGGTGGAGGGTTGAGGTTTTTGTCTCGCCGAAGTTCATTGGATGGTATTTTAACTCATGTGATTTATAACTGGTTTACCATAACCTCTTTGGACAGATGGCGTTGAGATTATCAGGCAGATTTTAAAACATCAGCTCTATAAAATAATAATTAAACCAAATTATACTGTAGCTAGAACCTGTAATATTAGTAAATGCAGTGTTCACCAAACTATACCGTACCTTAATTTCAAACTTCTCATCATACTTTAGATTATATTCCATGTCTTCCTCTGGTTCAATCTTCACAGATGTCTCTCCCTCCATCTTTTGTAAAGTTGATGTATATATTAATAACTCATAACGAATTTATCTTGATTTCCCTAAAAGACAATTTTGATTTGGATAAAGATGTGTAGCTTACATTGAAATTTAATATTAATAGATCAAAGGGGAATGAAAATTATTTGTAAAACCTTTCACATTTGGTGGACTCTATACAGGGACGATATCAGAGCATTGCTTTTGCTTAAATGAGGAAATTTAGTTTATTGTCACAAAAATGGGCTCATATTCAAAATGGCTCATTCATAGTTTCAAATATCAATACAGCATATTTTATGTCACTTGGGTTTTATAGATCTAATTATATGGATTGGCTGTAGTTTATTAAACAAAATACTTTCAATATTCGATGTCTTGTAGTTAAGAGCTCCATCGCATCAAACATCAATCGAGCTAGAACAACCCTTATAAGATGTACTCGCGTACCCCATATTGAATAAAACTGGTCTAAGATGTCAGTCACACTGTAAAATAAATTTTTTATAACAAAGAAAGGAGAGTTCAAATTCCGATCAGGTGTAATTAGAATTTTTCTTAAACTGTTTACTACTCTCCCTCAAGGCAAATTCGGCTATACCTCCTATCCATTTACTTCATAACCTTACTTACATTTTTCTAACATTCACACAAAGCATAATATACAGTTAGAAAGGTTTTTCTAACATTCACACAAAGCATAATATACAGTTAGAAAGGTTTAGAGATGTCAACTTACTAAACCTAATGATGGAATTCATTAAGTACACTTGATTAAATAACTTACCTTTTACTTCCTCAACAATATCTCAAATTTCATGTTAAACTTGCAACTCTTGACTTTATATGTTACAAAAGTGTGCGGTTTTAAGTGCGTTTTTAAGTTGTTGGCTAAAAGATTAATGTATTGTATAAATTAAACCACAATACATTAATCTTTTAGCCAACAATGAAAAAATAAATTAACTAACACTAAAATTAGTTCCAAAACGTCCTATAGAAAGCAGTAAATGTAAAAGCTTATTTCCACAGCCTTTCATAGAATGGAATGACATAATGTGTAAACTTAGATGAACTATTTCACATTTCCATAATCCAGGTCGTTTAAAGCCAACATTGGAAAAATAAATTGAACTAACAATAGTAGTTCAGAAATAGATCATAGATCGTACTAATAGCAAAAGCCTAAATTTTAGCAAAAAGTGTGATAGAAATATAATCTAAAATTTTGCATGGTCAATAGCACAAACATAGAGATCCATAGTATTAGGCTATCATTATTGAACTATATAGGTAACTATAAATTGGCTTGAACCTAATGTCTTATTTTGTATCCTGTAGATCTATTTTCATAACTATTAATCATAGTACATATTTTAAATATTGGAAACTTTAAAACGTGTCTTTGTATTTTAAAACAAATTATTGATGATAGTGTGTTCTATTTAAAATTCAAAAAATTATTATCTCTAATTTGATTAAAAAATTAGTGATTTTCATGTCTAGACTTAAGCGTGGATCCTTAAATAAACTTTGGAAGAAAAGTTATGACCGATTCTAAGGTCTGTAAAATACAGTGCCACCAACTGTACGATCTGAATACTACTTTTGATATTTCATCATCTGTACAATCAAATTTTGAATATTTTCTAAGAGTAATATCTTGTGACCCTGCTATAAAGTATTTGTTGTGAAAATGGTGGTTTTATGAATATAATGTCGGAAAGTAGTATCCTACCAGTAAAAATACAATCGATTTCAGGTCTATGTACTATCGCTAGAAACTATAGAGCCGGCAACACTGGTAAAACATTAGACTGAGTAAAATAGTATGTTTTAATTAAAATAAAATTAAAAGATATTTTGTTTGGGTGTTATATATTTTTCAAATGATTTTTAATGTATTGAAGTATTGAAAACAATTCTGTAACTGACAAGATATTTGGTCGTTTGTAGTGTCTTGTTCATTTTGGAAATGCCTATGTTAAACAGCCAAAGAATTATATTACTAAAATTGCAACGATTCATTACCCATTTCGGTGACCGCATGGTATAAGGCAATACTTTTAAAATGGTCTGGATGATGGTGACGGGGAAATTGAAGTTTGATCCTGTCAGGATGCGCTGAGTATGTTTCCTTAAATAACTTTCCACTCTCCCTCTTCGCAGATGCAGATCCACTTCCTTTAAATTTAAACTTCCTTATCCCTTGCACATTAGAGTAATTAGAACATGGGCGTATTAATTTTCCAAACAGTTCGAAGTACTTGATGCTAAAAAAAAGGATATTTATTAGCAATTTTAACTGCAAACACTAGAAATAATAAGCTTTAAATCAATTGCCAAATTCTCATTATATAATTACTGATAAGGAATTTGTTTAAATTAAACGATCTAAATAGTTCTCTAAATACACGGTAGATAGTGCAATGTACGCCATTTTACATAATAAAGCATTACATTTTACAGTTAGAAATCCAAATAGTACATTCATTGATTCATAGATGGCTCTACTAGCCCTCTTTGGTTTCACTTCTCTGAAATAGTGAAAATTTGATTTTAGGTAACAGGAGACTAGAACATAACAGGAGGTATTTATTACAAATAGTTAAAATGACCGAATAGTACATTAATTGGTTCGAAGGTGGATCTGTCATTTATGTTTCCCTTAAAATATTCCAAATAGTTTATTCACCAATTCATAGATGACTCTGCTAGCCCTATTTTGTCTCAAGTCTGGAGATAATATTGATAGTAATTAGTGAAAATAAAATTATTTTCCATGAATCGAGATACTTTTATTTGAGATGCTAGTAAACTATTCGGGTGACACTTTACAGTTGACCCTAGACTGTTAAAGCTTTTGATATAAACGAATGATAAAATAATGCAATATTATTTAAACTAAATATTGTTTGTATAACATTGACTTTTTTAGTATCCATTTCAGGAACTGAATCAATAATTTCAACTGCTATGCCCATCTTTAATATTATGTCGTTCACGAACTAATAAACTAAAGTTACCAGATTAATGATTTTCGAAAATTCAATATTTTTTTCCAAAAATGGCATTGTGTATAATGAAGCCTGGATTTAGATGTATTTCAATACCTACACCAGCAAGTGTGCTCGTGCTGTAATTTCTAATATAGAAATTGTGGCACCTTAAACTTGACGATTCTAGAGGACTGATATAAATTCAAAGTCAAATATTTCAAAATTTCCTAAATAATTTTTATTTGACATGTGAAATACAGAGGATATAAACGATCTTCAACCACAATCTTTTTAGACAAAACAGGAAAAATAAATTAACTAACACTAAAATTAGTTCCAAAACTTCCTATAGAAGGCAGTATATGTAGAGTCTTATTTTCACAACCTTTCATAGAATGCACTATATGTAAAAAATTTAGTTTATAAAATTATTATAGAAGCGATAAACGAAAAAAAAAATATTCCTATCCACGCCACGGTCACATATGGTGGAAATTATAATATTTAATGTATATAACTACCATACAAATGTGTAGAACTTGAATCTTCTGGAAATGAAAAGTACATCGCCTTTAAACATTCGATTATGCACACTCTCGTGCGTTATACGCGTCAAATTTAAAGCGTAATATCAAATAAATTTCTATAATAAGGGGTTAAAAGCCTCGAAGATACGGCTGTAGAAAATCAATAGGAATTGGCTATATCGATGTAATAGGTTTGAACCTTACTTTTTAATGAAATTATCGATGGAAAATGAAATGACATGAAAGCAATGGTGAACATCTGAACTAGCTTATAGGTAGTAAATAATGTCAAACTAAAAGTGTTAAACTTTAATAATAATAAAATCCCGCTAATGGCTGCCTCTTAACTTTATGACGTGTGATGCGAGGTGAATAATTTACTGAATCGCTGTAGGCTACGGATTGGAGAACGATTGAACAGAAAGTTTTAGTTTTGAACGATTGAGATGAATAAAATGAAAAATTGATCAGTTGACTGAATCTTTTTAATTGATTTGCCCGTCTCGCGTTGAAAGTGGATTTTGCAAAGGTCAGATTAAGTTAAAATGTACATTAAGCATGTCCAAACAATGCGAGTATATTCTTAATAACATTTCCCCGTATTACAAAGGGATTAGCACAAGTTAATTACATCCCAACTATAAATAGCTTTAGAGAAGCAGTAATAGCGAAGCCAAAGGGTGGAAGGAGGGGCCACATTTCCTTTTAAATCTCTTTTAAAAAATACCTATATGCTAGGCAATTTTTATTACAGCAAAACCATGAAATTACAAGCCTTAACGACTACCGACAATGAACTTGGGCCTTTTGTTTTTCTTTTGCATTGGCGGCATTAAGCAAGATCCATCCACAATCCCATTTCATTTGCCTCGTGTTAACGTGTATAATATTATAGTATTTGTAACTAATTCTGTTCTTTTCATAGTAATGTTTGTATTTCTTGTTTCTTAAAGTATTGTGAGAATAAATCAATTTTCTTTATAAGTGTTTGTTATTACCACTATCGAATTTCATTGTATGGATTCGATATTAGTCGACTTACAATATTTTATAAAATAAAAACTAGCCTGGAAACACCAAGAGGTTGGCCATATTGTAGCTGGATCACAGTGGAGCTAAGAAAGGTCTTACTGTGACTGATTTTATTATGGCCCTATCTTATATCTTTATCTTAATGCTACACCATATTGAAAGGTAACGAGAATATGCCCAAGACGAGAATGTATAATCGTCTCTGTAAAAAAAAAAAAAAAATCTAAGGCAAAGAATCACTTCACACGAATCTACGGAAGGGGAACAAAGTGAGGTAAAGTACCATATAAGGTAGAAAGAAAGTAGAAGAAAAGTAAAAAGAAAGATAAGATGAGATTTGGAGCGTGGGACGTCCTCACGAGGGAAAGAAAGGTAATACGAAACAGATTATGTTGGTGGTGAGATGGGGTGGGAGTGGAGAGGAGCGGGGGTGGAGATTACGAGATGATATACTCAGGAGAAGAAATAATGGAATATATGGAAACTGAGTGGAAATAATGTTTCCCTTCATTAAAACCTATACTTATCTTGAGCTAAATCTATCTATTCCACCTTATTATATTATATTTCGAGCTATTTCTATCCAGTCCACCTGATTACACTCTAGCTACATATTGAGCTAGTCCTATGCAGTCCACCTCATTAAAACTTATGAGCTAGTTCTCTACCGGTGCACATCTATATACTACAATAGGTAGATAGGGGTACATATTTCATAAGTGTAAAAGAATTGGATAGGTAACAAAAATAGATTTATTATACAAATAACATAAAAATGTGATATGTGGATACAATCGTTAATAATAGGACTTAACAACTCCAAGAACATAGGAACTACCCGTAGCATGGGAAAAGAACGTGTCCAAGGCGACACGTACACAGTCAAATGGAAGTTAATTTGATAGTGGGTATAGGATTGCAAGACCGCCGGGCTAGCGGCAGACTTCCGCCAGAAAGGTTTAAAAAAGAGAACATGGAGATTTAGAAACATATAAAGCAAAACGGTTAATCCTATAATTTTAGAGTTACCAAGTTACATGTCGAACAAGCTACCTAGATTGACTAGACAAAGGAACAACATCCAAAATAATAAATGGTAGAATGACCGTGGTTCCGTTACACTAGTCGATAACTAACAAACAGGTATAAATACAAAATAGTACTATGGCCGGTCTATTCCCAGTGGGTACTGCCAGAGCACTCAATAGTACTTTTATGTTAGTACCCACCTCCTGAGGTTTTCGTCCAATTTAGTACACACCATCGTTAAGTATATAGTCAAAGGAAGCACCAACCAAGGAGCGAAAGAAAATACTATCTGTGCGTGCAACCATACAAACTTAGCCATGTTCCGCACTTTGCGCACACAAAATAGTAACACAGAGAAAGGGGTGGCAATAAAAATGCTGTGAGATACTGATTTAACTAGGTCCTCAAATAAAGGCATTAGACATCCTGTGTATAGTCATACAAAATTTGAACTCGTGAACATGACGTTCACAGCGAAATGACAGTGAAGTCATGCGGACTTAAAACGAAATAGAGAACTCGTGGAGAAGAGGAAGCTTAAAGTAAGCTCCTAAAAAAACATAGTTATAAGGACTAACTAAACAAGTCTGAAGGACTTGGAAACCTAATAGTCGTTCCAACAAATTAACTAATTCATAGAAAAGATAACATAGTCACATGGACTAACTCGACAAGTCTGAAGGACTTGGAAGTTTAATGAATACTTGGACCAATAAAGAAGATCCCCTCGGCGTCGACACCCACGTCCCAACCATCGCGGTCAGCAGTATCTTCTTCAGGTTCTGGAGCAGAGGTTCCTCCTTCGAGGATATCCAAAGATAAACTACGTTTTTGTGAACTTAGGGATCGCCCATTTTAAACTCTTTTTATGAATAGCAAATTGGGCATGTAAACAAGGAAAGAAGGGTTGGCAAGGTGGGAGGGGAGGGGGTGGTTTGAAGCAGTGGAGAAAGTAGTCCGCTAGGGGAGTAGTGTTCGTAGCTCGCGGCATCGGACCAGAGATATGCAGGTCTTTCTTCAATTTTAAGTTCAAGGGGTCAGACGTCCGTTGAAACTGTCACGTCTTCTACTCCACCGTACTTGCAGAACAGTTGATGAAAGCATGGTAATCGAATCCGCGAGCATCCGTGTAATGTGAGTAGAACACAAATGATATTATTGCAGAATATATTAATTTTAATTCTCTTATTCGGATTCCTTTATATTATTTTAGCATTTGGTGCAGATTATAGCTTGTAGATGTCATTTGAATTAAATAACATTCTACAGTTCTATCAAGACAACTTCAACGCCCCTTATTCCTCTTGAGCTAGTTATATCCAGTCCAAATCATTACAATCTATCTTTATCTTGAGACCTAATTACACTCTAGTCCTATCTTGAGTATTTTTCCATCTAGCCTACATCATTACACTCTACTGCTATTTCATTCTAATGTAATATTTCAATCAGGTTTGCCATTTAATTATCTTTCCTCGTTTAATTGCCTGATATATGCTGGCCTATAGCCTACATGAATTAAGGTCGAGTCACTAATATGTGATTAAGATTAAAAAGGTCACACGCAACCTACTAAGAAAATGCGATTTTTTTTTTAAATTTTATATATTTTCTATTTAATATTTTTATTAATGACTAAAATAATTTAAACAACAAATTGTAATGGAAACCTTGATGTTAGTAAAACCTAAGCATTTTTTTAAAAAAAAACACAGCATCGTCATATCTGCACGACAACACATAAGACATCGACTCACCTATGCATAGATGTTTAGTCCCTATTATTTTAAAATACAAGGGTAAGGGGGGGCGAGAGGGGGGAAATGTTTTGGACAAGTAAAAACTTATAGTGATTACAACACAAACTTTTTTATTCATTTAAAAATAAAAATATACTACAATTTTAATGTACTACTATTATTTAGATACTTTTTTTAAGAGCTTTAATTTACATTTTGATTGAATTGTTTGATAATTTGAACCAAATTTCAAAAACCTATTTTTCATGTGGGTAAAATATAATTGTGTAAATTCCTTTATCCGGCCTACTTGGGACTGGGTGTCATCTGGATTGACTACAAATCAGAAAAATAAGAGCGAATATCGGTAAGCTGAGAAATACAACCGCACCAACGTTTGGCGTTTGACTGTTGACTTTGACGGAACACAGTTTTAACTATGACAAATTTACAGCATACTGTACAACATAAAATATAGTACTGCACGACTGATTGCCGTACATTTTTATTTCAGTACTGTACAACACGCAACTACAGTATCGTAATTAGATAATGTGAAATAACGTGATAAATACACCCAAAATCTGAATCAATAAGTACTGGATAAACGAGGTTATACTGTATTTTAATCAATATATTGTTGTCATAGAAATCTTTAAATGATATCATTTAAGAAATTATAGTGTGGTTGGTAATTAAAACAATTCAATTAATCAATTAATATTAATTTCTTGCACTTTCCTTGTAACATTTGTACATATTTGAATTTTTTTAAGTAAGATAAATTTAAAATAATATCAAACTATTTAGTTGATAAAAATATAAATGAAGACTATTTATTAAAATGACTGCAAGAAAGGGATGTGCGAATCAGATAACAAAAAGTTTGCTATAGAGTGAAGAAGAATGGAAGTAATTAAAGGAGGAAGAAAAAAGAGTAAAAAGACTGAGATGTGACCATGGCCAGGAATATATGAATAGTGATATATATAGTTTTGTTAGAGAAAAAGGACTATCTATTGAACCTGGTAATATTTTCTATGTAAACTATGTAAATGTGGAAAATCCTGTTTCATATAAAGATGCGATGAATAGTTATGATTCTAAAAATTGGAAAAATGCAATGGATAAGGAAATTAATTGCTTAACTAAAAATAATACATGGATGTCTGTTATTAAACCAGAAGATTAAAAGAAATACTAGATTTAAAACGGGTTTATACAAAAAAGGCTAATAATGTTTATAAAGCTAGGTTAGTAGTTAGAGGATACCAGCAGAATGATTTAATTGATGATATATAATCTCCAGTAGCAAGAATGCAAATGTTAAAAATTGTATTTATATATTGTTGTCAGAATAATTTAATTATTGAGCAAATGAATGTAGAAACAGCGTTTTTAAATGGAAAAGTTAAACCAGAAGTTTATGTTAAACAATTACGAGGTTATGAGGATGGTACGGATAAAGTACTAGAATTGGATAAAGCCCTGTACGGATTGAGAGAAAGCCCAAGAGCTTGGTATGAGTTTTTCGATACTTTTTTGAAAATTGTAGGTTTTGTAAGAAGCGAGAATGACTGTTGCTTATATATGTTAAACGATAAAAACAATCATAATGTATATTTAATTTTGTTTGTAGAGGATTTGCTCATATGTTGTAAAGATAAAACTAAATTAAATATTGTTAAAAATTTATTTTTTAAATGATTTCAGATGAAAGATTTGGGTAAAATAAAGACTTATTTAGGTACTAATATAAATTATTAATGTGATAAAGGAAAAATGACTTCGGATCAAAGAGATTATATCTTAATTTTAGCAAGGAAATATGGAATTGAAAATTCTAAATTGTATGCTACTCCGATGGAACAAAATTTTTAATTATAAACCGCACAATTAGCATGTGATGAAATGAAATATATAAATATATATGTTGCTCTTTTGTATGTTAGTTCCAGAATAAGCCCTGATATAAGTTTCAGCGTAAATTATTTAAGTGGATTTCAAAATTTTTATGATAATACTCATTATAAATATGCTGTGAGGATATTAAAGTATTTAGTTTTGACCAAAGATTTAAAGTTAACTTATAATAGAAATGTTAATGCAGAGATCTTAAACTGTTACATAGATGCTGATTGGGCAGGTGATATTATTGACATAAAATTGACGATAGGATATGTTATTAAAATGTATGGAAATGTTATTTTTTGGAAATCTAAGAAACAAAGTAATGTAACAAAATCATCCACATCAGCTGAGTATGTTGCATTATCTGAGTGTGTTAGTGAATTAAACGTTGTGAAAGATATTTTGCTAGATTTTAATATTGAAGTTTGTGACCCAATAAAAATGTACGAAGATAATTCTGGTGCAATAAATATAGCTAAGTATGGTAATTTTACAAAAAATTCGAAGTATATAGAGACACATTGTCATTTTGTAAACGAGAGTTATGATAAAGGAGAAATAGATATTGTCAAAAAAGATACTGATGAAAATGTGTGTAATATTTTTACCAAGCCATTAGGTCGAAATAATTTTGAAAACTTCAGAAATGAAATGAATGTGAGAAAAATTGTATTATGATTTAGGTTGGACTGCAATATAAATTTAAGGAGGCATGTTAAAATATAGGTAAATATATCTTTTCAGAAAATGTATATGTAACGACTAATGATATGTGATGCGCAGGTATGTGTGCACAGTGAAAGTAATACCGTGTTGTGTGTGTATGATTGAGGAGAGTTAGTAGTCAAATGAATGTTGCCACACATGTACACTTAAGTTGTCTAGTGTAAGAGTATAGATTGCTTATTCGTTATAAATAAACTGTATAGATTGCTTGTTCGTTATAATTTAACAGAGCTTTTTTTATCACAACCTTCTTTAATACATAGTTTCTTGTTCTGTGAACGATTTTATTCGTATTTGTACATTATTACCTTTAAAACAAAATCTTATTTCCTTTAAGGTAAATGTTTATTCAGGGAAGTGTGGTATAATAATTACCTATTTTCAAACAATAACACCTTTATTTTACAACTAAAACACATTGGAAGGATTTCCCACAACACGCAAGACGGCAAAGTAGCCAATGATTTTGTGTGTGTGGATAGAAGAACATGAGATTTGAAAGTATAACCAACGTGTTACATAAAAGCAGGCCGGTTACCTATGTCCCATATGTTGTGTTTTTTCCTACCCAGGTTTAGGCCACTCTTCCCCTTTACAAGGTCTCCAAGCTTAGGTCTCTCCAAATTTAATACTTTTCTTAGATAATTTTGAACAACATTATTTTCCAGGGTACTTCCATGTTTAAAAAATTCCCCTCCTTGTAAAGCTTGTTTATAGAACCCCTTTCATAATGGTCTCTTGACCTGTAGCCTCAATTATTAGCTCATTCAGAGCACCCTTCTTCTTTACGTGGTTTCTTGACCCGAGTCAATTTGATACAATTATCTCCTTTATGAAACTGTCTAGAACACCTTTCTTTACATAGACGTGCGTCTTGAATCTTCATTTTTCATATAGTTACCTACCTCCAAATACCGTTTAGCGTTACCTTTAGTTATACATGGTTTAAGGCCTTAATACCCTGATTTTTTTTTACAATTACTCCCCAATTAGCTTGTTTAGAGACCATTCTACCTTGCATAGTTTCTTGAGAATAGTCCTTCCATGTTTCATACATTTACCTCCCTTCAAAGGTTGTTTAAAGCAACGGTCTACATTGCATGTTCTTATTCTTAAAATATAAGTTCCACATGTTTAATCCATATACAACCCTTCACAGCCCTTTTAGTGACTCTTCTTCTTTACATAATGTTATGAAATCTGTTCCTCCAAGTTTAATACATCTACCTCCATTAGGAGTCCATTTAGAGCATCCTCTACTTTACATAGATTTTTGTTCTTCGTCCCTCTGTGTTTGATTCATTTACCTCCATTCTTAGAATTAGAGCATCCTTCTACTTTAAATTGTATCTTGTTATGTGTAGCTTCATGTTTCCAACATTTACCTCCTTTCAGAGCCTGTTTAGTGCAGCCTACTTCTATACATAGTTTAATGTTCTTTGTCCCTCCGTGTTTGATACAACTACCTCCCTTTTTAGCCCATTTAGAGCATCCTTCTACTTACATAGTATCTTGTTCTGTGTCCACCGTGTTTGATACAACTACCTCCCTTCTTAGCCCATTTAGAGCATCCGTCTACTTTACATAGTTTCTTGTTCTGTGTCCCTCCATGTTTCAAACATTTACCTCCTTTCAGAGCCTGTTTATTACATTCTTCTACTTTACATAATTTATTAATCTGTGTCCCTCCGTGTTTGATACAACTACCTCCCTTCTTAGCCCATTTAGAGCATCCTCCCACTTGACATAGTTTCTTGTTCGGTGTCCCTCCATGTTTCAAACATTTACCTCCTTTCAGAGACTTTTTAGTGCATCCTTCTTCTTTACATTGTTTTCTGGTTCCTCCATGTTTCATACATCTACCTCTATTCTGAGTCCATTTAGAGCATCCTGCTTCATTACAATGTTTATTGTATTAGTCCCTCCATGTTTTATACATTTACCTCCTTTCTTAGCAATCTTGTCGCACCTTCTTCATTACAATGTTTCCTAGTAGGGGTCTCTCCATGTTTTAGACATTTATTTCTTTCTGAGCTGTTTTGTTACACCCTTCTTCATTATAAAGTTTCCTAATACGCGTCCCTCCATGTTTGATACATTTACCACTCTTCATAGCTAGTTTAGTGCACCCTTCTATAATACATATATTCGTAGAAAATATTATTTGGGTCCGACTTTTGACTAAACCCTCACTACTTTGAGAACATTTTAATCTTTTACTTTGAACCGAATCACATATTACTCCATTGTTTTTTGTACTGAGAAGTACAATATTGTTCTATCGGAATTGATGTGAGGTTATCTTGAAGTTTCTGTAAGAAAGAAATTAAATACATTAAGTTTGACAGTAAATATGTAATTTGTGTTGTGAATTGAAAATTAAATAGTCATTTGAATTAGAAAGAGTACAAATAAATAAAACATATTGGAAAAATGTTAAAGCAAGGCAATGATTTTGTGTATCGGGGCAGAATGTTCTGTAAAAATGGAAGCAAAATTAGTGGAATCGACAGACGAGTAAATGTATCTCTGAAAATATTTATTTATGTGGACTTTTATTAATAATTTGGAATTAATGAAAGAGGCAAAGATGTCAGCATAAAGTTTGTTTAACGCCAACATTTTTGGGTGTATAAGTAGAAACACAAGAGCCAAGTGATTGATGTCGGAATTTAAATATCTAAAATACTTGTGAAAACTTATATTGACAGGGTCAATAATAAAATGGCACTGGAAGAGTGTGGTTTGAAAGGAAATCAAATGTGAAAGAGCCTTCTAATAATGATTGGTTTGGGCATTTGGAGAAGAAGAGTGCGAATCAAGTTATGGAACAAATATATGAAGAAAAGTGTGTAGATCAAAAGGGAGAGGGCATGTAAGACCTGGTTACATGTTGTTGAGGAATGTGTAAATAATCAAACCTTAAGCTTTTGAAGAATAAAAGAGCATGCATGACTTGGTGATGTTGATAAAGCGAAGGGAGTATGCAATGATAGGGAAGGCTGGAGAAAATTTGTGAAGAAGTACAGAGTTGTAGTTTTTGAGCTATATGCACATATTCTTGGTTACCTCGTGACGGAACGGCGTGATTAGATATGTATATGTACCTGTTAGTGACGGTCTTAATATCGACCACGGAATATATAAAAAAAACACGCATGAAGAAAGTACAGATAATTTAAGCAATTCAAGATTATTCAATAAATATAATTACTTATTAAGCTATAATGCACATTACTATAATGGAACTATCCCAAAGAAAGTCATAACAAAACTCGAAACAGAAGTTTCGAAAAATCATGGGTGGATCCCATAATAGTTGATCAACAACAATAATATTTAAGTTCTATTATTTAGAAGAAAAACAAAACGTGCTAAGAGAATATAAATATTAGTAATATAATTGCGTGAGAAAATACATTAAAAGATTAAGCTCATAAACACCAAAAAAATTAATTGTCATTTTTACACAAGAATTTCCTGAAAACAAAAGTATTGAGAGAAGTCTGAACTCCAATAACATAGTCAAAGTCGATTAAAAAGTGTATACGAATTGTATAACTGAATAAATTATTTCAAAATTATTTCTCTATAATATTTACTATTTTACTTTCATGAAAAACCCAAAAGTCTTGATCAACGAAGGATGGTCTGCTGTGTCCTACAGGCTGTGAGTTTTCTGACACTAATTTAGGCCATCCTTGTTCTTACATGGTCTCCAGGCTGAGGTCCCGCCTTGTTTAATAAATTTAGCTCTCTTCTTAGATTTTTTTGGAACAACATTCTTTTTAGATGATTTATTGTCCAGAGTACTTCCAAGTTTAAAAAATTCATCTCCTACTAAAGGTTTTTATAGCACCCCTTTCTTAATGGTCTATTGACCTGTAGCCTCAAAGTTATATATATTTTCGTCAATTCTTAGCTAGTTTAGAGCACCCGTATTCTTTACATGGTTTCTTACCCTGAGTAAATTTGATAACATTACGTCCATTCTGAAATTGTTTTAGCACGCCTTTCTTTATATAGAAGTATAGTTTAAATATCTGCATTGTTCATACATTTACCTCCCTAAAATGCCGTTTAGCGTTCCCTTCTTTATTATTAGATTTCTAGACGAGGATCTCCTGATGTTTAATACATTTACCATACCACTTAGCTTGTTTAGCGCACCCTTCTACTTTACATAGTTTCTTGTTCCGAGTCCCTCCATGTTTCCAACATTTACCTCCTTTCAGAGCCTGTTTAGTGCAGCCTTCTTCTATACATAGTTTAATGCACTTTGTCCCTCCATGTTTGATACATCTACCTCCCTTCTTAGCCCATTTAGAGCATCCTTCTACTTTACAAAGTTTGGAGTTCTGTGTCCCTCCATGTTTCACACATTTACCTCCTTTAAGAGCCTGTTTAGTGCATCCTTCTACTTTACATTGTTTATTGTTCTGTGTCCCTCCATGTTTGATACATTTGCCTCCTTTAAGAGCTTGTTTAGCGCAACTTTCTTCTTTACATAGTTTATTGTAATGAGTCCCTCCATGTTTGATACATTTACCTCCCTTCAGCCCCCATTTAGTGCACCCTTTTTCTTTACATAGTCTTTTGGTCCGAGTCCTTCCCTGTTTTATAGAGTTATCAAACTTCTGAGCCCACTTTTTACATTCTTCTTCTTCATAGGATTTCTTGACACATGTCACTCCATGTTTAGTCAATTTACATCTTTCCTTTGGCCATTTAGAGCACAATTCTTTTATACATATATTCTGAGTAAAGGTCCAACCTTTACCTTCATTCTCATTATATTTAGAGCATTTGTCTCTTTTTCTTTTAGTTTGAGCCGAATCAAGTAACCCTTCATTGATTTTTAACAGAGATATACCATATTGTTCTATTGGACTTGACAATGTTAGAATTTCTTGACGTTTCTGTAAGAAAGAGAATACTTTAAATAACAAAAGAGCATAGATTTAGTGTCGTAAACATTTGTTTCTGTTCATTGAAAATAAAATTCGGATCAGAAAGAATAGGAAGGAATAAAAAATAATGAAAACTGTTAAAAGAGTTTAAAGATATTATATATTTTTGCAGAATATTCTGTAAAAAATTAAAGTAGGAATGTTTAAATTGTCAGATGATTGAATAAAGCTTGGAGAATATTTGATATATGTGGACAATTACAAAGAATTAACTAGAAATGATGAGGCAAATATGTCAGTACAAAGTGTATTAACGCCAACATTGTTATATGGATGTGAGGTGTGAGTTTATAAGGAGAAGCACAAAAGCCAGGTGAAGTTGGATGGAATGGGATATCTAATGATGTGGAAAAACTCGTATAGACCGAGTCGATAATATGTTGGTGCTGGAGGAGTGCTGTATGAAGGGAATTATAAGTGAAAGTGGAATCTTGACATGATTGGTTTGGACATGTAAAAAAGAGAGTGAATCAATTGACGACGTAAATATATATGTAAAGGTGTGTAGATCGAAAGGAATAGGCCATGTAAGAACTGGTTTAGTGTTGTTGAGGAATGTGTAAATAATCAAACCTTAAGGTTTTGATGAATAAAAGAGCATATATCACTTGGTGATGTTGATAAAGCGAATAGAGTATGCAAGGATAGGGAAGGCTTGAGAAAGTTTGTGAGGAAGTACAGAGTTTTGTTTTTTGAGCTATATGCATATCTTCTTGGCTACCAGGTATGTGGATAAGCAGATACTTTAAGCAATTTAAATGTAATTCATTATATATAATTACTTATTAAGTGATAATGCACATTACTATAATGGGACTTTTTTTAAAAAAAGTCATAATAACGCTCAAATCAGAAGTAAAGAAAAATCATGGGTGGAGCCCATGATATTCGATCAACAAAATAATATGTAAGATTTATTATTTAGAAGAATTACATAACGTGCTAAGAGCATATAAAATATTAGTAAAAGAATTAATCGTCATTGTTAAACATGAATTTTCTGAGAACAAAGGTAATGAGGGAAGTCCGAACTCCCATAACATAGTCAAAGTCGATAAAAAGAATCAATACGAATTATATAACTAGTAGAAGTCTAATATTGACAGAAGGACACAGAACATCTATATTTGTGAACAAACGCCCCTGTTAAGGATAACTACATAGCATCAATTAAAATTCATCAGTGGTGGATCTTCCTAAAATTTAGGATCTCCCAAGGACTCGTTGAAGGATTACTTATCTTACACTAAGTTAAGCGAAGAACAAACTCAACCTGCAAGACTTCTCAAAATGAGTCATTAAAAAAACCCAGATTTTTTGAGGTCCAACCATAAGTTCCCATGAATTAATCCAGACTTTAATTACAAGCAATATGGTCTATATGATACCCAATCATGAGCAATGATCAAAGGTCGTCCACAAAGAGAAAATATTAAACAAAAACAAAAATCTGTAAGCAAAATATGAGCAATAATCCCTCCGACCATTTTTAGGGCCAAGTGATAGTTCACATCATAAAAAATTTCTTTAAACAAGAATAACTCTTTAAAGAGACGGCAGTTAATATATATACTATTTTAAGGCGATCAATCAATCAATCAATTTAACACTCAAACATTAAATGTAAAGCGAAGTTTAATTAGAAAATTTAGGTATTGAATTTAAAGACGCCAAGCATCTGTAATAACTCTGTTGAATAAATCCATGGTGGATGATTTGTCACATGAATTGGTAAAAGACATGTGAAGAGACAGTTCATTTACCATGTGCAAAATTCGACTCAAAACATTTCTTGGGATGTACTTCAATATTCCGATTGATAAACGAATGCACCTTAAGGAAAATGTTCTAGCCCCAATGAACATATTTTCATTCAAAGTAAATTTAGTTAACAATGTAGGAATAGCTTATTTTACAATTAGCTTGGCTTGGAGTAATAAATAATTTTTTTTAATTATTATGATTATTATTATTATTATTATTATTTAGCACCACGTCTTACTAACCTTTCGGGTTATACACTAATAAATAACAAATACTCATTTTGAATCTAGTACAGAATATGATAGCACCATTTTGGTCCATAATTCATTACTCAGACAAAGACTCCTATACAAAACATCACAACAATTATATTGTTTTACTTTATAAATAATAGTATATAATAGAAGTTACCCAAATAAAAAATTTGGATTTAATTTATTAAATAATGTTTTATAAGGTATTCACCAAATTATTCACAGTTTAAATTTTTGCCCATAGTGCAGATAGGTAATAAAAAGTTATTTAAAAGAACTAGTGAATAAAATATTTACTCACGGGTATTCCCCTTTCCTAGGTAGAAATGTTGGAGGGCCTGGCCAACATTCTGGCTGCTGATAGTAGTCCATTCTTTTTTAAAACCTTCCTCTGATTTTATTGGAAAATCAAATCCAGACTAACAAGAAATGAGAAAGGTTTTAAACCAGAGATTTATAAAGAGCATACAACAGAACAGATGCTAATATTAAAAATGTTTAAAAACAATAGACTTCAGCTAAATATGTTTCAAATCATAGTGTGATATAGTGAACATGTTTTAAAATATTATGTTATAATGAGCCAATTTTAGAACAAAAAATAATATTGGAATATTTCAAAACATTGTGTGCTATAAGAAACAGGTTTATAAACCAACCATTTCTAGAGAACATTGAAAACTTAACACAATATCAATTGCACTACTACACCAGGTTAAAGCCATCCATCTCTCAATATCTGGATTGCGAGGGGGTTGAGGATTGTGTTTCGCCTGGGTCTGTCTTGTGGTGGTCTTACAGATTTGATTTTATGGTGGCTTTCCAGCACTCTTATTATTTAATGGTTTGAGATTACTTTAATATACTCTCTCTCACACACACTAACTCTCGTCATTACATTAATAACCAACTGTTTAAACATAATAAATATATGCTAAATACTACAGCTTATTTGTATATTTTCCCAAGAGCAAATTTAATAAAACAATAATTACCTAATTACAATAAAATTTAATATTCTCTAAAATAATAAGTGCATATAGGGTTATTTGAAAGTTAATTCCATTTCAATTTGTTTTAATATTTTATATATATATATAAATATGACTCGTGGGGATTTAAAACTTTTGCGCCCTTAAACACAGTTATAATATGCGCTAGCCCCTCTCCCCATTTTTTTTTTTTTTTTAAGAGATTTAGGAGGAAATTAATGTTGGGGAGGAAGGAGCATAAGTTAGTCTTCTAGAAATGATTTATATGAAAGAAAATCAGTCATAAACGTAATTATTAAAAACAAAATATAAAAATAATGTTATCCAAAATGTGCCACCCGCTAAAGCTGCCCACATAGCCCGTGCCTTGTAACCCTATAGTGTTAATCCACTTCTGTAAATGTCAACTATTATTAATAATTTAAGAAAACATATAACACAAAAGTTTGCTCAAATAAAAAAAAATCACTTTACAATCACAAGTTTTTTATATATATCATGACAAATTACAATTTATAATTTTGCTTATAGCCCAAACGAGTAATGTGAAGTGGTTAAAAAAGTTTTGAATGAAAAGTTTACTCACAGGAAGTTCCTCTTTAATAGGTGGAAGTGTTATAGGTCCTGTCCAACTATCTGGCTGCTGATAATCTTTGACTTCTTCTTTAAAAACTTCCTCTGATTTTATTGGAAGATCAACTTCAGACTAACAGAAACAAGAGTTGTTTTAAAGAATATAGATTTATATTAAATACATTTGAAGTAAATATAAACATGCTTTGGAAAACAGGGTTTTATAGAGACCATGAAACAAAACCAACTTTTATATTAAACATGTTTAAAAACAATAGAATTATAGTAAACACATTTCAGATCATAGAAACATGCATTAGATCATAGGGATTTATAAAGACCTTGTAAATGCACAGAGGTTTATTTTAAACACGTTTAAAAATATATATTTGTTTAAAAATGTTTCAAAGCGTAGTGAGATGTACTGAACATAATTAAAACTTTTGTTATCTTGATTTGGTTTTAAAACAAAATTAAAAAAATCTAAACATGGTGTGTTATATGAAACATGTTAAAATATCAAATGCTAGAAAACATTGATGACAAACAAAATTTAACCCACTTTTATAGCCACCTGGTTTAAAAGGTCACTCTCGCATTTTAATATACTGCTAATGACGGGAAGCTTGAGGTTCGAATCTTGGTCGGATATAATAAGGGTGGTTTTTATTAAAGGATATTTCAATCTCTCACCAAGTAAATGCGGATAGACTTTCCCTTACAAAATAAGATTACCTCTTCCACAAATCTAAGTAATCAATCTCACAATAACTGATTGCCTGTGACCGAGGTGGAGGGTTGAGGTTTGTGTCTCCCTTATGTCCATTGGATGGTAGTTTTACTCATGTTATTTATAAGTGGTTTCCCGTTAATTATTTAGATGAATTGCGTTGAGACAGATAAGCAGATTTTAAATCATCAGCTATATAAAGTTAATCAAACTAAATTATACTGTAGCTAAAACATGTAACATTAGTAAAGGGTGTGTTCACTAAGCTATACCTTAATTTCAAACTTCTCATCATACTTTAGATTATATTCCAAGTCCTCCTCTGGTTCAATCTTCACAGATGTCTTTCCTTCCATGTTGTTGAAGTTGATGTAGTTATTAACAACTCACAAAGGTTTTATCTTGAATTACCTAAAAGACAAATTTTATTTGGATAAAGATGTGTATTTCAAATTGAAATGAAATATTAATAAATCACAGGGGAATGAAAATTATTTGTAAAGCCTTTCACATCGAGTGAGCTATATATAGGAATGATGTGAGAACATTGCATATGTTTGAATAAGGATCTTTTATTTATTATCACAAAAAGATGTTCAAATTACAAATGGCTCATAAAAAATTTCATAGATCAATATGGCATAATTTATAACACTTAGGATTTATAAAGCTTTATTTGGATTGATAATAGTTTATTAAACAACATACTTTCCATATTCATTGTTTTGTAGCTAAAATCTCCATTGCATTAATCATCAATAAAGTTAAGACAATCGTGTGGACGCCATCTGTTGGCGAATGTAGTGCAAACATCTACGTATCGATTTGTGGGCACTATCTTTACCACCAATGGAGGCCGCTCGGTTGCAGACTGACGCAATGGAGTTTGTATGTGCCACTCCTTGAACTTGATTGCTACATCTTACCTAATGTGTGGACAAAAAGTGAAAAAATTAGAGACACCAAATGGTTATACAAACATTTACTTAGAGCATATAAATAGCTATCAAATCATAGTGCAAGAATACTGTTCCATTTTTGGATTATAATACATTCACAAAATAAAACTAAATTGAATCTTATCATGAAATTTACTAGTTTTTGGTATTTAAAATAAGAAATTTAAAAGTCGAAATAACATTTTCTTACTGACTCTTGTCCCTTAGGAAATTTTCTTTGTACGCCCTTGCTATTGTTTTTTCCTCTCGACCAAAGAACATTGATACAATATGTGTTTTTAACTTTTAACAAACCATTATAATGGTCATATTGTAATTAAATAAAGGAAAATAAAATAAACTAAACATTTAAAAGCCATGTAGGTTCTTAATCTTCTATATTAAGAAAGTTAGGTTGTTCGATAATTAGTTCAGTAAGTAGAATGTCTGCCTACAGAGTTAAAGGTCCCGGGTTCGATTCCCAGCTTGGCCGAAAACTTATCCTTAATGAAATTAGGGGATTGTCTTTTTGCATTGATAAATTAACGCCCGGCGGTTGGATGTTGTGTCATACTTTATTCTTATGTTAGATTATAAGTCATGTGAAGCTACAAATCTCGTCTACTGATTTGAATAAAAAACTGACCTGGGCCATGCACTGGAAAGAGTAATAATGGATGTAAAATTTCATAAATTAAGACTGATCATAAGAGTGTAGCCATATATTTTACTTGTTTCACTATATCAATTAAAATAAAATATATTTGGTTACACTTTTCTACCCTGAATTAAATATATTTTTACCGATTTTCAATAGCTAAATCTAACTTCTTAATTAACAAAATCCAATCATTTTATTTACCACATATCAGAGTGTATCTACTAAAAGAGTTATTTCTTCAAGACGACGAATTTAAACTATAGATATTGAGAGAACCTAGTTGTAATTGTAATATTCGTTGAAACAATTGAGTGATACCCACTTCAGTAGCAACACAGTTCAGTCGATGTACCTAAACCTTTAATGCTCACGTAACCCCAGGTATAATCTCTCCGCAACTTTATACCCCCAGAATTGTTAGTGCATAATGCAAGATTTTTATATATATATATATATATAGTTACAGGAATATGATAAAACTTTGCTATTGCTATTCAGTGTGACATTTCTTATTTATATTCTATAAAGATTATTTAAAAATCAAATCTTGTAAAATAATTATAAATATAATGGATATTTCAAATCAAATTGAAAATAATTTAATAATGTCTCAATTTCAAAGAAGTAATATATAACCTTGAATAAGAACATTGAAAGTAAATAAAACCTTCAGCGGAAAAAAATCTGTAAATTAAACAATGATTATTTGTAAAAAAAAACATAATTATTTCTATAGTGATTTAATACGTATTGTATTTTACTAGCCAATATATTTATGTTTAGTTCATAACTTTCCTTCGACAGCATACAAGATTTACTGTAAGAGTCAAGACAACCATAGCCTTCTCAACGTTCAGTGTGACGTGATAATGAATTATTGACTTTAAAAATATATATATATATAGGCCTTACTGTTAGTGATGGGTCGAACCAGCTCATTGACGCGGGCTAGTTCACATAAGCTCCCGCACTCAAGAGTCGTTCATAAGTATCATATCGTTCACCGCATGGCTGGCTCGCTCCCAATACCTTCACCCCTTCTCCAACCTAAACTTGATGAGCGAGCGCTAACTAGTTCTCACAATTCCCGTTCCGAGCGTGCAAATCTGCTTTCCTTTAAACTTATGAACGAATTAAGTTTTATGTGTAATTTATCCGAATCTTATTGTGTTTGATTCTTTAGTTTTTATTACTTACTTAAATTACTTATAATAATTAACCTTAGCCTTTAGGGTCTAATTCATAGAATTATGTATAAGTGATGTTAAGAAAAATAGTTTAATATTGTAGGCAGTACTGCTATCTAGTAACGATAGTAAGCATTTATATTTGATTTTTTCTTAGTAGCGAACAAAGAACGACAGAAGAGTCGAGAATGACAAACACTCCTGACTCTAGAGCGAATAAACGAGAGCGAATAATGGTGGCGTGAATGATTCGCTCGCGAAGCGAGAGACGTTCGTTCACAGCTCTCGTTCAAGAGTCGTTTAATTTGAATAACTCGCTCACGAGCGACCCATCACTACTTACTGTCCGAATGTGAAATGATTGTACCACCTTAACTTTTAATACCTCGATGTTTATATCATATAGGCCTATATATCAGATCTTTAACCAGGTGTCTGGAGTTGGTACGCCAAGCCTTTGACCCCAACTCCTCTTTTTTTTTTTTTTTTTTTAACTGTCCACCTCCAACTCCTTCATAAATTGCTAAAGTAGATTCATTAGTAACATATTTACTACAATAAACTGCTCCTGTCCAGATTAATTCATGGGAGATTTCTTTAACATTGTGGAAGTATATTTGAATAAATATGTCAATCAAAATTACAAATATTGGTCTTAAGGAATAAAAGTAGAATAAAATATTGACATTTATTGATACGTTTTAATTTTGAAGCTGATGTGAGAATCTGTACATTTTTACCGACTCTCACTCCACAGCCGTATATATGGACATGTTGGAGCATTATGATTAGTGATTATTATATTTACTAAGAGCGAGCTAATATGTCGTATTTTAAATGTAGACATTGAACATTAATGTAACGTTAAATAAAGAATAAAGTTACTCAACAAGATCTTGTAAATGAAATTGTTTTCTAAAACATATCAACATTACATTTTCCGTGTTTATATGTGGCGTGTGTGTGTGTGTGTGTATATATATATACACACTATAGATGGGCCCTTCCTTGTTATAAAAGTTACATCTAGGAGAAAGATCGTGTGTCCTTACATTCGGGTCTCTTACGGCTAAACCTAGACCTGGCAGTGAGGATTATTCAGTATTTATCATCAAAACAATAAATTTATAAATACCTTTAATATATGTTATGTATTTGCGTACCCAAGATTGGATAAAACTTGTACCTATAAGAAGTCACTCTCGCAATAAGTTAGATTGTTAGCAACAAGGGCTGTATCGGAATAGTCAAGTGCACTTGATTTGATGCAGTCTTCATAATGTTACACTTCTTGCGGTTTGCATAGTGAAGACGGCATCAAACTATTCGAACGGCAACACACTTTGGCCCGCAGTGCTGCTTCCTACAGAATAACTTAGAAACTATGTAAAAGCCATCTATTAGCTTTAATGAAAACGAAATATTGGTGTAAGTCGGTGCTCAAGCAGACGAAACTATAATACTAAAACAATTGCCAGTCAAACACCGCACCAACGCCGCGAGAAAACCGCATGGCTCGTAGCTTTCATATCCATGGTTACAAAGACCTCGAGAAGACTGCATCGGTCTAGTCCGCAACTATTCGGACAGATCTACACGTGGTCACGTGATTGCCAATGCAACTATCAACTCCACGAGCCAACGCGAGGCCGCATAAGTAGACTATTCGGATTCAGCCAAGGAGTTCGGGATTCAAATCTCGGTAAAATGTAGTGATGGTTTTTACTAAAATTGTTCTTCCTCTCCCTCCATGCAAAAGGCGGGTATACTTCCTATAGATTCAACCATCCTCATCCATAACGCAATAATGTAATTAATACACACGAGTGTAGACTGGACAAATAATAAAATGCAATTCTTAGAATTAATTTTCAGAAGTGATAGTTTATCTGATGGTAATAGATATTTCAAAAAGACTAGTTACTACATAACCTTATTCAGATGTTTCTGAAATTCACACGAAGTATACTATCTAACAAAAGGTTCAAAGATGTTAGATTCAATATATAAACTTTCATATTATACCGGCCATTTCAGCCTACATTTGATACATTTATATGCGTTTTTATTTGGAGTCCCTTGTAATAAAAAAACAATATTACAAATAGATCACCTACATTATTATAAAGTATGTAATTATTATTTGGTCTATGTTATCAAATAACTGGATTTATACATGTATATTAAATAAATTGATAACTACACCAATACATACCTTATTTTATAGTGATGGTGAAAAAATTTATTTTAAAGATAAATTAGAGGTGTAAATAACAAATTGAACAGTTAAAATGTGTGGCAATCACGCGCAAACAATTAAAGTAGGCTACATTTAAATCCTACATTTCTTGTATTATTATTGAAGAAACACACAGATATCTCTAATAAAGTTTATGATTTTTAAGATTATCTTAGATAATAGAACAAAACTGGGGAAAATGTTGATTTAAGAATATCTCATACAGGTTGAACTTTCATATCAGTTGATATACAAACATTACTAATAAGTATGAGTAGATTCTTGTCAACATTTTTCTATATTGCGATATAAGGTTTTAAAAAATTATTCAGAGTAAAAGGAAATTATAAGCAGCATATCAATAATATAAAACTAATTTTAAAGTGTGGTGAGTTATATACCCGTCCTTATACTCAGCCATCTTTTAGCAGAGTATTGACTTTGTGGTTCGAATCTCTGTCTGGTGTACTGAGGGTGGGATTTTCAAAATGGTTTTGCACATTCCCAACACACAAATACGGGAAAGTGTTTGTAAGAACGGCCTGTTTTAATGTGTGATTACTTACCTAATTCATTATTACAAAATACGACTCACAAACTAAATTCTCTCATGGTAACGATAAACAAAGAGTCTCCTAGATATTAATTCGTCATTGTCAAAGAGGAAATCTCAATTCTACCCAAGAATAATTTTATGGTAATACAGGAAATCGAACACAGGATCTTTAGTTGAGTAGCCACACACACTATTGACTGAACTATGAGATAAGATTAGATTGATGCCTGATGGTAAAAAGATTAATTCTTTTCATAATCTTAATGATGATAAAGATTTGGTTGCGTCGTTTCATGTCATTAGATGTTATGATTGGTGAGGCCTTCTTATACGTTTGAAGTTTACTTTTCAAATAGGTATACATCATATATTTTAATCAAATTACACGTTTTGGATGAGCTTTAATATTTGACAAAACGCATTTGAAAAATATCTATATAAGTAAATGTGTGAGTATTGAATCTCTAATTAAAATAATAATTAATAAATTATTGAAACATATTGCCATATAACAGAGATTCCAATAAGTTTATTTCATTTAATGTATAAAAAAAACTCTTATGGTGTGAGCCCGTGGCCGAGCTATCCAGATCGAGCGTCTGCAACAGTTAGCCGAGATGATGCCAACATTTGCTAATAGGAGGCATCATGTGGTCAACAAAACAAACCTTTCAGCCGCTTCTCTCAGTTTTCTACCTGTATTGTTTATTCAAGTTTCTCCTCATTTGTCGCCCATGAGACTGAGTTGGAACCTGTTCTAGACTCACTGATGCACAGATACATTTGGCAAGCACCGGGTACTAACCCGGCATCTCTCGGTCATTTGACAGAAGCTCTGAGCGATAACACCACCTTTAATATACTTGTGAAGTAGATAAATGAAGTTGCTATTGTATTTTTAATTGTTGTATATTTGAGTGATTCTGATTGCTTGTCTCATGTATTGTCTCTTATTGAAATTTAACCAAATGAATTAAGTTTCTGTAAAATGACCAAAAATTTTGAAAACATTTTAAAAGCTTAGTGAGTGAGAGATTTATTTGAATAATAGGGGATAGCTTAAATATTGTAAATTAGGACTGTAAAAAGAAATTCCTGGATACCCACAAAACCTTACTGGTATCGAAAGAATCTAGAATTTATTTTAATATTACTATTCCTGCTACTTAAGATTCTTAGCTTTCGATAAAAACCGGTAACTAAACAACACGAAAACGTTAATAATCGATTAGATCTCTTATTGGTTTAGTTGCCGTTTCACTTAAATGCCGGAAAATTGTAACTATACCCTAATGGGCCGAATATAATATGATCCTAGCATTTTGTGGTGCTCTACATGAAAAATAAATGGTCTCGAATATAATACGACTTTACATTATGACAGTACAGTGTTGTACTAAACAACTTTGACACACTTTTATTTTAAAGTAAAATTTAAGTGAGATTGTCAGAATACATTAATCGATTTCAAACAAACAATCGTTATACAATACATAGACTAGGGATACCAATTTTCCACAATATATCACAGCGTGTATATCAAAAGCTACAATATTTCGATGACCTCTCTAATGTAATAATATTCTTTTGTCACTTTTACATTTTTAACGTTTTTCTTAACTCTTTGAAAAAGAAAAGATTAATAAAAAATAGAGCAATAAAAGTTATATTTATTTTAACTCAATAGATTTAAAGCAATCCGATGTATTAAAAATATCGCTATATTATATAAACGATAAATCGTTACCAAAACATCACTAGATTATGGCTGCTAAAGTGCTTTGGATCAGTTATGGCGGAAGACTTAAACATTTTTTAACGTGTGAAATGTGTTATTGTAACCTCGTTACAACGACCTAAACAATTCACTCACCATCCAGGCCCCCAATTGACTCGTCTTGGCAAGACCACGGCTCTGCGACAACTCCCGGCAATGTATAATACCAGACTGAACCGAGGTTCATAGTTCATTCCTCGTCGCTGTTAACAAGCCAGGCTCAGAAAAAAAAAAGATAAGAGCGAGCGAAAATTGTTTATCCTTTGATTTGTCAGCCGCCTACATATCAAAATAAGGGCTTATATCGAGTTCATATTCTATCATTTAACTTTAGAGCTTTAGGTAGTTCATCTTCCAGCCCCTTGGCTTTGTGTTTCTTTAGCATCTTTGGGTCACAGGTTAAATGTGTATGACAGCCACTTGGTGGTGTCATTAATGAATTATATTTTCACATTTTTGTGATTGATTACAAATTATGTCCTGTTCAGATTTAGGAGGCCGATAATATGATGAAGGTATATCATATCTTATTTCAAGTAAATTAGGAGCCGCTCAAAAGGGCACTTTGATTGATGTAATATATTTTTAGGGGCGTATCCTTTATTAATTATTCATATAAAAATAGAGCTCATGCGATACTGTTTGATTTTTCCATTATATTGAACCATAAATGATTTAGGACAAATATATAAAGATAGTTTGTAAGGCAAATATATAATTTGGTGTATCAAATGTTTTGAGTCACAATTTATGTGAGAAAGTAGAAATTTTTGTGACTGATGCGAGGCAGTCCAAGGAACTAGTAGCGCGCAAGGTTACTTGTGATCACTACGTTCTTCTAACTCACCTCCTTGTAAAGCTTGTTTTTGGCACCCCATTCTTTACGGTCTTTTGACCTGTAGCATTAAAGTTTGTACATTTTGCTCGAATCTTAGCTCGTTCAGAGCACCCTTATTCTTTACATGGTTTCTTGGTCTGAGTCAATTTGATAACATTTACTTTCTTTCTGAAATTGTTTAGGCGCACCTTTCTTCACATAGACGTATGGCTTGAATCTAATCATTGTTCATATATTTACCTCCCTACAAAGCCAGTTTAGCGTTCCCTTCTTTATGTAGTCTATGCCCGAGTCCCGTTATGTTTTATACATTTACCCCCCACTTAGCTTGTTTCGCGCAACCTTCTTTTTTACATGGTTTTATGGTCTTAGTTCCTCCATGTTTCATGCATTTACCTCCCTTCAAAGCATGTTTAAAGCACCATTGTACGTTACATTGTTTTACAATTTGGGTTCCTCCATGTATAGTACATCTACCTCCCTTCAAAGGCCTTTTAGCACATCCTTCTTGTTTACATAATCTACTGTATGGAGTTCCTCCATGTGTGCTACATTTACCTCCCTTCAAACACCATTTAGCGCATCCTTCTACTTTACATAGTCTTTTGGCTCGAGTCTTTCCATGTTTTATAGTAATTTCACCCTCATTATATTGAGAGCATTTGACTCGTTTTCTTTTAGTATGAACCAAATCACATATCCCTCCATTGTTTTTTGTCAGAGAACCATATTGTTCTAGTGGACTTGACAATATTAGGCTTTCTTGACGTTTCTGTAAAAAAAAGAGAATATTTTAAACAACCAAAAAACATGGAATTTGTGTCGTATACATAAGTTTCTGTTTATTATAAATTAAATTCGAATCAGAAAGAATAGAAATGAATAAACAATAGTTAAAAGTGTTAGAACAAGTGTTGATATAATTTATCATGGCAGTATATTCTGTAAAAAATATAGAAGGGTGTTTAAATCGACAGATGAGTGAATAAAGGCTTGAGAGTATTGGATATACGTGGACTAATACAAAGAATTAAGTAGAAATGACGAGGCAAATATGTCAGTACAAAGTGTATTAACGCCAACATTGTTATATGGATGTGAGGTGTGATTTATAAGGAGAAGGACAAAAGCAAGATGAAGTTGGATGGAATGGGATATCTAATGATGTGGAAAAACTCTATGGACCGAGTCAATAATATATTGGTGCTGAAAGAGGGCAGTTTGAAGGGAATCCTCAGTATAAGTGGAATTTTTACATGATTGGTTTGGAAAAGTAAAAAAAAAGAATGTGAATCTAGTGACGGCGTAAATATATATGAAAAGATACGTACAGTAGCCCCGTGGCTTCTTTGGTGCTGACTGACAGTTCACAGCTGACTTCTGACACTCAACATTAAGGTATATACCTAAATGTTGACTGTCTGAAGTGACAGCTGCTAAACACATTTTTTGCAGATCGTATGGTTCGACGTTGGGATACCAATTTGGTCTGGTAACTTTTCAAAGCTGTCAGTCAGCACCAAAGAAGTCATGAGGCTACTTTAGATCAAAAGGTGTAGGCCCTATATGATATGGTTAAAATATGTTGTGGGTGAATGTGTGAAAATGAAAAACATGGAGAGTTTGAAGAATAAAAGAGCGTTTTTTTCTTGATGTTGGTGAAGAGAAGGGAGTATGCAATGATAGGGAAGATAAAGTTATTATTGATCAAATAGATATATAGTTGTTTATAGATCTGTATGCACATGTTTATGCCTACCTCGTAATGACTACATAAGCGTATATCCAAAACGGTATTAAAACTAGGTGCCAATAAAAAAGGAGATGTTATCATATTTCTATATGCCAAATAATATGTTAATTTGTTGACATTTCTGGCAGTCAAAACCTTAACACAAACCATCAATTTGTTTCAAATTATTTACAGTCCTTCGGTCTAAAGTGTTCTAGTTGCTTTGCAAAGTGATCTGGTAGTGTCAGTAACCGTTTAATAGGTACAACAAGCGATCCTTGATCTTGTGGTCGGTACCCAAAAACAAACTCATTTACTCCTCAAGCCTTGCAATATATTATGTAAGTGGTTTTATTTAAACATTTTAACCATTTTAACAATATAAATATTTTTATCTGCAGGGTGCATTTGTGGGCTATTGAACTGGATAAGTTATCTTCATTGGGGTAAAGAAAAAATACTGTAAACATGCAGCCGAGCTTCTATTCAACTTAAAGATCCTAAGGAGCACGTATGCTTCAATAATTGGAAACGGGACCATAGCTCTACAAGTATATAGGCTTGTGTTATCGTCAAAGGATTTTTGTTACAGCGAAGAAATGTACGGAAATAAGATATAGCAAAGATTATTGATAATGGGGACAGTAGAGTATGTATAAAAAAAAATTATTGACGCTCACACATCCAGAAATTTGAATGTAGCAATTGTTTGCTGCGTAATTTTTGTAGTAAACTGAAATATATTGTGACAACTAGTGAGTGATATGCTGCAAAATACATTGGTGTTTCAGAAAAAAAGATAGGTAGTAGTATTATTTATAAGGCTCAGATCATTTATAGTTAAGGCTGTTGAATCTCGCAAACAAGAGTACAGACCACGTAATGATAACGTGGGAGATCTTCGTAAATATATTTTGAATGCTCCAAGTCATATATTTAAGGAACATATGAAATGCAAAGAGTGAAGCTATTTTTGTAAATCTGATGGAAATAAAGATAACTATGGGCCGTCTCTAGTATTTAGTAGCTTGTATAATAAAATTATACATGTCACAAAACAAATCAGTAATCATAGCAGAAGCCTTATTCCTCATGTTAATACCAAATTACTAGAGGTTTACAACGCAGCTGTTGCCAAATTCATCGGAGGTAAAAGAATACTTTTTCTCTAAGGGGAGCCTATGGTGGTAGATGTTAGGGCCGTGTTCGTCACAACACAGGAATGCAACTATACAGATTGGACAGGACAATGTATAATCGCAGCCCAGGGTTTTTCTGTAAATCGGTAGAAATCAGAAGAAAAAGGAAAGTGGTAAAGATAAACGAAAAGACACAAAAATATGTCAGAAATCCTTATTTTTAACAAGTGTTGCAGATAAAGACCCTAGAGAAAATAATGAAAGACCCCATATGGATTCTGAAGAATACAAAAGAGAGTGTCAGGAGTTTCTAGATGGACTGCAGTAAACTAAAGGTTAAAGAGACAAAGTAGAGAGAGCTACCATAATGTAACGTGAGAGTGGAGAATGGAAGCAAAGAAGAAGTCTACTCAGAGCATCACCTTTTAGTAAAATCTGTAACATGCTGACACACCAGCTGCGAATCCACAGTGAGAAACATACTTTACAGTTTAGTAGATTGTGAGGCAATATCCTATGGACGTGAAAATGAATCCAAAGCGATAAAAACATTAGAAAAAGAAGCTAATGTAGAAATAGTTGAGTGTGGCTGTTTCTTGATCCTGAAATTCTATATTTTGGAACCACCCCAGATGTTCTTATTTGAGAGGATGTGTAGTTGAAGTAAAATGCCCTTCATCTGCATTCAATATGACTCCAAATGAAGCAACAGTCATAAGGAAAATTACTGCATGGCAGGTGGACAAAGATGTCAAAATAATTTAAATGAAAAAGAAACATCACTATTACAGACAAGGACAAATGATATCACAAGAAGAAATTATTGTTTTTTTGGCTTATAGGACACCATTAGGAATAAGAATAGAGGGAATTGATAGGAATGACCAATTTGGAACAAAGAAATTTTTCAAAAATTAGAGAGATTATGTAAACATTGCCTACTACAGGAACCGGTCGATTCAAGAATTTCAAGATCCATGCCATTCAGGAACCATGATTATATTGTGGAAGCGCAGAAGAAAAGATTGTAAATTCGTGGGGTTTTTTCCCCTATTTATAAAAAGCCTTTGGTAGCATGCAATAGGAACAACAGCATTCTAAATAGAAGCGGGATGATCTGGAAGAAGCGAGGAATCATGTGAAATTGTACCTCGAGCAAATATTATAGTACAGATTGCGAGTGAGATGATGGAGGAAAGTAGGATTGGCAGAATGGTTGGAAAAGTAGTCTGTCTCTCCCCTCTCTTGTTTATTATCTACATAGAATAGTTTATAGTTAAGTGTTTTTATGGAAAAATAAGGGTAGGCCTATATATTGGTGGAAGAAAGAGTGTATTCGATTTGAAGAGAGAGAGGTGTTAATAGTGGAGAAAATTTTGGAATTAATGGAAATGCTGAAAGAGCTGATTGAAGGTTGCGAGGATAACGGGATGCAATTTAATAAGAAGTAAACAAAAAGTTTGGTCAATGGCACAAAAGGAAAGAGAATGAAAATTAAAATTGAAGGGAAGATAGCTTAATAGAGAAAGTCTCAATTTCCACGTAACGGCATTTGGGAACCTGGATACTAAAATATATGTGATAAATAGAGAAGTGGTTCCGTAAAACGACAGAGACCATTCTATTTTAATCCTTGTGGCCTATCAGCAATAAGATACTTTCTCCTTGACACCTTATGAAACAGAAGAAAAAAATGTAATTACTGATTGGAGGTGTGTAAACATGAATATTTTTTCGAGCTTGTATAAATTCACAACTCCACTGAATATTGAGAGCATGAGCTCCTTGTATGTCACAGGAGCATATACTCTTGCAGCTGTGTATGTTGATCTGTGTGTTTGGCAACAATGAATATGTTACCAAAATTAAATTATCGATAGAATAAGAAGGGAACTTAATCCTAATACCATCTATCTTAGAGTTTTCAAGCAAATATTCTGATTTTTTTTTCATGTATTTTTTTAAGTTTTTGTACTATCCTAGTAAATAATTTATCCCTATACTAGCTTTATCCAGTCAACCTTATTACACCCTAACCCAGCTACGTATTAAGGCATGTGCCAAGTGTGTCATGCACAGGGGCCCCCATCCACCTGGCAAATAAATCACTTTGACTTGTCATTTATTTTGTGATATTATATTTCAATATTATTAAGATTTTCCTAAAATTTATCCCAAATTAATCTAAAAATTCCCTAATCGAAGGGCAATGGTAGCCTGGTATTACTTAGAGTACATAACTGCAATATTACCGTTGACTTTTAACAGAAAAATAAACATTGATTTCTTATTGACAATAATTGCTGAACTAAAATAATAAAATTATTTATATTAAAGAATAACTATATGAACGCGAGAAAAACGCAAAAAAAAGTTTCAATATCAAGATTTTTTTACTATACTATTACTATTTTATCCGTAGACGGCAGACTAAATAAAATGCAACTACACCGAATTAGTCTATAATTATATAATGTCCAAAATTGTTATATGGTTAGCTATTAATTTACAGTAGCCTACTATAATACACTGTATTGTTTAATAGTTACTATGGTATTAATAATTAATATGTTAAAACCAAAACTAACGGTACTCACCACGATTGCTTAAAGTTTGCAAAAAAAAAGTTTGTCTCTAAATAAAATTATCCATGTATGATGTATATGAAAGATTCATAATCATTCATTGGGGCACTTCTAAGGGCCCCAAGCTATGCTTGGCACAGGGCACCCAAAAGTGTTAATTCGGGCCTGCTCTAACCATATACACCTTACATCCTTATCCATTTTAACTAGTTTTATCCAGTTCACCTCATTAAACCCTATCTCCATTTGAACTAATTCAATCCAGTCCACATCATTACACAATATCCCTGTCTTGAGCTAGTTTTATGCAGTGCATCTCATTACATCCTCTCTATTTCAGGTTCATTTTAATGTTATATTTTTATCAGATTTTCCATTTAATGCTCATTTATCATTAAATTCCCTGACCCCAGCCCCCACGTATTAAACTTGAGCTACTTTTTTGAGATATGGACACAGAAAAATGATAAAGAAATTATTTTTTATTTAATATTCTTAAATACAATACTATGAGTATAATAATTTAACAACAAAGTGCCATGAAACTTTATTGTTAATTTAATATTATTCTTAAACGTCTGAATTCATTTCTCTATGTAAAAAGGCTTGTGAATATCATTATTTCTAATATCTAGGGACATTTGGCCAGGTAATACTTCATTTTTATAAATCCCCGGTTAAGTGTCTCGGTAGATGGGGACAAATAAATAAGTCCAATCTGTAGTATTAAAAAAGAAAAAAAAGCCAATCCATAGCTAAAAATATTATTTAATGTAAAGATAATATTTTAATAACACGATAAACTTCTCAACATTGACATAATATATAAGAAATTTGGGGGAGGCAAACTCTGTGGTATTTTATTATTTACACCTACTTAAATAATATCATTGGTAGATCAAATTTGACCTCTTTATTCAGTTTGGTAAATAGATGCAACAAAGTACTTTCTTCATATTGTGAGTATGGAGGAGACACGGTAATAAAGCTGGTGTCTCACAGCTGGGAAAAATTTACATCGGTGGCTGCATGCCTTAAGGCACTACTCTTAAACTAGTCAAGACTCAAAATTACGAGGGGATTGAGGCCCAAATGGGTATACTTAGGGAGACTTCCACTCTCCTTTCAAGCAAATGCGGGTATATATCCTCTAAAAATAGTATTCCTAATTATTAACACCATCAGTGTAACTAATACATTAGCGTATAGCCAGAGCCCTGCGTTTGTGGAGATCGCAATAATTCGGGAATGTTAGATATGATATTTTTTCTTTCAGATGTTCACATTTCAGGTTACCCTGATTGCAAATATATGCTCAGAATTGTCACGATAATTCGCGAAATCAGCGTTTTAGCGCGATATTCGCGATTTTAAACGATGTCCGCGATAATCACGATTTTCGGCATTCGCGCTAATATTTTGGGATATTGAAAATTAAATTTTTGTGTAATATTTTGTCTTTGTGACTTGTACATACTTTTTCCCGGACCAGCTCCGCTAAATCTTACTTTTTTAATAAGTTGACAGCACATTTTTTTTTGCGGACTAGTGTTTTTTACCTTTTTGTCCAAACAAAATGTAATTTTTTGTTTTCACTTCAATATGTTTAGTTTACCTGTTTCAAACATTGTCCTGGAAGTCTAGTTTTAACCCAAGAAAGTCACCTTAATCACGAAAGTTTGTAAAAACCACTTTTTTAACGTTTTTGTCTTAATTCGATAATTTCGTCGCAAAAATAGGATTTTTGTAATTCACCGCTTTTGGGAAACTTAAAAACGAAATTTGGCTTTTTTATTCACCATAAAAACAGGGCTCTGCGTATAACCCAAACGGGTTTTAAGACAGGCTGACAAAAAAAAGTAAATGTTACCATATTTCTATTCGCCAAACTATATGTTAAAGTGTTATTTCAGGAAGTCAATACCTTAACATAAACAAAAATTGTTTTTAATTACCAACAGTTTTTACAATAAAGAAATACGAACTTATGAAAATTATTTCGATGTTTCATATTAGTGGAAGTAACATCTATGATACACTTAAAAGATGCTTTTCAAATGAAAACTTCTAAAACACAGCTTCTAAAAGCTCTTCTGGTCTCAAGATGGTGAACCAGATGAAACAAGGTTTGTTTATGAAGTAATAAAGTCATGGCGGTTGTTATTAAAATATTTATAAATTAAATCTTTTTATTTTGAAACTAGTAATTTTTATGTCTTTTCTCTAAGTTATAAAACATTTTTCTCTAAGTTATAAAAACATTTATAATATATATATATATCTTCCTTATTAGCACCATTTATGGCAACGGTCTCAAACTCAAATTGGTCGAAGGATTAGATCCAAAATTTAAGGTGGGTAAGGGGGGCGGGGGCTATAACCAAAATATATGCTTGCTTAGTTTTATTTTGAGAGATTCCCTGCCCCCGTGTCCTACTACCCATCCAATAAAAATTCATTTGATTAATCTAATGTTGTAGGAACGAGGACGGTTAAATTTAAAGGACACATACTCTCATGTTTCATAAGGAGGTTGAAAAATATTTTTTTAAACACCTTGGAACACCCAGATGGGGTTTAAGCCACGTTTTTCCCAACACCGGCTTATCAGACATGACGAGCTTCACGTTTAGTTTATGATCCTACTGATGTGGGTCTAAACAAAATTATGTTTTAAAATAACTATTTGTACAAATAAAATATGTTAAAACTTGTTTTTCAAAATGTTAATGTGAATCAGTGAAATTCTCAAATAAAATTTCACACAATAAAATGACTGACGTAATTGAAATTATACCACTATCTGAAATAATTCAAAGTTTTTTGTTATTAAAACTTATGTACATTAAAATTATAGTACAATCGTTCTCTTTAATTTAATTCATTAAGCCCCGAAAGTATGGTAGTATTTGACATCCTTTTTGCTTACCTAAATTGTCTATTTGAGGTTTGAGTTTCTTCACAGGAATTAATTTTAATATCGACTTATGTAACTTAACTTTCAATTTATTATTAAGCTTATTTTTCTTTAATTTTATCGCAGAAATGTTGCTCACAAATATAAGTCATCCTAAGAAATGATAACAGTTCAAAACAATGGCTTTTTAATTTGGAATTGTCATTTTCAAAATATGTCAAGTATTATGATACTCCAACATTATTATATTTAGATTTTAAATAAGAATTCCACTCCAATTCTATTAGCTACGATTTGAATTTCTTCATTCGAATTTTCCACTGATTAATTAAAAGTTGAATTCAAAACTTTGAAAAACTAGCATGAACTTCATTGTTTTAACCGAGAAATTATCTTACAAATAAAATATGAATATTTCATATCAATTTAAAAATAAATATTTACTCCTCCAATATTCATGAAAAACACGAAAGTCTTGATAAATATTTTGCTTTCCCGCAAGCTAAGAAAACACATTTCAAATTGGAGAACAAAAAAAAATACTAACAATAATATTACCGTCTCCGCATCAGTGGGAAGTGTGTTAGCTTCTGCCAGAAGAGAAAAATGTCAAGCATACTGTGATCAATAGTACTGTCTTTCACCATCCAAAACATAGAACCCAAAAACATCGGAAGAGTTTCAAACAACAAGCAAGATGGTAAAGTGGCCACAGACATTTTATTTTTCACGCATATATGATTTAGAGTTGGAAAGTAAAACCAAAGTGTTACATATAAGAAGGCTGGTCCGCTGTGTCCCACAGGCTGTGAGTTTTCATTCCCCTGATTTAATCTATTATTTGCCTTAGGTCTTCCATTTTTAATAAATTTTAACTCTCTTCTTAGATAATTTAGAGCACATCCTTCTTGATGTGATCTCTTGAACTAAAGCCTCTACGTTTGATATATTAACCTTTTATCTAAACCTGTTCAAATCACGAAAATTCTTTAAATGATATTCTGGTCTCGGTCCTTCCACGTTTCATACATTTAACTTCCTTCAGAGACCATTCTTATTTACATGATTTCTTGGCCATTGTCTCTTTATGTTTGATGCAATTACCTCCCTACAGAGCACGTTTAGCAACTTTTCCTTTACATTGTTTCATTGCCTGAGTACTTCCCGTGTTAGATACACTTACTTCCCTTCAGGGAAGGTTTAGTGCACCTTTCTAATTTACATCGTGTTAGGCTGTGAGTTCCTCCATGTTTGACACACTTACCTCCCTTAAGAGCTAGTTTAGCACATCCTTCATCTTTACATAATTTCATGGCTTGAGTTCCACCATGTTTCCAGCATCTACCTCCCTTATGAGCAAATTTGGTGCACTCTTCTACTTTACATAGTTGCCTAGTTTGAGTTCCTCCGTGTTTGATACATTTACCTTCCTTTGGGCACGTTTCGTGCAACTTTCTACGTCGCACTGTCTTATGGGTGTTGCTCCCCCATGTTTCATACATCTACCTCCCTTAAGAGCCCGTTTAGCGCAACCATCTTCTTTACATCGTTTCATGTCCTGTGTTCCTCCATGTTTGATACATTTTCCTCCCTTTTTAGCATGTTTAGTGCACTCTTCTTCTTCACATAATTTTATTACACGTGTTCCCCCATGTTTCATACATTTGCCACCCCTAAGAGCCGTTGTGCAATTTCTTCTTCACTAATTTATTACATGTGGTCCCATGTTTAACATTTGCCACTTAAGAGACGTTTAGTGCAACTTTCTTCTTCACTAATTTATTACATGTGTTCCCATGTTTCATACATTTGCCACCTCTACGAGACGTTTAGTGAACTTTCTTCTTTACATAGTATTGGGGATGGTCCTCATGTATGATACACTTACCTCCCTTCAGCGCCCGTTTATCGCACCCTTCTTCTTTACATAGTTTCATTGACAGTATCCCTCCATGTTTGATACATTTACCTCCCTTCTGAACCTGTTTAGTGCAACCTTCTTCTTTACATAGTTGTCTTGTCTTAGTCCCCCATGTTTGATACATTTACCTCCCTTCTGAGCCTGTTTAGCGCACCCTTCTTCATCACATAATCTTAAGGCCTTTGTCCCTCCATGTTTCATACACCTACCACCCTTTAGAGCACGTTTAGTGCACCCTTCTTCTTGACATGGTTTTATGGTTTGAGCCCCTCCATGTTTGATACATTTACCACCCTTTTGAGCTTGTTTAGCGCACCCTTCTTCATCACATAATCTTATGGTCTTTGTCCCCCATGTTTCATACATTTACCACCCTTTAGAGCACGTTTAGCGCACCCTTCTTCATTACATGGTTTTAAGAATAGAGTCCCTCCATGTTCTAATACATTTACCTCCTTTTTGAGAATGTTTAGGCACCCTTCTTCATCACATATTCTTATTGCCTTTGTCCCTTCATGTTTCCAACATCTAGCTCCCTTTTGAACTAATTTGTTACACCCTTCTTCATTACATGATTTCTTGAACTGTGTCCCTCCGTGTTTGATATATTTACCTCCCTTTTGAGCATGTTTAGCGCACTCTTCTCCTTCACACAGTCTTATGAACGTTATCCCTCCATGTTTTATAGACTTATCTCCCTTCAGAGCTGGTTTAGAGCACCCTTCTATTATATTTCAGAAAAAGTATTCTTTGTCTCCAACTTTTACCTACATCCTTAATATACTTAGAGTAATTGACTATTTTACTTTTAGTTTGAACTGAATCACATATAACTCCATTGCTTTTTGTCTGAGAGATAACATATTGTTCGAATGGAATTGACACTATGAGGTTTTCTTGATGTTTCTGTAAGAAAGAGAATGAATACAATAAGTTTGACAAAAAGCATGTAATTTGTGTTGTATATAATAGTTTTTGTCTATTAAAACTTAAATGTTCCTTCAAATCAGAAAGAATAAGAATTAATATAATGTAAAACTGTTAGAACATGTGAATGAGATTGTGTATCTTGGCAAAATAGTCTGTAAAAATGGAAGCAGTGTTTATGAAATTGACATACAAGTGAATGCATCTCGAAGAGTATTGGATCTATAGGGGCTTTGTAAATAATTAAGTAGTATTGAAAGAGGCAAAGATGTTAAAGTGTGTTAACCCAATATTGTTGTATGGATGTGAAGTGTAAGAATGTAATAAACACAATGGCAAGGTGAATGTGTTGGAAGAAGATATCTAATGTATGTGAAAATACTCGTATGGACAGTCAATAATAAATTGGTGCTGAAAGAGTTTGAATTAAAATGGATTCTAATGTGAAAGGGGAATATTAAGATGATTGGTTTGGATATGTTGAAGAGAAGAGATTGAATCACGTGACAGAGCAAATATATGATGGAAGAGTGTGTAGATAAAAAGGGATAGTCCATTTATGGCATGGTTAAATGTTGTTGAGGAAAAAAAGAGAAACATTAAGATTTTGAAGAATATAGGAGCATGTATAGCTTGGTGTTTGGATTTTGATAAAACAAGGAAGTATGTAAGGATATGGATGTTAGGAGAAAGTTAAGGCCACCAGAAAATTCCAATTATATTCAGAAGAAGGCCATAATAAGTTCAACTTTATCAGTAAACAAGAAATCTTATAAAGAGACAACAGATATATTTTAAGGAACTAAATGAATAAGTTTTAAATTATCATTATTGGCACCGCGTCTTACTACCCATTCGGGCTATATGCACTTACGCTAGTATGTAATGGTAGGGTGATTGTGAGATGAAATGGAGGACCTACAGTTTAGCGTGGTAACCGAACCACGGGGAAGGTCTGACATTCCAGACTTTCACATGTTGTGTATAAGAGCCTCAAAGACAAAGAAATTAGAAAAACATATAAAGAGTATCTTGGAAAGTTTCAAATGCCAATCATAGGGAATCACTCTTTTTAATAAAATGCAAAAAGGAGGATTTGTCATATGAATTGGTAAAATACATCTGAGGAGGTAGTTTGGTTACCTATGTTCCAAATTCGACTTTAACATTTTTTGTGATTTACATCAATGTTCTGATAGATAAACGAACGAACCTTGAGGAAAATAACCTGGCACCAATGGAAATGTTTTCATTTGAGAGTTAGTTTATTTAAAAATTTCTGAATAGTTTTGACAACCATCCTGAGTTGGAGAAATAAATAGTTATTTTGGAACTAGTCCATATTATGATAACACCATTTTGGTCCATAATGGAGTCATTAAATTACTGTATGGAAATAAAATTAAACATTATCGATGTTGCTCCCCATATTTTAGTAATCTAATTTGGTGTATTCATTGTAGTGTATCCAGAAGTGGTGTTACATTTTTCTGAACTTGAGCGCTAATTTTGATTCATATTGACATAAAAAATATTGCTTACAGTATATATTTTTTTTAGAAAAATAAAACCACTTTTGTCGTGGGAAAAACCTAGGTTAAAACTCAACAGTATGCATAGATTTAAGTCTTTAATTTCATGAAATTGTTGGTGACGAAGTGTAGACGTTCCTTGGATCACACATCAACTTCTTTATTAAATACCAAATGTCTTGTAGCTAAACCAGCAGTTTTGTATAGTGGCCATCGTTTTTAAAATGTATGGTGTTAGGAACACTATTATATTCTGTATAGACACTAAGGCTTGTGTTGTATAAATCATTACATAATTTTTGTGATGAGTCTTGAAGCTAAAGATCTCATCTTGGTCAATGAGATGGAGCAATGCTGTGATGTTGGCAGTCATAAAGCTTTTCTCTTCAGAAAAAGCCACTGAGAACGATCCAAGCCACATCCATACTTGGGATATGGATGCAAATAAATGTTATTTTTATGTGAGACATAAAGTCACTGTTGCTATATTATAGACGCATATCACAGCCACGTTCATAAAGAATATGGATTTGCGGACTGGCGTCCTGGCCTCAAGTATGGTTTTAATCCTATAAATACCCCTAATCAATAGGAATATTTTCGAAACACAATTAATGAGACAATAACAGCTAAAATTTCACCGGTAATGTTTGTTTAAAAAATAAAAAGTTTTGAGGTTAAATACTAAAATAATTTTAAACTCGACTTATCAGCATTTTACTTTTTCAAAGAAATGGATAGTGAAAACAAAGAACGACTCTAGACGTCCTCTTACACACCTTAATAAGTTAAGGCTGAACAGAGGGCACCGCACCATCGTATTACAGAAATAAAACCAATATTTCTTTCCTTGCCATGAGTGCACTATGGAGTACAGTCATTGTCTGCGTTCAGGTTTTGACATTGCATGAGTAACCTTTCAGCCCTTTGGTCTTCCTAACTTTCAGTTAAGTAGAGAGAACCAAAACTCAGGCAAAGACTATTATACAAAACATCAACAACAGTTATATCTATTACTTTAAAAATTATGGCATAAAATAGAAGGTACGGTGCATAAAATAATTGAATTTAATTTTACAATCAGTTTTTATAAAAATATTCATCAAACACAATTAAAGTATACATTTTTGCCCATATATAATAAAGGGGTACTAATAGGTGATTTAAACAACTATTGAATAAAAGATCTACTCACGGGTAGTTCCCCTTTAATAGGTAAAAATGGCACTGGCCAACATTCTGGCTGCTGATAATCATTAAATTCTTCTTCTTCAAGCCCTTCCTCTGATTTTATTGGAAGATCAATCTCAGACTAACAAAAAACAAGAAACGTTTTAAAGAATAGAGATTTATATAAGCACATTTCAAAATATACAAACGTATTTTAGAGCAGAGATATTTATAAAGCTCATGTGACAAAACAGAGGTTTATATTAAACATGTTTGAAAACAATAAATTTATGGTAAACACGTTTCAAAGCATAGTGTAATATACTGAAAATGTTTTAAAACATTATGTTATATTGTACCGATTTTATAACAACAAAAATACCAAAAGAAAATAATTCAAAACATGGAATGACATCTGAAAAATGTTTAATAAAGAAAGATTTCTAAAGGTCCATGACATATAACACCAATTTAGCTACCCTCTTTCACAAGTTTAAGCCATCAGTATCACTATAACTGGATTGCCTGTGACCGGGTGGAGAGAGAGGTTGAGGTTTGAGTCTAGCCTGGGTCCATTGGCCAGTGGTTTTACACATGTGATTTATAAGTAGTTTTCCAGTACTAACTTCACAATAATGGCGTTAAGATGTCTTTAATTTACCCTCTCGATTGTTAATGCCAGTCATGTCATTACTAAACAACATGTTAAACATACTCACAAATAAATGCTATAGTTTAGGTGTATATAATTTCTAAAAGTAAAATTAATAAAATCAATATTCTCCAAACTACACTAAAATTTAATGTTCACTAAAAATTAAGTAGATATAATAGTATTTGAAGGTTGGTGCCATCTCAATTTTGTTTAACATATATTGAAATATATGTAACTTGAGATTAATGATTTAGGTTCAGTATAGCCAAATTTTCACTAAAAAAAAATCACTAGAACCAGAAATAAATATAATATATATAATCAATGACAATTATTTTTAATAAATCAAGGAAAAGTATAACACAAATGTTAGATAAAAATTGTTTTAAGAAATTCACTTCTCAATCAAGTGTGTTTTTATATTATCAGAACAAAATGGAATTTATAATTTTGCCTATAGCCCAACCGGATGTGAGGTTAAAAAAATTGAATAAAAAATCTACTCACGGCTAGTTCCTCTTTAATTGGTAGAAATGTAGTAGGGCCTGGCCAACATTCTGGTTGCTGATAATCATTAAATTCTTCTTTAAAACATTCCTCTGATTTTATTTGAAGATCAACTTCAGACTAACAGGAAACAAGAGAAGTTTTAAAGAATATAGATTTATACTAAACACATTTCAGAATAAAGAAACATATTTTACAGCAAGGGATTTATAAAGACCATGTAAATATAGAGGTTTATAAAAAAAAATTTTAAAAACACTATATTTATAGAAAACACATTTCATAACATAGAAACATGCTTTAATGCATAGGGATTTATAAAGACTGTGTAAATGAACAGAGGTTTGTATTAAACATTTATATTAATATATATTTGTTTGTTTCAAATCTTAGTGTGTTATACTAAACATATTTTAAAACTTTATGTTATATTGATTCAGTGTTAAAACAAACCAAAAAAATAATGAAAAAATATATATACATGGTGTGAATTAAACATAACTAATAAAATATCGATTTTTAGAAAACCTTGTTGACAAAAACAAAATGAACATGTTTTGGTAGCATCATGGTCTCAAATAACACACTCGCATTAGAATATAGTGACAATGACGAGAAGATCGAGATTCGATTCTTGGTCGGGTGTATTGAAGGTAGTTTTTCTAAAAGGGATTTCCTATCTCTACCCATAGAAATGTGGGTAGACATTCCCTAAAACAATTAACTGCCTTCCTCCACCAATCCAAGTCATTAACCTCATAATAACTGGATTGCCTGTGAACGAGGTGTAGGGTTGATGTTTGTCTCTCACCTGAGTCTATTGGTGGGTTTTTTAACCATGTGATTTATTATGGGTTTCCCGTACCCTATTATGATAGTTTAGTTGAGATTATGAGGAGATATTTAGAACTATCGGCTATATAAAATGGAAACTAAACTAAATTATGCTGTAGCTAAAACATGTAACATTAGTAAAGGGTGTGTTCACTAAGCTATACCTTAATTTCAAATGTTTCTACTTGGTGAAGATTATATTCAAAGTCCTCCTCTGGTTCAATCTTCACGGATGTCTCTCCCTCCATCTTGTTGAAGTCAATGTAGATATTAACAACTCCAAAGAGTTTATATAGATTTACCTGCACATTGATTAAATAAACTATGATTATTAATCAATGGAATCATAATTAAAGTAAAAATAAAAAAGATAACCTTCATTGCTATTGTTGTTAGAGTAGTTTTGTTTTAATGTTTAGTTAATAGTAATAATATTTTCAAAACAAACACATAATAAGTATATAAAAAGATAAGTTGGCTTTTGGATAAAGATGTATAGATTACATTGAAATTTAATATAATTGAATCACAGGGGAATGGAAAGTATTTGTAAGGCCTTTCCCATGAGGTGAGCTTTCTACAAACAGAATGTGAAAGCATTGATTTTGCTGAAATGAGGATACTTTATTTGTTATTACAATAATTTGTTCAAATTCAACATGGATCATAACCAATTTTATAGATCATATGGCATATTTTATAGAACTTAGGATTTATAGATTTAATCATTTGGATTGACCATAGTTTATTTAACAAAATACTTTCCATATTCAATGTATTGTACCTAAAAACTCCACGGCATCAATTGGCAATCAAATTATAACAACCGAGAGGACGCCGTCTGTTGGCGTATTTAGTGCCAACTTCTGCGGATAGAGATGTGGGCACTATTTCACCAACAGATGATGACGTGGAGTTTGTATGTGCCACTCCTTGAACTTGATTGCCACATCTTGTGTGGACAGAAAGTGAAAAGATTAGAGACACCTAATGTATTTATAAACACTTGCTTAAAGCATTATAATAACTAATAATATGTTGTTTTTTTTTAAAACTGTTTTGTTTTTGGACTCATAATACATTCGCGACTAAATTGAATATTTTCGTTAAATTTAGAGGTTTTGATCTTTTAATTGAGAATTGTAAAATTATAATAACATTTTTTTAGTCTGCTCTTGTCCCTGATAAAATTAGCTTTACACTGCCTTGCTATTAAGTTTTATTCATCTCAACCAAAGAACATAGATACAAAATGTGTTTTAGACTTTTAACCAGCCATTATAACGGTCATAATATAATCAAATTAAGGAGCGTAAATAAAACTAAACATTTTAAAGGCAATTTATATGATAGTTAATATTCTATATATGATAAGTTAGGTGTTTAGACATATAGCCGTATATTTTTTATTTGTTGCACTATAGCAATTAAAATAAGAGATAGTTTGTTAAACTATTTAACTAAAATTAAATATGGTATTTAGTGACTTTTAACAAAATCAAACTTTTTAATTAACAAAATCCAATCACTCTATGTACCACAAATCAAAGTATATCCACTAAAGATTCCTCAAGATGAGGAATTTAAACTAAAGCAATAAAGAGAATCGAGTTGTCATTGGATTATTTGTCAAAGCAATTGAGTGAAATATACTTCAGTGACTCTATGGTTTGAACCAATGGTATTAAACATTTATTGCTCACGTATCCCCAGATATAATTTATCTGCCAAGTTTGTATCCCCAAAATTGTTAGTTAAAAATGCAAGCTAAACATATTTTAGTATAGGGATGTGGTTTAACTTTGCAACCCAGTGTGCCAGATCTTGTTTATGTTTAATAAAGATTAATGTAAAAATTAAAACTCTTTCAATATTAAAAAATGTAATGGATATTTCAAATAAAATTGTAAATAATTTAATAACGCCTTAATTTCAAGGAAGTTAGATATACTAAATTGTTAAAGTATCTTGGATAATATTAATTTCAATAACTTATAGTCAAAATATTGAAAGTATCTAACACCTTCTTCAGTGGAAAAAATACTGTAAATTATACAAGGATTAATTGTCCAAATCAAAACCTTACATAATTATTTTAAATATGGGTATGAAACAAATTGTACTTATTTTTCTAGCCAAGATATTTATGCTTACTTAGTACCTTGTCTTCGACAGCATAAAAAATGCACTGTAAAGACCAAGACTACTGTTGACATCTCAAAGTTTCTTATGACATCATAATGAACAACATGGATGTCGAAATATTAATGACTTCAAAAAAGTATATTGTCTGAATATTCAAAGATTGTACCACCTTAACTTTTAATACCTTGCTGTGTTTCTCATTTTCTTTGAATATGTTTATCTCATTTATATTCAATCTATGACAGAGCTGTGAAGTCAAAACGTCAAGCCTTCTACTTCAACTCCTCTATTTTTCTAACTGCCCAACTCAGATACCTTCATAAATAGCTAAAATAATTAATTAGTAATAACAAATTTACTGCAGTAAGATGTTCCAATACATACGACTTCATAGGAAGCTTCTTTATCAGTGTGAATGTATATTTGAATAAATATGTCAATCAAAATTACAAATCTAATTGGTCCTAAAGAACAAAAGAAGTATAAAATACAACTATAAAACACACCATATATTATTGTAATATTATAGGTTTTTATTTCAAACCAAAGTCTGAATCAGTACATTTTTACCGAATCTTAACTCCACCTAAATTGTTTCCAACTCTCACTCCACAGCCCAATTAATGGCATGTTGGAGCATTAATGATGATTATATTTACTAAGAGTGAGCTGATATGTTGTATTTGGAATGTAGCCATTAAAAATTGACCAACGTTAAGCGAAGAGTAAAGTATACATCAAGATCTTGTAAGTGAAATTGATTTCTACAACATTACATTTACTACGTTGGGAAAAATTTAACTTAATATATAAATATTATGTACTCATCTAAGATGTATTCGCGTACCCCATGTTGAATATAACTGGTCCAAGACATCAATCAGCAATAAGCTGGACTGACAGTGAAGAGGAGATCGGTAGTACCAGTCATATATAATGGTTTTTCCTTCTTAAATTGTTTTCCACTCTCCTCCACGCAAATGCATATAATTAAACTATAGTTAATGTGACTAGTACGTATGAGTATAACTTGAACAAATAGTTAGAATAAAAAGAAAATATAGCCACGTGTCTTACTAACCGTTCGGGTTATTTGCTTAGTTCTAATTACGCAAATAGGTAAGGAATTGGGAAGGTTGAATTTAGAGGAAGTGAATCCACATTTGTGTGTAGGGAGAATGAAAAACCATTTAAGAAAAACCAGCCCCAGTTCACCTGACCTATATTCTAACCTCGATCTCCACGTCGTCAGCAGTTTAACTCAACAAGAAACTACCACGTTAACTAACTGCGCCATTGAGGCGGATAAATAGTCAGATGCATAGCTAAGAATAAGAATTGAGTCAAAAAATGTTTTCAATTAATATTCAGAAATAATTGTCTATCTGATACAGTAGGCCCTCCCACATTCGACCTTTGAACATTCACATCTCCTGAGAATATCCGATAGTCCCGCTCCTTTGCTGGTCTGTGAGTTACTGCCGTTTCATCTACTCCACGACACGACGGGCAGTCGTCAATTGACATTTGTCTTATCCATATCACTTTTTTCTTTAACCTGTTTGTATGTTTGCACAAAACATTAATAATGTCAGAATATGTGTGTACGAGGGTAAAATAAACCTGCTTTCATTATAGTTTAGAGTGATTCTTTTTTTTTTTTTCAGGTTTTAGCTTGTTATTTATGTTTAGTAAAGGTTTTTTTTTTTTTTTTTTTTTGTGACCATGTCCCATACCCGTAATTGATGAACAATCGGGGACCCCCTGTAGTAATAGATATTCAAGTAGGCTCGAATACTGCATAACCTTATTCACGTGTTTCTGGAATTTACACAAAGCATACTATCAAGAGAGGTTTAAAGATGTCAATTTACCGAGCCTAATGATGGAATTAGTTAAGTAATAATGAAATAACATTCTATTCCCTTACATTTATCTCGAAATTAATGTCGAACCGGCCATTCTAGGTTACATTTGATACAAAGGTGTGCGTTTTTATTTAGAGTTCCTCGTATTCAAATTATTATAAATAGAGCCTATACATTATTATACATTAATTATGATTTTGTAAACATGTATAATGTATGTATATCATTATTTTTTAGCACCGTATCTTACTATCCGTTAGGTTTTAGGCTTATGTATTAAATAAGCTAATAGTTTTAGGGTGTTAGACCTTCCACACAAGTGGTTATATGTATTAGATAAATTTAAAACTGTACCTGTATTATAGTGATTGTGATGATTCTTTAAATGATAAAGTTGAGTTGTAAATAACAAATATAAGAGTTGAAATTGGTAGCAATCTCGTAGAAACTGTTAAAATACATCAAAAATCATCTCACATTTCTTGACTTTTTGGAAAATATATTATATAGCTATCTCACCGAAATGAAGAACTCTACATTTACAATTAACTACACATTTCTAGCCAGCATACGAAAAATTAATCAAACCAACATGCTAGCGTAGTTCTAAATAGATTAATAGATAGCGCTTGAGCATATATACAGTCATAGAAAGCTCAAAAGAAAAAGTATAATAATTCAATAAAGGCCAGTCTACAACCAACATACCCGCTTGTCGGACTCGCAACTACGCAATCGCAAATGCACTCGTAATTACGCTTTTATTAAATTACAAAATAGACTGACTAAAATGAAAAGTCGTAAGACGTAATTTCAACCAATAGGAACACATCAATGATGACTATGAGAGTCAAATTCATATTAATCTTTTCAAATAAGAAATAAATATTTTAAAAATATTTAAATGAATAAATAAATAAGATTTTAATTGAAAATCCTGTATTCATTACTATACATTTCCAAGCGTTTTTGTCATAGACCAAATAACTTCAAATTATTTGATTTTAGTAGTCCATCCATATTTGTTTTTTGATTGGCTGAACGCAAGCCAATGCAACTTTATAAACGCAAGAGATATACAATGTTCATCTCCTCCCGTCAAGCTGGTCCGACAGTTCCACATACGATTGTGTTTGCGTAAGCTATTGTAGGCAGACAAAATTACGTTATTGCGTAGTTGCGAGTCCGACAAGCGGGTGTGTTTGCTTGTAGACGGGCTATAACGTGCGCATTCACTGTGTTGCTTTCAAATTTCAGCGTATGTGTGGCTGTGGAAAATTTCAGTCAATTTTTCTAATAAATTTACTGTTTTAGATTTAGATTAGATCATAAAATACAACTGGAATGAATGTTGTTTTCTGATTTCTCATAGATAGATAAAATGAAAAATAAATGAACGTACTTTTAATTCTTTGGTAGAAAAAAAAACTTTGTGTAGAAACATGACCAAAAATTATAAGTACATTATCACCACAATTTTGTTATATTGCAACTATATTTTATAATGCTTAAAAAATTATTCTGCCCAAAAAGTTATTAAAACACTCTAATTTTGGTTCAACTGCTTATAATGTTATGAATAAATGCTATAATGGAACAAACATATTAAATAATTATTTGTAATGAGGAGGTGCAAGCCTTGAAGAAGTCTATAGAAGATTAAGAGGACATAACTATGTTGATGTCCTGAACTTATTCTTTAATGATATTTTCAATGTAAAATCTATTTTTGAAACATTGTAGTAAAAGCAACAGTGAACATCATAGCTAGCTTATAATATGTCAAACATGATTAATAACACTAACCTCAAAACATTATAAAAAAAAAGCCCACACGACTTAAATGAAAGATGTGATTTTTAATAGTTAAAAAAAACTGTAGTTTGTAAGCGACTGAAATAAATAAAAAGAACTGATTGAAATCGAACGCAGGATCCTTAGTTCAGTTACCACACATACTATCGACTGGGCAAAGCGGTTGGACTAGTTTTAGTAGCTAGTGGTAGAAAAATTATTTTCATAATCGTAATAATGATAGAAACTTGTTTAGTCGCTTCATGTTATTAGTTGTTCAGTTTGGTGGAACATCTCTTAGCTGTTTCACTTTTAAAAAAATGGAAAAATCACTTAATATATACTATTTAATCAAATTACAGGTTTTGGATAAGCTTTAATATTTGAAAAAATATAGATATTTGTACATATATGTGTGATTATTGAGTCTTAATTTAAAATATCAATAATTAATGAAGCATATTGACTTAGCGCAGGGATTCCAACCTGTTTCTTTTATTTAATGTAGGTATGAACAAACTTCGTGGTGTGAGCCAAGTGAGCTACACAGACTGAGCGACTGCTACAGTTAGCGGGAATAGTGCCACCACTTGCGAATAGAGGGTGTTATGGCCATAAAAACGAGCCTTTCAGTCATTAATCTCAGTTTTCTAGACTGAAGCTATTATTTATTTAATCAAGTAGCTCTTCATTTTACCTCATAAAGGTAAGGTTAGCCCCATTCCAGACCAAATGCATTAAAGATAAATTTTGAAAGCTCCGGGTATCAAACCTGTGATCTCTAGTTCATTAGCTAGGAGCTCTGACCAATATGCCCTAGAGGAGGTTCAATTAATGTAAACATTTTTAAAAAAGCATAATTTTAATGCATACATTTTATTACTTTGACCTAACTGATTTCTCCTAAAACTTAGTAAGACCACTATTTAAAATTAAAAATCTGTTTAGTTCAATTTATATCTTAAGATAAACTATTGTTCCCGATTGGACATGAACAATTTTATACTAACAGACTAGAGGTGATTATAATTGAAATGAACAATCATTATAGCTTCCTCGTTGATGGTTAGTGATTTGCCCTTCCAATCTCAGTCAGATTTAAAAGTGTAAGAACTTGTAGAGAACAAAGTTCTTAGACCTCTCCATATTTATTGTATAAAAAGTAAATATTGTTTGAATATCTTTTTTATTAAATGACTTGATATTTTTGTTAGTGATCATTCACTTGATTATTTAAATAAAAACCAGATGATCCATCACTCTGATTGGCATACACAGGACTATTACACAACTACAACATTAATGAATGCTACATTTTGTTCCTGTGGCCCATATTAAAATAATATAGATCAAAGCGTTATATGGTATAAATAATACTTAATCTCATAATATTCAGTTTTATCATTTATATTTGTTACTAAGACCAAGAAATATATTGAGTGTGGGTATTTCATTTATAAACAATGTCACGCGAAAACATGAAATACATTTAGTACAATTATTTTATTTTAACAATAATTAGTATGTAGGTATATAATTGTATTAGTAAGACTATAGCTCAAACAACAGATATTATTATTAATATTTAAAATATTATTACTACTATTATTACTATTGCTACCATTACTACTATTATTATTATTTCTTTATCATCATCATCATTATAATATTATAAGTTTTAATAATAAAATTATTATTATTATTATTATTGGCCTACGAATTAAAAGGTGGAAAAGAAACAATAATCTAGACCATGTTCTAGCAATATAAAATTAGTAAACAGAAATAAAGTTGTTTATTGAACAAATAATGAAAATATAGTAGCAATTTCTGTGTATTGTACGTTTGTGTACTAGCTACGTTAATGGTTTTTAGGGATTACGCAGGTTATAGAAAATGTAACCACATTTTCGTGGAGGGAGAATGGAAAATCATTTGAGGGAAAACCACCCCTATTACACCCAACTAAGATTCGAACCTATATATCCCCGACATCGGCAGTCTAGTCTAACATGAGAGTAGTGCGTTAGACCACGCGGCCACCGGAGTGGGTAACATTATATTAAATCAGAGGAATAAGGTGTCAATAGATGAATATGGTTGAATTCACCGAGGCTTAAAGCTTAACTTTATTTAGTATAACATTAGTTAGTAATTAGTAATATCTACAAATCGTTACTTACGGGTGAAATGCCTTCTAAACTTAAAATTGCCAACATATGTCCAAAACATAAGAGCAGTGATGGGCTCTATCAAATGAAAATTATTGTATAATTATATATTATCAGACTATCAACCTATTTGCTAGTTTAAAAATCATTTGAATGGAATCTATTAAAATCCATTCGTGTTGGTGCTGATCAATAGTCAGTCTTATTGCTTTGAATATCTCAACTGTCATATGTACAAAGAATTTTTGTTTCTTCAAAGTCCCCTCTAAGAGAACAGTACCATGTTCTTTGTTACTGATCAATAGTCATCCTTATGAATTCGAATATATTCTTAGTTAGCCTTGTGGAAAATATTAATGGCTCTTATGGTTATTGCTACAGATCAGGCCTAAAAAAAAATAGAAGTTTTATACAATTAAATAGGAGCAAGAGGAATAGAAGATGACTTATCGAATGATTTAGATGGATGGAGATTGTGTACCAATATCGTAAGATGACGTAGATAAATAGACTTAGGAATGATGAAGAAATTCTCCCCGGCGAGATCTATATGGTAATGTAAGGACATGCACACAATTTGCGATTGACTGAAACGTGAACGTATTATTCACTATTGTCATAAAAAAAATCTGCCTAAAAAGGACTATTCCAAGACCACTATATATTACATGACGTACATTCTAGAAGCATCCAACTTTCTAACTTTAACTAGGTGGAATATATAAACTTCCTTAAAGTTTTTAATGTCCACCCCCCCTTCTCACCATCCCTCTTCTCTCATTTGAAAAATAAAGCCACCTCATTTTTCAGCTGATAGGAACAAGTCTTAGCTTTAATATTAAAAAAGAAAGTCAAGCCATAGTTAAGGATATTGTTTAATGTTAAAATAATTCTAGTATTATGCTAAACTTATAAATATTGGCACAATAAACCAAATATTTTGTGGGACAAACTATGCAGTATTTTATTATTTAAATGTATTTAAATATTATCAGTGGTAGATATAATTTAACCTCTTTATTCAGTTTGATAAATAGATGCTTCAATGTACCTTATTAATATTATGATTTATAGGGCATCAACAGTAGTAAAGTAGGCCTGACAACTAAGAAAAACTAACTTCGTTTGCCGCATGATTTAAGGTGCTACTCTCACAATAGATTAGATGGCCGATGACGAGATTAAGTGTTCAATCTCATTTGAGTGTACTGAGGGCGGTTATTCCTAAATGGTTTTCCACTCTCTCTCTCTCTCTCTTCATGTAAATGCGGGTACATTACTCCTAAAATTAGTCTTATTATTAAAATCACTAGCGTGTTTAATACTCGTACATAAGTGTATATATAACCCAATATAACCATATTTTTATTCACCAAACCATGTTACTTTGTTGTTACTTCTGGCAGTCCAAACCTTCCCATACACAAACAATTTATTTTAAATTACTAACAATTTTTACATTAATGAAACACAAACTTATGACAATAAACGTTTGGGCTCTTTTTTTTTTTTTTACAGAAGTGAGATCTATGGTTCATTTAGGCCTAAATTATTTTCTTACCAGATCTTATAAAATGCAGCAAGCTATTCTGGAATCAAGATGGTAAACCTGAAAGGCATGGGTTGTGTAATGATGTCACACAAACCATCATGGCGGTTTTGTTATTAAATTGTTTATATATTAAAACTTTTTATTTTGAAACTAATATTTTGTAAGTCCCTTTAGCCAAGTTATAAAAACATTTATAGTATTTTTTACCTCTCTTCTTAGCACTATTTATAGCAGTGGTCTCAAACTCAAATTGGATGAAGGGTCAGATTCACAAATTAAGGAGGGTACAGCGGACCATAGCCAAAAATGCATTTAATTTATTTTATTTTGAGATTTCCCCTCCCGCCTCCACCTGTGAACTACTACCCATACAATAAAAATGCATTTTATTAATATCATGTTTAGGAATGAGGAAAGTTAAATAAGAAAATGTAACAGCATTTTTCAAAGGGAGCTGGAAAATGGATTTTAAACACTTTAGCACACCCAGTCGGGGTTCAAACCTCGTGTTTCCCGTTACCTGTTTACAAGACCTGACAAATCTTACGTTTAGTTTATGATCTTACTGATGTAGATGTGAACATTATTATTATTAGATAATTAAAATAACCAAATTTGCAAATAAAATATTTTAAAACTTACGTTTCTCAGCATGTTAATGTGGATCAGTAAAATCGTCAAAGTATTTTTTTTCTACTTTAAAATAAAATTTCACACAATAAAATTATTGACATGATAGAGTTTATAGCAATGTCTGAAATAGTTCTAAGTTTTTTGTTATTAAATATGATGTGCTTATTGTTCTCTATAATCTAATTCATTAAGCCCCAATATTGCGCCAGATATTTGGCATCTTTTCTGGTTAACTAAATTGTCTATGTTCAGAACCTGTATCTTCGACAGCTTTAATTTTAATATTGACTTAATGTAGCTTATCTTTCAATTAATTATGAAGTTAGTTTTTTCTTTCATTTTACCACAGAAAATGGTTGTTCACAAATATAAGTATTCCAAATTATATCAAGATCTTAGATACTTCAAAATTGCTAATTTTAGATTTTAAATAAGAATAACTCTGCAGTTCGTTTAGTTACAGATTGAATGTTTTTCTTCACATCTTTAATTGTTATGGTAAAAGGTTAAATGACCAAATTAAAGTCAAGACTCGAAGCTTTGAAAAGCTATTTCAAAATTCATTTTTTTTATTAAAATGATTGTTATACCTGCAATACTCTATTACAGTCAAACAAGAATATTTAAAATTTATTTTGACAAAAAAAAATTTAATCTCCTACTTTTCATGAAAACCCCGAAAGTTTTGATCAATTATTTTCTTTCCCTTAGAAAGTGTTGTTCTCGTAAGAGAAGAGAATAATCTAAAAAAAAACCGTTTAAGATTAGGGAACCAACCGCATCAGTGGGAAAGTGTGTTAGAGCTCTTGCCAGAACAGAAAGAATGTCGTCTCGTATAGTGTCAATCAATAGTACACCCTTTCACCATGCAAAACAATACAACCAAAAACATTGGAAGGATTTCAAACAACAGACAAGACGGCATAGTGGCATTGACTGGGTTTCTTTTGCGCATATAAAAGTAATACAAGCAAGCCGGTCAACTGTGTCCAGCAAGCTGTAGGTTTTCTACCCTGATTTAGGCCATCATTCTCCTAACCATGGTCTCTAGGCTGCGGTTCCTCCATGTCTCATAAATTTACCTCTCTTCTTAGCTAATTTATAGCAACTTCCTTTATATATTCTCTCTTCCCATAATTAATTCTATGTTTAAGAACTGGACCTCTCCTTAGAGGAGCTCTTTCTTTATATGGTCACTAGACTTGATACCTCCATGTTTGATACAATTACCTCCCTTACGTGCCCGTTTAGCGCACCCTTCTACTTTACATGAAATTCTGGTCTCGGTCCCTCCATGTTTCATACATTTACCTCCCGTTAGAGCCCATTTAGCGCATCCATCTTCTTTACAAAGTCTTATGGACTTAGTCCCTCCATGTTTCATACATTTACCTCCCTTAATAGCATGTTTAGAGCATCCTTGTGCTTGACACAATCTTATGGTCCTCGTACCGCCATGTTTCATACATTTACCTCCCTTGATAGCATGTTTAGAGCATCCTTGTGCTTGACACAACCTTAAGGTCCTCGTACCGCCATGTTTCATACATTTACCCCCCTTTAGAGCCCGTTTAGTGCACCCTTCTTCTTTACATGGTTTCTTGGCCTGAGTACCTCCATGTTTGATACATTGGCCTTCCTTCAGAGCCTGTTTAGAACACTCTTGTTCTTTACATAGTCTTTGATTACCTTCATGGTTTTTACATTTACCATTCTTCTGAACCTGTTTGCCACACCCTACTTCTTTACATAGTTTTATGTCCTGAGCCTCTCCATGTTTGATACATTTACCTCCCTTCTTAACCCGTTTAGTGCATCCTTCTTCTTTACATAATGTTATAGACCGAGTCCCTCCATGTTTCATACATTTACCGCCCTTTAAAGCATGTTTAGCGCACCCTTCTTCTTGACATGGTTTCATGGACTGAGTCCCTCCATGTTTGATACATTTACCTCCCTTCTGAGTCTGTTTAACACAACCTTCTTCATTACATAGTCTTACGGCCTGTGTTCCCCCATGTTTCATACATTTACCTCCTTTCAAAGCCCGTTTAGTGCAGCCTTCTTCTTTACATAGTATTAGAGCATGTGTCCCTCCATGTTTCCAACATTTACCTCCCTTTTGAGCTAGTTTACTGCATCCCTCTTCTGTACATGATTTTTTGGCTTGAGTACCTCCATGTTTTAAACATTTACCTCCCTTCGGAGCACGTTTAGCACAACCTTCTTCATCACACAGTCTTATAGACGGTGATCCCCCATGTTTCATACATTTACCTCCCTGAAGTGCCCGTTTACCGCATCCTTCTTCTTTACATTGTCTTAGGGTATGAGTTCCTCCATGTCTCCAACATTTACCTTCCTTCTGAGCTGGTTTAGCGCACCATTCTTCTTTACATAGTTTCTTGGTCTGTAATCCTCCATGTTTGATACATTTACCTCCCTTCTGAGCCCATTTGGTGCACCCATCTTCTTTACATGGCTTCGTTGCCTGCGTTCCTCCATGTTCTAAACATTTACCTCCCTTCTGAGCCAATTTATCACACTCTTCTTCTTTACATATCGTCTTGACACGACTGCTTCCATGTTTAATAAATTTACCTCCTTCCTTAGGCCATTTAGAGCACCCTTCTATGATACATATATTCTCAGAAAAGGTTATTCTTTGTGTCCAACTTTCACCTACACCATCACTATATTTGGATGATGTGATTCTTTTACCTTCAGTTTGAACCAAATTACATATCACTCCATTGTTTTTTGTCTGAGAGGTACCATATTGTTCTACTGGACTTGACAATGTTAGGTTTTCTTGATATTTCTGTAAGAAAGAGAATGAATACAATAAGTTTAACAAAAGGCATGGAATTTGTGTTGTATAGCAAAAGTGTTTGTTCATTAAAGATTATTGGGTACAAACTGTTAGAACATGTAAATGATTTTGTCTCTCTGGGCAGAATGTTCTGTAAAAATGGAAGGGAGGAGGGTGAAATTGACAGACGAGGGAATGTACGAGTATCTTGGAGCGTATAGGATGTATAAGGGCTATATTGTAAATGATTAAGTAATACTGAAAGAGACAAAGATGTCGATATAAATTATGTTAACGCTAACATTGTTGTGTGTAAGTTAAGTATGAGTTTTTAAGTAGAAACACAAAAGCGAGGTGAACGAGGCGCGAATGGGGTATTTAATATCTTTGGAAAAGTTCGTATGGACAGAGTAAATAATAAATTGGTCTATATAGGGTGTTTTTAAAGGGATTCCAATGTGAGAGACATCTTACAATGATCGATTTGGACAAGTTGAAAAGAAGGAGGGTGATTTGTCATAAATATTGGTAAGACATGTAAGGAGTCAGTTTGTTTAGAATGTGTAATAGTTGACTTAATACTTTATTTCTATGTACATCAATTTTCTGAACGACAAAACATAACGAACCTTAAGGGAAATAATCTGGCATGTTTTTCATTTGAAAGTTAGTTTAATTAACAATTTTAATTAACTTAGCATGGAAAATTAAATGATAAATAGACCTTTCAGAACTATTCTAGAATATGAGAGCACCATTTTGATCCATAATGAAGCCATTAATTTAATATATGGAAATAAAACTAAATAATATCAGTGTCTACTCAACATATGTTAGTAATCTAATGTTGGTATATAAATTGTTGTGTTTCCAGAAGCAGTGGTACCTTTTCCTGGACTTAAATCATAATTTTAATATGTAATGACATAGATAATATCGCTTTCAGGATAAAATATAGTTGCTTATCTTGAACAATTAAACCACTTTTCTCCTAAACAAAATACCTCTACCTTTGCATGCCTAAATTTAAAACTTAACAGTCTGCATAGATTATATCTTTAATCTCAACAAAACTGTCAGTGACGTATTGTAGACATTCCTTGGATCGCACGTCACCTTCTTCCTCAAACACAAGTCTTGTATCTAAACAAGCAGTTTTGTATAGTGGCCATTGTTTTCGAAATGTACAGTGTTAAAAACATTGATTATTATATTATATATATAGTCCAAGGCTTTGGTTGCATAAATCATCACTTATTTTTTGTGATGGGTCTTGAAGCTACAGATCTCGCCTTGGTCCATGAGATGGAGCGATGTCGTATTGTTGGCAGTCAGGAAGCTTTTCTCTTCAGCACAAGCTACTGAGAACGATTTAAGGAACGGCCATATTCAAAACATGGATGCCAGAACGTAAAAGAATGTTATTTTTAAGAGAAACACAAATTCACTGTTGCTATACTGTAGTCACATAGTATAGCCACCTTTATATATAATATGGATCTGCGTGCTTAGTCCTGGTTCCATACATGACCGTAGTCTTCTTATAAATAACCCTATGTTGTAAGTATATCATTAGACAAATATTGGGTGATTCAGTCTTGATCGGCCGCAATTGTTCGTTTCCAAGGCACTCAGAAGTTTGTTCTTGTTTTTCACGATATTAACCAATAAGAATACTTTAAACACAAGTTTAATTGAGACACTCATAGGTAAAATGTCACCAGTAGTTTTTGTTTGACAAAAGAAAAAAGTTTTGACGTTAAATGATAAAAATATTTTTTAACTCAACTGATCATAATTTTATCATTTCAAAGAAAGGCATTAGTGAAAACCATGACCACCGCTAACTGTCGCTCACACTTCTTGATTTGCTAAAGTAGATACGCAGGCCATTGAGTCATCATGTTAAAGGAATGAGGCCAGTATTCCTTTGATTGGAATGAGTGCACTATGGAGCGATGTCATTGTCAGCATTCAAACTTTGACCTTACACGAGTCATCTTTCAGACCCTTAGTCTTCCTAACTTTCAGTCAAGTAGAAAAACCAAAACTCAGGCAAAGACTCTTATACAAAACATCAATAATAATTATTTCTCATTACTTTAAAAATCACAGCATATAATATTTTATAAAATATATAAGAAAACTTATTTTATTTTACAATCAAGTTTTTTTTAATATTCATAAAAACCAATTACGATGCATATGTTTACCCATAGGCCAAACTGGGTAGTAAGACGTGATTTAAAAAGCTAGTGAATAAAAATTTACGCTTAGGTAGTTCCTCTTTAATAGGTGGAAATGTTGTAGATCCTGTCCAACATTCTGGCTGCTGATAATGGTTCTCCTCTTCTTAGAACCTTCCTCTGATTTTATTGGAAGATCAACTTCAGACTAACAGGAAACAAGAGTTGTTTTAAAGAGAAGAGATTTAACTAGACACATTTCAGAATATAGAAACATGTTTTCAAGCATTCAGATTTATAAAGACCATGTAACAGAACATAGGTTAATATTAAACACTAGCAATCCCACACGGCGTTGGCCGTCACCCACTGTTGTATATTGTGTTAGAAATAGCTTAATTAAAAAGCTAGCTTAAAATCCTGCTTTGAGGTGCATTCGGCCCCCTCACGTACACATATGTTAAAAATTTCAGATCTCTGCGTGCCGTAGATTTGGCTGGACATCGCACACAAACAAACACACAGACAAACACGTCCTTTTCTACATCTACATATAAAGAAAAAAAAATTTTTTTTGTTTGTAATGAGGAATAAATTAACTTTTTAAAATAAAAATATAGCCCATGTTACTCGCTGATAATGTAGCTTTATATTGGTGAAAGAATTTTTAAAATCGGTCCAGTAGTTTTTGAGTTTATCCATTACAAACAAAAAAAAATCAAATCATTCCTCTTTATAATATTATAACCCGCCTCGGTGGCGTAGTTGGCTAACGCGCTTGTCGTGTTGAGCCCGAATGCTGAGGACGGGGAGATCGAGGTTCGAATCTCGGTCGGGTGAACTGGGGGTGGTTTTTCCTAAATGGTTTTCCACTCTCCCTCCACGCAAATGCGGGTTCACTTCCTCTAATTCAACCTTCCCAATTCCTAATCCATTAGCGTAATTAGTACTTAAAGCGTATAACCCGAACAGGTAGTAAGACGCGGTGCTAAAAAAATATATATATAATATTATAAGTGTATAAGTTTAAAAACCATAGATTTATAGTAAGAATGTTTCAACGCATAGTGTGATATAGTGAAAATGTTTTAAAACATTATGTTATATTGAGCTTATTTAATAACAAAAAAAATTCTGAAAAAAATTCAAAACATGATATCCTATATGAAACAGGTTTAAGGGTTTAAATTTGTGTTATTCATTAATGTTTTCTAGAAATAGTTGTGTTATTAAAGTGGAATGGAAGGGTACGTTAAGAAGGCTAGTGTTTTTTTGCAGTTTTTATGGCAAAAATTTTTTGGCCAAAATATATAAAATATTGCTTCAGTACAAACAGAGTTAATTTTCTTCACACGGTGATATCAACAAGTGTTGAATATCTGTCATGGGCATAGCGGCATTAGATGAGAAACTTTTTAATAAAAGAGAAAAAGTTGTCGTTAAATTTCAGAAAACCCTTGAAAGATATTCAAGAAATGTTGAGGTCAATATTGAACAAAATTAAATTCTATGTTTGAACTGATTTTATTTTGGCCAAAAAAAAAATTATTTGCCATAAAAATTATAAAAACACTGTCTTTTCCTCGCGTTACCTTTCATCCCACTTAATAATACAACCGTTTGTAGAAAACATTGATGAATAACACCAAATTAGCTGCCCTCCTCCATTATGTTAAGTAATCAATCTCACAGTAACTGGATTGCTTGTGATCGGGGTGGGAGGTTTGAGGTTTGTGTCTCACCTGAGTCCGTTTATGGGTGGTTTCAAATATGTGATTTTTAAATGTTTTTCCCATACTCTCTTTACACTAATGGCATTGAGATTTTTTTTAAGTTACCCTCTTGATCCCCGATTCTAGTGACATCGTAAATAACCAACATGTTAAACTTACTAATAAATAAATGCTACAGCTCAACTGTATATGTCATTGTAAAAGTGTGAAGTTAAATAAGTCTTAGAATTTACCTGTATATCCTAGTATTTACCAATATCTGATGGTAAGAGTATGAAATATTTTTTTTTTTTAATTTACATTTTGAGTTTTAAACATCTTTAGAGTCAGGTAGGAAAGGAGATCGCCAGTTCTAGCTTTAACCAGAACTCAAAAGTAAACCAATAACCTAGCCTAACTTAACCTAGCCTAGCGTAACCTAGCCAAAGTCTAATCCAAACTGACTTAAAATAAATAATAAAAACGAATATAAAGTTTACTCACAGGTAGTTCCTCTTTAATAGGCAGAAGTCCAGGCCAAAATTCTGGCTGCTGATAATAGATCTCCTCTTCTTTAGAACCTTCCTCTGATTTTATTGGAAGATAAACTTCAGACTAACAGGAAACAAAGAAAATATCAATTTGTAGAGAACATTGATGAGAAAAACAAAATGAATCTGCTTTGTTAGCCATATGGTCTAAAACATCAGCTTCACATTAGAATATACCGGCAATGATGGGAATATCAAGGTTTGAATCTCGGTCGGGTGTATTGAGGCTGGTTTTTATAAAATGTTTATCCACTCTCCCTCCGTGTAAATGCAGTTACACTTCCCTTATAAGTATGAGCTTCACGCCTCCAGCAATCTAAGTCTTCAATCTCACACAGTCATTGGATTGCCTGTGATCGGGGTGAAGGGTTGAGGTTTGTGTCTCGTTTGGGTCCAATGGACAATGGTTTTACACATGTGATTAGTTAGTGGTTTACCTGTAATTTATTCAGACTAATGGCGTTGAGATTAAACCTTTAATATTATTAAATACTGTGTTAACTAAGCTATACCTTAATTTCAAACTGTTCCTCATAATGAAGATTATATTCCAAGTCGTCCTCTGGTTCAATCTTCACGGATGTCTCTCCCTCCATCTAGTTGAATTTGATGTAGATATTAACAACTCACCAAGAGTTTATCTTGATTTACCTGCACATTGATTACATGACTGCTAAACAATGTAAACATAGTTAAAACATACAAAGATTATCTTCATAACTAATGTTCATAGCATAGTTTGTTTTAATGTTTAGCAAGTAATAATATTCTTATTTTCAAAACATACTCATAATTAGTGTATTAAAAGACATGATGGATTTGGATAAAGATGTATATTTTACATTGAGATTTAATATCAATCACAGTGTCAGGGAAGGAATTTGTAAAGGTTTTAACATACATTGGGCTATGTATAAAGACTATGTGAGAGTGTTGCTGTTGCAGAAATAGTGATAATTTATTTATGATTACAATTATTATTAGATGTTTTGTCTCACGAGAGATTCATTCCTTTTGTCAGTGAACTTAGACAACCAATGCGCTCTATTCTCTGCTTCTTCTTTCAGCTCCAAGAATTTTCTTCTTTCCTTCAAGTATTTGAATACTCCTTCTTCATAAGCTCCTCTTTCCCCCAACCTTCCCCTCTATAACGTCGTACAGAAGACAGCTCCTCCTAAGTATGTGTCCGATCCAGTTTGCTTTGTACCAAAAAATGGTTCTCTTCCCACCCACTCTTCTTATAAATTCTTCATTGTTACAATAATAGGTTTAAATTCAAAATGAATCACACAAAGTTTCATAGATCATTATGGCATGTTTTATATCGTTTAGAATGTATAGATTTAATGATTTGGATTGACACTCGTTTGATGTGTTGTTCGTAAGAACTCCATGGTGTCAACTTACAATCAAGCTATAACAACCAAGAAGGCGGTGTATATTGACAAATATAGTGCCAACTCCTGCGGATAAGATGCAGCTTCACCAAGATATGGCGGCCGCTCGGACGGTACGATTGGATTGCAGGATTATGACATGGAGTTTGTTTGTGTTTGTCTGTGTGCACTTGAACTTGATTGGTTCAGACAATGAACCAGCAAACATCGTGCTAACTGTTTTGGATATAGAAGTGAAAAGATTAGGCACAATCAAAACATATAGCAAGTACATTGTAACATCGTCGGACTCATAATACATTCACAAAATTACTAAATTTAATATTTTCATGAAATTTACTACGTTTTGACCTTGTGAATGAGAATTATAAAGGTATGGTAACATATTTAGCAGACCGCTCTAACCTAGAAAATTAGCTTTAAACACTCTTGCTAGTATGTTTATTCTTCTTGATCAAAGAACATTGATAAAAGATGGTTTTAAACTTTGAACCAGCTATTATAACAGTCATATTGTAGCCAGCCAACGTTGTTTTATGGATGTGAAGTGTGTATTTAATAAAAAAACACAGGAGCAGGGTGAATGCAGTTGGAATGAGATAGCTAAGAAATGTATGTGGAAAACACGTATGGACATAGTCCGTAATGAATGAGTGTTGAAGGAGTGTGGTTTTTAGGAAATCCAATAGGTCAAGGTGAAAATTCTAAGTGTCTTACAGTGTTTTGGGCATACTGAAAGGATGAATATGGATCAAGTTATGAAGCAAATATATGAAGGTAGAGTGTGTGAATCAAAAGGAAGGGGTAGGCCTTGTAAGACGTGGCTAAATGTTGTGTAGATGGATATTTGAAAAAGGGAAATATAAAGTGTTCTAATAATAAAAGAGCATGTAAGACTAGGTGTAAGGATGTTGTTCAAGAGAAGAGAGTATGCAAGGATAGAGAAGTGTGAAGAAAGTCAGTGAGGATTGGGCTGAATTGTATTTTTTAATCTTCTATACAATATTTGACTTGTTAGGTGTTTAAACATAATATAACTATATATTTTTAATTTGTTACAATATAGCACTTGAGATAAAAGTTAGTCTGTTAAAATTTTTAACCAAAAATAAATATTCCATTTACTGACTTTTAATAGCGAAATCCAACTTTTTATTTAATAAAATCCAATAATTTTATTCACCACAAATCTGGATATCTACTAAAGATTATTTCCTCAAGAAGAATAATTTAAAATATAGTTAGGGGCAGAACCTAGTTGTCATTGAGTTATTTGTGAAAACAATTTAGTGAAAACAACATCAGTGGCTATATGGTTTAAAGCAATAATTTTAAAACTTTTATTACGTGTACCCCCAGATATAATTTATCTTCAACTTTGTACCCCTAAATTTGTTAGTGCATAATGCAAGCTAAATATATTCTATGATAGGGATATGGATAAGCATTTTCAAACAATGTGCCACTCTTATTTATATTTTATAAAGACAATTTAAAAATCAAGACTAGTTAAAATATTAGGAAATGTAATGGAAATTTTAAATCAAATTGTAAATAATTTAATAATGCCTCAATTTCAATTAAGGAAAATATATTATATTGTTAAAGTGAGTATCTTTGATAATATTAATTTAAGTAACTTACAATAAACACATTGAAGGTATTTAAAACGTTAAGTGGGGGAAAAAAGGCAGTAAATTAAATGAGTATAATTTGTTAAAATCAAAAATTTACATAATTATTTCTATATCAGTGTGAAACATATTGTATTTTTTTAGCCAAAATATTTGTGTTTGATTCATAACTTGCCTTCAACAGCATACAAGATGCATTGTAAACATTCAGTGTGACATGATCATGAATGGCATGGCTGTGGAAATATTAATGACTTCAAAAAAATATTACCTGAATGTTCAAAGATTGTACCGCCTTAACTTTTAGTAGCGTGTTGTATGTCCATATATCATTGATCTATGATCAGGGCTGTCGAGAAGGAACGCCAAACCTTTAACTCCAACTCTTCTAACTTTCTAACTGCCCAACTCTGACTCCTTCATACAGTGATAAAGTTTATTAATTAGTAATTACAAATTTACTGCAGTAAAATGCTCTCATAAAGACGACTTCATAGGAGGCTTCTTTGACAGTGTTAAGTATATTTGAATAAATATGTAGTCAAAATTACAAATATTGGTCCTAAGGAATAAAAGAAGTATAAATTAAAATGTTATGATTAGGCCTACCATATATTGTTATAATAATAAAAGTTTTTATTTTGAAGCCAAAGTCGCGAAAGGTACATTTTTATCGACCCTTATTCGATTCTACGCAAAATTGCTTCCAACTTTTAACTCGACAGCCCTTTCCATAATGTGTTGGAGCATTATGTTTTATAAAGTGAGCTAATTAAATTGTATTTGAAATGAAACCATTGAAAATTAATGTAACATTATTAAATAAATAGGAAAGTATATAACTAGACCTTGTAGGTGTAAGCATTGCATTGTACGACATTGCATTTACCGCGTTGGAAAAGTTTTAATTAAATGTCTAATTTTTCATGTCAACGTTCCACCCAAATTGTGTTCGTGAGCCACCCGGTAGCATGTTTCTGTTCCATAGATGGGCCCTCCCTTGTTCCATAAGCTACATCTAGGAGAGAGATTGTATGTCCTTATGTTCGGGTCTTTAGTGACTAAACCTAAACCTGGCAATGATTATTCTTTGTTTATTGTAATATCAATATATTTATATAACTGGTCAAAGACGTTACTCTCGCAATAAGCTGGATTATTGATAACAAGAAGATCGGGATTCAAATCCCAGTCAGATGTATTGAAAATTCCTCTTAAATGGTTTTCCAATCTCCCTCCAAACAAATACTTCCTATACATTCGACATTACCTGGTCCTTAACATATTATTGTGATTAGTTGCACAAGTGTAGCCTGGAATAATAACTAGATGCAATGCTAATAATTAAATTGAGTTAAAAATGTATTCAATTAATGTTAAAAAATAATTGTTTATCTGCTGCAGTAGACCTTTCCACATCCGACCTTTGAATATCTGCCCATTCTACTACTGTAATTGTTTGTACTTGTTTGTTATTGACTGACGTCTTGTCTTCCTCACGTCACGACAGGCAGTCGACGGCTGACATTTGTCTTATATTATTATTAGCACCGCGTCTTACTACTTGTTCAGGTTATACCACTTACGCTAATGTTAATGGTAGGGTGATTGTGAGATGAAATGAAGGACCTACAGTTTAACGTGGAATCCGAACCACGGTGGAGGCCTGTCATTCCACACATTCACAAGTTGTGATTAATACACGTCTTGTCAGAGGTGAAGGAAGTGTTTGGTAATCAGATAAATCTGTGCCGGGACCGAGGATTGAACCCCGGACCACCAGCACTGAAGTCCGACACCTTACCCACAAGGTCACCATTTGTCTTATAAAATTCATAGTTTTTTAACCTGTATGTATGTATGTTTGCTCAAAACCCTAACAATATCTGAACCTGTGTGTATGTGGGGTGGGTGCGTTAAACATGCCTTCATTGGTTTAATGTTTCAACTCTTTTTTGTGTGTGTTTTGGTAAAGTTTTTATGCTCCTCCATTGTAGTACCTAGTATATATTTCAAGTAGGCCTAGTTGCTACATAAACGTATTCACTGTTTTATAACATCAACATACTCAAAATTTCATGTCGGCCCGTCCTTCTAGCCTAGTTCAGGTTACACAAATTATGTATGAGAAGGAAGAATTGAATAAAATTATGCTTATGTAGAATTATGAATAAGTAGATTTCAAACCTTCCTTCACCTTGACAAGACATCTTGTAATGTGGAATGCAGGCCCACCGTGGTTCGATTCACGTTAAACGTAGGTCCTTTCACTCACAATCACCACCATACATTAGCTAATCGTATAACGAACGGGAGTAAGACGCGTGCATAATAATAAGGCTAGTCTACATAAGTCAAACCCCTGTTTGGGTCGAGTTGTAATATTGACTATCTACATTGAATGTCGCAATCGCAGCACTAAGTCGGAATTGTAATAATAGCTTGTCAGAAGGAAGTGAACGATGTCCATCTCTTGCGTTCAGCCAATCAAAAACAAATATGATTACACTACTAAAATCAGTTAAGTTAAAGTTAATATTTATTTAAACCAGGATAATAGCTTACTTCATTGAAATCTATAAAAAATATATACTCCATTTTTTAATTAAAAACAATTGTTGTTAAAACATTTATGTAATTTAATTATTTGAAAGTATTAATATTATAATTTTGACTATGAATTCATAGTCCATACTGGAGTGATTATGCTTTGCCCCCTTTTTGTTGACTTTGGAACATTAAACACTAGCGTAAAATGGATTTACTTATTGAGTTTGTCAGTAATAATTATCCTGCTTCTTATGACAGAAGAGACAAGTTTTATTGAAAAGGTGGTGACCTGGTGGTCTAGGGTAAGGTGTCAGACTTCTATGCTGGCGGCCGGGGTTCAATCCTCGGTCCCGACAAAGATTTATCTGATTACCAAACCCTTCCTTCACCTCTGACAAGACATCTTGTGAATGTGTGGAATGCCAGGCCTCCACCGTGGTTCGGATCCCACGTTAAACTGTAGGTCCTTCATTTCATCTCACAATCACCCTGCTATTACACAATAGCTTAAGTGCGTGTAACCCGAATGGGTAGTAAGACGCGGTGCTAATAATAATTTATTGAAAAGAGTTGTACCTATATAGTTGTATAAACTGTGACAGTCTGGTATATTTATTATTTTTTGACTGCTTATATTTTATTAATTCCTAATGATTGAAATTACATGCTACTACATTTCATTGTATTATTATTATTATTATTATTATTAGCACCGCGTCTTACTACCCGTTCGGGTTATACGCACTTACGCTAATGTGTAATGGTAGGGTGATTGTGAAATGAAATGAAGGACCTACAGTTTAACGTGGAATCCGAACCACGGTGGAGACCTGGCATTCCTCACATTCACAAGATGTGATTAATACACGTCTTGTCAGAGGTGAAGGAAGGGTTTGGTAATCAGATAAATCTTTGCCGGGACCGAGGATTGAACCCCGGCCGCCAGCATAGAAGTCTGACACCTTACCCCTAGACCACCAGGTCACCCATTTCATTGTACACAGTTCCTTTTGTAGTAAGAAACTACAATACAACACGACAACCAACACGTTACTATTTCCGACTGTTGGCAACCAGGTACGACTACGTAGACGAGACATAAACAAACTAAATGATGGACGTGGGGATATGTAAAGTGAGTCCCATGAGTTTATGCCCCCTTTTATCAATAAGTAAAATGTGTCCTAATATTTTGAAATATATAGGCAAAATGTGTTATACCTGGCTATAGTTAGAAAAGTGCGTTATTACTATACTTGCTGAATCTAAGAATTATTCTGAGACAAAAAATGGCAGTATTTAAGACTGGAGATATCACAAAATCTGCTTTTATCAAAAGTGTTCTTTAAGATTTTACCAGTTGATTAATAAGGGACCCTGACTGCAGCAAAAACTCAATATTTTTAAAGTGTTTAGAAGAAAATAAAACAAATTTTGGGGCTACTATTCAGCCGACCTCCATCTATCCAGGACCCAATTTACCAAATTAAGGGGACTGGGGTGTGTCAAATGGGACGATCACGAATAGGTTTTATCCAATGGGTTAGGTGATGGAGGTAGCCAATGTGCGCGCTTTATTCAACAGGTTAGCCAACATAACATGTGGAAGAAATGTGGAAAACCATTTTAAAATAAAAAACTCAATACACCCGACCCAGATTCAAACCTCGATATCCCCATCATCTGCAGTCTAGTCTATCACAAAATTATCGCGTTAGACCACGCGGTCACCTTAGTGGGTCATATGAAGGCGCCCTTATTTTAGATAAATTGATATCTGTACCTGTATTATACAGATTGTGATGAGTCTTTTAATAATAGATTATACTTGTAAATAATAACTATAAGCGTTGAAATGGATAGCGATCACGTACAAAAAATTAAAGTACATTAAAAATTTTCTAACTTTTATTATCGAAGAAATAAATAAAATATAGATATCTATAAAAAAAAACTTCCCGTCCTAGGCTTAAATTAGAAAATAGAACAAAACTGATAAAACTGTTGTTTTAAGAATATCTCATAGAGGGGGGATAAATAGATAGAAAAGAAATTGCTTTCAATCTTTCATCAGTGATGGTTATTTATATTATAATGGAAGGACATAAGAAAACGCTTTGCAACCAACAAACAAAATTATGACGATAAAGTTTGTCATCTGTTTGATTGCGAGGTGTCAGATTTTAACAGTTTATTTCAATGTTCTTGTACAAAAACGTTTTTCTGGTGAATGAAAGTATTTTTGTTTAAGAATAGTGAAATATTATTCCCCACTTGGCTGAATTCACAATGACAATTCAGTTTTAAAGCTAAAAACTTACAAAGATGAGTAAAATTTTAAATGTATTCAAATATGTAGCCATTGTCCATGTTTTGTTTACATTTTTCCAAAACTAAAATATATTTTAATTGGTTAATAGCTTATATATTGGCATCAGAAACAATATTATATTGAAAGTTCGATAACTAAAACGAAAAAAGGTATGGTAGCTTCAAACTTAATTATTGCATCTGTTTTAATAACAAATTTTGTGTATTAATTTAAGTTACAGGGCTTTAATGAAATATTACTATATTACAATATGCTTTCACCTTCAAAACTCATTTGTGACTCCCCAAACCAACTCTAAGGTAGGCCTATATAATAGATAAGTAGGGTTGCGCCGGACCTGATCTCAGCGCTGTGACAAGAACACAAAGTATCCACTTGCGTTCTACTAAACGACTGCTCCAAAATATCTCCAGGGTATAAAGGAACAAGCTTGCCCCGGACCTGTTACAGCGCTGTTTGTGACAGAGACAAAGAGCAAGATTACTTTTGACCTGTTCCATTGCTGCCTGTGACAGAGAGAGACGAGGAACAAGTTTACTCCGGACCTGTCACAACGCTTATTTGATCTGTAAGCCAGTGACCAAAAGGAACAGCTCCTTTCATCTGTCAGGAGAAGGTTGTGAATGTGATGTCAGAGGAGCAGTGACAAAGGAACAGGCTGTGATTTCACAACCCATTCCTACTAATAAGTATGAGTACGTTATCGCCACCATTTTGCTATACTGCAACCATATTTTATAATATTAATAAAACGATTATTCGGTTTAAAAAGTAATAAAAACACTCTAATTTTGGCTCAAATGCTAATATATTTACCAATAAATACTAACATGAAATAAAAATATCAAATTAATATTAATACATTATTTGGACTAAGGATCAGCTAGGCTTGAGGAAGCAGTAATGGTGAAGCCAAGGGGTTGAAAGGAAGGACCATTTAATTTTAAATGATTGTATAAAATATAAGTAATTTTTAATACAGCGTAAACACGTATTTAATAATTTTGATGATTACCGACAATGAACTTGGGACAGGTTGTGTTGTTTCGTATTGGTGGTCCCCAGCTAGGTCCGCCCATCCACAATCCACTGTCATTTGTTCCCTGTTAAAGTATAGTCTCATTTGTATTTGTAACTATTTCTCTGTTCTTTTTTTAATTATGTCTATTGTTTCTTATCTATATAAAAAAAAGAGACTATTGGAATGAAACCGTTTCCTTTATTAAGCACCCCCTCCTCGTTAACGTCCTATAAACTTGAAAGGAATTCCTTACAAGATGGATGAAATTTTTATTTCATACCGTTGCTTTATTTTATTATTGTTAAGTTGATTTTTATACAAGTTTTTTAAAAAATATTTATTTTATTCTTCTGTAATTATTGTGAATATTGAAACCCAGCGGTATTTGAATTTTTATAAAAAGTTAAGGATAAAATTTATAAAATAAAATAAAGACACTTTACTTTAAAACTTTTTTTTCTATATAAATACACTTATTTTCTTTGTATTATTTGAGACTAGAACTTAGCAGAACTTGTTTATTTGATGGAAGTTTAAAAAGATTAAGACGATTTGCAAGTTTTATGAGTCATGTGAATGTAGTTTTTAAAATGATACGATAGCAACCTTGTCATGGGGGATTATTTAATGGACACCGCTATAAGATCCATATTCACTCATCAGTCATTAATGCATTAATAATGAGTAATGAGTGGTATATACACCTATTTCAATCAGGGGCACCAGAAAATAAATAAATAGTATAAATAGACTAATCCTACTCGACCGAGTTCTTAACTAGCGCTCAAACAACGCCCCCAGCCAACAAACAGAGAGTTATAGAAAATAGCTACTAAACTAATTACTAGCACCAGCCTGATGACTTTAGGGTAGATAGATAGTTTGGCGTATACACAAGCAATTCCAACAGCATTTGCCATTCAAATCGTTACGGTAAAGTCTCCACACATGAATTTGAACATTTTTATTTTGTTGTATCTTATTTTCAGCAGACAAGGATTGCCTTGAAAAGCATCTTTTGAGGTTTCCATTTAATTAATATTTGCCGGAGCGTATCCGCATTGTACTGGAGACACCCTGGTTTGCCACCGGTGGAGAAAAATCCTGCGGGCGCTCTTGATTTCAATAGCCACGAGTATTGTAAAAGTATTAGTGATTAGATAAACTATGGATTTTGTATAGTATTGATTGACGTGTTAAATAAGTGATAAGTACACCACTTTGAATCTAATGGTTGTGTGATTAATGCCAAGTATAGAGGAAAATATGAACCACTTCCCCGTAATTGAGCAAATTGGGTTACCTAAAATCTATCACAATTATTCATTCAATTAATTGTAACGCGCTTCAGTGGCTGCATGGTCTAAGACGCTACTCCCGCAATAGACAAGACTGCCAATAACAAAGAGATCGAGGTTTGAATCTCGGTCGTATGTACTGAGGGTAGTTTCCTACTCTCCTCTCCATGCAAATGCGGGTACACTTCCTTAATCCTCCCTAATCCTTAAAACTATTAGCGTAATTAGTACCTAAACGTATGACTCAAACTGGAAGTAAAATGTGGTGTTAAAAGAATATTATATTGATAATTTTTTTAAATATTTTTTTCATCTTTGTCATAATTTTGTCCTTTTTGTAGATTTGTCAGTGACAAATAATAATAATGTCACAAATAATAATTATAATTACAGATAGAGAAAAATAACTTATACTGCTTATAACAACAAAATGTTATAAAATTTTATAAATTTGTAATCAATTGATCACTTTTTTTTTTAAGAGAGAAGAACATGTTTTTTGATAGTTTTTTTTAGTGATTTTGACAAACTCGTTTAACCAAAACCACTTTAATTTCTGTTTTTTATATTTTTATTGATAGGATGTTGTTGACAGTACTAAATATACCAAACTATTTAATTCAGGCTATATAAACTTGATATGATATACAGGATGTCCAATGATATGGAAAAGTCAGGAATTTTTTTATCAAATTTCTGGAATTTTCACATATTCACTAAAATAATACTTAACTTTAATTCACAACAGTCAAAATATAAGTTTTCTTCCCGTTAATATTCGTCACAGATCTCTTTTAGCACAGTTGTACCAGTAAAGCATATAAGTTTTCAGTCAATATTATGTTAGTTTCATTACATTTATCCACCCCTCTGCCCTTCACCTTTAGCCAAAGCTGAGACGTGGTTTATGCGCATGTGCAAGAATTTGATTATTTTTATAGAAAGAAGAAACTAAACAAAAATGAATGTGTCTCACAATTATTTTAAACTATACTGGTGTAGAACGATCTTTTAATGTCTTGATATAATCTCGAAATTCACAAAATTTAAGTACTCAAGTGTTTTAACATTGGAATGGTGACAGCTTTTTAAAAGAAAAAAGAAAAAAATGTTAGTCATTAGCAAAAAAGAGAACGAGGATGAATATGAAGATTGAAGGTGAGGAGATAGAACAAGTCTCAGTTTTCAAGAATCTAGGAAGCTAGTTACGCGAAAATATACGAGAATAGAAAAGTAGCTCCAGAAACCAACACAAACACAAGCATTTTATGGAGAGGGGAGCGGGAGATGTTAGCACAAACTGGGAGTGTGGAACCATGAAATTTATTTATTTAGCACCGCGTCTTAATACCCGTTTTTGTATGGAGGGAGAGGTGGAAACCATTTAGGAAAAACGGCCACCCAGTTCACGTGAGCGAGATTTGAACCTCAATATCCCTCTCCTCGGCAGTCTAGCTCAACGCGAAACCAGCGCGTTAGGCAACTACGACACCGAGGTGAGTGACCATGGTTTTTTTTTTTTTTTTTACTAATATAAATTCACACATCCATCGAATATTACGAACAGGAACTGCTTGGCTGTCACTGGAGAACACATTTTCATAGATGTGTGTGCTGACCGACAATGTTTGGATAGTACGTAAAGGAAAGGTGGGTATAAAGCATTTAAATAGAACAAACACAATATGACTTTTACAATGAACACAGTTCACACTTTAAACTGCCGCCACTGGACAGTGGGATAGTGTAATCGCTGCCTCTTGAATCTATCGTTACCGCCCAATCCTCCGGCCTAGGTTTCATTCTATCGGAAATTCATCAGTAGGGAGTGTGAAATGTTTTCAAGCAAAAATCCTGATTTTTTTTTTTCTTTCTTATAAAGTTTTGTACTAGCCTAGTAAATACTTAACTCAATGGTTGTAGGAGCCCGAAAGCATAAAAAATTTTCTATCCAGCCTTATACTAATTCTATCCAGTCCACCTCATTGCACTCTTATCTTAGGGTGGAGCTTATTTTTAAACTATGGAAATATGATATTCTTACTCTCTCATTTTGTTCCTTTTTTATGAAAAAAAAAAATCAGGCAAAATATGATCACAGCATAACAATATTTAGTGGTGAATGATGGTGAAGTTTCTAGTGTGTATGATAAATTTAGAGAAGGGCTTGGAACACTTTACCAACCAACATACCTTGTTAATTTCTTATAAGCTTCACATCAAGATTCATAGATGGCAGCACTAGACTTGCTTCGCAAACTGAAAGGTCACATGCAAAACTTTCAAAGAATAAAGTTTTTTTTGTATTTTAGTGAGGAGAAACAAGATAGGTTTAAATAGTTTTCCTGGAAAGGTACAATATTACTTTTAGAAAACTAGAGATAATTTTAATTAATGTATTCTTCTCGTAGTTAGTATAATCGTTCTGTTTCAACATGGGGTACAATGTGTGATGCCCATTTGTGTGGCGAGTCTCTTTTTTTTATATATACAGTTAAGTAAAAGGTGGGTACGCCAGTAAGGTAGTATTTAATAAAATAGATTTTCATTATGTTAGTCAATCTCATCTTGCATGATTGAGGTGCATGTATATAATATATATATATATATATAATATACACACACGCACTAAGAGTTGTGTTTGAAGAAAATTATGACTTCACTGGATGTGTAAATAAGTATTCACCATTTTTTTTTTTCAAATACATTTATATTTTCATTAAGTGAAACAGAAAATTGTATCAATGTGCCCCTGCTCCATTTGACAGAGAAGTAATACAATAAGTGACAGACAGATGAGTATTAAATTCATCATTCATAATGGCATTGTATATTTATTTCAGATTACTTACCGATTGAAAATGGCAACAGTAACATGAGCTCAAACTGGGTCATAACGGCGACTCTGTTACTGAATTAACAGGTAACAAGTTGCCATCATTGCATACGCTCTTGGATTTGTCCTCTACTTCATCATCTTTAATTGAAGTAGAACCTAAGGCATCCAGTGTTACCATCAGAGAAATAGCGAAGTTTTGGCAAAAAGCTCAAATCCCAATGAGAGACCATCAAAACTGCCTAACCAAGCTTGAAAAGTTATTTGAAGAATGGCGACCTTTTGTTTCCAAATTCAAAGATAATTTTTGATGTTGATCATGCTGATGCATTAACCAAGACGTCAGCATTACAAGAAGACAAGGATTTTTGATACCCCAGAGAAAGAGAGGAAAAAAAAAAGGAAGAATTTGGACAATGGCTGGCATAGATAAAATGCTTGCTGTTAAAGAGAAGAGGGCATTTGAAAGAGAGGAAATAATGAATGCCAGACGACAGCGAATGAAGCAAATGAGACTGTTAGAAGATTCAGTAGCTGAACTAGTTTCATCTGCTGATTTTGAAAACAGCTCAGCAGATGATGATGTTGAAAAGCTGCTGGAGACATAAAATGAGATAAAAAAAAACACAACTGTAGTTAGAATGTACTCTGACAGCAGTAAACAAACTTTGTCTGGGCCTCTGTGAAAGCAATAAATTTAGAGTTTGCTATTGTCAAATTGATAACATGAACAAGAAACTCAACAAATTATCTAATATTAATGTATTTGATTATATACTACCAAGTTGTTTACAATAAATTAAAATACAATCATCATAATTTGTTGAATTTTCATAATATTTGTAATCTTTGAGTCACTTTATCTATCCCTAAAAATAAGAATTTATATCTAAAATTTTTTATATCAAAAGGAACAAATTAGGGGGGCGGTAAGGGTGGTAAGACTTGAAAAAAAAAAGGATTTTTTTTTTTAAAATTAAACTTTTAAGCTCCACCTTACTCTATCTTCTATCTTGAGCTAGTTCTATCCAGTCCATCTATTTACACCCTCTCTATTTTGGGTTCATTCTGTTATCCTTCCATCATGTTTTCCATTTAATTCTCATTTCTCGGTCAATTCTCTGAACTGTATCCTCAACATAATGAACTTTAAGCATTTTCGTGTGATTAGGACTCAAAGGTACAATAAATACAAAGACTTTTTTTTTAATTTTGATTTATTTCTATTTAATTATTTTTAAATGCAACACTATGACTAAAATAATTTAAACAACAATGTGCCATGGAAATCATTATTAATTATAAAACCTAACAGTCTTTTTTTAAAAAAAAAAAAAAACAACACAAACTTGTCACATATGTACAACACTACATAAGACAGACACTCACTCACATATGCAGAGATTTAAAGTCATTCTTTTACAATACAAGAGGGAGGGGGGGGGGGAAATGTTTCGGCCAAACGAAAAACTATTAGTGATTACAACACACTTTATTTTATTTTTTACATTTAAAATAAAATAATAATACAAATTTTAAGTACTTTTTTTTAGATACAACTTTTCTTAAAGACGCATTACCGGTAATGAGCTTTTATTTTACATATTGTTTGTATTATTTAATAATTAAGAGCCAAATTTTAAAAATCTACTTTTCGTATGGTAAAATTATAATGGTGGAGACTCATTTATCCATCCTAACTGGGACCAGGTGTCCTCCAGATAGTTTGATAGCTATAAGGAAAATGGGAGCGCGCGCACATCAGTAAACAGGGAGATTCAACCGAGATTGTCAATGCAACACAGTTTTAGCTTCAATCAAGCTACACCACACCATCTACTAACTCTGCAAACACAGTATCGTCATTAATTCATGTATTTGAAAGGAGGTTTTCCTATATAAATAAAACATCAATAATTTGTCCCATAAAAATTTGTTATGAAAAAAAAAAAAAAAAAAAAGGTAAATTTCAGTCTGAGAAAAATGGATAGAACAGGACCATTGAGGGTTGAATTACCGAGGTCACACCATACTTTTAACCAATATATTGTAAATTGCTGTTCACAATTTTTTTTTTTTTTTAAATTTGATTTAAAGAAAATCCAGTTGTTTGTTAATGCAGATCGATGACTTTTTTATTATTATTATTTCTCTCACTTTCTTTATAACATTTTTTTAGGTACCACAATTTTTTGAGAACAAGAAAGAGATTGGAAGAGCAAATAACAGAAAGTGTTCAAATAATAGGAGAAGAATGGAAGGAGGAATTAAAGGAGGGAGAATGGTATAAGGACAGAAATAAATCGAGGTATTTGACTAAACCGGCACTACCATAACCTGGAAAACAGATGAGGATGAGTAGATTCTCTAAATTTCACTCAGAATAAGTTAAGAAGAAAACAATAAATAGTTTTGAGATTTTTTTTTTAAATATTGGTATAGCCTAATATTGTTTTTATTGAATAATTCTTAATATTTATGTTCATCAGATTGGTATCTGTGCACACAAACATTCTTATTCATCTGCACTTTTTTTTTACTGTATCATTATAATTAGTAATACCCAATGAACTACACGGAAATAAATCTTAATAGCGTTCCACTTTAGAATTACTCGTTTCATTTTAACACCGCAAACAGAAATTAACACGATCACAAGTATTTATTGATTTCCACCTTTATATTCAATATTACAAAACATTTGTAAATCTATCATGGTGGTAGTATTGCTATTTGTCCGTAATGATCTATTCTGGCAAACTTGTTGCAAGAATCTACCATATAATGAGACGGGTGAGTTTAAGTATTTACGAGATCGTTGGGATGATTAATTATTACATCACAGGTTGATTTTTTTATATAGCTAATGAAACAATTTACATTTTCCATTAATTTGATTTAAATATAAAAGATCAACAAACCGTTTTATTTAAAAGAAAAAAATATCACTCTCATTCATAAAGTTTAAGTGTCTAAATTAAAAACATGTTTTTTTTCCAGGGTAGGTACAATGGGACCTCCAGACATCGATATTCTCAATATATCGAGTCTTTGGTAAATCCCCGATATTACATAGAAAAACTAAATATATACACACACATCAGGCAAAAAATAATTCTTTTTTTTCCCCCCAAGACAAATCGGTAGGTACAATAGGGATTTTAACCTAAATCTCACTGCCATAGGCAGTCTAGTCTACTACGAGAGTAGCGCCATGGACCATATAACATTATTGAATTATTCGCCCCACGTTGGGCGCCATTTATAACAATCCTACATTACAACCATGTGACCACTGATATCTGGTTTACTAAATTTCAGCCCCCATACATTAATTACTTTAACTTAACCATGGTATGTTAAAAACATAAAATATCAAGTCTTGCCCCTTATTGATTGTGAACTGTAACGATTTGAAATCATTAAATCACTATTTATAGCTTATAAAATTATACACATGTTAAAAATTTTGAAACAAAATATTTATGGTAGAGTAACCTTAAGTTATTTATGTAGTAAAGAAGTGCATTAATTAGGAAATGAATTTCTAAATACAATAAGATAAAGAGAGTTTAAATAAAAAAAAATTTTATGAATCCATCGACTTTGATATGGAAGTCCCACTGTACTTACATGCGTTAGAACAAGACCTTTTTTTATCGGTATATTCAATAAAATGTTATTAATATAGTATTAAAACCAATTTGTAAAAAAAAGGTAACATTAAATAAACAAACAACATATAAAAAATACTTTTACATTGACATTAGAAAAAATTAACAAACGAACAGTAGTATATTTGGACACTATACAACAATACTAAAATAAAGGTTTCCTAAGTATAAATAGAAACCTTAAGGTGTGGTCGAATTTAATTAATGCTAAGGTAAAACATTTTATACCAAAGAAAAAAAAAAATGTGACTTAAATAAATCAAATATTTCTCCAGTATTGCTTTTTATATAAATATTTCATGTGTAATTTGTTTTAGAGTTTAATACTGCTTACTTGTTGTTCAACTCTAACATAATTGTAGGATGAACTCAACAACCAGACCCCAAACCAGTAGTTTAACACTTAACTGAATGTATGAATGTTATAGTGAATGGATTAAAAGAAAGAATTTTAACACCTAGCTACTATTTTGTATTTTATATAATTATATTATATTTATATTTCCTTTTAGGTTCATAATTTTTTTTAAGATTCGGATGTAAAATGAAGACTCCGATTTGTAAAATAATGAATTCGACACAACTTTTTAACAGAATCATTCTCTTCATTTAAAAAAAGGCTTGTTCAAAGTCCACTATGCTAATGACAAATATTTAAGAACAGTCTATATCACCAAGTAAAGGAAATTAGGGCGATATTGGGTTTATTTTGTTGTAAAAACAGTGAAAAATAAAGACCATAACACGCATTCATTCTGACCACACCTTAAAATGAATTGGATGTGCATCCAAGATTTATGTACAATAAGATGACTAATACAAATTTTCAACGACAATGTATAAAATTGGAATTTAAATACTTTTTTTTGTTTTAAAATATATACAATCAATTAAAAAAAACAGAAATTAGGTTTGACACATTTAATACATGGTTATAATTTTTTAAATGATATTCGTACATGTTTATATCTATTGGAAATGAAATAGATAAATTTGTGGCCCTTGCATCTATTTAAGTTCTTTTGGTTTTTTTAGAAATTATCGTCGACTCAATTTGGCTCGCTTTGGTACAGGAAGGTGTGCAGGGGCAGGATATGTTACCCCTCCCATCACGGGAAGGGGGAGAAGAATTGCTCTCGTGGTGTCCCTCTGAGGGGGGTTGGCCACACTGGTATACCCCTTCACGTCATACGGCTCCTTGTACTCTGTGCAAACAGCACACCCTGGTACATCATACCGTTGATCTCCATGCTGACTACGAGTGAGTTGTCTATTCCAGTTCTGCTATCGCCTGTCACAAGGAAAAAAAACCAATGCATTCAAAACACGTACATACATAACTAATCACGCCATTCCCTTAAGGGGTAGGCAAGAAACTGTGTATATATCTCATAAAACAACAGCTCCGTGCTTAATCCATCCTCACTAACTTTCTCCACACTTCCTTATCCTTGCATACTCCCTTCAACATCCATACACCGAGTCATGCATGCTCTTTTATTATTAAAACTCTTTTTCACACAATCATCTACAACATTTTATCTACGTCTTACATGGCCTACCCATTTGCTTTTGATCCACACACTCTACCTTCATATATTTACTTTTTCACTCAATCCACACTCATCCTCTCATCACGCACAAACCAACGCTTCTTTAACAGCGCCCTATTGTATTTCTTTTCAAACCACACTCCTTCAGCACCCATTCAACCATAAAACAATGTCGGAGTTAAGATACTGTTATATACTGTCATCTTAGCCCCTTTCAGTGCTACTTCATTCTTTGCAATAGTTTACATACATCAAACTATATACTAACCTCTTAAAGACGTTTAACAGGGATATTGTAATCCCAACGAAATACAACTTACATACAATGAACACTCTATACTGAGACAATGAAGTTTCATGAAATTTGAGGGTGGGGGATCTTAAGAAATCAGACTTTTGAAGTCCTAAAACAGGTTCTAATAAAGCATGTAATCTTTGTTTTGTGTTATTACAGTAGACATATAAGGGTTGATTTCTACCCCAAAGTACAAGATCTGTATAAAGGTACAAAGAACAACTGTTCCAAGTTTGAATTAAATCGGTCGACGAGTTCACAAGTTATCGTGAAACATATCCACCACAAACAGACGGAGACCTCTCTTCACTTGTTTAATAAATCAAACCAAACGATTGTTTCTATTTGTTTGATCGCCTATGCAGGGGTCTAACTATAAGAGTGTGTGAGCAGAAATTTCTCATCCCATATTGTTTTTACCCCCCTGTCACATCAGCAAGTGTGGGATCCTCCAGTTCGTGAGGCCCGGTGTTTTAGTACCATTTATTCACCCCTAAGGGCCTCGCATACACATATCGAGTACAATGTTTGGTGGTTGAATGTAACACTAATATCAGGCCAAAATATATTCAAGGTTATCACTTTTATGTTAGTACGAAATTTCCCTGCATTTTTCAATAAATAATTTCCCGTTTTTCCAGCCAGTTTAAGGTGATTGGCCCCTTTCATTTGGCGTGGAAATGCAGAGCTATGGGAACAAATGATTATCTTCAAGAATGTTTATTGTTTTGCAATTTTCTTTTCAGAAATGGTTTGTTCAAGAATATAAGCATGTTGATTAAGTTATACTTTTTATACACACACCTTCTCTATAATTTTAACAGTGATCAAATATCGATAAAACTGACATTTTTCAATAGAAAACTGCTGGATTCATGATAAAAAATAAGAAAATGTAACAACTAATAAACATTGATACATTATCTTAGAAGGGGTGTTGAAAATATTAACATAAAAATTTCACTCCTCCTCGAGAAAACTGGTATTTCCAAATGTATGATTTTTCTGCAAGACTTGTCCGGTAGATAGCACCATCTACGGTTTCCGTGATTCGTCTGTTCTTGTTGGCGCGGAAGGATATTTTGGTCTTTTGTGAAGTCACGCCACGTCTTTCACCCTCCCACCCACCTTCCCACAAAATAGATTTTAGTCTTGCACTCGACAGGGCCAAGGCCCTTAATAATGAAGTATAGGGTAGTGACATTTTGAAGCAGATAACTCAGGGGCCTTATAAACTAAGTATTTGCTGGGACCAGAAGCGTGACACTCAGTCACGCAGGGCCTGCAGGGCTGGGTGGGGGGCAATGGTATGAAGGGGCTCACAAAAGGAAACTTTAAATTACTATAAATTTAGTGTGAATAATTGTAATCAAATAACTTTTGTGTCCTGATTATTGACAGTTTGGATAGTTGAATATGTTTATCATAAAGTGTTGTAAATTATAACTAAGCTATAGCATTATTTCAATATTATTTCAACCTCCAGTTTTAAACAAGGCAGATATTTAAATTTACTTTTTTTATCTTCATGCAGCCAATTTGACTGACTGTTGACGTTCCCGACAAAAAAACCGAGGCTAAAACGGTCATTATAAGGTGTGATTATTAAGTAAGACTATTAACGGATTCTTAAAACCTGTATTAAAGTGTTAGATGGCGACGGGGGTGGGGGGGGGGAAGGGGCAAGCTTAATCTGTTAGGCCACTGCCAGGGCCCCATTCCTGCTGTTGTGTGGAGGCCCTGGGATACAGTTCAGAGCCTGTGTGTATTGTTATATTAATATAAGTTTTTATTTTGAGGTCTGGAGTCGATACATTTTACGGAATGTTTATCAGTCTCGACGGGAAACTGTGTCTTTGCTGGCCACACTGACCTCTGCTTGCGATCTTGATGTGTGTGCCTCCTACCCCTGACGAAGGCTTGACGGGGTCCTCCTCGGCCAGGAGCCTCTTGGCGGGTGGTGGCAGTAAGGACTCATCGCTCTCACGTTTGCTCATCACATCCTGCATGGCACGCGCCTGCTGTTCCCGCACCTGCGACACACCCAAGTTTCTAGTGAAGGTTTTTTTTTTTACAAACACACAGACCAGGGTGGTCCAAAGATTTAAAACCCCACGGGACAGATCTGACCATCAGTTTGCACCGCAAAATGAAGATATATTTAGTACTTACGTCAACTTAATACAGGCCTAAAGGTCCTAACCTCCTCCATAAGACAATAAAGAGGTCCTAACCTCCATAAGACGATAAAGAGGTTTAAACCTCCTCCATAAGACAATAAAGAGGTTCAAACCTCGAGGTTGAGGGCCTCCTTCTGGGGCTCCGCAGCTGTGGGAGGGGGCGGGGCCACCGGGGTATTGTTGTTGTAGAGGTTCCAGAGTGTAAGTCGAGACATCTCGAGGGCGCTTAGAGCCGCCTCCTGGGGGGACGCCGAGGTAGGAGGGGAGGCGTGGTGAGGGGGTGTCGCCGCAGAGCTGCGCAGTTCCTTGTTGAGAAGCTTGACGTACTCGGCCATACGGTTCTCGAACTCTGACGCTGCGAGACCTGGGGTCGGCCCTAGGACGGACAAGACATGTATCAGGTTACTTATTTCACAAGTTTGGAAAGAAAGGTTTGGTTATCTCACACAGGATGTCTACCGAATTATGTTACACAAATTTAATTACTGTTTCGTGACCAATACATAGGGACATGCAAAATTCGCATTTGCAATAACACAAATTTTTATTTGAATTTTAATGTTTTTAAGTGTGTTTTTTTCTTTCTTCTAAATAAACAAAATTTCTTTGTAATTTCGGTAATACGTCGTTAAATATAATTATCAACTTGGCAACACTGGCGATAGCGCTACATAAAGCTGCCATTTATATGAATAATATTCATTTTTACTGATTTTAAAGTTATAAAACAGATCACAGGATGAGTATTTTCACGGATTTAGGTGGGTTTTTTTTTCAGGTTAATATTAAAAATTGAGATTTCTACTTTTACACATTACGATACTTAAATTTCGATACATCGATTCTTTGTTTTCAGGCTTTGAAAGATTTCACTCTAGGTCCAAGCAAGGACATTAATAAATATGGACCTTACTACAGGCGGTCATGTTTGGCAAAATTATATATTATTAATTTTTATCCTTTTCTCCTTATTTGATAGTAGTTTAGTCTTGTTATTTTTTTTGTGCATATTTATATTTTATTTTTCTTCTAATATATTAATAAATAGTTTAATACACAATATAAAAAAATGTATATCCTAATTGTTTTTTTAATGAAAACTAATTCAACTCGTATTTATGAAAGTAGTAACATCACTTTCAACATTTAATATCATCGCTTTTTGAGAAAAATAACATCACTTTCCCCATTAAAACAACCACACCTTTTGCATGTCTCTATGGCTATACATAAATATTCATGAGAAAAAAAAAACACAGTCTATTAAATTAAGAAAAATGATAATTTCATTAATATATGACAAAAGCTCAGATTATATTAATGCAAAAGACAGTAAAGAAGAGTATATTAAGAAATGATTATGAACAATAACTTTTGATTTATAAGATTTTGTAACTGCATAGCCTCAAATGGAAGGTGTGTTTGCAAACATTGTATGTTGTGAGTTGCGAATGACAAAACGAACATTGCAAGGTTGTTACTATTACTATATAAACAAATACATTTAAAGAGTGGACCACAAAAGTGTTTTGTCAGCATTCCTTAGACATGGTGTCTACTCAACTTGACCAATGAAATCTCTATCATTCACTGGATTATTTCCTAAAATTCCTGAATAAAAAGTAAGTCACATCCTTCTAACTTGCCCCCTCCCCCTTCGTTTTTCTAAAACTCTTGTATGAATAATAATAAGTTTTAAAATTTAAATAAACAGTTGTTTTTTTAATTTGTATTAACATTGTTTACTGGAAATTAAAAGATTTACTAAATAGATTCAAATAAAAAAAAATGACATTTTGAATCACATTATAATTTACTGATTATTGTATTTCATATTTTGAGTAAACCAACATTTTCTTGGATGTCTATTGTAATTTATCAAATTTACGACTTATTCCCGTTTTTTCCTGAACATTTCAAATTCCCTCGTTAGAGAAACCAGGCCAGAGGCTCGGATAAAATGGGAGGTGGCCCCGCGTGGCTGACTGCATAATATCGTGAGCTAGAGGTCACACTGCCAGTTTCGGGGCTACAAGGGCTAAGACACCGGTTCATCGGTACCAGTCTCGGAGACTGCAGCTCGAGCCCAAGGAACTTGGTTCGGTGACCGTGTAGGGGGGACCACCTAGGAGTCAGACCTCATTTTGTCACACGTTTCATCACATTTGTAATAGACATAGTACTAATAAACCTCTTTAAAAGCCAAGTCTAACCTCAATCACAAACCCACACAAGTATTCAATATCACCTCCCCCCTCAACCTCAACCACAAACATCCTGACAGATTCCAGGCCCAGACACAAGATGGGCTGGGGTTGCAAATTTTCTCACTTCTGGACTTTATTAAACATAGGGAGAAGTTGTAAATTTAGCCTGATTTTGATCAAAGTAGGTATAAAAAAAAATACTATTCTTAACCTAACAACGAACTTGGCTAACAAAAAATGGATGAGCTGGAGGGTAATTTCATGTATTTTACATGACTCTCATGACTGATATACAACACCCTGTCGCAGAACAGGCGTGAAAGAGACAGTGGTTTGACTCTCTTTTTAATTTAAAAAAAGTTTCAATAACCAAAGTTCTATATATTATTAACTTGTCTTGTTTACGAGAACAAGCTAAGACGTTTTAAGGGAACGGTTTTGGTATTTGTATGAACTACCCCATCGGGGTGTTGGACCTGATATTGTATCTCGTCTTTTCCTTCAATCGGAGAAAGTGCTCTGCAGTGGCGGACAGGGAGTCTAGGTGGCAAAACTTTAGTTAGAAACACGTGGTGGAGGGGCAGAAATAAGACACAAAAATCACATGTCGACAGTGAGAATTAAAATTATTGTGCCAACTGTGTCAAAAAATGTGTGTTCGTTTTTTTTTTTGTGACTAGTTGAAAAGTCCAGAATGGTTGTGTTTTTTTTTTGCATTATACCTGACTACCCGTTTGGGTCATAAACCTTATGTACTAACTAAGCAAATAGGTTAAGGATTATGTAGGTTGAATTTGAAGGATGTGTACCTACATTTGCATGTCGTAAGAAAGTGGAAAATCATTTAGGAAAAACTATTATCAGTACACCTGACCCAGATCGAACCACGATCTATTTCCCCCGGCGGTCTAGTCTATTACGAAAGTGACGCTTTATACCATGCGGCCACCGAAGCGGATTCACGAATCGATCGTTGACTATATCTTCTCAAGATTGATTCAACACACTTGTTTTTGGTCTGGATCGACGCAAGAACCAGTCCTGCACCCACCTGTGCCCATGGGCTGACCCAGCGGTTGGGGGTGTGACGGGTGGTGAGACGACGGGTGGTGGTGATGGTGATGATGGTGGTGTGAGTTTCCGTTCATGGCCGCCCTGCTGGTGACCAGGCTCAGTGGCGACATCTGTCCCAGCTGACTCACGGGTAAACTACTGAGCGGACTGCGCTGGATCATGTCAGAGTAGGTGCCATAACTGCTGCGTCTTCCCTCGCGTCTGTTGCCGTCTATCGCCGCTTGGAGCTCTGCCGGCGTGCTCAGGCGTCGCTTCTCACACTCGTATGGGTACAGGTACTTCATGTACCTGCGAACAGATGGCAGCACTGTCAGTTGTATAGACTCAAGGTACATCTATCACAAGGTAGCGAAACTTGTCAGTTGTATAAACTCTAGGTACATCTATCATAAGGTAACGACACTGTCAGTTGTATAGACTCAAGGTACATCTATCACAAGGTAGTGACACTGTCAATTGGATAGACTCAAGGTACATCTATCATAAGGTAGTGACACTGTCAGTTGTATAGACTCAAGGTACATCAATCACAAGGTAGTGAAACTTGTCAGTTGTATAAACTCAAGGTACATCTATCACAAGGTAGTGACACTATCAGTTGTATAGACTCAAGGTACATCTATCACAAGGTAGCGAAACTTGTCAGTTGTATAAACTCAAGGTACATCTATCACAAGGTAGCGACACTGTCAAATGGCCTAGTTTTCAGTATCTTAACCTAAGCAGGGCAAATAATTTTCCCCTGAAAGTCCTTTCAACTCATCAAAGTGTTGTGCTGTTCTCTAGGGAGCATTTGTCACGTGGTGCTGCTATGTCTGGGTGACAGTGTGACAGGAAGGGACCAATAAAACCGCAGGAATTCAGATTGTCCCGGATTTAGCAGGGCCGCCAACCCTCCTTCGTCTCAATACTCGCGTCATAGGTCTTTGTGTTTATTTTCCCGACGCGTCTCGGCATCCGTTTCGAGTCATGCGCATACTTGGGAGTAAAGACGAGGAAGGTAGAATCGTAGGTCAAATGCACCCGTATTTGCGCGGAGGGGAGTAGGGAAATCTTTCTCCCCTTCACTTAAAAAAGTTGTGCAAAAAACAACATTTAAAAAAATTCCTAATTAACATTTTTTGCATTATTATTATTATTATTATTGGTATTTAACGAGCAATATATGAACTAATTATATCAGCACAAGAATTAAAAGATTAACTTAAATCTCAAACAGACACAACCTCCAGTCCCCCGACCTTTAATTCATATCTGTGAAAAGGTAGAACCCACATTTCCCCAATGATACATTTTCCGGCCATGCTAGGAATCAAACCCGAGACCCTTATTTCTAAGAGGGTTCTTTTTCCTCTAACAAATACAGTCATTGTTTGATATTTGAGAACTACCAGCGAGCTTTCCTCTTTACTAGAGATGAGAAGTTTCCTCTAACAAATACAGTCATTTTTGATATTTGAGAACTACCAGCGAGCTTTCCTCTTTACCTGAGATAAGAAGTTTCCTCTAACAAATACAGTCATTGTTTGATATTTGAGAACTAGCAGCGAGCTTTCCTCTTTACCTCAAGATAAGAAGTTTCCTCTAACAAATACAGTCATTGTTTGATATTTGAGAACTAGCAGCGAGCTTTCCTCTTTACCTTGAGATAGAAGTTTCTCTAACAAATACAGTCATTGTTGATATTTGAGAACTAGCAGCGAGCTTTCCTCTTTACTTAGATAAGAAGTTTCCTCTAACAAATACAGTCATTGTTTGATATTTGAGAACTAGCAGCGAGCTTTCTCTTTACCTTGAGATAGAAGTTTCCTCTAACAAATACAGTCATTGTTGATATTTGAGAACTAGCAGCGAGCTTTCCTCTTTACCTGAGATAAGAAGTTTCCTCTAACAAATACAGTCATTGTTTGATATTTGAGAACTAGCAGCGAGCTTTCCTCTTTACCTGAGATAGAAGTTTCCTCTAACAAATAAGCCATCGTTTGTATTTGAGAACTAGCAGCGAGCTTTCCTCTTTACCTTGAGATAAGAAGTTTCCTCTAACAAATACAGTCATTGTTTGATATTTGAGAACTAGCAGCGAGCTTTCCTCTTTACCTTGAGATAAGAAGTTTCCTCTAACAAATACAGTCATTGTTTGATATTTGAGAACTAGCAGCGAGCTTTCCTCTTTACCTTCGAGATAAGAAGTTTCTCTAACAAATACAGTCATTGTTTGATATTTGAGAACTAGCAGCGAGCTTTCCTCTTTACCTTGAGATAAGAAGTTTCCTCTAACAAATACAGTCATTGTTGATATTTGAGAACTAGCAGCGAGCTTTCCTCTTTACCTGAGATAAGAAGTTCCTCTAACAAATACAGTCATTTTGATATTTGAGAACTAGCAGCGAGCTTTCCTCTTTACCTTGAGATAAGAAGTTACTCTAACAAATACAGTCATTGTTTGATATTTGAGAACTAGCAGCGAGCTTTCCTCTTTACCTTGAGATAAGAAGTTAACTCTAACAAATACAGCCATCGTTTGATATTTGAGAACTAGCAGCGAGCTTTCCTCTTTACCTTGAGATAAGAAGTTAACTCTAACAAATACAGCCATCGTTTGATATTTGAGAACTAGCAGCGAGCTTTCCTCTTTACCTTGAGATAAGAAGTTAACTCTAACAAATACAGCATGTTTGATATTTGAGAACTAGCAGCGAGCTTTCCTCTTTACCTTGAGATAAGAAGTTTACTCTAACAAATACAGTCATTGTTGATATTTGAGAACTAGCAGCGAGCTTTCCTCTTTCCCTTTGAGATAAGAAGTTTCTCTAACAAATACAGTCATGTTTGATATTTGAGAACTAGCAGCGAGCTTTCCTCTTTACCTGAGATAGAAGTTTCCTCTAACAAATACAGTCATTGTTTGATATTTGAGAACTAGCAGCGAGCTTTCCTCTTTACCTCGAGATAAGAAGTTTCCTCTAACAAATACAGTCATTGTTTGATATTTGAGAACTAGCAGCGAGCTTTCCTCTTTACCTTGAGATAAGAAGTTTCCTCTAACAAATACAGTCATTGTTTGATATTTGAGAACTAGCAGCGAGCTTTCCTCTTTACCTTAGAATAAGAAGTTTCCTTAACAAATACAGTCATTGTTTGATATTGAGAACTAGCAGCGAGCTTTCTCTTTACTAGATAAAGTCAACAAACAGAGTGATAGAGAACACGGTTCCTCTTACTAGATAAGAGTTCTCTAACAATACAGTCATTGTTTGATATTTGAGAACTACAGCGAGCTTTCCTCTTGACTTGAGATAAGAAGTTTCCTCTAACAAATACAGTCATTGTTGATATTTGAGAACTAGCAGTGAGCTTTCCTCTTTACTTAGATAAGAAGTTTCCTCTAACAAATACAGTCATTGTTTGATATTTGAGAACTAGCAGCGAGCTTTCCTCTTTACCTTGAGATAAGAAGTTTTCTCTAACAAATTACAGTCATTGTTTGATATTTGAGAACTAGCAGCGAGCTTTCCTCTTTACCTTAGATAAGAAGTTTCCTCTAACAAATACAGTCATTGTTTGATATTTGAGAACTACCCAGCGAGCTTTCCTCTTTACCTAGAGATGAGAAGTTTCCTCTAACAAATACGTCATTGTTTGATATTTGAGAACTAGCAGCGAGCTTTCCTCTTTACCTTCAGATAAGAAGTTTCCTCTAACAAATCAGTCATTGTTTGATATTTGAGAACTACAGCGAGCTTTCCTCTTTACCTAGAGATGAGAAGTTTACTCTAACAAATACAGTCCATGTTTGATATTTGAGAACTACCAGCGAGCTTTCCTCTTTACCTATGAATGAAGAAGTTTACTCTAACAAATTACAGTAAATGTTTGATATTTGAGAACTAGCAGCGAGCTTTCCTCTTTACCTAGAGATAAGAAGTTTTCTCTAACAAATACAGTCATTGTTTGATATTGAGAACTAGCAGCGAGCTTTCCTCTTTACCTTCAGATAAGAAGTTTCCTCTAACAAATACAGTCATTGTTTGATATTTGAGAACTACAGCGAGCTTTCCTCTTTACCTAGAGATAAGAAGTTTCCTCTAACAAATACAGTCATTGTTTGATATTTGAGAACTAGCAGCGAGCTTTCCTCTTTACCTTCAGATAAGAAGTTTCTCTAACAAATACAGTCATTGTTTGATATTTGAGAACTACAGCGAGCTTTCCTCTTTACCTGAGATGAAGAAGTTTCTCTAACAAATACAGTCATTGTTTGATATTGAGAACTACAGCGAGCTTTCTCTTTACTAGAGATAGAAGTTTCCTCTAACAAATACAGTCATGTTTGATATTTGAGAACTACAGCGAGCTTTCCTCTTTACCTAGAGATAGAAGTTTCTCTAACAAATACAGTCATTGTTGTATTTGAGAACTAGCAGGAGCTTTCCTCTTTACCTTGAGATAAGAAGTTTCCTCTAACAAATACAGTCATTGTTTGATATTTGAGAACTAGCAGCGAGCTTTCCTCTTTACCTGAGATAAGAAGTTTCTCTAACAAATACAGTCATTGTTTGATATTTGAGAACTAGCAGCGAGCTTTCCTCTTTACCTTCAGATAAGAAGTTTCCTCTAACAATACAGTCATTGTTTGATATTTGAGAACTACCAGCGAGCTTTCTCTTTACCTGAGATAGAAGTTTCCTCTAACAAATACAGTCATTGTTTGATATTTGAGAACTAGCAGCGAGCTTTTCTCTCTTTACCTTCAGATAAGAAGTTTCCTCTAACAAATACAGTCATTGTTTGATATTTGAGAACTACAGCGAGCTTTCTCTTTACCTGAGATAGAAGTTTCTCTAACAAATACAGTCATTGTTTATATTTGAGAACTACAGCGAGCTTTCCTCTTTACATTCAGAAAGAAGTATTCCTCTAACAAATACAGTCATTGTTTGATATTTGAGAACTAGCAGCGAGCTTTCCTCTTTACCTAGATGAAAGTTTCCTCTAACAAATACAGTCATTGTTTGATATTTGAGAACCAGCGAGCTTTCCTCTTTACCTTGAGTAGAAGTTTCCTCTAACAAATACAGTCATTGTTTGATATTTGAGAACTACAGCGAGCTTTCCTCTTTACCTTGAGTAAGAAGTTCCTCTAACAAATACAGTCATTGTTTGATATTGAGACTAGCAGCGAGCTTTCCTCTTTACCTTCAGATAAGAAGTTTCCTCTAACAAATACAGTCATTGTTTGATATTTGAGAACTAGCAGCGAGCTTTCTCTTTACCTTGAGATAGAAGTTTCCTCTAACAAATACAGTCATTGTTGATATTTGAGAACTAGCAGCGAGCTTTCCTCTTTACCTTCGAGATAAGAAGTTTCCTCTAACAAATACAGTCATTGTTTGATATTTGAGAACTAGCAGCGAGCTTTCCTCTTTACCTGAGATGAGAAGTTTCTCTAACAAATACAGTCATTGTTTGATATTTGAGAACTAGCAGCGAGCTTTCCTCTTTACCTTGAGATAAGAAGTTTCCTCTAACAAATACAGTCATTGTTTGATATTTGAGAACTAGCAGCGAGCTTTCCTCTTTACCTTGAGATAAGAAGTTTCTCTAACAAATACAGTCATTGTTTGATATTTGAGAACTAGCAGCGAGCTTTCCTCTTTACCTCAGATAAGAAGTTTCCTCTAACAAATACAGTCATTGTTTGATATTTGAGAACTAGCAGCGAGCTTTCCTCTTTACCTCGAGATAAGAAGTTTTCTCTAACAAATACAGTATTGTTTGATATTTGAGAACTAGCAGCGAGCTTTTTCTTTACCTTGATAAGAAGTTTCCTCTAACAAATACAGTCATTGTTTGATATTTGAGAACTACAGCGAGCTTTCCTCTTTACTCCAGATAAAAGTTTCTCTAACAAATACAGTCATTGTTTGATATTTGAGAACTACAGCGAGCTTATTCTTACCTGAGATAAGAAGTTTCCTCTAACAAATACAGTCATTGTTTGATATTTGAGAACTACAGCGAGCTTTCCTCTTTACCTCAGATAAGAAGTTTCCTCTAACAAATACAGTCATTGTTTGATATTTGAGAACTAGCAGCGAGCTTCCTCTTTACCTCGAGATAAGAATTTCTCTAACAAATACAGTAATTGTTTGATATTTGAGAACTAGCAGCGAGCTTTCCTCTTTACCTTGAGTAAGAAGTTTCTCTAACAAATACAGTCATTGTTTGATATTTGAGAACTAGCAGCGAGCTTTTCTTTACCTTAATAAGAAGTTTCCTCTAACAAATACAGTCATTGTTTGATATTTGAGAACTACAGCGAGCTTTCCTCTTTACCTTCAGATAAGAAGTTTCCTCTAACAAATACAGTCATTGTTTGATATTTGAGAACTAGCAGCGAGCTTTCCTCTTTACCTCAGATAAGAAGTTTTCTCTAACAAATACAGTATTGTTTGATATTTGAGAACTAGCAGCGAGCTTTTTCTTTACCTGAGATAAGAATTTCCTCTAACAAATACAGTCATTGTTTGATATTTGAGAACTACAGCGAGATTTCCTCTTTACCTTGAGATAAGAAGTTTTCTCTAACAAATACAGTCATTGTTTGATATTTGAGACTAGCAGCGAGCTTTCCTCTTACCTAGATAAGAAGTTTCCTCTAACAAATACAGTCATTGTTTGATATTTGAGAACTACACGAGCTTTCCTCTTTACCTCGAGATAAGAAGTTTCTCTAACAAATACAGTAATTGTTTGATATTTGAGAACTACAGCGAGCTTTTCTTTACCTTGAGATAAGAATTTTCTCTAACAAATACAGTCATTGTTTGATATTTGAGAACTAGCAGCGAGCTTTCCTCTTTACTCAGATAACAAGTTCTCTAACAAATACAGTCATTGTTTGATATTTGAGAACTAGCAGCGAGCTTTTTCTTTACCTTGAGATAAAAGTTTCCTCTAACAAATACAGTCATTGTTTGATATTTGAGAACTAGCAGCGAGCTTTCCTCTTTACCTTCAGATAAGAAGTTTCTTCCTCTAACAAATACAGTCATGTTTTGATATTTGAGAACTAGCAGCGAGCTTTCCTCTTACCTCGAGATAAGAAGTTTTCTCTAACAAATACAGTAATTGTTTGATATTGAGAACTAGCAGCGACTTTCCTCTTTACCTCCAGATAACAAGTTTTTCTAGACAATACAGTAATTGTTTGATATTTGAGAACTAGCACGAGATTTCCTCTTACCTTGAGATAAGAAGTTTTCTCTAACAAATACACGTCATTGTTTGATATTTGAGAACTAGCAGCGAGCTTTCCTCTTTACCTTAGATAAGAAGTTTCCTCTAACTAATACAGATCATTGTTTTGATATTTGAGAACTAGCAGCGATTTTTACTCTTTAACCTCGAGATAAGAAGTTTTCTCTAACAAATACAGTCATTGTTAGATAGTTTGAGAACTAGCAGCGAGCTTTCCTCTTTACCTTGAGATAAGAAGTTTCCTCTAACAAATACAGTCATTGTTTGATATTTGAGAACTAGCAGCGAGCTTTCCTCTTTACCTTGAGATAAGAAGTTTCCTCTAACAAATACAGTCATTGTTTGATATTTGAGAACTACCAGCGAGCTTTCCTCTTTACCTAGAGATGAGAAGTTTCCTCTAACAAATACAGTCATTGTTTGATATTTGAGAACTAGCAGCGAGCTTTCCTCTTTACCTTGAGATGAGAAGTTTCGTAGTTTTCTTTCCCCTCTTTCTTAGTGACATGATAAAGGGTTATTTTAGGATAAGGGCGAAAGAGAGTATAAGCTAAGACAGAATAAAGAAGTAGTTCCATAGTGTGTTCCCCTGACCACCGAGTCCCGAGCCCATGATAATGATGATGATGGTGATACGCGAGTCTCTGTGACGAGCTGTCACACTGCTATTTCCGACACCCTGTGGGGGCAAGGGGGGTGGGGGGGGGGGCTGTCACATGCCCGGAGGTAAGGAGAGGGTGGGCAGATATAAAAATAATTCTTTTGTAGGAGTCGCAAGAGAACATCCATCATCGTGGCGTTTAATGTCGAGCTGATTAATTCCCGGGTTTGGATCCCGGCCAGGACTAACAAGATTCAGCCTCTCGCTTCTTGTATTTGTGGTGACGCGGGCTCAGGCGTCAAACCTCCCCTCCCCTCTATGCACCTGGGAAACACGAGGGAATTTCACCGAAATGCTAAAAAAAATTACTGGATTTTTTATTGTGAATTTGGTGCCTTTAATAATGCCGTCTCGGTCAGAGAGTGTGCCGCGGAACAGTGGAGTGCCGCTAAAGGTCAATAAGTATGCCGTAGTAGTTTGGGGGGAGCTTGAAATAAAACGAGTAAAAATGTACGATTTAAAATAAATCTTTTGAAATCCATGAAACACTTTTTTTTTTTAACTATAATATTATTATAATTTTAGTTTCGAGCTCTCAAAACACAAACTTAATAGATTTTCTTTAATTATAATACTATACGTTTAAAAAAAAATTAACGGTGTGCCTAGACGAATATAGTCTTGTTCAGTGTGCCGTGTGTTGAAAAAAAAAAAGATAGTTGTAAATCATTATACTAGATAAAGAAGACATTGATCCCTTGATTTTGATCTATAATTAGTTAAACAAAAATAGTCTCATTAATACAATTGCTAAAAAAACAAGTATTGTAAAATCTGGCAACACTGCACATAGTTATCAAAGCCAACGACCAGTAGGTTCTCTTAATGTGGGGGCACATCGACATTTTTAGTAATTTTACCATTTTTATAGCAAAACTTTTTTTTTTTTGCCAAAATAAATCAAATATTCCTCCAACACAAACAAAGAGTTTAATTTTCTTCACTTGGTGATATCAACAGTTGTTGAATATGTGTCATGAAAATAACGGAATTAGATTACAAACTTTTTAAATGGAGATGAAAAGTTGTCATTAAATTCCAGGACACCCTCGACAGATATTCAACAACTGTTGATATCAACACGTGGAGAAAATTATCTCTATTTCTAATGGACGAAAATTTGATTTATAAAGGCAAAAGAGGGTTTAATATTAATATTAATAAATGCAATAACACTCGCATTTTCTCACACCCTGCAACCCCAAATTAGCTCTTGTCAACGACTGTACAACGACATGACTAGAGAGTGAGTTATGTACCATTTAAATAACAACTACCTTCTCCAGCTCTCTGTCCAATAACACGAATATAAAACATGACTAGAGGGTGTGTTATGTACCATTTAAATAACAACTATCTTCTCCAGCTCTCTGTCCAATAACACGAATATAAAACATGACAAGAGGGTGTGTTATGTACCATTTAAATAACAACTACCTTCTCCAGCTCTCTGTCCAATAACACGAATATAAAACATGACTAGAGGGTGTGTTATGTACCATTTAAATAATAACTACCTTCTCCAACTCTCTGTCCAATAACACGAATATAAAACATGACTAGAGGGTGTGTTATGTACCATTTAAATAACAACTATCTTCTCCAACTCTCTGTCCAATAACACGAATATAAAACATGACTAGAGGGTGTGTTATGTACCATTTAAATAACAACTATCTTCTCCAACTCTCTGTCCAATAACACGAATATAAAAGTCTCCAGTACTGCAATATTCCCCACAGGCGGACTGGAAGGCCAAGAAATCACGTTAAAAAAAAAAGCTGGAGACAGTTTAAGTTCTAAAGGAAGCTTTATATATATATATAAAAAAAAAGGGCTTTGACTCTTGCCCTTTTTCCAAATCCCATCAAAACTGCGACATTAAATAGTAGTAGACTCCTAACATGCGGGTCGAGGTTAATAGGAAAAGGGGTTTGGGGTTGGAAGCAACAAATTTTAAAAAAAGCTACAAAGAAGGTATATAAAAAAATCCGATAGAATGCGAAGGGTTTTTAATTCCCCCTCCCCTCCTCCTCCATCACTTTTCTCCGCTAAAATTTCATGGAAGTCCCCCTCCCACCCCCAGTAAATCAAAATGAACCCCCCCCCTCCCCCCTTCACCAACCCAGAACCATTATCTGTCATGGCGATAAATTGGTTTTCCTCTACGAACCGAATCAAGATGGCCGCCGACTTAATAAAGGCGTTTAATAACATCCTGGAGAAATGTAAGGCTATAAAACGAGAGGATTGTAATGGATTCGGGCGGGCGCGTCGCCCACGAATAAAACTATTACCGTCCCGCCCAATTACAGTTGGGGACGTGGGGTGGCCGCCCATCTAGACAGCTGATTGGCCCGTGGAGGGAGTATTATGTAGCATAATTTCCACAGAGGGGATATCTTTCATGGAATACAAATATATTGTATTGGGGTCGACTTTATAACATTTTACTATAATATTACTACCGTTGTTTCATAGGTGACAGTTGTAGAATACGACTTGACGTATGGACACGTAAAGTAGAGCTGGTAATTGTTCTATCTGTCAGATAAGGTTCAACCCTACAGATTTATTCCTCTCGGTAAAACATACGCTCCCTTTTTTAGTTAGTCAATGGATGCGTTGGGAAATGTATATGAAATAAATAGAAATAAGTTGTAACCAAGTGAGTTGAAAAAATATAAAGCTGTGACCTGGTGGTAAGGTGTCGGACTTCTGTGCTTAGAGGGTCTGGGGTTCAATCCTCGGTCCCGGCACAGATTTATCTGATTGCCAAACCCTTCCTTCACCTCTGACAAGACGTGTATTAATCACAACTTGTGAATGTGTGGAATAACAGTCCTCCACCGTGGTTCGGATCCCACGTTAAACTGTAGGTCCTCCATTTCATCTCACAATCACGCTCCCATTACACATTAGCGTAGGTACGTATAACCCGAACGGGTAGTAAGACGCGGTGCTAATAATAATAATAATAATAATATAAAATACAAACTCCGGCAACACTATTCATCATCATAGCAAGCAACAAATGTTTGCTCTCATTAATTTAACTTTTGTCTCCGACTGTATGTACAGTAGCTATCACTTTGATTATATATTTCATTTATTTTGTATCGTAGCTTTATTTGACAAGCAGTTTCATGGAGGTGAATGGTAAGTGTCGAGTCGCGGAGTGCTGCCAGGGTAAGCAAAGCTAGTAAGACCGTACCCTAGATAATGAGCTGCCCCCTCTGTCCAGCGTTTGACCAATCATTCATAGCTTACGCTCACTTAACCTCACGAGGGAATGTGATATTGTCTATACCTGACCAATAAGGCTTATTCCGAGTGACGAGAAATATCCACAGATAGCTTTGCTTACCCTGGCGACACCCCACGACACGCCAGTGCGAATGTCTCAAATCCTAGGGCGATGTTCTAGTTATTCTAATAAATAATTATATACTTAATTCAGTCCTGAATCAAGCAGAGAAAATCACACTCACTGTGATTGCTACCATCATTACTTCCGTACAAGTTTCTCTGCCTAATTAACTCACTGTGTCCTGAGAGTGAAGGAGATAACTCACTGTGTCCTGAGAGTGAAGGAGTTAACTCACTGTGTCCTGAGAGTGAAGGAGTTATAACTCACTGTGTCCTGAGAGTGAAGGAGTTATAACTCAGTATCCTGAGAGTGAAGTAGTTATAACTCACTGTGTCCTGAGAGTGAAGGAGTTATAACTCAGTGTCCTGAGAGTGAAGTAGTTATAACTCACTGTGTCCTGAGAGTGAAGGAGTTATAACTCAGTGTCCTGAGAGTGAAGGAGTTATAACTCAGTGTCCTGAGAGTGAAGGAGTTATAACTCACTGTGTCCTGAGAGTGAAGGAGTTATAACTCAGTGTCCTGAGAGTGAAGTAGTTATAACTCACTGTGTCCTGAGAGTGAAGGAGTTATAACTCACTGTGTCCTGAGAGTGAAGGAGTTATAACTCACTGTGTCCTGAGAGTGAAGGAGTTAACTCACTGTGTCCTGAGAGTGAAGGAGTTAACTCACTGTGTCCTGAGAGTGAAGGAGTTATAACTCACTGTGTCCTGAGAGTGAAGGCTGCCGAGGTAATGGATGACGGCAGATGAAGGCCCTTGATGATTTCCTGCCACAACTTCTTGTTGATGACGTCCACCAGACCTCCTCGGGCGATCACCAGGTTATACAGCTCGTATAGGTCCAACACAGACTTGGCCATGATCGGTAGTCGGTTGATCGGCGTGCCTGCCAACATTAGACAGTGACAGTGTTAATATGATCAGCATGCCTGCCAACATTAGACAGTGACAGTGTTAGTAAAGGAAGGATAGATCGAATCCTATTGCTTTAATCTCACAAGTAAAAATTTCGTGAAAAGTATCGTTTGATTTGTTTTTAGCTTGCAGCTTAAAAGATTTAAAAATTTTAACTGTTCGAAAACATGCCGATAGTTTTCGCCTACATTTTGTAGAAAACGAAATCTCAGACAACTTCTTATATACTGTAGGCTTAATGTGGGATTTCTAAACCTTACTGTCCAAAATAAATAAAACATTTCTCCAGTAGAAACACAGAGTTTAATTTTCTTCACACGGTGATATCAACAGTTGTTGAATATCTTAATTTAAAAAGTTTGTCCTCTAGTGTCGCTTTGCTCACGACAGATATTCAACAAATGTTGATATCACCACGTGGAGAAAATCAAACTCTTGTGTTTCTACTGGAGGAATATTTGATGTAGTTTGGACAGTAAGATGTTTGTTAAAAAGTGTAAGAAGAAAAGACAGGATGTCTAACCAAACAATATTTTAATTCCCAGACATTTCCCTCCCTGCTATACTGGTGGTTGGACACCCTGAAAGGAAGCAGGAAGACCGTGGATGTAAATGATGGATGACCTCAAACAAGGAAAGAAGATGTTAAATTTCGGGATAAAACGAAAGGAAACTGTTAATAAGAAATAATGGAGGACTCAATTTGTGCAAGCAATGAACCTGCCGTAAGACAGAACACATTATTGGCCGTGTGGTTTTTCGTACATAGATCAGGGGAGGGGTTACTAGTCTCGCCCTGTCCCTGACTGTAAATTAAGGGTCGACCCTGATTTTGACACCCCCTCACCCAACTTGTAGATAATATTCCAGTCATTCCCTTGATATAAATGGCACGCATGCACAAAGACAGTGTCAGCCATTTTTAGGACCAATATTCAATCCCCTGAGACCATAGAAAAGGGATAAATATAGAAACGTAAATTTAATCGCCAGCGCTCGCGGCGTTTGTGCCGAGAACTAAGAGATTTGAAGCGGGGACGCTACACTTGGAAAGAAATGTATTTTCTTTTGTTTAGTGTTAAATAATCAATTTTTATATATAATTAAATCAAATGTTACTAAATACATTTTTTATAAATAAACCACGTTATAAAATGTAAACTATATAAAATCTAGCTAAACTTCTTTAAAATAAACGACGAATGGCTAAAACAACAGTAATGGTGAATTTTATACGTAGACTTCACATTTCTTCCTCCTCTATGGACTTCACGTCCAGCATGCGCATTCCTCTGTGACGTCATTGCAAGCTGCTCCTAGCGGTAGTGCCCCAAACTAGTTTACGGGTCTTATGACATGATGTCTACTCAACTTGACCGATGAAATTCCTGACTTTTCCCCCAATTTACCCTGATAATTTCCTCCTAAAATTTCCCGACTCAAAAGTATGTCACAGCCTTCTAAGTCCCCCTCCACCATGTTTTTTAATTATTAATAAAAAGCTTTAAAATTCAAATAAACACATTTAAAAAATGTATATTTACATATTCAACTGGGAATTGTAAAATATATTAAACATAAGCAAACAAACAAACAAATACACTTTACATCACATTGTAATTTACTGATTATTAGATTTCATATTTTGAGTAAAACAACATTTCCTCGTGTTTAAAAAAAATGTAATTTACCAGATTTCTGACTCCCCCCCCCCCAACACTTCAATTTCCCGAATGGAAGACAACCTGTATAAGAGTAGAGTGCCCACCTCCATGCCTCAGAACGGGGATCTCTCTCTCTCTCACACACACGCAAAGACACCCTGTATAAGAGTAGAGTGCCCACCTCCATGCCTCAGAACGGGATCTCTCTCTCTCACACACGCAAAGACACCCTGTATAAGAGTAGAGTGCCCACCTCCATGCCTCAGAACGGGATATCTCTCTCTCTCTCTAACACACGCACAGACTATCTACTCTTTCTCTCGCGTCCTATTGATAAGCTTTGCGCATGTCACTCCCCAGGTCCCTGCAAGAACCGGACAAGTCACACAACCAGGGGAGGGGGAATTAAAACAAGTTTGTAATAAATAGCCACGCTATTATTATTTGATTTTGTTTAATTTGTTTGAGATATTTAACGTATACTTTCTTAACCGACGGATTATATCAGCACATATTATAAAATAACTTAAATCTATAACAGACACAACACCCAGTCCCCAGAGCTTTAGTTAATCACTGTGGAAGAAGAAACACATATTTCACATTTTTCGGCCACACCAGGAATCGAACCCCATAGTTTAATATAGAAACACGAACCCAACTGTTTTTGATAACTCATCTTAATTGATCGCTCATCAAATGTAACTAGCTGTAGTTTTCCGCACGTCCATCACAGACTCCGCCTTAAAATATGAGTGAAGAATGACCCTGAGCACGAACTGGATAGCTCAGTGGTTAGGGAATTGGGGTACAAAGCCAAGGTCCCGGGTTAAATTCCCGTGTACAGGTGACATTTTAAGATTTAAAAAAGTATCTAAAAAAAGTTTTGTTTAGCGAACTGCCTCCCCCCCCCCCCCCCCCCGATAAATGTCGTAAAACTGGAATGTCCCCAAATGATATTTGCAGAACCGCCCTGAGAAAATTTTCGAAAATATTTGAAGTTTGGTTTAAGGCCATCTTTCAGCTTCAAATTCAATAATATCGAATAAATGGAAATATATCGAGTGATAGGGGGGGATTATTTCCAGTGGGGCAACGACCCCCACCCATGTACCCAGTTTCACCCCCACTACACACAACAATTATGTACTGGAATAATTTCATCCCCTCACCCCTATTCCCGAGATTTCTCGTATTGAACTCGAATCTAACTTTTTGGAACGTTTCAAAAACGCTGAGAAAATATTTTTGTATTCCTGGAACTAAAATAGATCGTTTTCGAGAAAACAACCCTTTTAACTCGCTTTATGTTGTACTCATTAATTTCTCATACAACGAATTGGTTTCCGTTGAGATCAACCAATCCCAGCACAGGATAAACGTTAAATATTTTCCCCAATATGGACAATATTTATCTCTGTGATAGATAACTAAATCGATTACTATTGTAAATAAAAATTAGAATGCTTTTATTATGTCAAAAAGAAATGTTACTTCTGAGCAAAAACGTATTCTTCTGGAATTTATTGAAGATCTTAAAAGCACGATAAACTAAAATGTTTGTTTTTATTACAAAACTTTTGTATTATTATTATTATTATTATTATTATTATATTAAGCCTGTCGAGTGCAACTCGACCTATTTTATGCGATGGTGGGCGGAAAGGTGAAAGGCGTGATGTGGTTTCTCAACCGACCAAAGTATCCTTCCACGCCAACAAGAACAGATGAATCAAGGAAACCGTAGATGGCGCTAGCTACCGGACAGGTCTTAAGGAAAAATCATACGTTTGGAAATATCAGTTTTTCTCGAGAACGAGTGAAATTGTTATGTTGATATTTTCAACACCTCTTCTAAGATAATGTATCGATGTTTATTAATTGTTACATTTTCTTATTTTATGTTATGAAGCCGGCAATTTTCTATTGAAAAATGTCAATCTTGTCGATATTTGAATCTTAAAACTAAAGAGTTGTATGTATAAAAAGAATAACTTAATCAACATGCTTCTACTCTTGAACAAACCGTTTCTGAAAAGAAAATTGCAAAACAGTAAAAAATCCTTGAAGAAAACCGTTTTTTCCCATAACTCTGTATTTCCACGCAAAGTGGAAATGGTCAAACAATAACCTTAAGAAAAATAATAAACATAGCAAACTTTTGTAAAAACAGAAAATGTAGACGTTCGAGATTGTCCCTACATCACATTTTATATTGTTTAAATTAAATAATTAAATAACCTGCACTGCGTTTATTCAATACAAGTAGCTTGAGAAATGGGCTATTTAATTCAAAGTTTACGTTACTCTAATTCTTAGATTTAAAGCAAATTTAATATACACGCCATCTTTATTCACCAATACTGCTAAGCCCTTCGATATTTTATATTTCGAGTGGTCTGACCCATTCGAGAATTAGCAAGATCAGTTTGAATTGTTTGTGTCTCGAATGTTTGTTAGCAACATTGCTTGCCTGGAGTTCTCGAGACTATCTCACGAAGCGGGTTGCATCTTAACTCCTAAGCAGTCTATCACACTTAAGACGCCGATGTACTAAACAGAAAGAAAGGGAAGAAAATGAGCAGTTCACCCTGAAAGGGCTATGGTTTGTCTAATGATAACCCTTCCCCTCTTCCTATGACGAGTTTACACACTCACTATAATATTTGATCCTTGAAAATATTGAATTGCTTTCTAAAACTACTTTTTTCTTGTTTAATATTATAGATGAACATTTGCTTTCAAGGACTTTTTAAATACATCCTGGCAGGAGGACACGTACAGGACATTTTCGTAAATAACTCAAATAGACAGAGCTGTAGAGGATTTATTAAAATATACGTTTAAAAAACTTTAATATAAAAATAATAATGTTGTGCTACTGTAGGACTATTTTAAGAATTATTTAAGAACGTGTATTTTTCGTTTCAAAGTTATCTGTTTACAACTCGCTGAATGAATCGTAAATTCACTAACCTGAATCCTTTCTTTACCCGCGGTGACGTCACGGGCTGACGTCCTTAAGACGAGGGATTGCCTGCTATATTCCCGGTACTGAAAGGCAACATGCGAGCCATGTGTGGCTCTGCCTCTCAGGCTACCCTCCACTTCTAATAGCTCATCTAACCTTGTGGTTTTATCCACGCCTCCCTCCTTTCTATAAAAGTGGTCAAATTATCTGGCCATTGTCGGGTGACTGCGCGCGAATCAACCGTACGAGATACATACAACAGCCGCACAAGTCACTCTTGTAAAAATGTTGTTTTAAACGCTACAAAATAGAGCTACCAGTGGAGAAGATAACAACACACTTAGGTAGGTAATATAGCTAGAACCAGACGTCTTAAGAGCCCGTCTCACTCCCCAGATAACACCTAACTTAGGTAGGTAATACAGCTAGAACCAGACATCTTAAGAGCCCGTCTCACCCCCCAGATAACACCTAACTTAGGTAGGTAATACAGCTAGAACCAGACGTCTTAAGAGCCCGTCTCACTCCCCAGATAACACCTAACTTAGGTAGGTAATACAGCTAGAACCAGACATCTTAAGAGCCCGTCTCACCCCCCAGATAACACCTAACTTAGGTAGGTAATGCTGCTAGAACCAGACGTCTTAAGAGCCCGTATAACTCCCCAGATAACACCTAACTTAGGTAGGTAATACAGCTAGAACCAGACGTCTTAAGAGCCCGTCTCACTCCCCAGATAACACCTAACTTAGGTAGGTAATACAGCTAGAACCAGACATCTTAAGAGCCCGTCTCACCCCCCAGATAACACCTAACTTAGGTAGGTAATGCTGCTAGAACCAGACGTCTTAAGAGCCCGTATAACTCCCCAGATAACACCTAACTTAGGTAGGTAATGCTGCTAGAACCAGACGTCTTAAGAGCCGGTCTAACTCCCCAGATAACACCTAACTTAGGTAAGTAATACAGCTAGAACCAGACGTCTTAAGAGCCCGTCTAACTCCCCAGATAACACCTAACTTAGGTAGGTAATACAGCTAGAACCAGACGTCTTAAGATCTCGTCTCACCCCCCAGATAACACCTAACTTAGGTAGGTAATATAGCTAGAACCAGACGTCTTAAGAGCCCGTCTCACCCCCAGATAACACCTAACTTAGGTAGGTAATACAGCCTGAACCAGACGTCTTAAGAGCCCGTCTCACCCCCCAAATAACACCTAACTTAGGTAGGTAATACAGCTAGAACCAGAGGACTTAAGAGCCCGTCTCACTCCCCAGATAACACCTAACTTAGGTAGGTAATACAGCTAGAACCAGAGGACTTAAGAGCCCGTCTCACCCCCCAGATAACACCTAACTTAGGTAGGTAATACAGCTAGAGCCAGACGTCTTAAGAGCCCGTCTCACCCCCCAGATAACACCTAACTTAGGTAGGTAATACAGCTAGAACCAGACGTCTTAAAAGCCCGTCTCACCCCCCAGATAACACCTAACTTAGGTAGGTAATACAGCTAGAACCAGACGTCTTAAGAGCCCGTCTCACCCCCCAGATAACACCTAACTTAGGTAGGTAATACAGCTAGAGCCAGACGTCTTAAGAGCCCGTCTCACCCCCCAGATAACACCTAACTTAGGTAGGTAATACAGCTAGAACCAGACGTCTTAAAAGCCCGTCTCACCCCCCAGATAACACCTAACTTAGGTAGGTAATACAGCTAGAACCAGACGTCTTAAGAGCCCGTCTCACCCCCCAGATAACACCTAACTTAGGTAGGTAATACAGCCAGAACCAGACATCTTAAGAGCCCGTCTCACCCCCCAGATAACACCTAACTTAGGTAGGTAATACAGCTAGAACCAGACGTCTTAAGAGCCCGTCTCACCCCCCAGATAACACCTAACTTAGGTAGGTAATACAGCCAGAACCAGACGTCTTAACAAGCAGAAAATAATAATCTTGTCTAATCTAATCTGACTGAACTCCTATTTAGAGCAATAGGTCGGTGTCAAGTCCTGACCCCAATCAAATAACTGACGTGGAGTTGTTCAGTTGTTCCCCGCAAGGCCTGGTTCTATTATCCAACCACCCCTGCCCAATCAACCAATAGGGAGCTTCATTTTATTCGTTGAGACGGGTTGATTTTATTTGTTTGTTTTTTTCTCTTTATTAGCGGGCCAAGGGTTTATTATACAGGTTGATAGGGGGGGGGGGTTGTGGTAGAATGGACTATAACTTAAAACATTCACCCTTTTCAATATGTTATATTATTTCTATAAAATTATTATTATTATTATTGTGTGTTCTGTCTTATGACAGTTCCATTCCTCTTGTCGATAACTTAGACCGCCAATGCACCCTGTACTCTGCCTCCTGCTTCCTAAGCTCCTCTTTCCCTCAACCTTTCCTTCTATGACGTCATGCAGAAGACAGTTCCTCCTAAGGATGTGTCCGATACAGTTTGCTTTGCTCCGTAGAATCACATCCAAAATGGTTCTCTTCTCACCCACTCTTCTTAGGACTTGTTCATTTGTCCCCCTGTCTGTCCACCTGATCTTCTCACCACTCTTCTTAGGACTTGTTCATTTGTCCCCCTGTCTGTCCACCTGATCTTCTCACCACTCTTCTTAGGACTTGTTCATTTGTCCCACTGTCTGTCCACCTGATCTTCTCACCACTCTTCTTAGGACTTGTTCATTTGTCCCCCTGTCTGTCCACCTGATCTTCTCACCACTCTTCTTAGGACTTGTTCATTTGTCCCCCTGTCTGTCCACCTGATCTTCTCACCCACTCTTCTAGGACTTGTTCATTTGTCCCCCTGTCTGTCCACCTGATCTTCTCACCCACTCTTCTAGGACTTGTTCATTTGTCCCCCTGTCTGTCCACCTGATCTTCTCACCACTCTTCTTAGGACTTGTTCATTTGTCCCCCTGTCTGTCCACCTGATCTTCTCACCACTCTTCTTAGGACTTGTTCACTTGTCCCCCTGTCTGTCCACTTGATCTTCTCACCACTCTTCTTAGGACTTGTTCATTTGTCCCCCTGTCTGTCCAGCTGATCTTCTCACCACTCTTCTTAGGACTTGTTCATTTGTCCCCCTGTCTGCCCACCTTATCTTCTCACCACTCTTCTTAGGACTTGTTCATTTGTCTCCCTGTCTATCCACCTGATCTTCTCACCCACTCTTCTTAGGACTTGTTCATTTGTCCCAATGTCTGTCCACCTGATCTTCTCACCACTCTTCTTAGGACTTGTTCATTTGTCCCCCTGTCTGTCCACCTGATCTTCTCACCCACTCTTCTAGGACTTGTTCATTTGTCCCCCTGTCTGTCCTCCTGATCTTCTCACCACTCTTCTTAGGACTTGTTCATTTGTCCCCCTGTCTGTCCACCTGATCTTCTCACCACTCTTCTTAGGACTTGTTCACTTGTCCCCCTGTCTGTCCACTTGATCTTCTCACCACTCTTCTTAGGACTTGTTCACTTGTCCCCCTGTCTGTCCACTTGATCTTCTCACCACTCTTCTTAGGACTTGTTCATTTGTCCCCCTGTCTGTCCACCTGATCTTCTCACCACTCTTCTTAGGACTTGTTCACTTATCCCCCTGTCTGTCCTCCTGATCTTCTCACCTACTCTTCTTAGGACTTGTTCATTTGTCCCCCTGTCTGTCCACCTGATCTTCTCACCGCTCTTATTAGGACTTGTTCATTTGTCCCCATGTCTGTCCACCTGATCTTCTCAAGTCTTCTCCAGCAACACATTTCAAAGTTATTACACAATATATTATCATTATGATGTTATTATGTTTTAATATTTCAAAACCCTTGTAAATATTATTCATCACTTAAATTCAACTGTTATATTTCTTTATCTCCCTTCCCAACAAAGGTGGGGGGAGGGGGTTATTAGAGGGGGCGGCACGCTTGCTTAGGTGACAAAGGGTGACCAAATATAAGTTGGGGTGGGACATTTTTGTTTGCTCGCTCGCATGGTTGGCTCCCTGTATAGACGACGTAGAAAATCAAGAGAGTAAAATAGTCAAATAAAAACAATCACGTGGTGGTTGATTTATTGAACGAGAATTCTCAGTGTCCACCGATGATTAGGTTCGTCTGTGCTCGATATGTCTCATGATAACTCCTGAGCACATTAACTGATTTAACTCAAACTTGTAAAAGTTGTTTTTTGTACCTTTATACAGATCAAGTTCATTGGGGAAGAAGATCGAACCAAGGGTTGGGGAGAAATCAACCCTTATCTGTACAAACACACGGCTGGAAATTTGTATGTAGATGCACACTACTGTAATAACACTTACAAATTAAATGTTTTAGTTATTACTTTATAGGTGAGGGAACCGGGAGTGGGTGTTAAGACAGATAGTTGAGGCCCACTAAGATTGCCCCCCCCTTTCCCCCCCGATTCCCTTTAACCTCACACAACTACCCGCCTCGGTGGCGTAGTTGGCTAACGCGCTAGTCGTATTGAGCTCGACTGCTGAGGACGGGGAGATCGAGGTTCGAATCTCGGTCGGGTGAACTGGGTGTGGTTTTTCCTAAATGGTTTTCCACTCTTCCCACCACGCAAATGCGGGTTCACTTTCTCTAATTCAACCTTCACAATTCCTAATCCATTAGCGTAATTCGTACTTAAAGCGTATAACCCGAACGGGTAGTAAGACGCGGTGCTAAATAAAATAAATAAACTCACACAACTGTATGGGTAAGGACTTGTGCGCTTATTTCCCCCAGCCGTGCCGTATGAAACCATCAAGCGAGCATATATCATCGCCTAATGGAGCTGACTATTGTGTTCTATCGGAGATTTACAACCCACGTAATAAAACTGAGACCTTGTATAATGAATGCTTGGAGAGGTTCTCTGGTTGAATTACATCTCCTGCTGTTGGTCGGCTACTGCACGACACCCCGTCTCGGTGGACGGGTGGTCTAAGGCGTCACTCGTGTGTTGGATTGGATTGCAAGGTTATGAGATCAACAAACAAACACGAGTTCCATAGAGTTACTACAGTCCAATGTTCATAGGAAGAACCTTATCTGACAACTATAAAAGTTACTACAGCCCAATGTTCATAGGAAGAACCTTATCTGACAGCTAGAACAGTTACTACAGTCCAATGTTCATAGGAAGAACCTTATCTGACAGCTAGAACAGTTACTACAGTCCATTGTTCATAGGAAGAACCTTATCTGACAGCTAGAACAGTTACTACAGTCCAATGTTCATAGGAAGAACCTTATCTGACAGCTAGAACAGTTACTACAGTCCAATGTTCATAGGAAGAACCTTATCTGACAGCTAGAACAGTTACTACAGTCCAATGTTCATAGGAAGAACCTTATCTGGCAGCTAGAACAGTTACTACAGTCCGATGTTCATAGGAAGAACCTTATCTAATAGCTAGAACAGTTACTACAGTCCAATGTTCATAGGAAGAACCTTATCTGGCAGCTAGAACAGTTACTACAGTCCAATGTTCATAGGAAGAACCTTATCTGACAGCTACAACAGTTACTACAGTCCAATGTTCATAGGAAGAACCTTATCTGACAGCTAGAACAGTTACTACAGTCCAATGTTCATAGGAAGAACCTTATCTGACAGCTAGAACAGTTACTACAGTCCAATGTTCATAGGAAGAACCTTATCTGACAGCTAGAACAGTTACTACAGTCCAATGTTCATAGGAAGAACCTTATCTGACAGCTAGAACAGTTACTACAGTCCAATGTTCATAGGAAGAACCTTATCTGACAGCTAGAACAGTTACTACAGTCCAATGTTCATAGGAAGAACCTTATCTGACAGCTAGAACAGTTACTACAGTCCAATGTTCATAGGAAGAACCTTATCTGACAGCTAGATAAGTTACTAGATCTATATAATATAATGTAATGTTTAGAATTTTTATCCGTAAAAAACTGTGCGAGTTCGAAATGTTCCTTCCTAGAAAAATTTGAATTTTATGAATACTAGACGTGATATAATTAATACTCAAGAGACTCCCCGAGTCCTCCATTTTTATGTCGGATGTGACCAAACAAACATTTCCTCAACTAGTGTCGTCTTACTTGATATAATGGGAACTGAACACGGAACTTTCCTCCCCAAAAAAAGTGTTTACAACTTGATCCAAGTCACGGATAATATACAATAAATGTACACGTCAACTATCACAGACCATTAACCCCCCCCCCCCTCCACCACTTCTTTCCAATCTGGCTTCTCCCGAACAATCACGAACAATCACGAACTGGCAATAATTCACCGGAGGTTGACTAATGGAAGTGTTAGCCCGATAGCACGGCGCATGCGCAGAAAGCCTATATCCATTTCTCACTACGATCTATTGTTAAGTTCATCAGGCTACGGTAGGAAAGTTATAATCAGAGTTTGGTTAAAATAACAGTCAGGAAATTTCAAACGTAGTTCTTTACCTCAAACATTGATAACTGTTTACTATGTTATTTATGTTATTTGTTGTGTACCTATCAAACGTGAATGTTACAGCTCTTATGACTTTATGTTTTAGTAACTTTAGTAACTTTAGTAACTTTAGTAGCCTCCAGATACTGTTCGTCCAACTAATATAATATTAGCACCGCGTCTTACTACCCGTTCGGGTTATACGCTTTAAGTACTAATTACACTAATGGATTAGGAATTGGGAAGGTCAAATTAGAGGAAGTGAACCCGCATTTGCATGGAGGGAGAGTGGAAAACCATTTAGGAAAAACCACCCCCAGTTCACCCGACCGAGATTCGAACCTCGATCTCCCCATCCTCAGCAGTCGAGCTCAACACAAGACTAGCGCGTTAGCCAACTACGCCACCGAGGCGGGTTCGTCGAACTAAAATCCCGGTATAAACAAGGCGGTGTCCTGGAATTTATTGACAACTTTTTATCTTCATTTTACCGGCCTCGGTGACGTAGTTGGCTAACGCGCTAGTCTCGTGTTGAGCTCGACTGCTGAGGACGGGGAGATCGAGGTTCGAATCTCGGTCGGGTGAACTTGGGGTGGTTTTTTCTAAATGGTTTTCCACTCTCCCTGCACGCAAATGAGGGTTCACTTCCTCTAATTCAACCTTCCCAATTCTTAAATCCATTAGCGTAATTAGTACTTAAAGCGTATAACCCGAACGGGTAGTAAGACGCGGTGCTATTTATTATTATTATTTCTATTCATTTAAAAAGTCTCTCATCTAATGCCGCCATGCTCTTGACATACATATATATTCTACAACTGTTGATCACCGTGTGAAGAAAACTAAACTCTCGGTTTCTGCTGGAGGAATATGATTTTTTTGACAAAAAAAAAATCCCTAAAATCTGCAAAAACACAACCCTTTTCTCGCGTCCCCCCTTAAAATATAGGTAATCGTTTTGCGGAATGTGGGTTAGCCTGGGGAGGGAAGGGTTGGTTATGGGGGGGGGGGGGGGGCGTGGTAGTCTTATGTAAGTTTTTTTTTAAATTGATGTCTATTGGCGTACCGCAATCAAAGTATTCTAAATTTTATATCACTCGCTTTATTATCAATTTTTATGTCCAAAATAATCAAAACGATTAGATTAATATATTTCACCAAATCGTAGACTTAATTACGTGATATTTGGGGGGGGGGGGGGTTAAAGGGGTAACGGAACTATTTACTTAGTCGGAAGGAGGGTTATTAACGATACGGTTCTTAAAATATACATTTACAAAAAAATTCGTAGGTCTACGTCTTTCTCTAATGTGTTAAAGAGATGAGTAGGGTTAAATCTGAGGGGAAATGTAACCACATTTCGAGTCAAGAGAAAGAGTGTGGTAATCAATTTAGGTAAAACCACCCCTCAGGACATTGGACCGGTATTTAAACCCCGACCTGGAATGAGGTCTCTAGACCACGTGACACAAAAGGGGGGGGTGAATACAGTCGAAATGTCCCAAGACTAAAAATTCCCTTTTTTAGTTTACAATTTCACCCGTATTGGTGGCCGCATGGTCTAATGTGCTACTCTCGCAGTAGACTAGACTGCCAGTAACAGGGAGCTCAGGGTTCGATCCTAATCGGATGTAATAAGGGTGGTTTTTCTATATCACTTTCTACTCTCTTTCTCTCCACGCAAATGCGGCTTCACTTCCTATAAATTAAATCTTCCTCATCCCTAAATCCATCAACGTAATTAGTAGTACATGGACGTATATAGCCCGGACGGGTAGTAAGACGCGGAGCTATAGAACATGTTTTATTTCTCTAGTTATCTTCACATTCACTCGCGAATATACTACAGCGCTCGGTGGTTGAATGCGTCACTAACGTCGGATGTGAAGAGCCCCAGATATTGCGGATAACGGATGCGGAAATCAGTGAATGCGAGTCAGGCGCCCGAGACACCTCAGCCCCCAAGATCTGGCGGTGAAGGACATTGTAAGGATCCTCTCTCCCCTGATAATTAAAGAGATTAGGGGGAGGAGTGAGGGGGGGGTGTTAGGGGGAGGTGAACTGAAACCTCCGCTAAACTGATTTACAACCGACATCGTGTAATTTTCGCGGCGTTGTTTAAACCTCTTTGTTGGTGCTGACTTGGCAACTGCACGTCTTGGAACGCGTCAAGAAGAACTGAATGTCACCTTACAGGACCAGGACCGTTAGAGAGGTAGTGAGGTCCTGACTGGTCAATGTCCTGGTGCCAGTCAAACAATGTCCTAGTGTCATTCAAACAATGTCCTAGTGTCATTCAAACAATGTCCTAGTGTAATTCAAACAATGTCCTAGCATCAGTCAAACAATGTCCTAGCATCAGTCAAACAATGTCCTAGTGTCATTCAAACAATGTCCTAGTGTCATTCAAACAATGTCCTAGCATCAGTCAAACAATGTCCTGGTGCCAGTCAAACAATGTCCTGGTGTCAGTCAAACAATGTCCTAGTGTCATTCAAACAATGTCCTAGTGTCATTCAAACAATGTCCTAGCATCAGTCAAACAATGTCCTAGCATCAGTCAAACAATGTCCTGGTGTCAGTCAAACAATGTCCTGGTGTCAGTCAAACAATGTCCTGGTGTCAGTCAAACAATGTCCTGGTGTCATTCAAACAATGTCCTAGTGTCAGTCAAACAATGTCCTAGTGTCATTCAAACAATGTCCTAGCATCAGTCAAACAATGTCCTGGTGCCAGTCAAACAATGTCCTGGTGTCAGTCAAACAATGTCCTGGTGTCAGTCAAACAATGTCCTGGTGCCAGTCAAACAATGTCCTGGTGTCAGTCAAACAATGTCCTAGTGTCAGTCAAACAATGTCCTAGCGTCAGTCAAACAATGTCCTGGTGTCAGTCAAACAATGTCCTGGTGCCAGTCAAACAATGTCCTGGTGTCATTCAAACAATGTCCTAGCATCAGTCAAACAATGTCCTGGTGCCAGTCAAACAATGTCCTGGTGTCAGTCAAACAATGTCCTGGTGTCAGTCAAACAATGTCCTAGTGTCATTCAAACAATGTCCTAGTGTCATTCAAACAATGTCCTAGCATCAGTCAAACAATGTCCTAGTGTCATTCAAACAATGTCCTGGTGTCATTCAAACAATGTCCTGGTGTCAGTCAAACAATGTCCTAGTGTCATTCAAACAATGTCCTAGCATCAGTCAAACAATGTCCTGGTGCCAGTCAAACAATGTCCTGGTGTCAGTCAAACAGTGTCCCGGTGTCATTCAAACAATGTCCTGGTGTCTCACAGTCGCCAGGAAATGTCCGGGGAGTGATGGATGAGTTAAGAGTGTGTTCATTTGGCCGTGATCCAAACCTCGGCTGTGTTTGATAGAATGTGAGGGAGAGGCAGGTCGGCTCACTTAGACACAAGCTTGGCAGGTTATAAACTCACACAAGTATATCATAACACACGTACAGAAATATATTTATATCATCATCCACTCTACAGACTTGTAAAATGTATCTCTGTGTTGCCCCATAGTACGGTATGCAGTCCTCTCTCCCCCCCCCCCCCTCCTATCTCTTTTTAATCTGGCTTTGTTCCTCGCATGTTTCGTGGATATTAACACACGCACAAAAAGTTTCCATATTTTTTTTGGACAATGTTCAATGGAACTTTTACGAGTATCCGACATCACAAGAGAATGGTAGAAGATTTCTAGCTCTCGCACAATGTTGGCAACATATTTGCATTTCATGTTGGCAGCCGTGGCCCGAAGACGCTACCCAACCTAACACTACCAATAAAACCAGAGTAGCTGATACGGTGCATGCAAATGTTTTGAAGTCACGAAATTTATAGCCCCCTCCCCCTCCCCCCGTTCTCAAAAGCTCAGACGTGTTTTTAATAACCCAGCTCTTTAACGAACATAAAAACGAAGAATTCATTGAATGACATTTACGAACTAATTATTTGTCTCGCTTTTTTAGAATGTATATACAAGATTAAGATTTTATTTTATTTTTACTTTATTATAAATTATTATTTTGGCAATTTGTAGTTTCATCCTTTCCTTGAAAAGTTGGTTTTGGCGGTGATTGCTTATATGAATAATTTTACTGCCTAGAAAAACAAAACAAAAAAACTTTAGTTTGGTATCTTAAGGCTACCGCCTAAGTCAGCAAGAAAGTATCAATCGTACACGGTTTAAAATAAAGTAGGGGCCAACATATCCACGGGTAATACGTCCCTAGATCTGTCGAGGTTACGTGAAACCGAATTATTATATAACGTGATATTCACGTAACTATTATAATCCTTAGCAAGGAATGCTGACCACTCATAACAATGTTTGCTCTAGTTGGAGAGGAAAGGGGTCAGAGCGGGCTATAAAAGCATCCTATTTGCCGACATAGTGGTCGACACATTTTCATCAAATTCGTAAGCAGAGACGCTGCCCGACGGCGGACCATAACAGAATACATCTTCGGGTCATCACTCATAGGGCAACCGTCAAGCACAGGGTCCAGAGATCGAATTCTGTATGGGGTCGCGATCCGTGTCAATTCCATCAGTTTAACAGATCCAGTCCACTGGAGGGGGTCCGCGACTTAACATACATAAATACAGTAAGGCATTCTACTGTACACTACAGTGTATTTACTATTCTCCATTGTTATTATTGTTGCGACGATCAATGAGGAGGAGGATGATAACGATGAGTCAAGTTGTCCCGCTGATAGTACGGCCGGCCGGTTCGCGCTTGGTGCGTGGTTTGAAACATATAAAACTATTTTTCTTTAATTAAAGATAAATAAAATTAGGCAGCGGTAAAACGCGGATAAATGAATCAGCGGATATGAAGACCCTACTATACAATGCTCCGTGTTAAATTATGGCACTACTGCTCTATTTTATCTAAGATTGTATTCTCTTTGTCATGGCAATAAGAAAGGCAGGAAAGAAAACTACGAAACTTCCTATCTGAAGATAAAGAGGAAAGCTCGCTGCTAGTTCTCAAATATCAAACAATGACTGTATTTGTTAGAGGAAACTTCTTATCTCAAGGTAAAGAGGAAAGCTCGCTGCTAGTTCTCAGATATCAAACAATGACTGTATTTGTTAGAGGAAACTTCTTATCTCAAGGTAAAGAGGAAAGCTCGCTGCTAGTTCTCAAATATCAAACAATGACTGTATTTGTTAGAGGAAACTTGTTATCTGAAGGTAAAGAGGAAAGCTCGCTGCTAGTTCTCAAATATCAAACAATGACTGTATCTGTTAGAGGAAACTTCTTATCTCAAGGTAAAGAGGAAAGCTCGCTGCTAGTTCTCAGATATCAAACAATGACTGTATTTGTTAGAGGAATGCTAAATCTAAAGCCCACAAAGCTTCGTGAATATAATTAAAAAGATGTTGAAAATTAGCTAATTTCCCATTTTCATAAGTTTGTTTATATTAATAAAACTCAAAACTTTGGGTGGTTGAGGAAAAAAAGTCCTGTTGGATTCTTTCGACTTTATTTTGGCGTGTACCAAATTTTGGAATTGCGCATCGTTGAATTAAATATCGCGTTAAAGATGAATGTCTGCGGGGCTATTTCCCACGTATCGAGACTTATAATAGATTAGAGTATTGATTATGTGGACATTAGGTTTCGAATCCCTATCGGATATTTTTTCCCAGTATTGTTTACCACTCTACTTCAAAGCAAATTCGAGTACATTTTATTCGAAATTTTACTTTCCTCATTCCCAATCCATCGATGTAAACAAGTGGACACAAATTATATATCTTTTTTTACTATATCGGAATTAACATTTAAATATAAAAAAAAGCGGTTAACATTAAATTTGACACATGAGTATATTAAAGTAATTTCAGTGGCTTTTGTAACCTTCATATGACAGACAATCCCACTATAGAAATTACCACAGTGCATGTGTTATCGTCGACCTGATGTTCGTGAGTTCAAACCCAGCCGGAGTCGACGGATTTTTCTTGAGCGATAAAAAATCCATAGCACAACTTCCTTCGGAGTGTAAATGAAGCCGTTGGTCCTTGTGTCGATTGTGGCGCTTAAAAGAAACGTAGAAGGTATGTGTAAAATACCTTTCCCGACAAAATCGGACGACTCTTTCGGTCTCGCTTATAGACATTCTCGTGTGCTGATATATTCAGAAAGTACACGTTATCCCACCACTCACAATGTACTATCATACGCCACTGTATCTCCAAGTGCACTAAATGAAACTCTACCTCCTGAGACACGGTCAGAGAGAAGCTCACAATACCAACCTGGCAGGTTCTTAACAAAGCTAGTGATTTATTAAGATTGCCCCCCTGGCGCGGTGTCATCAACTACTGTAGCACTTTGCACCGCTCTGGTTGGGATGGTTAGTATCAGAGACTAGTCTGGTCTAGGACAGGAGGAGGAGGGTGAACTGTGCCGGTTCTAGCGGAGGAGAAGAATTGTAGACACATTTCTTAAACAAACAACCCTTAGTAAACACCCTCAACTGTATCAACATAGAACTAAATTATACCCACATTATATCAACAGAAATCCCGAGGTGTAGCAACAAAATCCCGAATTAAAACAAGATTTTTTTTTATCTGTTTCAATAAAATCCTAAATTCGTATCGACAACATCCTGAATTGTAACCAATGAAATGGTAGCCTAAGCATTATGAACTGTATCAACTTGAAGTTGTATCCACAAATGGCAGACCTTTGGTCTTAATTTGTATGCTTTATATCTGATAAAAGTTTGGTGCGTACAATTCAATGGTATCGTGCTAGCTACCTGCGTAACATATAGCAAAAGTACCACCTCAGTGGCAGCATGGTCTAAGGCGCTACTCTTAGAGTATACTAGACTGCCAAAGAAGGGGGGAGGCCGGCGTTCAATCCCAATAGGGTGTACTGAGGGTGGTTTTCTCTGAACTGTTTTCCAGTGTCCCACCACGCAAATACGGGTACACTTCCTCTAAATTAAACCTTCAGCCCATAACACATTAGTGCAACTAGTATATAGGCGTATAGCCCGAAATGGTAGTAAGACGCATTCCAGGATGAGGAAGAAGTACTTTCACGGGCTAACAAATTTGAAAATAGCCACCCGAACGTAAAACCCAATTTTCATGAGAAGAACCTTATTTGACTGATAAAAAGGTTATTAGATCTACTTTAATGTATTCATAAGTCAAGTCAACTGTTGCTTATAAAATAGCAAGAACAAAAACACAGTAAAATGAAGTTAACTTAAGAATCTAATGTTGACAAGTATTGATATGTAGGGAGGGTGTAAAAACCACACTAAGAACGGTAAGCCACCTCGAGTTCAATGAAAATTAAACTAAACCTTGTCCTTCCAGTTCAAAGAGTTGCGACCAGTGGCGGCTCATGTACACTCCATACACGGTAAGAATTACTCTCTGAAATGTCCTTTTTCCTACCAATATCCTACTATATAATAGATTTCTGGTAAGGAAAAAGGCCTTTCAGAAAACAATTCCTACCGTGAACAGACTTTATAAGCACTGCGGAACTGCAGCACCCCCTATTTTCACTTGATATTATTGAAAACTTTAAATATAATGTGTCCTTTTTTCTTTAATTCTTTCTTTATTTTTGTAGTACAATTCCTTAAGCTTAATGTGAGTACTTCAGTAGCCATCCCCCAGTTTATGAAAAAGATACAAAAATCTTTGTATGGAACTGTGCGCTTCACAGTGCCAGTGACGTGGTGTTTGACTGTTGTGCGCATGCGCTCATAGGAGAGGGGTGGGGAGGAAGGCGGGACTGCCAGCTAGAGAGAGCACTGTTGCTCTCACAGTGCCGGCTCTGGTGTGATGGTGGAAGAAGTTTTTTGTTTACTCAGGGTGTGTTGTGCTTAAAAACCATGTACCATATTCTCGAATGTGATAAAGTGTAGAAAAGTGTATAATTAGATTATTATTCTGCTTCCAGCCATTCTATATGATTCATTTTTTTTTTCAGTTCTTTTATTTAACAGAAAGACTAAATGGGCTTGCAGTACTTTGAATGGAGAAAAATTTCTTCAATTGTCATCCATAGATAAAGGAAAAGATTATTGGTCTTTATGCTCAAATTAAAACAAGAAGAATGAATTTCATTTTTAAATGAATAGATCAAGCTTGAGCTGTAAAAATTTAAGTTAAAGTAAGTAAAAATGTTTTTTTTTGTTAAGATTTTATCACGTTCCTGAATAAATTTTCTTTATATATATATATATATATTTTTTTTTCCTTTTACACAATTTTAAAAAGGCTAAATATTTCTGGAGCAGCACCCCCACTGATTTTAGCTACGAGCCGCCACTGGTTGCAACATCTCAAATATTAATTTAATTAAAAATAAATAATTAAATCGAAATCTTTAATAAGAGATAGAACACCTTTTTTTTTCTTTCGAGAACTAAAATAAAAGCCGTGAGCATTAAAAAAAGGGGGGTAGGATGTGGAGGGGTGAGAGTGTATCTCGATAAATCATCCCCCCCTCCCAGAAGGACGGAGTCACACAAGTTTACGCGAGCGCGCGCGCGATCTTTGTTCGCAAAGAGGAATAAGTTCATCCAGATAACTTCCTCCCTGCCTTCTTGCGACTTTTGTCATGCAAAGAGGAAGTCAACACGGGCCACAATAAGAGCTTTCTCCTTGGAAAACACGTGTCTCAGATGTTTCCCCGAGATAGAAGGCCACATAATAACACAACGGGCCATAGAGAAAACACACACACACACACACAAAAAAAGGTCGATGGCAGCGAACAGGTAGTGAACAAGGAGGAATATCAAATGGAGGCTTCTATCCGAAGAAATTAGATAGATATATTCTTACCCGCGTTCCGAGTGGATCTACCCCGTCTCACCAAAGAGGTTTGTTTATTGAATCGAATGTCCTCTATGGACTCAGACTCAAGCACGCGATAATATACCTGTTTATAAGGGTCGCTGGGGGGGTAAATAACCCTCCTCGTCCCTATAAAGGGGGATGGAATCAAGATGTCAAGGGTCGTCTAGAAGAGATGGGTCACGGAAAGATTTATTGACGCTACTTTTTTTTATTATTATTATTTAGGACAGAAATTCATCGAATCTTTTTGGTATAAAAAAGGGAAGGGGTGAAGGGGGGGGGGGGGAAGGAGAAAGGTTATAAAACCCAGTGCTATTTAGGGTGCTCTAATCTGAGGGGAAGGGGAGGGGAACCAGTAGGTTTAGGCGAGAGGTTAGAACCTGTGGCTTTTACCAAGGAGAGTCCTGTGTTCGAATTCAACCGGATATTTTAATCTTAAAGCTGACTTATAAGAAAGAAAAGTTAATACATTTAATTTTTTTTCCACCCCCCTTAAGGCGGATGGCGGTATTTTTTTTTTGTTTGGTTTAAAATAGTTCTGTTTAGGTCGTTGAGAGGCAATTATAGCCATTTAACCAATAATTTGCCTACTTTTTTATATATAGATTGAACAGCAGGATTATTAAGGACGTAATATAAGGGAGTAAGGATGAGGAAGGTGACAAAGGAGGTCCTCGTATTAAAGTTAATATGAGCGGACGTTTGCTTATTTTTGCTTACAAAGCAACAGGATGCGCCCCCCTTCCCCTCAAAACACCTCTTACCTAATACTTTGAACATCCCCATTGCTAATAAAATCGGGGTAGCTTGGTCAATGGAATTCCCTCCCAATTATTCCTACGCGCAAATGCGGGTACACATCTAAATTTTACTCTCCTCATCCCTTTTTCCAATTGTGTAGATATGAGGTTACCCCTATGAGGGGGGAAAAAAACACTCGTGTCTAATCTAACGATGTAAATTGTCGGCCATCTTGTTCTCCAACCAAAATGAGTTATTTACGCCCGCTAGCAAACTTCACACTTTACGATATTCAAAAGACCTCCCTCCAATCTTCCCCTTGGAACGATATAATAATAATAATAATAATAATAATATAATAATAATAATTTAACTCGGGGCCCCAACATACAATGTGTGTTACTTTATTTATTATCGCCCGCCGGATTTACAAAGAGAACAGAAACCAAACAAGAAGGAATGGAATAGTTTCATTTTATTGCTCCGTTCGCCCAGTTTTCTTACTTTGTTTCCTCTGTGGTTTTAATAATGCGAGGTTTATATCCCTGTTATTTGGGGAAGTAACGTCCCATTTGTCAACCGGCACCCTTCACCCCCTCATCTAGGTTAAGGGGGGCAGAGGGGGCGGGGGGTATCGTAAAACGTCCCGTATTTCAATGTTCTCTTGTGTTTAATAGCCCAACATGTGCGGCACATCCACGAGTACTGCACAGGTTCCGCTTTCATCCGCTTTAACGAGGAGAGCGCCACAGTGCTGGCAGGACTTGGCAGTAACTGCACTATGACTAGGGGCATTAAATGGTAGTAACTGCACTATAACCAGGGGCATTAAATGGTAGTAACTGCACTATAACTAGGGAGATTAAATGGTAGTAACTGCACTATAACTAGGAAGGATTAAATCGCAGTAACTGCACTATAACTAGGAAGGATTAAATCGCAGTAACTGCACTATAACTAGGAAGGATTAAATCGCAGTAACTGCACTATAACTAGGAAGGATTAAATCGCAGTAACTGCACTATAACTAGGGGATTAATAATGGCAGTATAATGCTACTATAACTAGGGGGATTAAATGGCAGTAACTGCACTATAACCAGGGGGATTAAATGGCAGTAACTGCACTATAACTAGGGGGATTAAATGGTAGTAACTGCACTATAACTAGGGGGATTAAATGGTAGTAACTGCACTATAACTAGGAAGGATTAAATCGCAGTAACTGCACTATAACTAGGAAGAATTAAATCGCAGTAACTGCACTATAACTAGGAAGGGGTTAAATGCAGTAACTGCACTATAACTAGGGGGATTAAATGGCAGTAACTGCACTATAACCCAGGGGATTAAATGGTAGTAACTGCACTATAACTAGGGAGATTAAATGGCAGTAACTGCACTATAACCAGGGGGATTAAATGGTAGTAACTGCACTATAACTAGGGGGATTAAATGGCAGTAACTGCACTATAACCAGGGGGATTAAATGGTAGTAACTGCACTATAACCAGGGGGATTAAATGAAAGTAACTGCACTATAACTAGAGGGGATTAAATGGTAGTAACTGCACTATAACTAGGGGATTAAATGAAAGTAACTGCACTATAACTAGGAAGGATTAAATCGCAGTAACTGCACTATAACTAGGAAGGATTAAATCGCAGTAACTGCACTATAACTAGGGGGATTAAATGGCAGTAACTGCACTATAACTAGGGGGATTAAATGGCAGTAACTGCACTATAACAGGGGGATTAAATGGCAGTAACTGCACTATAACTAGGGGGATTAAATGGTAGTAACTGCACTATAACTAGGGGGATTAAATGGTAGTAACTGCACTATAACTAGGAAGGATTAAATCGAGTAACTGCACTATAACTAGGAAGGATTAAATCGGTGTAACTGCACTATAACTAGGAAGGATTAAATCGCAGTAACTGCACTATAACCAGGGGGATTAAATGGTAGTAACTGCACTATAACAGGGAGATTAAATGGCAGTAACTGCACTATAACAGGGGGATTAAATGGTAGTAACTGCACTATAACTATGGGGATTAAATGGCAGTAACTGCACTATAACCAGGGGGATTAAATGGTAAATAACTGCACTATAACAGGGGGATTAAATGAAAGTAACTGCACTATAACTAGAGGGGATTAAATGGTAGTAACTGCACTATAACTAGGGGGATTAAATGAAAGTAACTGCACTATAACTAGGAGGATTAAATCGCAGTAACTGCACTATAACTAGGGGGATTAAATGGCAGTAACTGCACTATAACCAGGGGGATTAAATGCAGTAACTGCACTATAACTAGGAAGGATTAAATGCAGTAACTGCACTATAACTAGGGGGATTAAATGGCAGTAACTGCACTATAACTAGGGGGATTAAATGGCAGTAACTGCACTATAACCAGGGGGATTAAATGCAGTAACTGCACTATAACCAGGGGATTAAATCGCAGTAACTGCACTATAACTAGGAAGATTAAATCGCAGTAACTGCACTTATAACTAGGAGATTAAATGGCAGTAACTGCTTTATACTTAAAGGGGGAAGTAAGATAGAGACGCCTATTAAAATACGTTTCCTTGTACTAATGTTGGATGCCTAGTGTTGTGTAAGTAAGATAGAGAGATAGATCTCACCAGTGAGTAGTATCGACACCAACTCACGTTTCCTTGTACTAATGTTGGATGCCTAGTGTTGTGTAAGTAAGATAGAGAGATAGATCTCACCCAGTGAGTAGTATCGACACCAACTCACGTTTCCTTGTAGAAGTTGGGTGCCTAGGTTGTGTAAGTAAAGATAGAATTAATCTCACCCATGTGAGTAGTTCGACACATCACGTTATGAGGAGAGCTTGTTCACCAGGTTCACTGAGGAGACCATAAAGTTCAATTTTACAATCTCTTAGTGCCTGCTGTGTGTTGACAATGTTAGGGCCGTATTACATACCCAAGTGCTATTTCTCTTAAGTGACACTAATATAGTTGTCTTTACAACTGATACTGATAGTTTGTTCTCTATGTCGACACTAATATAGTTGTCTTTACAATGTACTGATAGTTTGTTCTCTATGTCGACACTAATATAGTTGTCTTTACAACTGACTGATAGTTTGTTCTCTATGTCGACACTAATATAGTTGTCTTTACAACTGATAGTTTGTTCTCTATGTCGACACTAATATAGTTGTCTTTACAACTGATAGTTTGTTCTCTATGTCGACACTAATATAGTTGTCTTTACAACTGATAGTTTGTTCTCTATGTAGACACTAATATAGTTGTCTTTACAACTGATAGTTTGTTCTCTATGTCGACACTAATATAGTTGTCTTTATAACTGATAGTTTGTTCTCTATGTCGACACTAATATAGTTGTCTTTACAACTGATAGTTTGTTCTCTATGTCGACACTAATATAGTTGTCTTTACAACTGATAGTTTGTTCTCTATGTCGACACTAATATAGTTGTCTTTACAACATAGTTTGTTCTCTATGTCGACACTAATATAGTTGTCTTTACAACATAGTTTGTTCTTATGTCGACACTAATATAGTTGTCTTTACAACTGATAGTTTGTTCTCTATGTCGACACTAATATAGTTGTCTTTACAACTGATAGTTTGTTCTCTATGTCGACACTAATATAGTTGTCTTTACAACTGATAGTTTGTTCTCTATGTCGACACTAATATAGTTGTCTTTACAACTGATAGTTTGTTCTCTATGTCGACACTAATATAGTTGTCTTTACAACTGATAGTTTGTTCTCTATGTCGACACTAATATAGTTGTCTTTACAACTGATAGTTTGTTCTCTATGTCGACACTAATATAGTTGTCTTTACAACTGATAGTTTGTTCTCTATGTCGACACTAATATAGTTGTCTTTACAACTGATAGTTTGTTCTCTATGTCGACACTATATAGTTGTCTTTACAACTGATAGTTTGTTCTCTATGTCGACACTAATATAGTTGTCTTTACAACTGATACTGATAGTTTGTTCTCTATGTCGACACTAATATAGTTGTCTTTACAACTGATAGTTTGTTCTCTATGTCGACACTAATATAGTTGTCTTTATAACTGATAGTTTGTTCTCTATGTCGACACTAATATAGTTGTCTTTACAACTGATAGTTTGTTCTCTATGTCGACACTAATATAGTTGTCTTTACAACTGATAGTTGTGTTCTCTATGTCGACACTAATAAGTTGTCTTTACAACATAGTTTGTTCTCTATGTCGACACTAATATAGTTGTCTTTACAACATAGTTTGTTCTCTATGTCGACACTATATAGTTGTCTTTACAACTGATAGTTTGTTCTCTATGTCGACACTAATATAGTTGTCTTTACAACTGATAGTTTGTTCTCTATGTCGACACTAATATAGTTGTCTTTACAACTGATAGTTTGTTCTCTATGTCGACACTAATATAGTTGTCTTTACAACTGATAGTTTGTTCTCTATGTCGACACTAATATAGTTGTCTTTACAACTGATAGTTTGTTCTCTATGTCGACACTAATATAGTTGTCTTTACAACTGATAGTTTGTTCTCTTATGTCGACACTAATATAGTTGTCTTTACAACTGATAGTTTGTTCTCTATGTCGACACTAATATAGTTGTATTTTCAATCGCTAACTATATCTCTCAGTCTAAAAGGATATCTCCCAGTCTACAAGGTTATATCCCAGTCTAAAGGATATATCCCAGTCTAAAGGATATATCCCAGTCACCCCTGTCTATAAGGTAAATTCCTGTCACGATAGGTTTTTACCTGGATGACAGTTCGAAAATCATATGTTTAGATTTTGGGTTGTCAACACTTGTAAAAGATCACTGTTTTGTTATAAATATAAAGATATTTAATTACCTGTTATATTTTACTTTTAAAATAACGTAAACTTATGTTTTCTCATACTATTTCATTGCTTTTAATAATTTCTTTTTATCCAACTCGAAACAATATTTTAAACATAATTAAAAGTACTTATTTTTCGTTTTGGAACGTTACTGATTTTGTGTAATATAGTGCACACATCAATACCTTTTAATACAGGCATCGTATTTACTTGGAAAAGAGAAAATTGTTGTCATTTTTTTTACATTCAATAAATGATTTTATGATTATTTTATCATATTTTGAAATCTTTAATTGAATAAAATTTTTCATCAAACTGCGTGTCTGCATCATTGTAAACAACTTGTTTACCGTCATGTTCAATCATATGGTTTAAATTCATTAGTCGCCATTTTGAAGCTATGTTCATTAGAAGTTTTTGTGAAAGTGGTGTTAATATATTTTTTAAGGGGAATAAAACAATAAATAAACTTTGTGTCCGTCCTCAAATAAATATATAAATAATATCGGCCTAAATTACTATGGTTAACTATCAGATTAATATATTACCATATGTGTTCATTACAGTGATCCAAAGTGATTGATGTCAGCTGTTGGCGTAGTGATATATTAGGGACTACTTCTAGTAACCTTTATGTTAGCTGCCCAGAGTCCCAGACGTAGTTTGATTTGTCCGAACTAATTGAAACCCTCCATAACAGACCGGGGTACGTGCTTAGCACGTCTGGAGTCTAGAGAGTCCGCTGAAACTCTACGCGCCATTAAAACACGTATTCGTACATTCAATGAAAGGCGAGGGTGTGATAGGGTGTCATGTTACAGCGAGCAATCCGGCGGGTCTTCGATCAAGGCACTTTAAGGGGGGTTTGGTTGTCTGGTGTCACGGAGAGAGAGGATCTTTAAATAATATACTTACATCTAATTTGACCAAAGAAAAAGGTTTCCACTTTAAGGGGATAAAGCCTCAAACTGCTGTATTTCTTATGGTAATGTCAAGTCTAGCTTCCAAACCACTAAAACAATCCTCAACTATCTCAGAATGTTCTGTTGTGACCCTCACACTGCTGTATTTACTATGGTAAGTCAAGTCTAGCTTCCAAACCACTAAAACAATCCTCAACTATCTCAGAATGTTCTGTTGTGACCCTCACACTGCTGTATTTCTTATGGTAATGTCAGTTCTGAAGCTTACAAACCACTAAAACAATCTTCAACTATCTCAGAATGTTCTGTTGTGACCCTCACACTGCTGTATTTCTTATGGTAATGTCAGTTCTAGCTTCCAAACCACTAAAACAATCCTCAGCTATCTCAGAATGTTCTGTTGTGACCCTCACACTGCTGTATTTCTTATGGTAATGTCAGTTCTAGCTTCCAAACCACTAAAACAATCCTCAACTGTCTCAGAATGTTTTGTTGTGACCTCACACTGCAGTATTTCTTATGGTAATATCATTTCTAGCCTCCAAACCACTAAAACAAGCTCAACTATCTCAGAATGTTTGTTGTGACCCTCACACTGCTGTATTTCTTATGGTAATGTCAGTTCTAGCTTCCAAACCACTAAAACAATCCTCAACTATCTCAGAATGTTCTGTTGTGACCCTCACACTGCTGTATTTCTTATGGTAATGTCAAGTCTAGCTTCCAAACCACTAAAACAATCCTCAACTATCTCAGAATGTTCTGGAGCCTCCAAACCACTAATGGCCAAATGTGTCCAGGCCCGCGCTTAAGTAAATTGCTGTAGTCATATTTTCCTGGAGAAGAATTCAAGGAAAACTCCAATGGCAGATGTGAAATAGCTAATGATTCAAAATAAACTTGTTTACAAACAAATAAGTCGTTGTTGCGTTTTATAATGCATTTATTTGTTTAAAAAAATACGTTAAGTGTTATTATATATTATTTCTAATGCTAAATTGTTTTGTGAAAGTGATTGGTCGTGCATAGTTTATAATACATTTTTGTAAGATTAACTAACTCATTTTGACAGTGAGATTTGAAAGATTCTACGAACCAAGACACAAATTTTAAAAGTATTGAAAGTACTTGTTCATCCATTGTTGTTTCTAGGTTCAGTTTAAGCTGACGGGATTACTAAATATATCTTCGGCCAGAGGTTTTAACTGATGGTCAGATCTGGCCCTTGGGAAGAAAATGTTGGGACTCCCCTGTTGTTATAAGATAGTTAAATAGTTACACTTGAATAATATTTAGCACCGCGTCTTACTACCCGTTCGGGTTATACGCTTTAAGTACTAATTACACTAATGGATTAGGAATTGGGAAGGTTGAATTAGAGGAAGTGAACCCGCATTTTCGTGGAGGGAGAGTGGAAAACCATTTAGGAAAAACCGCCCCCAGTTCACCCGACCGAGATTCGAACCTCGATCTCCCCGTCCTCAGCGGTCGAAGTTACACTTGAAAATGTACAGTTTATTAATTCTATATATTTAAGAAAGAAATGGGATGAGGAAGGTTGAGGAAGGTTGAGGAAGGTTGAGGAAGGTTGATCTAAAGGAATACATATAGTGACCATGCGATGTTGATATGGCTTTGATTAAGTTTGTGTGTGGAAGTCGATCGGTGACCACTCCCAAAAAGAGACTGTGGCTACACTTATTATAAATCCATCCTTCTTCATCGCGAACTCATTAAAGTAATTAGTACATTAGTACCGCCTACTACTTCTTGTTCGGCTTGTACGAGTATGTTGAATTTATGATAAAGTGTAGCCGCGTTTGCGTGTAGGGAAAGTGTAAAATCATTCAGGAATAACCACACAAAGTACACTCGACAAAGATTCGAACCTCTATTCCCCCTTTTGCTGGGGTGACGCCTTAGACCGGCGAATTTCAGCTGACGGCACACTGTACTGGGCACTAAAACTGGCAAGGCACACCTTCATATTTTAAATAGTGATGTTATCATTAATAAACGCGTTTTAAGATTTGTGTTTGTAAGTTGAATGGTTAAAATTCTAATCATTGTGCTATTTCTATTTAAGAGTTCTCTTATCTTCCCCCAAAGTGACGCGTTACCCCGGTAACACTCCGCCGAATAGAGAGAAGATGAGTGTGGGCCCCTCGGAGGGCGGTTGCCCCTTAATCCGCGGAGAATGCGGACCGGGGGGAGGGGGGTTATAAAACCAGGAGTAATGGCTCGCAGAAATACGAGCTTGGCGATGAAGGAAACTGCGAGTAGACACAGCTTGCACTCTTAATAAACCCAACATCGGGGCCAATCAGAATGTGGGTGTCCATGTATACTCTGGTCGCTGGGCAGAGGCGCTCAGAGATTACTCCCACAGAGAGATGTGTGATGGAATATACCGGCTGACTGGGTTCTGCAAGTGGAGAAAAACACACTACACTAGTCAGTAGGTCCCAGGTGCTAGACAAGGTCCACACTACACTAGAGTCAGGAGGTCCCAGGTGCTAGACAAGGTCCACACTCCACTAGAGTCAGGAGGTCCCAGGTGCTAGACAAGGTCCACACTACACTAGAGTCAGGAGGTCCCAGGTGCTAGACAAGGTCCACACTACACTAGAGTCAGGAGGTCCCAGGTGCTAGACAAGGTCCACACTACACTAGTCAGGAGGTCCCAGGTCCACACTACACTAGAGTCAGTAGGTCCCAGGTGCTAGACAAGGTCCACACTACACTAGAGTCAGGAGGTCCCAGGTGCTGGGGGTCTACTGTAGCAATAGTGGCTGACTGAATACTACTTCTCTATTTTATATCATCTCCATCCATGATATTTCTAACATTCCTTTCATCATAATTTTCTTATACTTATAATATGATCCACCAAATAATTAAACATGAAATGCTACTTCGTTTAAAGGGTTTCTTTATTTGTCCGAGAATATATTTGCAGGGAAAATAGGAACAGTTATTAGTTGTATATTTCTAATCTACGAGCTAGTACGAGAATATGGCACTAAATTCCATTTCAAAGATTAACTACTTCACTAAATTCTCAATTTCTGGTTTACTGTTGTGTTATTTTCAGAATCTTATCTTCCACAACAAATCATACCATATCCACTGTTCAACAAAATAAGGCACAGTTCTGCAGTAATAAGTCTGATTCCTATCAAGCGATTGATCGTTTGACATTGTGATTTAAACACTATTCTACCTTATATTTATGATACCTTAGTGATTTTGATTATGATTCTGTACCTTATGATTTTCTGAATACCAAGTGATTTCGTCTCTTTTATGTTGGTACCTTATGATTTTCGAAAAACCCAGTGATTTTCTCGTACTAACTTTATGATTGTCTTGTGGTACCTTATGATTTTCGAAATACCCAGTGATTTTCTCGTACTAACTTTATGATTGTCTTGTGGTACCTTATGATTTTCGAAATACCCAGTGATTTTCTCGTGCTAACTTTATGATTGCTTGTGGTACCTTATGATTTTCGAATACCCATGATTTTCTCGTGCTAACTTATATTTTGTCTTGTACTGTGATACCAGTGATTTTCTCGTGCTAACTTATGTTATTTCTCGTGCTACTCTCGAGTGATTACCAGAGTATCTTCAAGAGAGCTAATGTTCCTTGCTCTCTCCCACGGCAGGTCCCAGGGAGCAGAACTAATGCCCCCCCTCCCCTCCCCAGTCGAACCAACAATCACCTGATTTATAGCTTTATGGCCCGCGCGTCACTCGGATTCCTCTGCGGGGGGTCGGGCGATCGACACCGGGGTTTGGGGGAGAGAGCCATTAAATGACGATCTCTCTTTCAGATTATCTGCGTCTTTCTTTTGTTCCCGTCAATGCTTCATGCGCTTGTTGCTTTCTCAACGCTTGTTATGTCCGTCGATAGTAATTTATGCGCCTGCCTTACAAATAATAATAATAATAATAATAGTAATAAAGAAGAACATTTGGGAGTCGATTCAATGGACAAGTGACAACTTTTAGAAGCTTTCCATCTTCTTTGTTTGACTTGTCGAGGAGTGAGCAAGTATTTTACCAAGTGGACTTTACTCACAATAAATTATTCACAAAGCTATTTTGGAATTTACATAATTTTTTTTTTAAAAAACATGGTATTCATCGTCTAAAGATCGCAGCCAATCTTCATAAGAAAGGGGGTCATTTGGAAAAAAACTAACTTATGTTTCTTGTAATCAATATTGGTAACCAAGGCCACAGCCAGCCAATAATTCCAGGCGGGCGCGGCTGGGGGTGGGGGAGGGTTTGGGGGGGGGGGGGGGGCACAACCCCTAAATGCGGAAGGCTAGTAAATTTTAAAAATAATGAACACCTCTAGAAGTGGTAACATAACCCCCTTTTTAGTACTTGTATCTTAATTTTGATATTGTTTGAACCATAAATAAAGCCAATATATACCATATATATTGTTCATAAAATTTCGGAGGGGTGTGGGAGGGGGGTTTAACCCCCCAAATTACCTCCTGGCTACGGTCTTGTTGGTTACATTTTGCAATGTTATTGTTATTTATAGATATTCATAATATCTATCAGAAAGTGAGAGCTGACTATATAACATGACTTCACGTATGGATACATTAAGAGAGAAGTGACAAATATTCCGGATTGGCTCTTTAGTCCATATATAGTCCCCTAATTTGATGGACGTATGGTCTAAGGCGTCAGGCTCCCAAAAGAATGACCTGCCAATGGAGGAAAGATCGGGGCTCGAATATCATTTGGGCGAACAAAAATATTTTTTTTTTCTAAATGGTTTCCACTCTCTCTCCACGCAACCTATGAGAGTTCAACCTTCCCTCACCCATTAGAGTAATCAACATTGCTATATGTACAACCTGAACGGGTAGTAAGACGCGGAGTAAATAAAATATTACCCAAACTGTTATTTTTCTTGTAGTAAAGTGCAATTTGTGAATATACTGCTTATGATCAGCCACGACTTACAAACTAGATTGATTCTATCAAAAGACACATCACCCACCCTGTATATCGAAGGGAGAAAGTTTGAATCAGTGTATCGGGTGGATAAAACAATGATGTGCCCCCTCGGAGGGGGTTAGAGGGGGTTGTTTACATTTAGTTTGAGAAAGGAAGGGGCGGAGTCCCGGACCCCCCTGCGGGCCCCATATCTGCGATCATAAACAACACAATGCAGTATTACTGGGGTCATTTGTCTTTTCGAGTGTCTGTCTCCTCAGACACTGAGCCAATGCTACACGATTATTGCTACATGCTATACTAGACACTGAGCCAATGTTACACGATTATTGCTAACATGCTATACTAGACACTGAGCCAATGTTACACGATTATTGCTAACATGCTATACTAGACACTGAGCTAATGCTACACGATTATTGCTAACATGCTATACTAGACACTGAGCCAATTTACACGATTATTGCTAACATGCTATACTAGACACTGGCCAAAGCTACACGATATGCTAAATGTTACAGACACTCATGTGAACGATGAATCCCAGCTAAAGGTGATATTTTATCAAAGGGAAGTATTAAAATATCTGTTTTGTAGCAGACCCAACGTTAGTGAAGCATTCAACCATCGAGCGCCTGTGAGTGTGAGAGTCCTGGTTCACTGTTACTATTTTTATTGAGACTCATTTGATCATTTTCCCGGAGTTGCGTCCTAAAGGGACATTAAACCTAAGCGGAAACTCTATAATTGCAGTTTATTGTAAAAAATTTGCCAATAAATAAAATAACCATCCAGTAGAAAATAAAGAGTTTAATTTCCTTCACTTGGTGATATTAACAGTTGTTAAATATCTGTCATGAGCATAGCGGCAGAAGATGATTAAATTTTGTAAATGGAGAAAAAATGTCTAAATTCATGACACCACAGAATTTAACCATTAAATTCCAATGACACCATCACAGAATTAAACCATTAAATTCATAACCTCACAAACAAAAGTGTTGATATCATCGTGTAAAAGAAATTAAACTATGTTTCTACTGAAGCCATGTTTGATTTATTTAGACCAAAAAGATGTTTTTATATAAAAACTACAAAAAAACTTCCTTTTCTCGCGTCCCCTAAATCTCCACCTCAAATATATATATTTTTTTAATCCTGAAACCATTCCGAGGATATTTTTCTGTGAAACTTTCCACCTGACCATCTCTAGCTCTTATAACTGGACTGTCGTCACTGAGCCCATGTTACACGAGGCGTACCCAAACCAACGTCACAACGCTTTCAAACCGTAGTCCCCGACCTAGGGGGCGTGGAACAGTTAGGATCGTATTGAGCTCGACTGCTGAGGACGGGGAGATCGAGGTTCGAATCTCGGTCGGGTGAACTGGGGGGGGGGGGTTTTCTAAATGGTTTTCCACTCTCCCTCCACGCAAATGCGAGTTCACTTCCTCTATTTCAACCTTCCCAATTCCTAATCCATTAGCGTAATTAATACTTAAAGCGTATAACCCGAACGTGTAGTAAGACGCGGTGCTAATTATTATTATTTATTAACAGGGAGGATATAACGTTAAAAATCACTTGCGGTGTTGGTAACACTGACTAACAGGTGCGCATGTTCGTGTTTATTTTTAGGCTCCCAAGCCCATGAGTGCCCCCCCCCCCCCCCCAATTATCCTTTTTTAGCCCCCCTCACACTTATTACTGTGTGTTCATACGTTCAACGAAAAACTTGAGAACATAAACGTGGTCACGTGACGAGATCTAAGCCAATCACAAGATTTCCGCCGAGTTCAACTCGTCTCTACTTGCCCGCTCTGGCCGAGATGTTCGGTGGCCGCACGGTCCAAGGCGCTACTCTCTCGCACTAGACTAGACTGCCGATCATAAAACAATCAGGGTTCGATTCCGGTCGAATGCGCTGAGTGGGGGTTTCCTTAAATGGTTTTCAACCCTCCCTTCACGCAAATGCGGGTAATTCTTCTAAATTCAACCTTACTCATCCCAACACATTAGCGTAATCGGTACGTAGGCGTCGGTATAATCCGAACGGGTAGTAAGACGCGGAGATATAAAATAAATACAGTAGTAAAAGCAACAAATGAATGTGAGTCTTTGTAGACCCGTTCTTCATATTTATCATCAAAACAGTATTTAAATAATCTTCCGTGCTTCCTATCCACCCCTCCCACTTCTTACAACCCAGTCGTCTCTTACACTATATTTTGAATCGTAGACACTTAACAAACAATACGGTATAAAACCTCGGGTAACATGTTCTCCACACACGAGGATTGTCAGACCTTGGGTAACATGTTCTCCACACACGAGGAGTGTCAAACTACGGGTAACATGTTCTCCACACACGAGGAGTGTCAAACCACGGGTAACATGTTCTCCACACACGAGGCGTGTCAAACCACGGGTAACATGTTCTCCACACACGAGGAGTGTCAGACCTTGGGTAACATGTTCTCAACACACGAGGAGTATCAAACCACGGGTAACATGTTCTCCACACACGAGGAGTGTCAAACCACGGGTAACATGTTCTCCACGCGAGGAGTGTCAAACCACGGGTAACATGTTCTCCACGCGAGGAGTGTCAAACCTCGGGTAACATGTTCTCCACACACGAGGAGTGTCAAACCACGGGTAACATGTTCTCCACACACGAGGAGTGTCAGACCTTGGGTAACATGTTCTCAACACACGAGGAGTATCAAACCACGGGTAACATGTTCTCCACACACGAGGAGTGTCAAACCACGGGTAACATGTTCTCCACGCGAGGAGTGTCAAACCATGGGTAACATGTTCTCCACGCGAGGAGTGTCAAACCTCGGGTAACATGTTCTCCACACACGAGCAGTATCAAACCACGGGTAACATGTTCTCCACACGAGGAGTGTCAGACCACGGGTAACATGTTCTCCACACGAGGAGTATCAAACCACGTGTAACATGTTCTCCACGCGAGGAGTGTCAAACCACGGGTAACATGTTCTCCACACGAGGAGTATCAAACCACGGGTAACATGTTCTCCACAAGAGGAGTGTCAAACCACGGGTAACATGTTCTCCACACGAGGAGTGTCAGACCACGGGTAACATGTTCTCCACACGAGGAGTATCAAACCTCGGGTAACATGTTCTCCACACGAGAGACGGATAAAGTCGGTCAGATTGGGGGGAAGGGACGCAAGAGGGTGTTTGGAGGGGTTGATCAGTCCTAGAACCCACCCTAGAGAAGGATTAGGAGGGTTGTGTTGGCGATTGGGGGTTTGTTTGTACAAAGAACAACTTAACCTTGAATTAATTTGAGAGAATTCATCAGAGTGTACAAATAGCAATCATCCCGTAGTGGTGGTTTGCGGTTTACTGAGTAGGGTGACAAGTTGAATCGGGGGTGGGGGGGGTGGGGGAGAACCTCCAGATAATTACATGTATGCATAATGATCAAATAGGGGTAGTGGGTATGAGGGTGACAAAGTTGGTGGTAATAATCTGGTGGCCCATTAATGTGATAATAGGGGAGGCCAACGGGGGGCCTAGCTGTCGTACGTTCATTCAACCTCGTCAGTATTGTTAGGTTAGGTTAGGTTAGGTTAGGTTAGGTTAGGTTAGGTTAGGTTAGGTCAGGAGAAAAGCCCCAGTGGGTGATGCTAGTAATCCCTTCCAATCGTGTGAACCACATTGGATATTTAGTTGGCTATTAACATTTTGGGTGTGTTACAAATTTGGACGAATTTTGCCCTGTCCGCGATCAGGATATAAAACAAAAATCTACGCGCAGACGTTCAGCTATTGACGCATTATTTCAAAATATGGATCACGCAAAAGTAAAGTCGAAAGGTTAAAACAGTGCTCTTTTCCCTCAACCATCCAATATTTTGAATTTTATTAATTTAAACAAATGTGTGAAAACGTGACAGTAAACCATTTTCAACACCTTTTTAATCATATTATCAGAGCTATGAAACTAGTCTTGATGAACTGAATTTATGTTCAATTAATCCCATGCTGAGCTGTTTTGTACACTACAAAATTTAATTAGAATTCATATGGTAAAAAATAAAACTTGAGATAATTGACTTGTAAGTTGTAATAACTTTGTTTATCATATTAAAACAATATATTACAAATAATCGTGCACAAGGCCATGCAGCTAGATGGGGTTTTGGCGGTCCATCCCCCAGAAATATAACTTCTATAACTGGTGTATCACTTTTGTCTAGATTCCGGCAATTGGGGAATGTGTACACCAATCCCCCTCCCCCCTCCCCACAATTATTGGCTGGCTACGGCCTTGGTCGTGCAATAAACCAATTTAAAGTAACAATAGTGCATAGGGTTATATATAAATAACCAAAATATAATATTGTATCAATAATGAAACAAATAACAAAAAAATATATATTCAAAAATTGATAAAATATTTCATATTTTCGATTAGAGTTCGCTTCGAATTGAGAAAAGTGGACCTTAAAAATATATATTTATTTATCACCGCGTTTTACTACCTGCCCATATCATACGTATTACATTTATGTTGTCCACTCAACTTGACCAATAAAGTTCCCCACTTTTTCACCCGATTTCCCTTGATCATTTCCTAAAATTCCCGACTCAAAAGTATGTCACGCACCCTTCCCCCCCCCCTATGTTTTTTTATGAATAACAATCGGAAGTTTAACATTTAAATAAACATGTTATTTTATTTGTATTAACATAACCAGTCTAATAGGAATTATAAAATATATTACACAGCTACAAACAAAAAAAAGACAATTTGAATCACATCGTAATTTAATGATTATTATATTTCATACTTTGAGTTAGGAACATTCTCCCATTTTTTTGTTTTCTTTATCAGATTCCTGACTTATTCCCATTTCGACCGACCACTTCAAATTCCAGGCTAATTCCACTCTACTCTAAAATTGATGGGGAAGGAAGCATGTTTAAATGTAGCATACCAGCATTTGCGTAGAGGGGGGTGAAAAAACCATTTAAGAAGGGTAGGGGGTAAAGCCTCAGTAAACTTGACCGGTGTTCGAACCTCGATCTCACCTTTATCAGCAGTAAAGTCCAACACGAGATAGACCGTTCGGCCACTGAAACGGGTATGTATTTTTATTATTCTCCCCCCCCCCCCTCGCGAGAAGAGGATGGAAGAGATATTTTTTCTCTTATAGAAAATAGAAAGAGACAGACAAACATGGTAGAGTGAGAGAGGTGATGTGACCACCTCGTGGAGGATGAAACAATTCTTGTAGTCGCCAAACGAGTAATAGTATTTCCCGCAGCGCCATTCCGTGATTCTCTGTGTTTGAGCAGTACCAAGAGGGCTCTATCTAGCTCAAGAGTATCCGTTGTCAATGAAGTGGAGATGTCGCTGGGACGTGGGACGGACAAGATTTATAACACCCCCCCCCCCCCCCACATATTTTATCTCCTACTCCCGGAGGTTGGTTAACACATGTCACGACAGCCCCCCCCCCCTCCCCCAAGCCACATTATAAAATTGAATATACAACCTATGAAAAAGATATCGTCGTTCAATCCCAGTCAGGTGTTTTGAGGTTGTTATTTTTTTTCATTTAAATTAATTCTTAATCTATCTTTACACGCAGATGCGACTACACGTCTTCTAAATTTAAACTTCTCATTACTTAAACGATAACGCAACATATTTTACGGCCATCCTATTCGGGTAGTTAAAAAGCGTTAACAAAAATTTAACATTATTTTTTAAAGCTGCAAATATTTATAAAGTTTTAATTGTTATTTTATAGGTATTGATAAATATCTGTCAAAAGTTACAGCCGCATTATCCGTTACTTGACGTATGAATACATGAAAGTAGATGTAACTTTTTCTATTTGTCAGATAAAGGTTCTTTCTATGAAGTATAATACCACTATAAAGCCACACGGCTACTCACTCACTCACATTAATATTTACCATCTTACAGATGAGATAGAAACTTGAAATTTGACAAAATTATAGCTTCTGGCCTGTAACCGATGGGAAAATTACAAAAAGTTTAAAAAAAAAAATTTTAACCCCCGAAAAAAATGCAAAATGGTGGAGTAACTTTATTAAAAAAACTGCTCTAGAAAAACATTAGTTTACATCCACTTGCAAAGAAAACCCACTGGGGGGTTTGGGGGCGGAGCCCCAAACGAGAAGAGCGAGTTGAATTCTATAAGCTACAGCGACGGCCTAGATGCACACATTTACAAATAATATTATTGTTGTTGTCAATATAATAAGAAGAGTTTTTATATTGAGTTGTCAGGAAGTCACATTAAAACAAAAAAAATTAACAGTCACACATTCCAGGAGAGAGAGAAAAAACTTTGTTCGTTAAAATACTTTTTTTTTTAGATTCTTTTTAAAGGCTCGCGGCCGTTAAATTATTTATGTTCCAATTTATAAGTTGTTACCGGGAAACATTTGTAGAGTTTAACCCACTTCCGTCCCCAAAACTATTATACGACGAATTCCTCAGGAAGGATATTAAAACATATCATAATAATAATAATGGCAATAATAATGATCTATTTCCAACTTTTCACAGGTCATTTAAACCAGAAATAAGATCATAAAAATATTTTCAAAAGTTTTGAATTATAAAAAATATTATTTATCTATCTTTGTAAATTCTATTTAAGGTCGTATGCGAGGGGACACGTGGTAAAGATTATTTTGTACCAAAATAAAAAAAAACGCTTCAGTGGCCACATGGACTAAGGCGTTACTCCCAAAGTCGACTAAAACTGCCGATGATGGGGTTCGAATCTAGGTCAGGTGTACGGAAGGTTTTTAAAACATGTTTCCACTCTCCCTCTACGCAAATGCGGTTACATTTCTCATAAATATAATCTGTCTAATCATTAAAACCATTAACGTAATTAGTACGTAAGCGTACAACTTGAGCGGTGCTAAAAAAAGTGTTTTTTTTGTGATTAAACTAAAAAAAATATGGGTCCAGAGGTTACTATTTTTAAATTTCTGCTTCAAGAGGCTACTATTTTTAATTTCTGCTCCCAGATGCTACTATTTTAAATTTCTTCTTCATAAACTATATTTTAAATGTCTGGTCCCAGAGACTACTATTTTTAAATTTCTTCTTCTAGAGACTACTATTTTTAAATTTCTTCTTCTAGAGACTACTATTTTTAAATTCTGCTTCCAGAGAATACTATTTTTAAATTCTGCTTCCAGAGACTATATTTTAAATGTCTGTCCCAGAGACTACTATTTTTAAATTTCTGCTTCAAGAGGCTACTATTTTTAAATTTCTGCTCCAGATGCTACTATTTTTAAATTTCTTCTTCCATAAACTACTATTTTTAAATGTCTGCTCCAAAGGCTACTATTTTTAAATTCTGCTTCCAGAGATTACTATTTTAAATTCCTGCTTCCAGAGACTACTATTTTTAAATGTATGGTCCCAGATGCTACTATTTTTAAATTTCTTCTTCCAGAGACTACTATTTTTAAATGTCTACCTCCAGAGGCTACTATTTCTAAAATGCCATCCCTCTCCGTGCAGTGGATATCGCGTAACGCTCAGGACACTCTCTTCGTGTTTTACGTTAGTAGATCAAGGATGAGTAAGGTTGAATTTTAGAGAAAGTGTACCCACATTTTCGTGGAGGGAGAGTGGAAAACCATCCTCAGTACACCCAACTAAGATTCGAACCCCGATCTCCCCATCATCGGCAGTCCAGTATATTGCGAAACTGACGCCTTATACCAAAGGTCAGAGACGATAAACCCCACCTTAATAAACTAAGGAACAATTCGGACCCTTTTAAAATAAACTGCATCTCACCCACCTTTTCCAAAAGATTATAATTATTAAAAATAAAAGATAAAAAAAGTTTTTAGACCGTGGCTTTTCCCAGAATCCCCCTCGGCCGGAAGCTAACGGAGAGGCGAGCACTTCTGGGAAAACGAATCAAATAGGAATTAAAATAGAAAGAAAGATTTTTGTTTTGTTTGTTATAGCTGTGATCCTTGGTTTAAAAAACACGTGGGCGGGGGGGGGGGGGGGGATGAATCAAATATACACATAGTGGTGGCTACAAAACATATTTTACAAAATTCCCTGACTACTTTTTTCCAGTTTTATTGGTGGATGATGTCTTGTTTTATTTATTATTGATCATATATTTTTTTTTAATGTAGTTACTACAGATAAACAGTTTTATCAGTTATTTTAGAAAATTAAAATGTTATTTTATTTAGGTATTAACTTTTGTTTTAGTGTTTAGTTGCGAAATTAATGGGATATTTTAGATATTTTTTTTTTAATTCCCTGACTTTTCCTTATTTTTAGTTAAATTCCTGACTTTTCCAGGTTTACCCTGTTTGTATGTAGCCACCATGTGTACAAACCCCCCCCCCCCCAATCACGCTTACAAGATTTTTTTTTAAAAAGCTATATTTCTACAAATAATAATAAATGTAGAGTAAAAAACCCATAAAAAACCAAGAACAGTTTTTTTAGAATTGGAAACTCAACCTTTTTATAAATATTACTACTACTACAACTAATATTATTACTAACTTTATATTTCCAGAATATTATTTGTAAGATAAAAGTAAAACCTAACCTTAAAGAGCGATTCAAGGAACACATCTATCACAAAGTTTTCGTTTTTGTTTTTTACTGTGGTCTCTTCACTAAATTATTACCACCATCTTGTGTTTCGTTATGATCTTTTGCACCCAAATATATTTTATTTATTATTTTGTAGGTCATGTGACCTTTTGTCAAAGTGCTATAACCTGTAAGGTGGATGTAGGTGACGTGAGAAAAGGTAGGAAGTTTTTTTTGCCGTTTTTATATCAAAATAAATCAAATATTTCTCCAGTAGAAACATAAGAGTTTAATTTTCTTCACGTATTGATATCAACAGTTGTTGAATATCAGTTGAAGGTGTCTTGGAATTTAATGACAATATTTTCTCTTCATTTAAAAAGTTTTCTCATCTAATCTGCTATGCTCATGACAGATATTCAACAACTCTTGATATCACCCAGGTGAAGAAAACTAAACTCTTTTGTTTATACTGGAGAAATATTTGATTTATTTTGATATAAAAACTACAAAAAACACTGTCCTTATCTCGCTTCCCCTACATTCTACCTTTTTGTAAAGGAAAATTAAAACTATTTTTTATTGCTTGCTACGAAACATTCATTTTTTAACGATTACAAAAAGAATCCTAAACACCTTAAAGGGTTCCAAATTCTTCTTGAGAAAGCTTTTTAGCAATGTTCTTTTTTTATGTTTTAAACATTTTTAATAGCACAACATTTCGATTTTATTAAAGTTAAAGATGAAAAAATATTTTAGGGTTTGTATATAATATATATAATATATATTATTTATATATATTATTTATATATATATATATTTATATATAATATATATATTGTGTGTGAGAGAGAGGAGAGAGAAAGTTTAATATTCTGTGTAGCTGTGAAAGTTATAAGATGATATAAGTGTGAAGAAATAAGTTTGTTTTCTAAAAGGGCCCTAATCTAACCTAACTCTACCTTCAGGCTTTCTTGAAGGGTACGATTGCCCAAACCCTTCCTTCACCTCTGACAAGTTGTTATCTTGTGAATGTGAGGAATGCCAGGCCTCCACCGTGGTTCGGATCCCACGTTAATCTGTAGGTCCTTCATTTCATCTCACAATCACCCTACCATTACACATTAGAGTAAGTGCGTATAACCCGAACGGGTAGTAAGACGCGGTGCTAATAATAATAATAATAATAATAATGTATAAAACTTATGTTAAATGACGTCAGTTAATCGAGAAATGAAATTGTTATTAATCTTCTCTTCAATCCAAGCTTCCTGGAGAAATGGGAATCCCTTCTGGAAAACTTGGAAAACAGACAATTTGGTTGTAAGAAAACAGTGTCAACCCTTTGTTCAGTTAAAGGAGAGTCGACCTCAATATTCTCGGAGTAAAGTGTGACCCGATGTTCGTGGGTTCGAAACCCAGCCGACGGTCGACCTATTTTTCTTGTGCGATAAAAATCGGTTGCACAACTTCCTTCGGAGGTAGAGTAAAGCCGTTGATTGTAAACTAACCCTGGAGTATGTGAAAATACCTTTCCCGGCAACATTGGTTGTTTCTTTAACGCTCGTTCATAGAAATTATACTGTGCTGATGTAATCAGTCATTTAAGAAAGTGTACGTTAAATGCATCAAATAAGTATAAAATATATTATTAATATTATTATTATCATCGGCACGTCTTACTACCCGTTCGGGTTATACGCACTTACGCTAATGTGTAATGGTAGGGTGATTGTGAGACGAAATGGAGGACCTACAGTTTAACGTGGAATCCGAACCACGGTGGAGGCCTGACATTCCCCACATTCACAAGAAGTCTTGTCAGAGGTGAAGGAAGGGTTTGGCAATCAGATAAATCTTTGCCGGGACCGAGGATTGAACCCCGGACCTCCGGCACAGAAGTCTGACACCTTACCCCTAGACCGCCAGGTCACCAAGTTTATAACAGAAAGATTTAATATTGACGGTGAAATACCTGTTCCATCATTTCACAGCCCTTGTTTAGGGGGTAGTAAGACGTGTTCGAATAAGGGTGTTTATTTATTCACAACACAAGTTTATCCTTCCAAAACACAAACTATTTAAAGTTTTCAGTTAAATCTCTCAAATTAACAAATATTCGAGTAATTTTTACTGGATTTGGCAAAATTCGCAGTGTTTTCATACAATTTTAAGTTACATGGCAATTATTATATTAATAAAAATCAACTTTCTAAAAAACTATATGTATTTGTATTATTTTAATTCCGTTTCCAGGAAAGCCTTATCAAACTCCATAAATTACTAAAGTAATAACACATAGAAATGGTTTGGTCTGTAATCAACAGATAGGTTTAATAACGAGCCGCTTTCACATCTACTTTCTATACAAATTAATTTCGAGCGAAGAAGAGCTTTAAATTCTCACGCCCGCGAAAACAAACCTATGGACCGGTACACACGGTACAAATTACTTTTAAAAGATCTACTTTACACGGTCCTATTGTAAGAAATAGGGCCCACGTCAAATAGGTCATTTTCAAACGTTTAATTTGCAAACATTATTTCCCCAAATTGTTGTTCAGTTACTTCGTTTTACGTAAGAATGGCCGTTATATTGAGTCAGAAAGATGTTTGATAAAAACCAAAATAAAATATAATTGTGGGCGGATATAGAGCTGTTTAAAAATAAAAATATATCATTTTAATATAATCCTACATTAATATTGTTATTCTTTAGGGGGGATATTTTAAACTATTCAATGAATATTATTTGACGCCAAAGGCGCTAGTCGTCGAGCCGGGTGAGGACGGGAGATCGAGGTTCGATACTCGGTCGGGTTAACTGGGGGTGGTTTTCCCCTAAATGGTTTTCCACTCTCCCTCCACGCAAGTGCGGGTTCACTTCCTTTAATTCAACTTTCCCAATTCCTAAATCTATTAACGTAATTAGTTCTTAAAGCGTATAACCCGAACGGGTAGTAAGACGCGTTGTTAAATATTATTGATGCCAAAGAGAATTATGGAGATGAAGTAAGAAGGAAAAATACCGCAAGGGAGGCCAAGAAAGAGACGGGAGGAGCAGATAACAGAAAGTGTGCAAGTGAGAGGAGAAGAATGCAAGCAATTAAAAGAGGGAGAATGGTTGAAGGCTAGAGACATTTTACTAAACTGACCCGGCCATTGGCTGGAAACATGTTGTTGATGGTGATGACGATGATGATGATGAATGATTGTTAAATCATGAAAAGATAAAAAAAAACATCGTATTGTTAAAATATTGTCAAACAATGTGATCGAGATTTTGTACAATAATTTACTGCGCACAATAATAATAATTGTGTAAAAGAAATTATGTCGTGTATACGGGGCTTAACACCAGCAAAAATTCGCAAAAAAAAATAACACAACGGAAACAGTGATAAAGAATAATAAAAGCGGCTGTGATAAAGCCAGTAATCGAGGTATTTACCTCCGATATCAAAGTAGAGCCAGCAAAAATATGCAATAAACTTAGCATAAGGGTGTAATTTGGCGAAAACCCGTTGTTACCTTAGCGGCGGATGGATAAGAGAATCTATTTAATTGTACACTTTTTCAGCATTCGCAATAATTACGTGATATTCCCCCCATACCAATGAAAAAAAAAAACCTGCTTCGCATAAAACATAACGGAATTTTAATAACCAACGAGATTAAATAAAAAAAATTAAAACTGCGATAAAAAAAATTACAGAAAAGACTTAACCAAAATATAATCACTATTATTTTGTGCGGCTATAAAACATATCTACAGTTGAAGAAAGTTCAAAGGACGGAAGAAAGAAAAGTCACGGCCGGTTTAGTTTCGATTCGGACTAACCCACAGCTCGTTTTTTTTACTATACAGGGTGGCTACAAAACTTTTTATTATAAAATTCCTCAACTTTATTTCCCAGCAAACATTTAAGAAAAAGTCCTAACTTAAGGTAATAAAAAAGACGAGTGTTTTTTTTGCAGTTTTTATAGAAAAACTTTTTTTGGCGAAAATCAAATAAAATATGTAACCTACAGTAGAAACTTAAGAGTTAAATTTCTTCCACATTGTGATACCAACAATTGTTGAATTTCTGTCATGAGCACAGCAACATTAGATTAGAAACTTTTTAAATGTATCTGGGTGACCTGACGGTCTAAGGGGGTAAGGTGTCAGGGTTCAATCCTCGGTCCCGGCACAGATTTATCTGATTACCAAACCCTTCCTTCACCTCTGACAAGACATCTTGTGAATGTGGGGAATAGCAGGCCTCCACCGTGGTTCGGATCCCACGTTAAACTGTAGGTCCTCCATTTCATCTCACAATCACCCTACCATTACACATTAGCGTAAGTGCGTATAACCCGAACGGGTAGTAAGACACGGGAATGATAATAATGATAAATTTAGATAAAAAGTTCTCATTAAATTCTAAAACAACCTAAAAAAATATTCAACAACTGTTGATAACACCATATTGAGAAAATTAAATCTACGTTTCCACTGGATTTTATTTATTTGTACCAAAAATGTGTTGCCATAAAAACTGCAATAACATTGGCCCTTTTTCCTCGCCTCCAACCTATTAAAAATTTGTCTTTGGTTGTTTTTTTCATACAACCATCTCAGTTTGAGTAAAATTGGGCCCATAAGCGATGCATTTAGTTAATATCGAGAAACAAAATCTTTTCCCTTTTCTTTAAAGAGTTAAAGTAGGTGATCTGGCGGTCTAGGGGTAAGGTGTCAGACTTGTGTGCTGGAGGTCCAGGGTTCAATCCTCGGTCCCGGCACAGATTTATCTGATTACCAAACCCTTCCTTCACCTCCGACAAGACATCTTGTGAATGTGGGGAATGCCAGGCCTCCACCGTGGTTCGGATCCCACGTTAAACTGTAGGTCCTCCATTTCATCTCACAATCACCCTACCATTACACATTAGCGTAAGTGCGTATAACCCGAACGGGTAGTAAGACGCGGTGGTAATAATAATAATTTAAAGAGTTAAGTGAAGAATTAACCATGTAGACAGAGGCTTCTAAATATCCAAACATTTCATTCTAAAATTTAGATTAAAATGTTGTTTTTATCATTGATGTGGATAAAAACTTTATAGTAGGTCCGAATTATCAAATGTCGGATTATAACGTATAATGGAAAACTATTTGAAAAAAAAAAAAACCACCCGCACTACACCCGACCGAGATTCGAGCCTGGATCTCCCCGTCATCGACAGTCTAGTCTACTGCGAGTGTAGCGCCTTGGACCATGCGGCCACTGAAGCGGCAACTAGGCTGGGAGGGGTTAGCCATCCATTACTTCTCTACCAGATATTTGTTTATATCCAACAGAATGAGAGAGTTTAGTTGTTAAAGCGCGTGTTTTATTTACTCGCGTGCATCCATTACGAGTGTGCGTTAAAATTGTGTCATTTTTAGCAAATTGGAAATATTTTTTTTAAATTTTTTATATCATCTTTTGATTATATCTAAATTATCAAATTCCGGGACTCGCTTGAAACAGATCAAGGACAGCGCAGAAAATTAAACAATAATATCTAAAGGAGATATACTTTATTTATTCCGAACAGAAAAAAATATATATATACACACACACATACAGTAGCCCCGTGGCTTCTTTGGTGCTGACTGACAGCTCACAGCTGACTTCTCACAGTCAACATTTAGGTATATACCTGAATTTTGTCCGTCTGAAGTGACAGCAGCTAAACACATGTTTTTGCAGATCATATGGTTCGGCGTAGGGATACGTAATTTGGTCTGGTAACTTTTCAAAGCTGTCAGTCAGACCAAAGAAGCTATGGGGCTAATGTGTGTGTGTGTGTGTGTGTGTATCCAAGCTCAGGGTGGCTACAAGACATATTTTACAAAAATACTTGGGTTTTACAGGCAATATTTTTCAATTTTCCCTGAAAACTTTTTTCTAGTTTTAATGGTGGATGATGAATTTCTTTATATTTATTATGGATTATATATTTAAAAAAAATTGTAACTACTACAGATAAGGATTTATCAGTTATTATAAAAATTGAAATATTATTTTATTTGGGTATTATTAACTTGTTTTAGTGTTTAGTTGTGAGATTAATGGGATATTTTAAAAATATTTTTTAATTCACTTTTCCTTATTTTTAGTTAAATTCCCTGACTTTTCCCTGTCTCTAGCCACCGTGAAGCTATAATCGAATAATTTTCAAAGTACTTATTTTTTTTTGTTCACTAGTCCAGGGTTTTATCGTTACCTAAAGACATCAACTTAACCTGACGCACCACACCAAAGATATTAACAACCCGCGCGCACCGGCACACACCCAAACATGAATTATAAATCAAATAGTCGTCATGACGGGCCTTTTTACAGACTTAACCTGATGAGACCGCGCGCGCTTCGTGAGCAAAAGATACAGGGAAAATATGGACAAACTACAGTCCAATGTTCATAGGAAGAACCTTATCTGACAGCTAGAACAGTTACTACAGTCCACTGTTCATAGGAAGAACCTTATCTGACAGCTAGAACAGTTACTACAGTCCAATGTTCATAGGAAGAACCTTATCTGACAGCTAGAACAGTTACTACAGTCCACTGTTCATAGGAAGAACCTTATCTGACAGCTAGAACAGTTACTACAGTCCAATGTTCATAGGAAGAACCTTACCTGACAGCTAGAACAGTTACTACAGTCCAATGTTCATAGGAAGAACCTTATCTGACAGCTAGAACAGTTACTACAGTCCAATGTTCATAGGAAGAACCTTATCTGACAGCTAGAACAGTTACTACAGTCCAATGTTCATAGGAAGAACCTTATCTGACAGCTAGGACAGTTACTACAGTCCAATGTTCATAGGAAGAACCTTATTTGACAGCTAGAACAGTTACTACAGTCCAATGTTCATAGGAAGAACCTTATCTGACAGCTAGGACAGTTACTACAGTCCAATGTTCATAGGAAGAACCTTATCTGACAGCTAGGACAGTTACTACAGTCCAATGTTCATAGGAAGAACCTTATCTGACAGCTAGAACAGTTACTTCAGTCAAATGTTCATAGGAAGACAACTATAACAGTTACTAGATCTACTTTCCTATATTAATACGCCAAGTCATGTGATCTGCAGCTGTCACTTTTGATATATATTACCAATACCTATATAACAATAACAGGATGTCCAGCCAAACTAGGGTGACCTGGCGGTCTAGGGTAAGGTGTCAGACTTCTATGCTGGCGGCCGGGGTTCAATCCTCAGTCCCGGCAAAGATTTATCTGATTACCAAACCCTTCCTTCACCTCTGACAAGACATCTTGTGAATGTGGGGAATACCAGGCCTCCACCGTGGTTCGGATTCCACGTTAAACTGTAGGTCCTTCATTTCATCTCACAATCACCCTACCATTACACATTAGAGTAAGTGCGTATAAACCGAACGGTAGTAATACGCGGTGCTAATAATAATAATAATAATCCAGCCAAACTATATCTTAAAATTCCCTGACTTTTCCAGGTTCTCCAGAGACAGTTCTCACCCTTTCCAGCCTCTATATTACAAACATTGTTTTATCACGAACACAACTTAATGTAATAATATTTTAGACACACACATTCTGATATTATGTCATTCTATGCAGGTGTTAAAATATTTCAGCCCAAAGCGTGAGATTTCTTAGAGAACACATTCCTTTCTTTACCAGAGTACATTTAAACATTATTGTAAGACACATTATTTTGTTAAAAACTACTGTAAGACTTTTTTTTTCTATAATAATACTTAGCACCACGTCTTACTACCCGTTCGGTTTATACTCTAATACTTCCTATAATGTGATCAAATTCACATACATGCGTTTATGTCTCAATTTTGATTATACATGCGATAGAGCGTGGAAAGACCGAGTCTAAATCATAAGTTGACCTTGAGAATTGAGTTTAGTACGCTCAATATTGGACAAGTGTGTTAAACGAGATTAGCGCTGGTGTGTATTAACCAGGAGAAAATATTGTTATTTTGACTATTGAAAATAACATGTAGATATTTTATTGGTGAATATGTGAAAATTCCAGAACTTTGATTAGATTCCCTGACTTTTCCCTGACCAAGAATACGCCCTGACTTTTACCTGACCAAGAATATGCATTGACTTTTCCCTGACCAAGAAGATTCCCTGACTTTTCCCTGACCAAGAATACGCCCTGACTTTTACCTGACCAAGAATACGCCCTGACTTTTACCTGACCAAGAATATGCATTGACTTTTCCCTGACCAAGAAGATTCCCTGACTTTTCCCTGACCAAGAAGATTCCCTGACTTTTCCCTGACCAAGAATATTCCCTGAATTTTCCCCGACCGAGCAGATGCTGGACACAGTGAATAAGTAAAATGTTACAATTGTGTTGTTTTCTCTCTCTCTAAAAGGTCCATCCTTGTGTTGACGTGTTCGAGAATTGGTTTGAACCTTAGATATTGGGCGATGATGGTGGGCCAGTTTCCAACCTCCCCCTCCCCCCTCTCTCTCCTCTCTCTCTCTCTTCCTCCAAGCAAGACGAAGCCCCTGTAAATCAAACCATTAAATTATTCAGGCGCGGGCACTCCGTTCTTCACCGAGGTGCTTTGCCCCCGTTGCCAGGGTTTAATTAAGCGCTGGTAGCTGTGGGGTATCTGGAGATATTGGGGCCCTCTTTGACCCGTGGGGCGCAGACAAGGATACAACACTGGTGTTCGCTAGTGACAGTGTTCTAGTAACACACACAAGGTAAGAGAGAGAAGAGCTAATAAAGTCCCTGTCAGACCAAGGTAATGAGGTGATGGGTGTATTGGTCCAGCAATTACCAGCCCTGTGGGGGGCCCTGCCTTGCTCGTACACTTCTGCCCTATCTCACGTGCAGACTAGCGTCGGGCAGACCCGGGATAAATCATCACTGGGCAGCCACTAACTACATCACCACTGGGCAGCCACTAACTACATTATTACTGGGCAGCCCCGGGATAAATCATCACTAGGTAGCCACTAGCTGCATCACCAATGGGCAGCCACTAACTACATCACCACTGGGCAGCCACTAACTACATTATCACTGGGCAGCCATTAACTACATCACCACTGGGCAGCCCTAGGATAAATCATCACTGGGCAGCCCCAGGATAAATCATCACTAGGCAGCCCTAGGATAAATCATCACTGGGCAGCCATTAACTACATCATCACTGGGTAGCCCTAGGATAAATCATCACTGGGCAGCCCCTACGTTGATGTCAAGGATCACCTATGTCGTCCATTAGAGGCTGTAGCATAGTCCTGCTTATATATTATCGACCTAATGGGCCACCTTCACGCGATGTAGGCCTTTCCCCAAGACAAACGAATATTGAATAACTCAATTATGTTGATCACATTATCGTGAACGTGATTATTGGGGAGCTTTCCAGAAATCAAAATTACCGGTTATCTAGAGGTTGCGGAACTATGGGTGGCTTCTCACTCCAGTTAAGGTGCGAGTGTAGACAACGCGAGAAAAAGAGATAAATACTGGTAGGATATTTCCCAGTATAAACTTAAGCTTAATTTTCTTCCCAAGGTGATATCAACAGTTGTTGAATATCTGTCGAGGAATTTAATGACAACTTTATCTCCTCATTTAAAAAGTTTATCAACTAAAGCCGCTATGCTAATGACAGATAATTAACAACTGTTGATATCACCACGTGAAGGAAATAAAACTCTTTGTCTTTACTGGAGCAATATTTGACTTATTTTGTCCAATTTTGTTTCTATAAAGAGCTGCAAAAGCTGTGACATTTTCTCACGTTCCTTATACTGCCACCTTAATATCATGAATACCATCCACTTTCTCTGCATATTTGTTTAGCGGAGTTGAACATTTTGGCTTTTGAGAGGTTCATGTGTGTGCTTGCTGAAGACTTGCTGAAGACAATCAAAGAATCGAGCGAGGTTTAGGGAACAAATGGGGAATTATAAATAATGGGCGTTAACATTTTAACACCGAGAACACATAAGGCAACGCCCAGATTTACAACCCAGAGATTCTCAATGTGGAAAAGTGAGCTTTTAGTGACTGATCAGCGGATCAAAACCATCCGCGCACTAAATAATGATAGGAGCGTTTCTACGTCTGTTGGCTTTAAAGGGCAAATATGCTAAGAATTTTGGGAATCCACCTCTGGTGAGTAAAAAAGAGTAGAAATGGAGTACTACAACCTCCTCACTTGAGAGAGGGTTGCGGGATCGATACGCCAATCCTTCGACTTCAACTCATCGATTTTTTTCTACTGTCCGATTCCTTCAGAAATTACTAAAGTATAATGATTAGAGTTAACAAATTTACTGCGGTAAAATTCTCCAATACAGAATACAGACTTCATGGGAAGCTTATTTTATATTGTGAATATATATTTGAATAACTGTATTTTTAAAAATTACAAGCAATGGTCTTAATAAAAATTAATAAGTATAAAGTTAAAATGACATTTCTATCATTTATTGTGAAAGAAGCATCTTACGTTGGTTTGTTACGAGGATGAATGTGGAGCTAGTGACGGAGCAAATATATGAAGGTAGAGTGTGTGGATTAAAAAGAAGCGGTAGGCCATGCAAGAGGTGGCTAAATATTGTAGATGAATGTGTGAAAATGAGGAACATTAATAGTTTTAAGAATAAAAGAGCATGTAAGAGTCGGATAGGGAAGTGTGGAGAAAGTTAGTAAGGATGGATTAAGTAAAGAATTGTTTTTAGAGCTATGCACAGTTTATTGCCTACCCAGTAAGGGAAAGGCGTGATTAGATATGTATGATTTAAATTTTCATTTTAAGCCGGTCTGAAACATTTTTTACATCCTTATAGACTCCCTGCTTGTTACAATCCCCCAAATACTTACCCATATGTTATATCACGATCATGACACGCAACATTACGTCGTGTCATAACGGTTTCAAAATGAGTTGGTGTATTTATTGATTACGTAATTAAAATGTGTGTTCTGAAACCGTTAGTAAGCTTTTTTATTCAAAACATTTTTAAGTATTTCAATAATTTGAATAACTGGACCACGCGATATGTTTCACACATGACGGAATTCCCGACGCGAGATGACATAACCGAGTATTACACCAGACAAGACAGGGAGTAATTAAATCAAAGTCATGTCAAAGGACCGGTTTCATGGGCGAATCGAACACGCCTCGAGTGCGGCAGTATAATAAATATACAAGACGATACCTATCTAAACTCGAATGGAATGGGTAAGTTATCATACTACTATAAAGCCACACGGCTGACTCACTTCAAGATGAGCTAGAAACTTGAAATTTGGGAAACTTATAGCTTCTAGCCTGTAATCGAAGGGAAAATTACAAAAAAAACAAACATTATTATTAATAATAGCACCACGTATTACTACCCATTCGGGTTACACGCACTTACGCTAATATGTAATGGTAGGGTGATTGTGAGATAAAATGGAGGACCTACAGTTTAACGTGGGATCCGAACCACGATGGAGGCCCGACATTCCACACATTCACAAGTTGTGATTAATACACGTCTAGTCAGAGGTGAAGGAAAGGTTTGGCAATCAGATAAATCCGTAAATGTTTTAATTTTTAGCCCTCGAAAAAAAAATTCAAAATGTCTGAGCAATTTTAAAGTCATGTGGACCTTTCTTTGGAGGTCTCTTATGGCTAAACGGTAAAACCTATCAAAAAACTGCTCTGGAATTACATTAGTTTACATCCACTTGCAAAGAAAACTCACTTTGGGTTTGGGTGCTAATTTTTTTTTAAAGTTATATCTTACATTTAAAATAACGTAAACTTAAGTTTTCTCAAACTATTTCATTACTTTTAATAATTTTTTTTATCCAACTCGAAACAATATTTTAAACATAATTAAAAGTACTTATTTTTCGTTTTGGAACGTTACTGATTTTGTGTAATATAGTGCACACATAAATCAATACCTTTTAATACAGGCATCGTATTTATTTGGAAAAAAGAAAATACTTGTCACTTTTTAAATATATAATGAATTATTTTATGATTATTTTATCGTATTTCGAAATATTTAACTGAATACAAGATGTTTTATCCATTGTCAAGAACTTGTTTCCGTCATGTTCAATCACATGGCTTAAATTCGTCAGTCGCCATTTTGAAACTATGTTCGTTAGGCCTTTTGTGAAAGTGATGGGAATATTTTTTTTTATTATTATATTATTATTATTATTAGCACCGCGTCTTACTACCCATTCGGGTTATACGCACTTACGCTAATGTGCAATGGTAGGGTAATTGTGAGATGAAATGGAGGACCTACAGTTTAACGTGGAATCCGAACCACGGTGGCGGCCTGGCATTCCCCACATTCACAAGATGTCTTGTCAGAGGTGAAGGAAGGGTTTGGTAATCAGATAAATCTTTGCCTGGACCGAGGATTGAACCCCGGCCGCCAGCATAGAAGTCTGACACCTTACCCCTAGACCACCAGGTCACCCAATATATATATATATATATATATTATTTTTTTGTAAAGTGAAATGAAACAATAAATAAACTTTGTGTCCGACCTCAAATAAATTTATAAATAATATTATCCTGAATTACTGTGGTTAACTATCGCATTAATACATTACCATACGGTTTAATTACAACTATCCAAAGTGAGAGGTGTCAGTTTCTGGCGTAGGGATACATTAGGGACCATTTCTAGTAACTTCTTGAGCTGTCATCCAAGTAAACTAAGGTCGTGAATATATTATACGTCCCTAGATCCTAGGTCACGTGAAACCGAACTATTAAACAACGTGATAATCGTGTAACATACATAAATACGGTAGAGCTTAATTGATCAATTATCGAGAGTATGACATTACCAACATTAACTAAAGTGCATAATAATAACAACAACGTGTACAGTGCACTTACTATTCTCCGTTCTGATAGTTGTGACGATCACTAACGATCATGATGATGATATCACTATGCCCACGGTGAGGAGATGAAATGGTGTGATGGTTGGTTGGTTGGCATTGTGACTTACAAACTAAATTAGGCAGTGGTAGACTACGGATAAAAAATCATAGCATACTAGGGCCCTAGTATATAATACTATAATATTGTGAATATAATCTGAAATGCACATAAGGAACAGATACAATAATATTACAAATTACAAATTCTGTTAATATTTACAGATTGTTTAAAGTTTGACATGTCTACTTTAGGTGGTATAATACAGGAACACAAATATAAAATTGACTAATGTGACCCGCTTCGGTGGCCGCGTGGTCTAAGGCGTCACTCTCGCAATAGGCTAAACTATATTTTAAAATACCCCTCAATTTTCCAATTTTTCCAATCACTCAATCACTATGTGTTACAAATATTATTTTATTAATATCGCTAACTGGCTCATCCTGAAGAAAAGGGGCTGTCGTGTTGTGAGATCTAAGTTAGATCTCGGTTAGATCATAACGAGACATTAAAAGATCACTTTAAATGTTGTTTAACGTAAACTGAGTATGCTACGTCAGAAGTCGGTAGAAGATCCTATCCACTGATATCTTATTAATCGCTGTAAGCTTTGTATTGGTTGACGATGGAGATAATATATAGGATAGGATTCACGCGCGTGAACAAACTCATGACTCAATTTTGGCTGAATACGTGCAATACAGGGCGGGCACGTAGATCAAATGTTGAATCTGAGAAGTGAGAGATTATTACGCTCAAAGGTGGACGAGTGTGTTAAAGGAGATCAGCGGAGAGTTATTAACTGGGAGGGAAAATGTAATTTTGAATATCTTAAGTGTGTGTTTGTTTGTGTGTGATGTCCAGCCAAATCTACGGCACGCAGAGATCTGAAATTTTTAACATAGGTGTACGTGAGGAGGTCCGAATGCATCTCAAAGCAGGATTCTTAACTAGCTTTTTAATCAGAATATTTTTAACAAACTTTTGGTGGGTCACGGGAAAACACAGTGCGAGAGTGCTAGTTGTGAATAAAATTGCTTAGTTTTTTTTTTTGTGAATATATGTGAAAATTTCAGAAATTCTATCAAATTCCCTGATTTTTCCAATCCACTGGACATTTTATAAGAATGCAGATGAAGGCGAGATTGGGGTAATGTTCTTATGGCGGTCCGACTATAGTTATCCTACAAAAATGAGTTTTCCTCCCCCCCCCCCCCCTCCCCGATTGTATATTGTGGGCGACTGTTGTGTTCACACTCTCACACTCTCACACGCTCACACGCTCGATGTGTGTCCGGCAGATAATTACACGTTTTAAAATATGGTCTGTTGAGGGCCCCATGCGGGTATAAATCATTCCCGGGACTCACAGGGGAGGGGAGGGGGAGGTAAGGACGCTTAATAGCGCCGGTGGGGCGTCCATCACGAGCAGTTAGCGAGAGATCACCTTGTCCTCGCTCCTACTTAACCTACTGCACCACTCTCTCTCTGGCGGGTCGTTGGAGGAGGGGGGGATTCTAGTGGTTACTTCGCAGGCTGGCAGTCCCACGACCGATTAACCGGGACATTAAATACTCTACTAACCGGGACATTAAATACTCTACTAACAGGGGCATTAAATACTCTACTAACAGGGACATTAAATACTCTACTAACAGGGACATTAAATACTCTACTAACCGGGACATTAAATACTCTACTAACAGGGGCATTAAATACTCTACTAACAGGGACATTAAATACTCTACTAACAGGGACATTAAATACTCTACTAACAGGGACATTAAATACTCTACTAACAGGGATATTAAATACTCTACTAACAGGGACATTAAATACTCTACTAACCGGGACATTAAATACTCTACTAACCGGGACATTAAATACTCTACTAACAGGGACATTAAATACTCTACTAACAGGGACATTATATACTCTACTAACAGGGACATTAAATACTCTACTAACCGGGACATTAAATACTCTACTAACCGGGACATTAAATACTCTACTAACAGGGACATTAAATACTCTACTAACAGGGACATTATATACTCTACTAACAGGGACATTAAATACTCTACTAACCGGGACATTAAATACTCTACTAACCGGGACATTAAATACTCTACTAACCGGGACATTAAATACTCTACTAACCGGGACATTAAATACTCTACTAACAGGGACATTAAATACTCTACTAACAGGGACATTAAATACTCTACTAACAGGGACATTATATACTCTACTAACAGGGACATTAAATACTCTACTAACAGGGACATTAAATACTCTACTAACAGGGACATTATATACTCTACTAACAGGGACATTAAATACTCTACTAACCGGGACATTAAATACTCTACTAACCGGGACATTAAATACTCTACTAACCGGGACATTAAATACTCTACTAACCGGGACATTATATACTCTACTAACAGGGACATTAAATACTCTACTAACAGGGACATTAAATACTCTACTAACCGGGATATTAAATACTCTACTAACCGGGACATTATATACTCTACTAACCGGGACATTAAATACTCTACTAACCGGGACATTAAATACTATACTAACAGGGAGATCAGTTAGGATTGGTATAATTAACAGGGACATTAAATATTCTACTACCAAAGGGGATTTGAACTTCCAACTTCGAACATTTCGAAACTAAGTACAACCCTAATAATTATTAACATCAATAAACTAACACTGAATAATATATTTAAACGTTGACCTCAATTAAATATGTTTTGTATTTTATAAAAACAAGGTGGCCGCTCAAAACGTTAGAAAAAAAATTGAAACATATTTTCAGTTTTTTTCTGGAAAATATAAATAATCTTACCTATTTTTTTAAGGCTTGCACTTCCTGTTTGTGAACTTTTGAATTAATAATTCTGAACTAACAAAATTTTGTAAATGGTGTATTGAACACGTCACCAAATTTTAGTATTTGACCAAGATATTTGGAGGGATACTCCATTGTAAAATTCCCAAAATTTAGATACCCTTTAATGTTATTTCGTTCTTACCTACACGTTGGTAGCCATTTTTGAAATGTTATTTCTCAAGATTCATATTTCGCGGAGGCGTAATGGCGTAAACTCACTATTTCCAATCTATTAGTTTTGATATTCTACCGATTTGGTTGACGTGATTTATTATCAAGCTATAATTAAAATCACTTATGTAAAGTTAATGAAGCAGGGTGAATATGCGATCCAGAATCTCACGTGTTGCTATTTCACTGTTCAGGGTACTGGGAGGATTAAAAGAGGATTGGATTAAGATTGATACAATTTAGTGATCAACGAGGAATAATTAGTGTGGATTCGCACGTCCGCTGAAAAAACTAGTGCAGAACAGAAACGTGGTCACGTGACGAGTTATAAACGAATCACAAGATTTCCGCCTCATAGGGGCGAGCTGTTCTGCTAAGTTCAACTCGTCTCTACTTTGTCCTCTCTGGCCGAGATGTTCGGACAGGAGAACCAATCAAATCTCGAAACTCAACCATCTCGAAATAGTGAAATGCGCATTTAAAACGCATGCGCTGTAGACTTAAAAGGCTATTTAGTCCTCTTATTTGGCGTGGAAATGCAGAGCTTTAGGAACAAACGGTTAGCTTCAAGAATTTTTATTGTTTTGCAATTTTCTTTTCGGAAACGGTTTGTTCAAGAATATAAGCATGTTGATTAAGTTATACTTTTTATACACATATCTCCTCTATAGTTTTAATAGTGATCAAATATCAATAAAAATGACATTTTTCAATAGAAAGCTGCCGGATTCATGATAAAAAAAATATAAGAAAATGTAACAACTAATAAACATCAACACATTATCTTAGAAGGTGTGTTGAAAATATTAACATAAAAATTTCACTCCTTCTCGAGAAAAACTGATATTTCCAAACGTATGATTTTTCCGTAAGACCTGTCCGGTAGCTAGCGCCATCTACGGTTTCCGTGATCCATCTGTTCTTGTTGGCGCGGAAGGATACTTTGGTCGGTTGTGAAGCACACAACGCCTTTCACCCTCCCTTCCCTTCAACTCTCAGTAGGTTTTAGACTTGCACTCGACAGGGTTGGCAAGAAGACAGTTTGGTTGTCTGTTGTGAGGGATGTGTCGATGTATTGGATTGAGCCCCGACACAGCGTTATAATTTGAAAACATCCATCGGGAGAATGATCTAGAATATAGAGAATAAAATAATCAGCTGTTTTAAGTTAGCGTTGCAATGCATCATGGGTCAACACACAGCGAGTGAGTTGCTGGGCCAATGAGGCAGATTCTGTGCTCTATTTTCGGCGGACGTGTAAATCATTCCTAGCCAGTGTCCTCACCTCCCGCTTGCCAACAGGGTCGTTTACGAAGACTCGGGTTCTAGAATGTTCTAGTATGGAATGCGATCATCCCTTGCCCTTCGAGAAGATTTTGCTCTGGGTGGTTGATAGAGAGAGATAGAAGGATGTTGCACCACAATGCGAATATAATGTAAATTAGAGACATTTTGAATATTACCTCTACTAATTGGTTAAAAGATGTAAATCTGTAATGTATAAATTAGGGCTCTTAATTCCTTTAAAAAAAGAGCTATTACAAGCATTCACCCGCCCTACTCCCGTTTTTTAATCCAATGCACAACATTCAAGTATTTAATTCTGTTTCCGAATTAGTGACCCTTTTAAAATGGTCCTTCCTATTAAAATTGGACTGTTATTAAAAAAATGGTTACTTTTGTCCTCAAATATTTGACTGGACAAAATGTCAATCCTCTATTCCTTTTCATTTATTTCGAATAAAAGGGGGGGGGGGGGAGGTTTGACCTACCTCAGCGGTAGGCCTTATGTTTCGCTTTGTCATAAAAAAAAAGAAGGGAAATCCATGTATATATAAATGTTACCTTGGAAAAATACAAAAAGTAAAACTGTGTCTCTTAGTTTTACAATCAAAAAGAAACGGGACGGAAAGAATTCATCGACGATAAAAAAAAAATACATCCTAACCTTCAAAGTTGAGAAATATATGATTTTATTGTGACGATACTTGAGCCTGAAGGGGGGGGGGGGGGGGGGGGGTGTTGTAAATATATTACAACGAAATAGTGCCCGATGTAAGCAACTATCTCAGGTACACAATAGCGCAGACAGAATAAAAAGGCGGGAAAACTGACTAAATAGCGAGGCCTTCTTACAATAAGGTTATAAATCAACAGCACTAGCGCCGCGGTGGTCGCACAGTTGAACTACATACACGGTGGACTAGAACCGATAACAACCGAACAAAAAAAATGTCCCGCTGGTTAAATGTATTCAAACGGCCTGTTCCCTGATCATAATCGGGATTAAATTTGAGTGTTAAAAAGTCAGTATTCTCAGTTATTTTTTATATCCTTTTGACAAAATAAGTCAAAAATATTACTTCAACACTTATGTTGTTTAATATTCTACGCCACGTATTAATGTCAACAGTTTTTGAATATTTATTTGTCTGCAGCAAGGTGGCATTTAATAAGTGTTGTTCGTAGTTTCCACTTGTCATATTCCATTTAACATTTCCTCTCTCTCTCTTCTCTCTCTCTCTCCAAGACGATTAATCCCTGGGATACCATTCAGAACTTCTCACCCTCAGAAAACGACTTCTTAGCTAGATCCACTAAAGGAAAAAATACGTATCCAATGGCTTTACAACCCTCCCCTATCAACCCCACCCCTCAAGACAAACTTTCACGAAACACTTTTCACACAAACCCTCCAACACACACAAAAAAAATAAACGTACGATCACTTATTTGAAACTGTAGAGTTTTTTTTATTTTCTCTCTCAAAAAAAAGAGATCCTTGTAATCCAGTGGCGACTTTACAAACAGGTAGTGTGTCTAAATAGGAGGGAGGGGGGCTATATGACCCCCCCCCCCAGTGGACCATTACATAGAACCAAACCACCACAGGGGAGCCACACTGACCCAAAAAAAAAAACCGTACAAATAGGGGGAGGTAGGACATGGAAGACATGTTTCATAGAGAATGTTGTTATCCTCTTTGGAAGGATCCATAGAGAAAAAAGAGAGTAATGGATATAAGGTTATTTTTATTTTTTCTATGGCTGTATCGAGAATGTTCAGAAATGAAATAAATGGAGAACTTTCTTTATTAAAAGATGTTGTAAACTGACCGGGGGGGGGGGGATGTGCCTGACGGAATGTTTATAACGGTAAGGGGTCTTTTTCACCCCGGGGGGTATTTACAACATTTATTGACACAGTAATTACGATACAGTGAAAACTCATTAATCCGGGTAGTTCTAAGTAATACATTAATTAACAGCGATAAAAAAGATTAGCTATAAAATTAATTTCAATGCAAGATATGTGTATTAAAAGAAAACAACAGAAGATCATTAATTTTTACAAACATGATAGTGTGTCATGTGACGTAGGTGTGGAGTGTGAAATGTGACGTGAGTGTGAATTGACTTGAGTGTGAATGTGACTTAAGTGTGAAATGGTGTGGCGTTGACGTGTGGAAATTGCTAGTGTGGAATGTGACTTAGTTGAAATGCGACGTGTGGCGTGTGACGTGAGTGTGAATTGACTTGAGTGTGATGTGATAAGTGAATGGAGTGTGGTGGACTGGATGAGGAACTAGGTGAATAGAGAACAGTGACTCTTGGTAGTTGCTACACCACATCTCACGCTATCTAGACAAAAGTGTTAATTAGGGCGGATTGTACCCCACTACCCATAACCCCCTAACCCAAGTGCTAATAGGGTACCCACCCAAAAGGGCGCCATGGGAAGTTACAGGAGCCGTGTTCAAAATATTGCTTTTTTATAAAGGCGTGTTACAAACAATTTAGGTGTATTGGTGTCTGGCACCTTCATTCGAACAAACTCCAATTTACAAACGTTGCGTATTTATCGGAGTGATTGACGCGTTTTGATAAATACTCAGATTATAGCTACAGACCAATCTTCATTGAAAAGGTAATTTAAACAATACAAAGTTTTTTTTTACTGTCCACATTGATAACAGTTAACTAAATTATGATTGTTTATATATAAAATGGGACGATACTAATTTTTCAATGCCGATACTTGATTCAGATTCTTAAAATGTTTACCTTTATTCCTCGATACTAAATGCTAACTGGAATAAGAGGCCGAAAATACGAAATTAAAAAATTATGTTCAATTAATTGTCCTCAAGAAAACATGTTGGTCTTCTACCAATAACAGTTTGATGATTTTAATTTCGGTTTTAAAACTTTAAAATAAACTTCACCTACATTATTATTTACGTTGTGACGGTAAATTTGCAAAGCAGTCGTACAACATTTATCTTAACGCACGATTGTTATCTGTTAATATGAAGTTTTGTATTTTTGTTTATGGAATGCATTGGGAAACATCTTTAAAAATTGAAGAGATTTTTTCTTATTCCGAATGGGATTAATATAAAAATATATATTGAGTAAATAACGAAAATTGTGTTACGACACCCTGTAGCATCTGATATTCATTTATCAAAGCATTCACAATCATACGCACGCATCTTTTATGAATCGATAGGTATATTATAGAATCTCTCGATAACCTTAGGAATCGATATTTATCGAATAATCTAGGAATCGAAATTTATCGAATAATCTAGAATCGAAATTCCCATCTCAAATATATATATATACATATATGTGGATTTACCACGTATTACTAACAGTTCGGATTTATGACTATATACCAATTATGCCAATGGCTTCAGGGTCAGATATATTATAGAGGAAATGTACCCACATTTTCTTGGAGGGAGAGTTGAAAACCATTGTTTACAAAACGCCTCTCAATACACCCGTACGAGATTAGAACCTTGCCTCCCAGTCATCGGCAGTCAAGTGAGTCTACTGCAAGAGTGACGCCTTAGACGATGCGATCACAAAGAGGGTTAGATCTTGTGTGGACTTTGTATAAATGAGAAACAAGGAAAGTGGAGTCATGGGAAGGAATTCTTTGAGAAGGATGAAGAGATAGGATTAGGAATGAAGATGTATGGTCGAGTTATGAGAGGGTATGGACACGTAATGAGGGTGGAGGGGGATAGGATTACAAGAAGATTAATGGCTATGAAGTATGTGGTGAAGAGACCACAAGAAAGAGATGGGAGGAACAGATAGCAGCAAGTGTGCAAGTGGGAGGAGAAGGATAGAGGTATTTTACTAAATAGACCCGGCTATAGGCTGGAAACAGTGGATGAAGAAGATAAAAAGTTATATAAAAAATAAGATAGATGATTATTGATTATCTCGCTATCAATGTTATTATTATTAGCACCGCGTCTTATTACCCGTTCGGGTTATACGCTTTAAGTACTAATTACGTTAATGGATTTAGGAATTGGTAGGGTTGAATTAGAGGAAGTGAACCCGCATTTGCGTGGAGGGAGAGTGGAAAGCCATTTAGGAACCCTCCCTCCCCCCAGTTCACCCGACCGAGATTCGAACCTCGATCTCCCCGTCCTCAGCCAGTCGAGCTCAACACGACTAGCGCGTTAGCCAACTACGCCACCGAGGCGGGTGCAACTATTCTCTTAATACAAAATTCTCTGTATTTTCCCGATGGAATCGCCATTTCTCCAAGACTTTATTTAGATTTTATATATATATATATATATATATATATATAAAAGAATGGCAAGTCGTCACTTTTCATAACATTTATTATTGTGAATTCACGCCATTTGTGATTAGAGCATGTGATGGGGAAATATATGCAGTTGTCACGCGACACGATGTTTCAAGGGGTAAGAAAGGGTTGGGGGAGGGGGAAGAGGGGTCAAAGATAAGATTCTCGACGTGATTATTTATTCGAATTGTTTTTTTTCTTCCATTCGAAGGATTATTATTTAAAGAGTGCAGTTAAATATCCAAATATCACAAATACAATAAATTCCCCGTTAAATCGAACTCCAGGTAGTCCGAATACAATTTTCGGAAAACTGGGTGAAAAAAAAAATAATCAAGGTAATTGGAATATATTTTATTGTTTAACAAGCTCAGAGTTAAAATAGAATTATAAGAAACAGTTGATATCCGATAATAAATGTTTGTAGTCAACACAATGTGTTTTCCTGTAACTACAAATAACCACGGTTACATATCACGTGTTATACGTCAGTTATATAAATGAACAGTTGATTAAATCTCTATATTCTCCCGGTTAATACGAACAAGATTCGACCACACATAGTTCGGATTAACCAGGTTCTAGTGTGGGCTTAATTTTGGTGAAATTCCCGGTTTTTTCCTCAATTTTTCAATGGCGTGAAAGCTCAAATTTTTAAAAAGCAACCTACCATATTTGATACTGGAATGTAACCCCCCCCCCCATAAATCACACCTTCTCAAAGAGTGTTCGACCAATGAGCCGATGTTATGGTCTGATGACATCACGACATATTGACACATGTGAGGAATAATGACCGCCACTCCCATAACTCTTGTGTGTGTAAGACGTGATTCAAATGACGATATATTCCTCTTTTTTATTGTCATTTATTAGTATTCTTTAATTGATATGCACGATACTTATATTTTTCTGTGGTCGCCTTAAGGTGTGTGGCCTTGGTAAATTGTAGAGGTCATACGCCTTCCTTTATTCTCTCTCTCTCACACACACACACACACACACACACAGCACTATCATATGATAATAATTATACCTTATTAACATTTCTTGTTCTCTACAGTTCGTTTATTTGATTCCCCTCATTAGCCCGGCCACCTCAGTCTGTTGCTGTCAGGCCACACGCCTTAAAATACAATAAGCTTATACTCTCTTTTACCCTTGACCAACAACTACTATTTTATCATAACAATAAGAAAGAAGGGAAAGAAAACTACGAAACTTCTTACCTCAAGGTAAAGAGGAAAGCTCGCTGCTAGTTCTCAAATATAAAACAATGACTGTATTTGTTAGAGGAAACTTCTTATCTCAAGGTAAAGAGGAAAGCTCGCTGCTAGTTCTCAAATATCAAACAATGACTGTATTTGTTAGAGGAAACTTCTTATCTCAAGGTAAAGAGGAAAGCTCGCTGCTAGTTCTCTAATATAAAACAATGACTGTATTTGTTAGAGGAAACTTCTTATCTCAAGGTAAAGAGGAAAGCTCGCTGCTAGTTCTCAAATATCAAACAATGACTGTATTTGTTAGAGGAAACTTCTTATCTCAAGGTAAAGAGGAAAGCTCGCTGCTAATTCTCAAATATCAAACAATGACTGTATTTGTTAGAGGAAACTTCTTATCTCAAGGTAAAGAGGAAAGCTTTCTGCTAGTTCTCAAATATCAAACAATGACTATTTGTTAGAGGAAACTTCTTATCTGAAGGTAAAGAGGAAAGCTCTCTGCTAGTTCTCAAATATCAAACAATGACTGTATTTGTTAGAGGAAACTTCTTATCTCAAGGTAAAGAGGAAAGCTCGCTGCTAATTCTCAAATATCAAACAATGACTGTATTTGTTATAGGAAACTTCTTATCTCAAGGTAAAGAGGAAAGCTCGCTGCTAATTCTCAAATATCAAACAATGACTGTATTTGTTAGAGGAAACTTCTTATCTCAAGGTAAAGAGGAAAGCTTTCTGCTAGTTCTCAAATATCAAACAATGACTATTTGTTAGAGGAAACTTCTTATCTGAAGGTAAAGAGGAAAGCTCGCTGCTAGTTCTCAAATATCAAACAATGAATGTATTTGTCAGAGGAAACTTCTTATCTCGAGGTAAAGAGGAAAGCTCGCTGCTAGTTCTCAAATATCAAACAATGACTGTATTTGTTAGAGGAAACTTCTTATCTGAAGGTAAAGAGGAAAGCTCTCTGCTAGTTCTCAAATATCAAACAATGACTGTATTTGTTAGAGGAAACTTCTTATCTCAAGGTAAAGAGGAAAGCTCGCTGCTAATTCTCAAATATCAAACAATGACTGTATTTGTTATAGGAAACTTCTTATCTCAAGGTAAAGAGGAAAGCTCGCTGCTAATTCTCAAATATCAAACAATGACTGTATTTGTTATAGGAAACTTCTTATCTCCAGGTAAAGAGGAAAGCTCGCTGCTAATTCTCAAATATCAAACAATGACTGTATTTGTTAGAGGAAACTTCTTATCTCAAGGTAAAGAGGAAAGCTCGCTGCTAGTTCTCAAATATCAAACAATGACTGTATTTGTTTGAGGAAACTTCTTATCTCAAGGTACAGAGGAAAGCTCGCTGCTAATTCTCAAATATCAAACAATGACTGTATTTGTTAGAGGAAACTTCTTATCTCAAGGTACAGAGGAAAGCTCGCTGCTAATTCTCAAATATCAAACAATGACTGTATTTGTTAGAGGAAGGCTAAATCTAGAGCCCTTTTCTTCAAGACTAGCCTCATAGCTCCACTAATATGATTAAAATATACACTTTCGTTTCTATTAATAAAACTCTGAATATAGGGTTGGTTAAGGGAAAAAAGCCCTATCTGAATCTTTCGACTTTATTTTGGAGTGAACCATTATTTGAAATAATGACTCATCGAATTAAATATTGCGTTAGAGCTGAAAGTTTGATCGGTAAGTTCTCACTTATCGTGGCGACCCTTTAAGTAAATTTAAATTTTAACTTTTTTTTTTTGACTTTCAGTATTTTTTTATAGATAAATTTAGGGTATTGCTTTCTAATCACTTCTAACTAATACTTAAGTAAAAAATTTTAAGTATAAGTAGCATTAAAACCCCAAAATAACAAAAAAAATAGTAATGCAAGAAACACCTTTGAGAGCTAGACGTAGCCTATTATTATTATTATTATTATTAGCTCTGTCTTACGGCAAGTCCATTCGCTTTGCCAATGAAACTTAGACCACCAATGCGTCCTATTCCTTGTCTCCTTCAGCTTCCAGACATTTCCTCTTTCCTTCAAGTCCTCCAATATTTTAATCCTCCTCCTTCCTAAGCTCCTCTTTCCCTCAACCTTTCCATCTATGACGTCATACAGAAGACAGTTCCTCATAAGGATGTGTCTGATGTTGGATGTTTGAACATTAAAGGGTAATATTACTATTAGAAAATGTAGGTTTTTTTTCATTTAACCGTATTTTAACAAACTTTATATATATATATATATATATATATATATATATATATATAACTAGAACCTGGTTAATTCGAACTAATTGTGAGCTGATCTTGTTCGTATTAACCGGGAGAATAAAGGGATACAGAATTTTCTCGAATTTTAAATCGTCACATTTGAATGAGTTTAATCAAATGTTCGTTTATTTGACTGATGTATATCACGTGATATGTACTGTAATTATTGTAAGCTACAGAGAAAAACATTGTGTCGACTACAACATGTAAATATTACAACATTTATCATCAAATATCGCTGTTTATTACAATTATATTTTAACTTTAAGATTGTTAAACAATAAAAATATATTTAATTTGACTTGATCCCCCCCCCTCCCCAAACCCTTTCGTTTCCCGAAAAGTGTGTTCGGATTATCGGAGTAATACTCTTTTTTTTTAATGGCTGAGGAGTCTTAAGCCAATGAAACGTCAAAGTTTAAAAAAAAATTCTCAAGGGCACTTTTCCTTGATCAAATAAAAACAAAACACGGTAATCTCATTATTATTATTATTACTATTATCATTACGTGTGTTATTAAAATACTTCAAAGAAATAAGTTATACAAAAGAAAAAAAACTTAATAAAAACTCTGTCCACGATATTGACTGCCGGCGTATTATAATAATATCCCCCCCCTTTCCCAATTAAGTTTAAATAAACGCTGTTTATTTCCAATCCCTGTTCCTAATCAACGTCCCATGGAGCACGCAATGCATCCTGGGTCTCGGGGACACACCAAGAGGTACCAACCAGACACACAGCATATATATATAGCCACTGGATATGTAAGTGTCCCTCCCTGGAGGATTTTCCGAGAACTAGAACGACTAGAACTGAGGTCGTTGAGAGAAGGCGCTCTTAAACACACGTTATACTTCGGTCGTTGAAAGGAGGCGCTCTTAAACACACGTTATACTTCGGTCGCTGAAAGGAGGCGCTCTTAAACACACGTTATACTAAGCCCACTGAGAAAATATGCTCTTAAACATTCCCTATACTACGGTCGCTGAGAGAAGGGGCTGTAGAATGCATCATATACTCTGGTCGCTGAAAGAATGCCCTCATGAGCACAAATATTTTACAGTAGCTGACAGAAGGTGTTCCCTAACACAGCTTCCCCGTTCCTTTAAGGGCTGGGTGGAGCCCTAAGAACCCCAATTTTGGGTACATGGTTGGGTATTAGTGCAAAGCCTAGGCTACTAACAGATCACCTGACTGCCTAGGCACTAATATACTTCTTGAAAATTAGAGGGCAAGTCTTGGGTCAGTATAGTTTGTAAGTCGTGTTTTGGAATAACCTTGTATAAAATAAGGATTCTGACAAGTCTAAGACTCGCTTCGGTGGCCGCACGGTCTGCGGCGCTACTCTAGCAGTAGACTAGACTGCCGATAACGATGAGATCGAGGTTCGAAACTTAGTTAGGTATATTGAGGGTGTTCAAAGAAATTTTACACTCCCCTTCACGCAACTGCGGGTACATTTCATATAAATATAAGCTTCCTTGTCCCTAAATCCATTAGCCCAATTAGTACATTAGCGAACGGATAGCAATATGGCGCTAAAAATACCTAAAAAAACATAACTTTATTTAAATTAACTATAGCTAGTTGAAACAAGAGAGATATTGACCGCTATGAAAAGATACCATGTATTCATACGCCAAATTATATTAACTGCAAGACTATATCATATGTTGTCCATTGTTACTTTTGGCAGCAACACTTTCACAACCATCATCATCATCATCAAATGTTTCCAGCCTGTAGTCGGGTCTGTTTAGTAAAATGCGTCCATCTCTCTCTGTTCTTCCTTCTCCTCCCACTTGCACACTTGCTGCTATCTGTTCCTTCCATCTCCTCCTTGTGGTTTCTTCACCACATACTTCATAGCCATTAATCTTCTTGTAATCCTCTCCCCCTCCATCCTCATTACATGTCCATACCGTCTCAGTCTTGCTTCCTCTACTATCTCATGTACTCCAACATCCTCATTACATGTCCATACCACCTCAGTCTTGCTTCCTCTTCTATCTCATGTGCTCCAACATCCTCATTACATGACCATACCACCTCAGTCTTGCTTCCTCTACTATCTCATGTACTCCAACATCCTCATTACATGTCCATACCATCTCACCCTTGCTTCCTCTACTATCTCATGTACTCCAACATCCTCATTACATGTCCATACCACCTCAGTCTTGCTTCCTCTACTATCTCATGTGCTCCAACATCCTCATTACATGACCATACCACCTCAGTCTTGCTTCCTCTACTATCTCATGTACTCCAACATCCTCATCACATGTCCATACCATCTCAGTCTTGCTTCCTCTACTATCTCATGTACGCTAACTCTAGACCTTACAACAAACAATTTGTTGTTAATTATTATTAACCAATTTTACATTATTGAAACAATTATGTGAGCGACGTCTTTGGTTCACTTAAAAATTGTGAAAACGCCAACTATACAGCAATCCTCTGTTAAGTATTATTAGATTCGTTTGATAACATGTCTAAGAGATACTGTATTAACACTGCAGATTGGGATGTTTATTTAAAACTAGCATAACAGTGTTAAAATGAAGCGAGCGTAAGAACTGGTCTAGCTAACTTGCTGTGATGATTTATTAAAACACTAGGTAAGAATGCTAACAACTCATAACAACTTGTCCCCGTTGTGCTCGGTAACTGGGCCGAATTAAACTATTAAAGGGTTCTAATTTAGGACTAGCGGGGCTGACACATTAAAATCTACTCAGAGGAGTCATTTCTCCCCGTTTAGGGCCATCAAGTACTTGTGCTAGAGGGCTAACGTCATGCCCAGGGTACCGGGTTCGAATATGTAAACAGGCTCCATTAGCTAAGTATTCCTCTCCAAGCCAGTTTTCTCATGTGCGCATACGTCAGGAACCATCAGTATAGTTACAAACCCAACCACCTGCCTTGCTACCGACCCTACCCTTCCTGACAGATCCGGTTCACGGAAAGGCGGACGGCCACATTATTATAGTAAGAGTCAGCAAATAATGATCGTCGCTAAAGTTGACATTAGTCACTTACAAACCATTTTTACAATAAAACACCTTCCGTTAGCTGTCAACTACACTCCTATCGTAGGTGACCTGTACCGACCTTCAATCCAAGCCGCCTCAATCCGGCGAACATGACAAGTTAAACAGCCCGTTTTTTTTTTAATTATTAAAAATACCCGAGGTCATACAAATACATTCGTACTCATATGTTTTTTTATCTCTCTCTCCTCTCTTCTTCTCTTTCTTTTCTCTCTCTCTCTCTTTCCACCGGCCATCACGATTTCTCGAATCTTATGTTTGTCATTAAAAGCAATTATTCGCCGACCAAAACTGAAATATACTAAAACATTATTTATCAATATCAAATATAATAACACAACTCTTATTAATAATAACTCTCCTTCGTGCGAGGGCGAGCGGACGGACGGACGGACACACACACTCACACACGGACCATTCTTGTGTGTAGTGTAGCAATTTGCGTGCATTTAGTATCAGCCACCGGCCCCCACTTTATCCACGCATATTACAAATAATAGAATGTATTACTCGGCGGAGTCTAATTGGTACCTCAATATATCACCCAGCGGAGTCTATTTGGTACCTCAATATATTACACGGCGGAATCTATTTGTTACCTCAATATATTACACGGCGGAGTCTAATTGGTACCTCAATATATCACCCAGCGGAGTCTAATTGGTACCTCAATATATTACACGGCGCTCTATATATTACAAGGCGGCTAGTACTCTATATTAGGTTACAGGCGGAGTCAATTGGTACTCAATATATTACACGGCAGAGTCTAATTGGTACCTCAATATATCACCCAGCGAAGTCTAATTGGTACCTCAATATATTACACGGCGCTCTATATATTACAAGGCGGAGTCTAATTGGTACCAAAATTCCAATAATTAATTACCACGAGTCTAGTAAGGTCTAATTCGGGGTAACCAACTTGTCCTCAATATATCACCCAGCGAAGTCTTAATTGGTACCTCAATATATTACACGGCGCTCTATATATTACACGGCAGAGTCTAATTGTCACTTCAGTAGATTACTAATCAGAGAATGTACAGGATGGCCACAAAACTTTTTTTTATCACTGAGTCTTACTATTCGTTTGGGTAATGTGTTTATGTACTAGCTAAGCTAATGGCTTTAGGTATTAGAAATGTTATATTAAGAGTAAGTGTACCCGCATTCACGTGGAGGGAGAGTGGGAAACCGCACTCAGTACTACCAACCGGAATCTAAGCTCGATCTCCATATCTTCTGCGGTCTAGTTTGCTGAGAATAGCGCCTAAGACCATGCGGCCACCGAAGTGGGTGATTCAGAACTAATAGTTATCTCTCCTTCCCGCGGAATATCTCCAGGATTATCTCGCCAGTCCAACAACAATGCGGTGAAGAATCTTGTGTTTGAGTAATCATTAACTTAAAACATCGATATATTAACTTAAAAACATCGATATCATTACTTAAAAACATCGATATCATTAACTTAAAAACATCGATATCGTTCAACATAATTTCCTATCAATGACTAGAACATCCCTGTATGTACTCTTGAGGAGTGTCCCTCACACTCCTGAAACCGGGGGGGAGGGAGGTCGACAAAGAGTAAATAAAGACAGTATATGCCTACTGCGTTTAGTCGACACCAGCTCTCGGATCCAACTCAACTCGGTGATGTAGTAGCAAATAGTTTATTAAGTCTAATAAAATAAAATAAAATAACAAGTTTGGAACTTGATACCGATTGTTCTCGATCGACCGTCAAAACATGCAATTAAATCTCGCAGTGACCTTGGAATGCAGACGAGATGAAAACCAACTTTCAAGGAGTAAATAACGAGTGTGTCAATAAAAAATAAAAAATAAAAGATCGGATATTAAATTATTGATCTTGAAACATTGAAAATCAAGTAATGTTCATTGTGTTTGACCATAATATCACCTTTAGGGGCAGGGAAAGATGGAGCATTTTTTTGATTGGAGAGGGGGGGGGGGGGGTAAAACTTTGTTTCGTCCAGGTTGAGTAAAAACAAATTTAATACATCAAGGATTATGATCCATATATAAGAATTGAATTAATTGTTAGTTATGGTTATAGCCACATTTAGATATCAAGTTCTTTAAATTGAAAAATAACACCTGGAAACAGGAATCGAACCCAGAACCTTTGGCTTAGTACGCCAATGCTCTGACCACTGAGCTATCCAGGATAGATCTATTATCATATAAAAGACCTTGTATGAAAGCTAAAAAAAAAACTTTTTTTTTGCACCGCGTCTTACTACCTGTTCAGGCTATATACGCACATGTATTAGTTACGCTAACGAATTAGGAATGAGTAAGGTTGAATTGAAAGGAAGTGTACTCACATTTGCGTGGAGTGTGGGAAAACCATCCTCAGTACACACTACAGGGATTCAAACACCGATATCCTTGTCATCGACAGTATAGTCTTAACTCGAGAGTGATGCCTTAAACCATGAGGGCACCGAAGGAGGGTTCTTCCGCGTATTCATACGCCGAGTCATGTGATTTACAGCTTCAACATTCGATAGATGTTATTAATATGAAACCGCCTTGCCTTAGATTGGAGATATTTGTTTAAAACTGACATAACAGTGTTGAAAGAGAACGAGCGAAATAACTGGGCTAGTTTACTTGTTATGCTGTGTTAGTACACATCAGGACGAAACCGCTGACAACTCAAAACAACTTGTCCTCGTCTCAGCAATTGGGCCGATTTAGAGTATAAGTTGTTCGGTTTTAGAACTATAAGGGCTATCAAAATAATATCTATTCAGAAGGGTCACTCTGCCCGTTTTTAGGGTCACGCGAATTAGAACATCTGGTGTTTGTCCTGGAGGGTACCAGGTTCAAATCCGCGAGAGGTATCAGTGGTGCCATCAGTTAGGTATTACTTACTAAGCCAGTTTTCTCACGAGCTCCCTAGTAAAAGTCATTACATCTTTTTGAAACATATTTTTAACATCACAATTTTATAACTCGTAGTGCAATTAATAAAACCTGAAAACCAGGACCTTCTAAAAATTACGAACCCACACATATTTTGCAGCTGTCCCTATCCTTCCCCTAAGTCTATCCTGGAAGATCAGGCCCACAGTAATGGGGGTTGGGGAGAGGGGGGTTGGAGCAACAAATATATATAAAATAGCTATAGTAATATGGTAAATATTATCAATTTTAACCATGAAAAATGTGATTGTACTTTTTTTAAAAAAAAAAGGTCCTTCCTACGATAATAGGTACGTCTCAGTCCCCCATCAATAGACCCTCACTAGACCCCCTCAAGAGACCTGATAGGCCTATTATACAGACCACCCAAACCGGAATTTTTAATTTATAACGATAACGTCATGTTGGCGTGACACCAGCAATCGTGTTAACTTTATTGCTCTATTCATAAAAAAAATACACTTTTTTTTTTAATAATGTGAAGGTGAAATTTGAATATCAACTTTTCTCTTCTTCTGATATCACTTATACGAGATAGCCTCCATTTCAACTCGACAGTATGAAACTACGGACATTAAATAATTACAAGTGATATCTCACTAATTACTTTGATATTAGAGAAGAATGTTTGGTTATTACTTATACAATTATTATTATTATTATTATTATTATATTATTAGTGTGAGGGGTTATACAATATTATATTAAATAGAATCTTTATTTTTACCTAAATAAAAGCAGTGTGAAAAAAATATGAACATAAAGTAGAAATAAAAAATAAATGTTAACACTTTTGTTTTAACGCATTCATTATAATAACATTTGAATATTTCGTTAAGCGTTTACATAAGTATTCTTTTATCACAAAGTCTTAGCTTCCGTTAATAAAACAACAAAGTGTGAAAATGTGAAATTAGCTCATTTTCAACGACTTTTTAATTATATCAGCAGAGCTATGAAACTAGGCTTTCTTTAAAAAATAGAGTCATTGATATTTGAGAACTAGCAGCGAACTTTCCTCTTTACCTTGAGATAAGAAGTTTTCTCTAACAAATCCAATCATTGTTTGATATTTGAGAACTAGCAGCGAGCTTTCCTCTTTACCTTGAGATAAGAAGTTTTCTCTAACAAATACAGTCATTGTTTGATATATGAGAACTAGCAGCCAGCTTTCCTCTTTACCTTGAGATAAGAAGTTTCCCCTAACTAATACAGTCATTGTTTGATATTTGAGAACTAGCAGCGAGCTTTCCTCTTTACCTTCAAATAAGAAGTTTCCTCTAACAAATAAAGTCATTGTTTGATATTTGAGAACTAGCAGCGAGCTTTCCTCTTTACCTTGAGATAAGAAGTTTCATCTAACAAATACAGTCATTGTTTGATATTTGAGAACTAGCAGCGAGCTTTCCTCTTTACCTTGAGATAAGAAGTTTTCTCTAACAAATACAATCATTGTTTGATATTTGAGAACTAGCAGCGAGCTTTCCTCTTTACCTTGAGATAAGAAGTTTTCTCTAACAAATACAGTCATTGTTTGATATTTGAGAACTAGCAGCGAGCTTTCCTCTTTACCTTGAGATAAGAAGTTTCCTCTAACAAATACAGTCATTGTTTGATATTTGAGAACTAGCAGCGAGCTTTCCTCTTTACCTTGAGATAAGAAGTTTCCTCAAACAAATACAGTCATTGTTTGATATTTGAGAACTACAGCGAGCTTTCCTCTTTACCTTGAGATAAGAAGTTTCCTCTAACAAATACAGTCATTGTTTGATATTTGAGAACTAGCAGCGAGCTTTCCTCTTTACCTTGAGATAAGAAGTTTCCTCAAACAAATACAGTCATTGTTTGATATTTGAGAACTAGCAGCGAGCTTTCCTCTTTACCTTGAGATAAGAAGTTTCCTCTAACAAATACAGTCATTGTTTGATATTTGAGAACTACAGCGAGCTTTCCTCTTTACCTTGAGATAAGAAGTTTCCTCTAACAAATACAGTCATTGTTTGATATTTGAGAACTAGCAGCGAGCTTTCCTCTTTACCTTGAGATAAGAAGTTTCCTCAAACAAATACAGTCATTGTTTGATATTTGAGAACTACAGCGAGCTTTCCTCTTTACCTTGAGATAAGAAGTTTCCTCTAACAAATACAGTCATTGTTTGATATTTGAGAACTAGCAGCGAGCTTTCCTCTTTACCTTCAGATAAGAAGTTTCCTCAAACAAATACAGTCATTGTTTGATATTTGAGAACTACAGCGAGCTTTCCTCTTTACCTTGAGATAAGAAGTTTCCTCTAACAAATACAGTCATTGTTTGATATTTGAGAACTAGCAGCGAGCTTTCCTCTTTACCTTGAGATAAGAAGTTTCCTCAAACAAATACAGTCATTGTTTGATATTTGAGAACTACAGCGAGCTTTCCTCTTTACCTTGAGATAAGAAGTTTCCTCTAACAAATACAGTCATTGTTTGATATTTGAGAACTAGCAGCGAGCTTTCCTCTTTACCTCCAGATAAGAAATATCTTAGTTATCTTTCCCTTCTTTCTTATTGAAATTACAAGGAATGGCTGTAGGTAAAGGGCAAAAGGGAGTATAAGCTTGGACAAAATATAGTAGTGGTTCCAGTCCAGAAAACAATACAGCCGTGTGGCCCTAACAGCGAGTGATACATTCTCGCTGACTGCGGCGGCCGCCTTAAAGTGTCTGCAGGTTACATACAAGGTACGAGAGAGAAAGAGAGTGGTGTCTGCAGGTTACATACAAGGTACGAGAGAGAAAGAGAGTGGTTATGTAATATTACATAAAGAGGGGTGGACGTAAATAAAGGTAAAGGGGGAGAGGGGGAATTGTGATCTGATTTACGACATGAGCGTAATTGACATCGACGATAAACACAATTGTGTTGCACAAGATGGCCTTTCTCAGGAATGGTGGAAAGGGGCGATATTAGGTTAAGAACAGGTGAGTCTTATGCACCTGGGAGAGCTGGATAAGGAATAATGCCACAGGTAGGAGGAGGGGGGGTCTCCACCCCTACGTTATGCTCCAGGATAATTCCTGGTAAAACGAAAGTATTTTCCTCCTAGGTTGTGAGACTTGCCACAAATTATTCGGAATGAAAATGATTTGTAAAAATGGTGTTGATCACGTGAACATATTTAAGTAAGTAATTGATTAATTTGGTTTTTAAGCGTATGCCCTATCTAGCCGTGAGATTCAGTATCTACGGTAGCCCCCATGGCTTATTTGGTGCTGACTGACAGCTCACAGCTGACTTCTGACAGTCAACATAAGTGGTTATGTGTTAGAAAGTGCGCTGGCCTTAATTTCGCCTAAATAAAGACGATATTATTATTGTTATAACAATCTATAACTTTAATTATGTCTTAAAACACCTTAAACTCCTTTAAGATGGGTCTTTGTGTGTGTGTGTGTGTGTGTGTGTGTGCATATATATAAATCTCCTGTTGTGAGACTTCGTCAAAAAATTAATAAATCGTCAAGATACAAACTTTTGGTAGTTTTTTTTAAAGATCTTGATCGGAAAGTCAGTATCCCGCTTGTGATGTGAGCTCAGTCACTGGAAGAGAGAGAATATTGTAACAGTGATAGATGTACAAATGTGCTACTTCCAGTAGCAGCAGAGCTTTATTTGTAAGGGGGGATTACAAAGAGTTGGTTTTTGTATTGATACACCCAGTCAAAAGGATGACCGGGAAATAAAACATGGAAAAAGTTTGAAAATTAAGATATCCTGAATATATTTTAAGAGGTCATTTGTCAAGTCCCCGACACAAAACACAATTCAAGCCTATTTTCCGGAATTTTTTTCAGTTGTGCAAGATTCGAAAACCACCGTGACCTCATTACAAACATTTTTAGAACCACAACACATTTACCGACGCTTATATGAACATTGGACTGTAGTAACTGTTCTAGTTGTCAGATAAGGTTCTTCTTATGAACATTGGACTGTAGTAATTGTTCTAGCTGTCAGATAAGGTTCTTCCTATGAGCATTGGACTGTAGTAACTGTTATAACTGTCAGATAAGGTTCTTCCTATGAGCATTGGACTGTAGTAACTGTTCTAGCTGTCAGATAAGGTTCTTCCTATGAGCATTGGACTGTAGTAACTGTTCTAGCTGTCAGATAAGGTTCTTCCTATGAACATTGGACTGTAGTAACTGTTCTAGCTGTCAGATAAGGTTCTTCCTATGAACATTGGACTGTAGTAACTGTTCTAGTTGTCAGATAAGGTTCTTCCTGTGAACATTGGACTGTAGTAACTGTTATAACTGTCAGATAAGGTTCTTCCTACGAACATTGGACTGTAGTAACTGTTATAACTGTCAGATAAGGTTCTTCCTATGAACATTGGACTGTAGTAATTGTTCTAGCTGTCAGATAAGGTTCTTCCTATGAACATTGGACAGTAGTAACTGTTCTAGCTGTCAGATAAGGTTCTTCCTATGAACATTGAACTGTAGTAACCTTTCTAGCTGTCAGATAAGGTTCTTCCTATGAACATTGGACTGTAGTAACCTTTATAGCTGTCAGATAAGGTTCTTCCTATGAACATTGTACTGTAGTAACTGTTCTAGCTGTCAGATAAGGTTCTTCCTACGAACATTGGACTGTAGTAACTGTTCTAGCTGACAGATAAGGTTCTTACTATGAACATTGTACTGTAGTAACTGTTCTAGCTGTCAGATAAGGTTCTTCCTATGAACATTGGACTGTAGTAACTGTTCTAGCTGTCAGATAAGGTTCTTCCTATGAACAATGGACTGTAGTAACTGTTCTAGCTGTCAGATAAGGTTCTTACTATGAACATTGGACTGTAGTAACTGTTCTAGCTGTCAGATAAGGTTCTTCTTATGAACATTGGACTGTAGTAACTGTTCTAGCTGTCAGATAAGGTTCTTCCTATGAACAATGGACTGTAGTAACTGTTCTAGCTGTCAGATAAGGTTCTTACTATGAACATTGGACTGTAGTAACTGTTCTAGCTGTCAGATAAGGTTCTTCCTATGAACAGTGAACCGTACAATTCCCCCCTCCCCTAATCTCTCACCTGCCCTTCCCCCAAGTGTACAAAGCTTTGCTCACTACCATACCCTTGCTTGTACGTAATTTATTTCGCCCAGACCACAATAAGTGGTTGCACAATCACCCGTAATAATTGACGGGGGGCGGGGGGGGGGGAAGTTGCGGGGGAGGGGAAGAGGAACCCCTCCATCAAATCCAAGGTCCCAAAAAAAAGATACTATAAATTTACCATCAACATTTATTTTAAATATACCACCAGCACCTTTTAAATAACTTACGGACACACAAACAAAATGAGAAACTTTTCGTATCGACGAAATGGAGTTATGATAAGCATTTTAATGGGTGCGGTGTCAACATGTAGCCAGCAGTTAGAGGTACACTCACATACAAGAGTTGGGGGACAGCAGTTAGAGGTACACTCACATACATGAGTTGGAGGACAGCAGTTAGAGGTACACTAACATACAAGAGTTGGAGGACAGCAGTTAGAGGTACACTCACATACAAGAGTTGGAGGACAGCAGTTAGAGGTACACTCACATACAAGAGTTGGAGGACAGCAGTTAGAGGTACACTCACATACAAGAGTTGGAGGACATCAGTTAGAGGTACACTCACATACAAGAGTTGGAGGACAATTCCTACAACAGTGCCTATTTGTATACCATGACATGATCATCTAATTTGATACATAGGCCTACATTTTACCGCGGAACGTTCGGTTTGTCGATGCGCGAGTTGTTATTGAGTCAACTATATCGTGCTATTTTTATCCCCCCCCCGTCTTGCTCGGGTCCAGGTTTCTCGCATGTCATACGGGTGAGCCCTAATTGCGACAAGTCCAGTTGAGGTCGGAAATAAACCTCTCAACCGCTTCGGTGGCCGTATAGTCTAAGGTGTAATTAACTCTCGTGTTAGCTGGCCCTGCTGAAGACGAGGTCAGCAGGGTTCGAATCCCGGTAAGGTCTACTGATGGAGATTTTTCCTTAACAGTTTTTTCACTCTCTCTCGACGCAAATGGAGGTACAATTCATCTAAATATAACCTTCCTAATCACTAAACCCATTGGTGGGATTAGTACATAGACGTATACACGGAACGGGTAGTAATACGCGGTGCACAAAACAAACAAAACAACACAAGATTACCTCTGGTTTGTTCAGATATTTTTCTTGGTTTAGGAGGAATTCTGCATAGACTGTACAGCAATCCCCCGCTATGTCCCATGTTTGCTGAGTAGACTGTACAGCAATCCCCCGCTATGTCCCATGTTTGCTGAGTAGACTGTACAGCAATCCCCCGCTATGACCCATGTTTGCTGAGTATAGACTGTACAGCAATCCCCCGCTATGTCCCATGTTTGCTGAGTAGACTGTACAGCAATCCCCCGCTATGTCCCATGTTTCCTGAGTAGACTGTACAGCAATCCCCCGCTATGTCGCATGTTTCCTGTGTAGACTGTACAGCAATCCCCCGCTATGTCCCATGTTTCCTGAGTAGACTGTACAGCAATCCCCCGCTATGTCCCATGTTTGCTGTGTAGACTGTACAGCAATCCCCCTCCAAACCCCATGTTTCCTGTGTAGACTGTACAGCAATCCCCCGCTATGTCGCATGTTTCCTGTGTAGACTGTACAGCAATCCCCCGCTATGTCCCATGTTTCCTGAGTAGACTGTACAGCAATCCCCCGCTATGTCGCATGTTTCCTGTGTAGACTGTACAGCAATCCCCCGCTATGTCCCATGTTTCCTGAGTAGACTGTACAGCTATCCCCCGCTATGTCCCATGTTTTCTGTGTAGACTGTACAGCAATCCCCCGCCAAACCCCATGTTTCCTGTGTAGACTGTACAGCAATCCCCCGCTATGTCGCATGTTTCCTGTGTAGACTGTACAGAAATCCCCCGCTATGTCCCATGTTTCCTGAGTAGACTGTACAGCAATCCCCCGCTATGTCCCATGTTTGCTGTGTAGACAGTACAGCAATCCCCCGCCAAACCCCATGTTTCCTGTGTAGACTGTACAGCAATCCCCCGCTAAGTCCCATGTTTGCTGAGTAGACTGTACAGAAATCCCCCGCTATGTCCCATGTTTGCTGAGTAGACTGTACAGCAATCCCCCGCTATGTCCCATGTTTCCTGAGTAGACTGTACAGCAATCCCCCACTATGTCTCATGTTTGCTGAGTAGACTGTACAGCAATCCCCCGCTATGTCCCATGTTTGCTGAGTAGACTGTACAGCAATCCCCCGCTATGTCCCATGTTTCCTGAGTAGACTGTACAGCAATCCCCCGATATGTCGCATGTTTCCTGTGTGGACTGTACAGCAATCCCCGCTATGTCCCATGTTTCCTGTGTAGACTGTACAGCAATCCCCCGCTATGTCGCATGTTTCCTGTGTAGACTGTACAGCAATCCCCCGCCAAACCCCATGTTTCCTGTGTAGGCTGTACAGCAATCCCCGCTATGTCGCATGTTTCCTGTGTAGACTGTACAGCAATCCCCCGCTATGTCGCATGTTTCCTGTGTAGACTGTACAGCAATCCCCCGCCAAACCCCATGTTTCCTGTGTAGGCTGTACAGCAATCCCCCGCTATGTCGCATGTTTCCTGAGTAGACTACAGCAATCCCCCGCTATGTCGCATGTTTCCTGGGTAGACTGTACAGCAATCCCCCGCTATTTCCCATGTTTCCTGTGTAGACTGTACAGCAATCCCCCGTTATGTCGCATGTTTCCTGTGTAGACTGTACAGCAATCCCCACCAAACCCCATGTTTCCTGAGTAGACTGTACAGCAATCCCCCGCTATGTCCCATGTTTCCTGAGTAGACTGTACAGCAATCCCCCGCTATGTCGCATGTTTCCTGTGTAGGCTGTACAGCAATCCCCCGCTATGTCCCATGTTTCCTGTGTAGAGACCTGATAACACAATCCCCCGTTATGTCCCATGTTTCCTGAGTAGACTGTACAGCAATCCCCCGTTATGTCGCATGTTTCCTGTGTAGGCTGTACAGCAATCCCCCGCTATGTCCCATGTTTGCTATGTAGACTGTACAGCAATCCCCCGCTATGTCCCATGTTTGCTGTGTAGACTGTACAGCAATCCCCCGCTATGTCCCATGTTTCTCGAGTAGACTGTACAGCAATCCCCCGCTATGTCCCATGTTTGCTGTGTAGACTGTACAGCAATCCCCCGCTATGTCCCATGTTTGCTGAGTAGACTGTACAGCAATCCCCCGCTATGTCCCATGTTTGCTGAGTAGACTGTACAGCAATCCCCCGCTATGTCCCATGTTTGCTGAGTAGACTGTACAGCAATCCCCCGCTATGTCCCATGTTTGCTGTGTAGACTGTACAGCAATCCCCCGCTATGTCCCATGTTTGCTGAGTAGACTGTACAGCAATCCCCGCTATGTCCCATGTTTGCTGAGTAGACTGTACAGCAATCCCCCGCTATGTCCCATGTTTGCTGAGTAGACTGTACAGCAATCCCCCGCTATGTCCCATGTTTCTTGAGTAGACTGTACAGCAATCCCCCGCTATGTCCCATGTTTGCTGTGTAGACTGTACAGCAATCCCCCGCTATGTCCCATGTTTGCTGAGTAGACTGTACAGCAATCCCCGCTATGTCCCATGTTTGCTGAGTAGACTGTACAGCAATCCCCCGCTATGTCCCATGTTTGCTGAGTAGACTGTACAGCAATCCCCCGCTATGTCCCATGTTTGCTGTGTAGACTGTACAGCAATCCCCTGCTATGTCACAAGGAGTCATTCCTCCTAAGCGATAGTTTTCCTGCCGCGGTCCCTGATAATGTAGGGCCCCCCCAGGGAGGCTGCAAAACAAATTTGGTTTTATTTATAAGGAGCTACAGGGATCATTAGACCCTGTAAACCAGAACCTTTCCCCAAAAACCATCATCCAATCGTAAATAAAGACAAATTATGCGGCCGTATTTTAATATTAATGCATATACGATGTAAAATAATTGTTCTTTTTTTTCAAAAACGAACTCAACAAAAGAAGGTTTGTTTAAAAACACCCACAGGTTCTGGGCAATAAAAGTTGATCCAAAAGGTGCCACAAACGTTATTCATCGTTTAATGTTCCTACTTTCTTTTATATATTATTTTAATATTCTAATTTTGAATACACATCTGTGTAAATTGACTTCTGCCTGTCGCTGTACGAGAAATGTGTAAAATACTAGGATTTTTTTATTAAGGGTGCCCCCTACTTGGTGGAAAAACATCCTCACACCACTGAATCTTAAAGTATTAGAAGTTTTGAATCTTTTAAACCACTAAAACAATCCTCAACTGTCTTTAAGAAAGCATATTCCTGCATGTCTGCAATGAATGCCCCCAACTTGACTTATGGGTACGTGAAATTAGAGATGGGGTTACTTTTCTATCTGTCAGTTAAGGTTCTTCTTATGAACATTGGACTGTAGTAACTATTGTAGCGGTCAGATAAGGTTCTTCCTATGAACATTGGACTGTAGTAACGGTTCTAGTTGTCAGATAAGGTTCTTCCTATGAACACTGGACTGTAGTAACTGTTCTAGGTGTCAGATAAGGTTCTTCCTATGAACACTGGACTGTAGTAACTGTTCTAGCTGTCAGATAAGGTTCTTCCTATGAACATTGAACTGTAGTAACTGTTCTAGGTGTCAGATAAGGTTCTTCCTATGAACATTGGACTGTAGTAACTGTTCTAGCTGTCAGATAAGGTTCTTCCTATGAACATTGAACTGTAGTAGCTGTTCTAGCTGTCAGATAAGGTTCTTCCTATGAACATTGTACTGTAGTAACTGTTCTAGGTGTCAGATAAGGTTCTTCCTATGAACATTGGACTGTAGTAACTGTTCTAGCTGTCAGATAAGGTTCTTCCTATGAACATTGGACTGTAGTAACTGTTCTAGGTGTCAGATAAGGTTCTTCCTATGAACACTGGACTGTAGTAACTGTTCTAGCTGTCAGATAAGGTTCTTCCTATGAACATTGGACTGTAGTAACTGTTCTAGCTGTAAGATAAGGTTCTTCCTATGAACATTGAACTGTAGTAACTGTTCTAGGTGTCAGATAAGGTTCTTCCTATGAACATTGGACTGTAGTAACTGTTCTAGGTGTCAGATAAGGTTCTTCTTATGAACATTGGACTGTAGTAACTGTTCTAGCTGTCAGATAAGGTTCTTCCTATGAACATTGAACTGTAGTAACTGTTCTAGCTGTCAGATAAGGTTCTTCCTATGAACATTGGACTGTAGTAACTGTTCTAGCTGTCAGATAATGTTCTTGCTATGAACATTGGATTGTAGTAACTGTTATAGGTGTCAGATAAGGTTCTTCCTATGAACATTGGCCTGTAGTAACATTACTTCACTAGGTGTGTACAAAGTCTAGCTGTGAGTGACGCGCTACAAATAACAAGCGTCTTAAGGCCGGTTCACACATAATGTTCTAAACTAAACATTGGTCTCCCCGCCCCCCCTTCCCATTCTGTTTTGCTTTTTTCTGGTCTACTCGAGAGAAGTTTCGTTAGGATAGCCTTTCCAATTCTTTTCTTTTAGCAGTGGCTTTGTAGGAAGAAGGTAATTTAGGAGGTTCAACTTTAATATAAAAAAAATATTAAATATAAAACCTAAATATAAATATTACTTGAATACACGCGAGACAAACTGAAAACAAAACTTCCAACACACCTTTAGTTATTTTCACCAAACCATCACCGCGTTTGTTCAACATGTAGTCCGAGTTGCGTTCTGCGCATGCGCAACGTTATATGGATCAAGACGGGAGATGGGGAAAATAGCGCGGCGTAGCGTTCTGTGTGTACCGGCCTTTAGACTTAGCGGCTAGGGTAGGACACGAACTCTGGAGGATTTCATCCTCGGTGTCCTTAAAGAGTCCTTCTCCCGACCGATCAACCGGGATATTAGAATTAGATACTAGATTAACCAGGATTTTAAAAACAAGATAACTGGGTTATTATAGATAAGATCAACCTTGAAGTTATAATATCATCATTATTAGCACCGCATCTTACTACCCATCCGGGTTATACGCACTTACGCTAATGTGTAATGGTAGGGTGATTGTGAGATGAAATGAAGGACCTACAGTTTAACGTGGGATCCGAACCACGGTGGAGGCCTGGCATTCCCCACATTCACAAGTTGTGATTAATACACGTCTTGTCAGAGGTGAAGGAAGGCTTTGGTAGTCAGATAAATCTGTGCCGTGATCTAGGATTGAACCCCAAGACCACCAGGTCACTGAAGTTATAAGAAAATGCAAAAATAATCAGCTTAGCTCGCGTGCTTCAACACTACCTTAACCCAAACGTTAAAAAAAAGAAGAAAAAGATAAAATAACATTTTTATATCTATATCTATTAAAACCTATTATAAAATGTAGAGAGGCGCGCTAACCTCCAGCCTAAAGCTCCCCCCTCCCCGACCACAGTTCTTGTACAGGCAGTGATTTAACTCTGGTCTGTATTCATCAGGTTAAGTTTATTCGATAACACGGCCCCGCCCGTCTGACTAATATAACAACCACACGAGAAACAATTGAGGGCGCGGAGCGACATTAATGTGTGTTGGGAGGTAAGAACAGGACATCCGGTTCATTCTGGGCTCCAGAGTGCAAGGTGCATTTTATTTGCATGGGGGCCCTACTCCTCCCCCGCTAGCCAACCGGCAGCGCTGGACGGAGGGGGAGTGATGAGGCTGCTGTTTATGAGGGCTGCCTAGGTATGTGAGATATTGACAAATGTAGGTATGTTATTGCGCTGCTAGGTATGTGAGATTTTGACAAAGAGGGTTGCTAGGTATGTGAGATATTGACAAAGAGGGTTGCCTAGGTATGTGAGATATTGACAAAGAGGGCTTGCTAGGTATGGAGATATTGACAAAGAGTGTTGCCTAGTATGTGAGATATTGACAAGAGGTTGCCTAGGTATGTGAGATATTGACAAAGAGGCTGCTAGGTATGTGAGATATTGACAAAGAGTGTTGCCTAGGTATGTGAGATATTGACAAAAACTGCCTAGTATGTGAGATATTGACAAAGAGTGTTGCCTATTGTTGAAAAGGTATGTGAGATATTGACAAAGAGGCTGACTAGGTATGTGAGATATTGACAAAGAAGACTGCCTAGGTATGTGAGATATTGACAGAGAATTGCCTAGTATGTGAGATATTGACAGAGAACTGCCTAGATATGTGAGATATTGACAAAGAAGCTGCTTAGATATGTGAGATATTGACAAAGAGGCTGCCTAGGTATGTGAGATATTGACAAAGAGGTGCCTAGTATGTGAGATATTGACAAAGAGGGCTGCCTAGTATGTGAGATATTGACAAGAGTGTTGCCTAGATATGTGAGATATTGACAAAGAGGCTGACTAGTATGCGAGATATTGACAAAGAAGCTGCTTAGATATGTGAGATATTGACAAAGAGGCTGCCTAGTATGTGAGATATTGACAAAGAGGCTGCCTAGGTATGTGAGATATTAAAAGATTGTAGAGATTCAAAGAGGGCTGCCTAGGTATGTGAGATATTGACAAAGAATTAGTATGCAAGAGCTGCTAGATATGTGAGATATTGACAAAGAGGCTGCCTAGGTATGTGAGATATTGACAAAGATGGTGGAAAGACATGAAAATCTTACATTAATAACTGAGATTATTATACACAACTAGGACAGCTGTTAAAATATATTCACGGTGAGTTTTAACAGGAAAAAAGATGTTATTTTGACTATTGTAGATAAAAGTTCCAGAAATTTGATGAAATTCCCTGATTCCCCCGTGTTTTCCGGTCAGTGGATAGCAGAGGTCTCACACACGCCTTGTGCCGCTGTGACCACGTGGCCTCCAATAGGAGGGTTGCTTGGCAAGGGGTGAGTGAGGGTTCACTACCCCTCCACGGAAACGGAAAAGAGAGAGAGGCTTATTTTCGCTAGATTCATTCCCGCTGTCAATGTGTGGGCTTGTTCTTCATCACCCCCCCCCCCCCCCCACACCAACCAGCAGAGACACGGGAAGCGGGCGAGGCTGATACTCGAGGGTTGAAGATATGGCAACACTGTGCGATAGTCACGAGCAGTCAATGTCTGCCCTAATTGGGGTGGGAAGATTCGGTAGGCCTTTATCAACACAATTATAATATTATATTTTTTGTTAGCACCGTGTCTTACTACCGTTCGAGTTAACGCCTATGATTAGGAAAGTTTAATTTAGATTAAGTGGACCTTCATATGCTTGGAGGGAGAATGGAAAACCATTTAGAGGGGGAAAAACTCCCTGAGAGCACCCAACAAGGATCGAATCCAGAGATCCCCGTTTTCGGCAGTCTAAACCAACACGAGAGTAGCGCGTTGGACCATGCGGCCACCTAAGTGGGTAATATTAATTTATAAAACATTCTAAAAAAATTGGTACTAAGGCTAAGAACGGTTTAAAACTTACTATTTATATGCAGAAGCGTCACACGAAATATAATTTTGGGAGTGGGGCAGCCAATTTCCAAAACTCTTCGATATTATTACCTTACCCTTGGATCCAACGATATGATGAGTGTTTCCTCTCCTGATGTGACATGGGAGGAGCCCGGAGCCGCCTCCAGAAGAGGAGCTGATTTGAATGTAAATCTCGGCCAGCCTGCTACCAGGGTTACGTTGATTTCTCGAGGGTACAGAATTAAAGTTCAGTCACGCTACCCTCATAATCTGCTGCCTTTTTACACCTGTTGCAGCTATACCTTGATCCCGGTAACAAGCGTTCTGTGAGGCCTTATTTACTACCGGAATCCTATGGAACAGCAGGAAATTTGTAGGATAAAAGAACTTACAGAGACAATTTCCTACCATCATGAGGTAATATATACTCCATTCACGGTAGGAATTACTCTCCGAAAGCTCTTTTTTCCTACCAATATCTTACTATATAATAGATTTCTGGTAGGGAAAAAGGCCTTTCAGAAAATAATTCCTACCGTGAACAGACTTTAATTATATCTTTTAAGGCAAGGACGTAGAAAACGCGAGTTAAAGGCGGTGTTGTTTTTGGGACAAAATAAATAGAGTATATCACCTGGTGATATAAACAGTTGTTGAATATCTGTCATGAGAATAGCGACATAAGATGAGAGAACTTTTTTAGATGAAGAAAAAGTAGTTGCCATTAAATTCCATAAAACACTCGACAGATATTATATAACTGTTGATATCACCGTGTGAATAAAATTAAACTTTATATTTCTAATGGGGAGTTATTTTATTTATTTTTGGGGGAAAAAATTGTTTTGTCATCAAAACTGCAAAAACAACTGGGGCATTTTCTCATTCCCCTTAATTCCCCATCTTGGTCGGCAAAAGAAAGTATCAATCGCTGTCAGGCCACACGGCCTGTGTCGTTTTCTGAATATACTACTCTATTTGTCTAAGTTTATATATACTCCCTTTCACCCTTATTCTACAATTACCCTTTGTCGTGTCAGAATAAAAGGAAAGAAAACTACGAAATTGGAAAAGCACTCTGATAGTTCTCAAATATCAAACAATGACTGTATTTGTTAGAGGAAACTTCTTATCAGAAGGTAAAGAGGAAAGCTCGCTGCTAGTTCTCAAATATCAAACAATGACTGTATTTGTTAGAGGAAACTTCTTATCTGAAGGTAAAGAGGAAAGCTCGCTGCTAGTTCTCAAATATCAAACAATGACTGTATTTGTTAGAGGAAACTTCTTATCTCAAAGTAAAGAGGAAAGCTCGCTGCTAGTTCTCAAATATCAAACAATGACTGTATTTGTTAGAGGAAACTTCTTATCTCAAGGTAAAAAGGAAAGCTCGCTGCTAGTTCTCAAATATCAAACAATGACTGTATTTGTTAGAGGAAACTTCTTATCTCAAAGTAAAGAGGAAAGCTCGCTGCTAGTTCTCAAATATCAAACAATGACTGTATTTGTTAGAGGAAACTTCTTATCTCAAAGTAAAGAGGAAAGCTCGCTGCTAGTTCTCAAATATCAAACAATGACTGTATTTGTTAGAGGAAACTTCTTATCTCAAGGTAAAAAGGAAAGCTCGCTGCTAGTTCTCAAATATCAAACAATGACTGTATTTGTTAGAGGAAACTTCTTATCTCAAAGTAAAGAGGAAAGCTCGCTGCTAGTTCTCAAATATCAAACAATGACTGTATTTGTTAGAGGAAACTTGTTATCTAACATATGATAGAATTAAATATCGCGTTGAGTTGAACATCTGCGCGGCAATTTCTAGCCTACAGATAGAGGCGACCTCTTTAACGACGATTCATGTTCAAAGTTATGCACACCTAACGAGTTATTTCTTTTTTTAATTATTCAACTATCGGATTGAGAATAAGGGGGCATTGCACTGGTGCAAGCTAACTTGACCCACAACGTCTAAAGTAGGGGGGGGGGGGGAGCCCCTCTCCAACCATACTTACACAAGGCACTAATTCACTATTAGTCACGAGAAGTCTTTTGAAAACAATCCACAAACTGAGAATAATATAAATTTACACAAGAACGCAAGGTAAAAAAGTTTTTTTCATTTACATTTACAAAGTTATCTTCTATAGTCGCACACAACACTGTAACGTGGAATATTATATATATATAAACGTGACACTACCAAAGAGGAAGTGTCAAAAGCTATACAAAGAGCAAAGAGAAGTATTCCCTTACGTAGAGTTTCTTTTGTTTTCCCACCATAGCCTTCGAAACAAAGAGACAAAAAAAAAAAAGTTGTGTGATTGTTATTGGTTGTAAAACTTCAAAGCCTTTGGCGAAAAAAAAAAAAAAAAGGTGGCATTGTCGATCAGGCGGCCGTGCCTGGCCTATGTCACGGAGCGCTCTACGACGGACGTGCGGTTGCTGTTGGTACTAAATACTCCCACACCTGTCCTGTTCGCTTGGTGCACGGCCTCGCAATACATGCGCTATAAAATGCAACTCTCTTTACTTGTTGTTGGCTACTAATTCAGCCCCCCTCCTTTTTTTTTGTCACAGAGTTTCAACAGTTTCTTGGAGGTAGAAACGGACTAACTCGCAGGAAAGCACGTTACTGCACATTCATATTATTTATGCAATCGTTTAAGTAATTCAACTCGAGATTTTTAGTCTACAATCCTAAAATTAAGGGTAGGTTACTGAAAGGGAAAAAAAAGAGAAACAAATATATATACGATTTTCTCAAAATCTACTCTAACGATTTTGATTGAATTTTGTATCCAGACACAGTTTGACGCTATAAACAAAATGGCAGTTTTTATTTTCCCGCGAAAATTATTTATTTAGAGGAAAATTCACACAAGCAGAAATTCTCGATTTTGATCACATCTCCACAAATATTTTTGATACGAAATAAATATCTATGTAAAGTTTTAGTAATATTACAAATAAAAGTATTCCATTTGAAATATTTTCATAAAACAAAATAGTTTCTGATCTATTAGCAAATAATGAAACCTATTGTTGTTACGGTCTATGGTGGAATGTGATGCGCCTCTTTTCTCAATGTGTCTGTAACAGTGTATATTATTTAATTTCACAAATGTTACGAGTTTTTCGTAAATGTATATTTTAATATCAAAAAGAAAGGGATAAAAAAGCTTGTGCGGTGCATCTACTATTTATTCAACTAAATAGATAGATAATAGATAGATTTAGGGTTCTTGAACAAAGGAACTTCTAAAAAAAAAATATTTTTTTTGTAACAAAAATTTACAATGATTTTCTATTTCCTGATCGAAGTATAGAGGAATGAAATGTCATCTGTCAATAAATTGACCAGAGTGAGGTCTATATGAGGATTCAACCTTGATGGAAATATGATTCAGAAAAGAAACAAGTGTGGGGGAGATAAACCTCTTGCTCTTCCATGTGAGATGTTTTGATCACAGATAAAGAAAGAAAAATATATTGATTTGAAAATACGAACTAACAAATCTTTCCGTCCAAATTCAAGGCGCCGGCCAAGTCAGCGGGAAAATATCAATCACCGTCAGATCACAGGGCTAAAAGTAGAATTGTCTGTGCCATTTTATGGAAATACTACTCTATTCTGTATGAAGATATACTCTCTTTGTCAAGTCAATAAGAAAGAGGGAAAATAAAACATCTTATCTGAATTAAATATCAAACAATGACTGTATTTGCTAGAGGAAACTTCTTATCTCAAGGTAAAGAGGAAAGCTCGCTGCTAGTTCTCAAATATCAAACAATGACTGTATTTGTTGGAGGAAACTTCTTATCTCGAGGTAAAGAGGAAAGCTCGCTGCTAGTTCTCAGATATCAAACAATGACTGTATTTGTTAGAGGAAACTTCTTATCTCAAGGTAAAGAGGAAAGCTCGCTGCTAGTTCTCAAATATCCACAATGACTGTATTTGTTAGAGGAAACTTCTTATCTCAAGGTAAAGAGGAAAGCTCGCTGCTAGTTCTCAAATATCAAACAATGACTGTATTGTTAGAGGAAACTTCTTATCTCAAGGTAAAGAGGAAAGCTCGCTGCTAGTTCTCAAATATCAAACAATGACTGTATTTGTTAGAGGAAACTTCTTATCTCAAGGTAAAGAGGAAAGCTCGCTGCTAGTTCTCAAATATCAAACAATGACTGCATTTGTTAGAGGAAACTTCTTATCTCAAGGTAAAGAGGAAAGCTCGCTGCTAGTTCTCAAATATCAAACAATGAGTGTATTTGTTAGAGGAAACTTCTTATCTCAAGGTAAAGAGGAAAGCTCGCTGCTAGTTCTCAAATATCAAACAATGAGTGTATTTGTTAGAGGAAACTTCTTATCTGAAGGTAAAGAGGAAAGCTCGCTGCTAGTTCTCAAATATCAAACAATGAGTGTATTTGTTAGAGGAAACTTCTTATCTGAAGGTAAAGAGGAAAGCTCGCTGCTAGTTCTCAAATATCAAACAATGAGTGTATTTGTTAGAGGAAACTTCTTATCTGAAGGTAAAGAGGAAAGCTCGCTGCTAGTTCTCAAATATCAAACAATGAGTGTATTTGTTAGAGGAAACTTCTTATCTGAAGGTAAAGAGGAAAGCTCGCTGCTAGTTCTCAAATATCAAACAATGAGTGTATTTGTTAGAGGAAACTTCTTATCTGAAGGTAAAGAGGAAAGCTCGCTGCTAGTTCTCAAATATCAAACAATGACTGTATTTGTTAGAGGAAACTTCTTATCTGAAGGTAAAGAGGAAAGCTCGCTGCTAGTTCTCAAATATCAAACAATGACTGTATTTGTTAGAGGAAACTTCTTATCTGAAGGTAAAGAGGAAAGCTCGCTGCTAGTTCTCAAATATCAAACAATGACTGTATTTATTAGAGGAAGACTAAATCTAGAGCCCTTCTTCATCAAGACTAGTCTCAAAGCTCCACGAAAATGACTAAGAAGTCGTTTAAAATTAGCTAACGTCACATTTTCACACGTTGGTTTTCTATTAATAAATCTCAAACTACTGGTCTGTTATGGAAAAAGAGCACTGTTGGAATCTTTGGACTTCCTTAAATGTCCCAAATTAACGTACTTAAAGACACCCCTGTTATTTTGTTTCAGTCCCCTTCCAAAGAGTTTGAAACAGACCTTCAGTCCAACCCTCGAAAAGAGACACACTTCCCTTCAAGAAGGTGCTAGCGTGTAAGTTGTTGGTTAGGTCGCTGTTGGCTGTCTGAGTCTAATATCTCGTACGTGCCCGGGCACACACGAGTGTATGAGCACGTGTGAGAGTGTATTAGTGGCAATAAGTGCTGATGCTGGCTGCTACATTGTAACAATATGACCCACTGTAAAGTCTCTCTCTCTCTCTCTCTCTTGCGGGGATAAGTTTAATAACCCATAAACAACAGCGCAATAAAATACTTCCACTCCACAAGACAGATATTGGCCTTGTGGCTATTTCTGGGTGACTATTATAACAATACAAAGCTGCAATCTTTGAACTATGGTAAGGTACCGGTCTCGACTTGTCTGGTTTCACCGTTCACGCAATAGTACCGGATTCAAAACTCGGCCGGGTGTAGTAGGCCTTACGAGGGAGCAATTTTCGAAAATGTTTACTCACTCCACCCGCAAGCGAGTGCGGGAACATTTTACTAAAATTCTACCTTCCTCACCCGCGTACAAGGAGAAAGACACCCCTAGGAGTGGCACGCTCTTCATTTGTTCGTGTGAGAAAACCACTGGTTGTCACGCCACAAGCCACTGGTACAATGTTCACGAACAAGCTACAGTAGCCCCGTGGCTTCTTTGGTGCTGACTGACAGACAATATTTAGGTATATACAGTAGCCCCATGGCTTCTTTGGTGCTGAATGACAGTCAATATTTAGGTATATACAGTGGCCCCGTGGCTTCTTTGGTGCTGGCTGACAGCTGCTAAACACATGTTTTTGTAGATCATATGGTTCAGCGTAGGGATATATAATTTGGTCTGGTAACTTTTCAAAGCTGTCAGTCAGCACCAAAGAAGTATTCGGAGTTCACCAACAAACGTAGTAGCTAACGACTGATATCCAGGAGAATGTTTGGATTTGTGCGGTTCTTTTCCCCACGAACAATCTCTCGTGTCTTAAGAGGGGGATGGTGGACCTATTTGTGTTTTGAGGGAAGGGCACGCACCCCTAGATAAACCTATGGAGGGGAGGGGCGCCCGGACAAAGTTAGAAATAAGGCTTCTGTCTGGTAGAGAGGAGTCTATCATCGTTAGGCAGCGGCCTCTACCATCATTGTTCAAAACAGGTTCAGGTTACACACATAAGTACCAGTTACGAAAATGTGTTAGGGATGAGGAAGGTTGATTTAAGAGAGAGTGTACCGACATTAGCGTGTAGGGCGAGTGGAAAACCATTGATTAAAATAACACCGGCAGTACATTCAGTTCAATCTCCTTCAAACGGTGTCAAGGGAAAATATTTCAAATTTATAATTTCAAAATAAAATAAAATTTTCTCCTGCGATGACATGCTGTTTCAGATACAAATACATACCGTGAGGATTTCACGGTCTAAGTCGTCACCCACATGTTAGACTGGACTGCTTATGAGGAGTTCATGGTTCGAATCCTGAGTCAGACCTACTGGAGTTTTTTTAATGGTTTCCCACGCTCCTTCCACGCCAATATGGATAGATTACCGCAAAACAAAATGTTCCCGTCTTCATACCTAGTCCATTAGGGTAATTATCACATATTTTTATAACTGAAAAGGTAGTAAGACCAGGTGTTAAAAAAAAGAGAGATGGAGAGAACAAAAGAGAAATAGGATCTCCTTTAGCCTCTTATTTATAAAATAAATAAACACAAAAAGTTTTACGATCGAGGAAAAGAGGCAAATCGGGCCTCCGTAAGTGTTGGGAGGAGTATAGAAACCATGTGCTCTATTTGACCTTGGCAGCTTGCATCAATTACCTGTCACGCGACTATTATTATTATTACTATCCTAATTATTAAGATTATTGTTGCTGTCTTATTTTTTTAAACAAAGTTCCGATCGTTCGACTTGACGAGGGTGATTGCGACTCTTCAATAAACACAAACAGATATTGATACTGCCCAGCCACAGTTGACACTGTCTGTGAAGTGAATGTAAGTGAAAGAAAGGAGAAAGGAAATACAGTCAACTATCGATTCTACGACCCCGGGAATTGCGTCCCTCTCGAAGTAACGACCCTTTTTAGGGGAACCGTGAAAAATGTGGGGGAAAAAGTTGACAAGTTTAAGGAAATCAGCTGTAAAATGTGTTTGTTGCATTTATTTAGGTCGCTGCTTTGCAATTATCTTTGTGAGCGCTATATTACTAGTAACAGGGGTGGGTCAGGTATAAAAATAGACACCACCTCATCAATGCAAGCCAATAGCACTTGACTCTGTCCACCCCCTCCCACAAGCAAGACAATGTTTCCCCGCGCGCGACAGCCGCTACATCACGCGCCAGGCTTGCTTTTGCCATTGTTATTTCGATTCTCGATTTGGTTACTATTTTGGTTTGATTTTGTGAACAATTTTTTACCACCCATGCTATTGTTTAACATTGTTATTTTGATTTGGTTACGTTTTTGGTTGGATTTTGTGAACGATTTTTGATGACCCACGCTATTTGTTGTCTAAAAAATGCAATTTTTTCGTATGAAGGTCAGGGGTGGAACAAAATCTGTTAAAATTCCAATAACGACCCTTTTCCATAGAACCGTGAAAGGTCGTAGAATCGAGAGTTGACTGTATTACGCCAAGTAACAAGAACACAGATTACAAATATTAACATCGGAATACAAAACTAATGTATTATAGCTTCCCATCTTAGGTTAACTCGGGGTGATTTTTATTCCACCTGAAGGGGGCCATCTTGGTAAGCAAGAAATATCCGTGCACACTTTCAGCTCTAACTAAATATTTAATTCTACGATGCGTTATCGACTGGAAAAGGCTGTGGTTTTATCGACTGGCGAAAGGCGTTCGATAAGGTGAAAAGGAAGAAACTGGTAGAAATATTCAATAAGATCGGCATCAACTGGAGGGACAAAGGGCTGATTACAAACCTGTACCTGGGACAGCAAGTGAAGGCGAAGCTGGATGATGGAGAGACAGAGGGCTGATTGTAAACCTGTACCTGGGACAGCAAGTGAAGGTGAGGTTGGATAATGGAGGGATACTAGGTCACCCAGTCTGTTCAACTCGTATGGCGAGTGTCTGGTCAGAGAAGCCCTATAGAAACGTGGCAATTTCAGGATAGGATGCGTCTTCGAAGCAATACAAATGGAGATGATCTAGCATTGATGACTAAAAATAAGGAATAGTTGCAAGAAATGATGGACCAGCATGAAATCACATGGAGATCAACATTAAGAAGTCAAAATGTGATGGCGATTACAAAAAATAAACAGAAGCTGAAAATTAAAATTAAAAACCAGTAGGTGGAAAGCATTGAGCAGTTTGCTGACAAAGCAAGGAAATTAGGTCGAGTATTGCCATGGCCAAGGAAGCTTTCAACAAGAATAGGTTATTGCTGACAAGAAAGTTGAGATTGGAACTGAGGAAGAAACTGATGAAATGATACATTTGACGCAGAAATTTAAACTTTTAGGAAGATGAAAAATAATTACCAGTATAGCTTTAAAATGTGATGCTGAAGAAGACTTGAGAAGATCAGGTAGACAGACATGCAGGGGGTCAAATTAACACGTCATAAGAAGAGTAGTGAGAAGATCAGGTGGAAAGACAGGGGGACAAATGAACAAGTTCTAAGAAGAGTGATGAGAAGATCAGGTGGACAGACAGGGGGACAAATGAACAAGTTCTAAGAAGAGAGGTGAGAAGATCAGGTGGACAGACAGGGGGACAAATGAACCAGTCCTACGAAGAGTGGTGAGAAGATCAGGTGGACAGACAGGGGGACAAATGAACAAGTCCTAAGAAGAGTGATGAGAAGATCAGGTGGACAGACAGGGGGACAGATGAACAAGTCCTAGGAATAGTGGCGAGAAGAGAACCATTTTGGATGCGATTCTTCGGTACAAAGCAAATTGGATCGGACATATTTAGGAGGAACTGTCTTCTGTATGACGTCATAGAAAAAAAGGTTGAGGGAAAGAGGAACTTAGGAAGGAGGAGGCAGAGGACAGGGTGCATTGGCAGTCTAAGTTCACTGACAAAAGGAATGGACTTATTGTAAGACAGATAATAATAATAATAATAATAATAATAATAATAATAGTAATAATAATAATGGCTCACGATAAAATATAGTCGTCAGATTTCAACATGGCTTTTCCCTCCATTTAAAATCCTGTATTTTGTTAATATGAACAAATGTGTGAAACTGTGACATTAGCTCCTTTTCAACGACTGCTTAGTCATATTATTTGAGATATGAGACTAGTCTTGATGAAAAAGGGCTCTAGATTTAGGTTTCCTCTAACAAATACAGTCATTGTTTGATATTTGAGAACTAGCAGCGAGCTTTCCTCTTTACCTTGAGATAAGAAGTTTCCTCTAACAAATACAGTCATTGTTTGATATTTGAGAACTAGCAGCGAGCTTTCCTCTTTACCTTCAGATAAGAAGTTTCCTCTAACAAATACAGTCATTGTTTGATATTTGAGAACTAGCAGCAAGCTTTCCTCTTTACCTTCAGATAAGAAGTTTCCTCTAAAAAATAGTCATTGTTTGATATTTGAGAACTAGCAGCGAGATTTCCTCTTTACCTTCAGATAAGAAGTTTCCTCTAACAAATACAGTCATTGTTTGATATTTGAGAACTAGCAGCGAGCTTTCCTCTTTACCTTGAGATAAGAAGTTTCCTCTAACAAATACAGTCATTGTTTGATATTTGAGAACTAGCAGCGAGCTTTCCTCTTTACCTTGAGATAAGAAGTTTCTTCTAACAAATACAGTCATTGTTTGATATTTGAGAACTAGCAGCGAGCTTTCCTCTTTACCTTGAGATAAGAAGTTTCCTCTAACAAATACAGTCATTGTTTGATATTTGAGAACTAGCAGTGAGCTTTCCTCTTTACCTTGAGATAAAAAGTTTCCTCTAACAAATACAGTCATTGTTTGATATTTGAGAACTAGCAGTGAGCTTTCCTCTTTACCTTGAGATAAGAAGTTTCCTCTAACAAATACAGTCATTGTTTGATATTTGAGAACTAGCAGTGAGCTTTCCTCTTTACCTTCGGATAAGAAGTTTCCTCTAACAAATACAGTCATTGTTTGATATTTGAGAACTAGCAGTGAGCTTTCCTCTTTACCTTGAGATAAAAAGTTTCCTCTAACAAATACAGTCATTGTTTGATATTTGAGAACTAGCAGTGAGCTTTCCTCTTTACCTTCGGATAAGAAGTTTCCTCTAACAAATACAGTCATTGTTTGATATTTGAGAACTAGCAGTGAGCTTTCCTCTTTACCTTGAGATAAGAAGTTTCCTCTAACAAATACAGTCATTGTTTGATATTTGAGAACTAGCAGCGAGCTTTCCTCTTTACCTTGAGATAAGAAGTTTCCTCTAACAAATACAGTCATTGTTTGATATTTGAGAACTAGCAGCAAGCTTTCCTCTTTACCTTGAGATAAGAAGTTTCCTCTAACAAATACAATCATTGTTGGATATTTGAGAACTAGCAGTGAGCTTTCCTCTTTACCTTGAGATAAGAAGTTTCCTCTAACAAATACAGTCATTGTTTGATATTTGATAACTAGCAGTGAGCTTTCCTCTTTACCTTGAGATAAGAAGTTTCCTCTAACAAATACAGTCATTGTTTGATATTTGAGAACTAGCAGTGAGCTTTCCTCTTTACCTTGAGATAAGAAGTTTCCTATAACAAATACAGTCATTGTTTGATATTTGAGAACTAGCAGTGAGCTTTCCTCTTTACCTTGAGATAAGAAGTTTCCTCTAACAAATACAGTCATTGTTTGATATTTGAGAACTAGCAGTGAGCTTTCCTCTTTACCTTCGGATAAGGAGTTTCCTCTAACAAATACAGTCATTGTTTGATATTTGAGAACTAGCAGTGAGCTTTCCTCTTTACCTTCGGATAAGAAGTTTCCACTAACAAATACAGTCATTGTTTGATATTTGAGAACTAGCAGTGAGCTTTCCTCTTTACCTTGAGATAAGAAGTTTCCTCTAACAAATACAGTCATTGTTTGATATTTGAGAACTAGCAGCAAGCTTTCCTCTTTACCTTGAGATAAGAAGTTTCCTCTAACAAATACAGTCATTGTTGGATATTTGAGAACTACCAGCGAGCTTTCCTCTTTACCTTGAGATAAGAAGTTTCCTCTAACAAATACAGTCATTGTTTGATATTTGAGAACTAGCAGTGAGCTTTCCTCTTTACCTTGAGATAAGAAGTTTCCTCTAACAAATACAGTCATTGTTTGATATTTGAGAACTAGCAGCGAGCTTTCCTCTTTACCTTGAGATAAGAAGTTTCCTCTAACAAATACAGTCATTGTTTGATATTTGAGAACTAGCAGCGAGCTTTCCTCTTTACCTTGAGATAAGAAGTTTCCTCTAACAAATACAGTCATTGTTTGATATTTGAGAACTAGCAGCGAGCTTTCCTCTTTACCTTGAGATAAGAAGTTTCCTCTAACAAATAGAGTCATTGTTTGATATTTGAGAACTAGCAGTGAGCTTTCCTCTTTACCTTGAGATAAGAAGTTTCCTCTAACAAATACAGTCATTGTTTGATATTTGAGAACTAGCAGTGAGCTTTCCTCTTTACCTTGAGATAAGAAGTTTCCTCTAACAAATACAGTCATTGTTTGATATTTGAGAACTAGCAGTGAGCTTTCCTCTTTACCTTCGGATAAGAAGTTTCCTCTAACAAATACAGTCATTATTTGATATTTGAGAACTAGCAGTGAGCTTTCCTCTTTACCTTGAGATAAGAAGTTTCCTCTAACAAATACAGTCATTGTTTGATATTTGAGAACTAGCCGTGAGCTTTCCTCTTTACCTTGAGATAAGAAGTTTCCTCTAACAAATACAGTCATTGTTTGATATTTGAGAACTAGCAGTGAGCTTTCCTCTGTACCTTGAGATAGGAAGTTTCCTCTAACAAATACAGTCATTGTTTGATATTTGAGAACTAGCAGCAAGCTTTCCTCTTTACCTTGAGATAAGAAGTTTCCTCTAACAAATACAGTCATTGTTGGATATTTGAGAACTAGCAGTGAGCTTTCCTCTTTACCTTGAGATAAGAAGTTTCCTCTAACAAATACAGTCATTGTTTGATATTTGAGAACTAGCAGTGAGCTTTCCTCTTTACCTTGAGATAAGAAGTTTCCTCTAACAAATACAGTCATTGTTTGATATTTGAGAACTAGCAGCGAGCTTTCCTCTTTACCTTGAGATAAGAAGTTTCCTCTAACAAATAGAGTCATTGTTTGATATTTGAGAACTAGCAGTGAGCTTTCCTCTTTACCTTGAGATAAGAAGTTTCCTCTAACAAATACAGTCATTGTTTGATATTTGAGAACTAGCAGTGAGCTTTCCTCTTTACCTTGAGATAAGAAGTTTCCTCTAACAAATACAGTCATTGTTTGATATTTGAGAACTAGCAGCGAGCTTTCCTCTTTACCTTCGGATAAGAAGTTTCCTCTAACAAATACAGTCATTATTTGATATTTGAGAACTAGCAGTGAGCTTTCCTCTTTACCTTGAGATAAGAAGTTTCCTCTAACAAATACAGTCATTGTTTGATATTTGAGAACTAGCCGTGAGCTTTCCTCTTTACCTTGAGATAAGAAGTTTCCTCTAACAAATACAGTCATTGTTTGATATTTGAGAACTAGCAGTGAGCTTTCCTCTGTACCTTGAGATAAGAAGTTTCCTCTAACAAATACAGTCATTGTTTGATATTTGAGAACTAGCAGCAAGCTTTCCTCTTTACCTTGAGATAAGAAGTTTCCTCTAACAAATACAGTCATTGTTGGATATTTGAGAACTAGCAGTGAGCTTTCCTCTTTACCTTGAGATAAGAAGTTTCCTCTAACAAATACAGTCATTGTTTGATATTTGAGAACTAGCAGTGAGCTTTCCTCTTTACCTTGAGATAAGAAGTTTCCTCTAACAAATACAGTCATTGTTTGATATTTGAGAACTAGCAGTGAGCTTTCCTCTTTACCTTGAGATAAGAAGTTTCCTCTAACAAATACAGTCATTGTTGGATATTTAATTCAGATAAGATGTTTTATTTTCCCTCTTTCTTATTGACTTGACAAAGAGAGTATATGTTCATACAGAATATAGAAGTAGTTCCATAAAACGACACAGACAATTATATTTTAAGCCGTGTGGCCTGAGAGCGTTTGATACTATCTTGCCGACCGATGCAACTTTCATCCCACCTTAACTAACATACAGTTCTGGTCATAATAAAAGTTAATATGTCCACACGAAATACTTCCTATGGATGGTACAGTACTTACAAAACCTTCAATAACACAATAACAACACGATTTATTCAAAAACATTACATTTAAAACACCTATTAACACACCACTAAACTCTATTTTTCTTACTCAGGGCTGCTCATGATATTTCATATATTAATTCCTCCGTCAGTCGTGGGAAAAAGTTTTTTTTTTCTCTCCACGGTATTAGAGTAAGTACTTGCTTGAAATATATTTGAATAAAACACACACTTCAAAGACGTAGGAGAAACGACATGTATTGGATACGGCTCATTCTCGACATTGAAATTGAAAAATGTTCACTTAAGTCTCCGATCGAAGGAAGAAAAGAATATTTAATAAGCCATATTACTCTATTTCAAGGACGCATTCAACTTGTCCGTGAAGAGTGTTGCAGTACGACTCTTCTAATTTATTATTATTATTTAATATTTGAATGGGATGAAATTATTCTCTTGTCATGATAAAAAAAAAAACCGGCCAGTCCTTTTCATCAACCTCGTCACATTGTAAAGGTGTTTGTCGGGGATAACACGTGCATAAACACATAAATCACGCGCTGCGATCTGAAGGTGTCGACATCTCCAGTGCGGTGATGACGTCACAGTTTAATAAATACCGAGGGATAGGGGCAGGATGGTTTGGGTTCTTGACCCTGTATCTAGTGCAAGGGGGGTTCTTAATCTATTCTTGAGGGGAATCTGATAAATGACGGACCACTAAGTTTAAAGGTATGGCAGTCCATGAAGTCGATGGAAAAAGGAACCTAAAATGAAAACTTGTTTTTTTAAGGCGCAGTGGCTAGTGTGTGCAATCCTCTTTTGTTTACATCTCCATGAAATCATGTTCTGTGTAATTATCTTTTATTAAAATAACTCAATTCTCACTTGAGTGGTTTGGTGCAACAAATGAGTGGATTTCCGACGCATTAGCTCGGGCGGTAGAGCGCGTCTACCTACGGAGCTAAAGGTCCCGAGTTCAAATGGTTTCTTTTGGAGTAATATTTGACTTATTTCAACAACAAAAAAAACACTGCCTTAACACGTGTTTCTTACAGCCCCGAATTGAAATTAATTAACCAGAACTTTAAGATTATGGGAATTATTCTTCTTTCGAGAAAAATACCTCGATACAAGTCAGGAATCGAACCTGGGACATGTGGAGCGCAGTAGCCACGGTCCCTGACCATTATACCACGAGGTCAGTTAACTCGTCAATTAAAACACGAGCATGATCACGATGAACTATTGAACTATATTATTGAACTGATTATTTATTTAAATGAACTAAATGACTGAACTATTCCTAAAAACGAACGAACCGTTTCTCCCAAGTCTTCAGCAGACAACTCAATAATGACGTCAACGGTGTGTTTGGTTGGTAGCCTCAAGGACTAGGTAATTACAAGGGGGTAGTATCGTTCAGGCTTACTAATAGGGGTTGTTTTGTGGTCCCATCCCTTACTTGCGACCCCTGGCTGGTTGAAAGACTAACCACTGGTATCAAGCAGTAGCAGACCATCAAGAGTAACATAGATCTGTGGTTATAAACAGTAGTCCGCGTACCCCTGCGGGAACGTGAAGATATCTTAGAGTGTTCGTTTAAGTTTAAATTATATATATATATATATATATATATATATATATATAATTTCCCGATAAAGACTGCATAGTCAGGGTCAGATTTAAAAATGGCTACTAGAGACCAGGACTTAAGTATCTAAAAAGGCCGATTTTGTTTTAGATGAAGATTAGAGAATAAAGAATATGTGTAACTTGTATTATGAATCAACCATTTTGGAGGTACGAGTTGAAGACAAATTATAACTATAGGTACGTGAAATAAAAAGTTGACTACCATTTTTTATCTCCAGGTATAAACATGACAGTCACTGTGGTGATCGTGCGGTATAAGGCTTTAGACCCACAATGCACCTGTTGGCAGTTGACAGGAGGTACAAAATTAAGCCGAAGGACTTTCCTTACTAATGAGGGTGCAATTTTCCATATATGGGTTTACTAAATAACACACTTGACCTCCAATGCACCCTGTCTCTGCTCCTCCTTCTAGCTCTCTTCCTCAACCTTTCGTCAAGACATGTGCAGAAGACAGTTCCTCCTAAATATCTCGATCCAATTTGCTTTGTACGAAGAATCGCATCCAAAATGTTCTCTTCTCGCCACTATTCTAGGACTTGTTCATTTGTCCCCTGTCTGTCCACCTGATCTCTCACCACCTTCTTAGGACTTGTTCATTTGTCCCTGTCTGTCACCTGATCTCTCACCACTCTCTTAGGACTTGTTCATTTGTCCCCTGTCTGTCCACTGATCTTCTCACCTCTCTTCTTAGAACTTGTTCATTGTCCCCTGTCTGTCCACCTGATCTTCTCACCACTCTTCTTGGACTTGTTCATCTGTCCCCTCTGTCCACCTGATCTCTCACACTCTCTCAAGATTTTCATTAGTCCCTGTCTGTCCACTGATCTTCTCATCACTCTCTTAGAACTTGTTCATTTGTCCCTGTCGTCTACTGATCTTCTCACCTCTCTTCTTAGGACTTGTTCATCTGTCCCCCTCTCTGTCCACCTGATCTTCTCACCACTCTCTCAAGACTTGTTCATTATCCCTCTCTGTCCACTGATCTCTCATCACTCTTCTTAGAACTTGTTCATTTGTCCCCCTGTCTGTCTACCTGATCTTCTCACCCCCTCTTCTTAGAACTTGTTCATTTGTCCCCTCTCTGTCCACCTGATCTTCTCACCTCTCTTCTTAGAACTTGTTCATTGTCCCCTGTCTGTCCACCTGAACTCTCACCACTCTTCTAGGACTTGTTCATCTGTCCCCCTCTCTTCACCTGATCTTCTCACCACTCTCAAGACTTGTTCATTAGTCCCCCTTCTGTCCACTGATCTTTCATCACTCTTCTAGAACTGTTCATTCTGTCCCCCTCTCTGTCACCTGATCTCTCACCACCTCTCAAACTTGTTCATTAGTCCCCTCTCTGTCCACTGATCTCTCATCACTCTTCTTAGATTTGTTCATTTGTCCCCTGTCTGTCCACCTGATCTTCTCACCTCTCTTCTAGGACTGTTCATTTGTCCCCTCTCTGTCTACATGGTATTCTCAAGTCTTCTGAACACATTTCAAAGCTCCCAAGTATTTATTCCATCTCTGAGAGTCATGTTTATGTTCCATATTAGCATTCACAGTTTCTTCCTTAGTTCCAAACTCAACTTTCTGGTCAGCAGTAACCTCTTCTTGTTGAAGATTCTTGTCAATGGCGATCTTCTACTGTTTCCTTGATCAAAGGCATCTTTGTCATCAGATTTCCAATTTTTTATGTATGCCTACTTTTATTCCGACGATAGAAATGAGTAAATAATAGATGGCGATTACTAATTTATCTATATGATAAAGTAGTTACATTTTCTACTTGAATAATCTAGATCTAGAAGTTTTAATTTCTCCCGAACTAAAAATAAAGGTGAATTTACAAATTTGTGTGTGTGTATCTGGGTCTACAAACGAAACTATTTGATAGAATTTTTTCAAACTTGATATTAATATGATAAATGGTCATACAAGAAGATAAAAAGATTATAATCTTGATATAAAATTAAGGGTGGTTTACCGAAAACAGATATATTTTTTTAATTTGAAATATTTTTAAATTGGCTTCAAATTATTTCGTTCAAAATGTTTGTCTTTGGGACGTTTCAAATAAAGAGAGTTTTTATTCTTTTTTTATGTAAAATAAAAACATTTGAGGTTGTTTATATTTAACCACTAAATGATTTTTGAAAACTAAAAAAAAAAAAAATATTTTTGAAATATTAATTTAAAAAAATTGTGATAACAATTTCGTTTAAAATGGAGATTTGAAGAGTGTTTCAATTAAAATTAAAATAACGTGTTTTTTAAAGTAAGAAAAAATAAAATTAATGCTTGTTTACTGATAGCCAAATTTTGATTTTTTTCTTTTCCAAGTATCGCGTCTACTATGGGTACGGGCTGTACGTCAATGCCCTAATTACGTTAGTAGGTTGATAATTACAAAGGTTGAATTTCTTAAAGGCAATCCACACGCATTTTTTTGGAGGGAAAATGGAAATTCAGTCCACCCAAAAAAGATTCGAACCTATATCTTCCAGTCTGGGACCTTCTAGTCTATTACGAGTGTGACACCTTAGACTGTGTGGTCACAGAAGTGGATGTAAATGTTGCAAACTATAATAGACTATGTAAGAAAGTATGCAGGGTTGTTTGGGATAATTCTGTGACGTCACATGGATTTACTTGAGAAGATCTCGGAAGACAGGCAGCGTCTGCCACTAGAGACATCTAGCGGCTTTCCGCGGAAACACGAGCGCCCGGTCACGATGACTGGACTAATATTATTTGCCAGTCACCCTAAGCTACACTACGTTACCTTACTCAATGAAAGGAATCGGGGTGGGGGGGTGGGGTTTATCATTTTTAGCTTCCTAAGTCCATTCATGACTCGCCAAGAAACAATAGAACACAGCCAAGAGATTCTTTAAGAACCCTATCTGAAGAGTTTAGGTCATTTTACAGTCAGAATTACAAATAATTTTTTTTGGAAAGGAATTTAACATAGGTCGGGGTTCTCTTGAAAAATATAGCACTAAGCATAGCTTGATTTTGGTTGAAAAAAATTATAGAAAATGTTAACATATTTCTTTGCGGCCGGGATTCAAACTCCGATCATACTTAACGGACCTGTACAAGGAGTTACGCACAGAAGAATATTTGTCGAAAGATTTGGTCTGATTCTCGAGATATTGGTTTAGTAATGAAGACAATGGGGGATGTGGTGTAATTATAGTGGTGGGAGGGGGAAGAGAGGTGTGGTGTAGGTCCCAGGCCCGCCTCGCCCGGCGCGCATTACCGCCAGATGATGGGTATTCTAATGATCCCGTCATGCTCAGCGCACACCTCCACATAAATCACCCATGGACCACCCCCTTACCCCCCACCCACAGAGAGAGCCCGGGTCATGGCAAAGAACAGAGCCTTAAGAGAGATCAGCGGTGCATCAGTGAGACGGGTTGCTCACGTTTAGAAGGCGCGTCTTACTACCCGTCCGGGTTATACGACTATGTACTAATTACTTTAATCGGTTAGGATTTGGGACAGTTAAAAGTTATAGGAAGTGAACCCGCATTAGCGTGAAGGAAGAGTGTAAAATTTTTTTTTTTAGGAAAAATTACACCCAGATTCACCCGAGCGAGATTCGAACCTTCCCCGTTTACGGCAGTAAAGCTCAACACGAAACTAGCGCGTTAGTTAACTACGTCAACAAAGCGGGTCACACATTATTTAAAAAGTAGTTTCTTTTTAAAAAAATACAGTTTTTATATCAATATGTTGCTGACCAGTAAAAAATTGTATTTTATGAGTTTAAAGTTTAAAAAAATATAACGTTGCTTTACGCGAGAATTTCTTCTTATGAGATTCAAAATGTTAGAAACCTAGATCTATCCCTCAACTAAGGTGGGACAAGATAAAAGGTCACTTTTTGTTTACAGTATTTATTTAAAAACTTTTTTCGGTCAAAATAAATAAAATATTGCTACAGTAAAAACATATAATTTAATTTTCTTCACCTGGTGATAACAGTTTATGAATATTTGTCCAAAATGTTCTGGAATTTAATGACAACTTTTTCTCTGTATTTGTTAGAGGAAACTTCTTATCTCAAGGTAAAGAGGAAAGCTCGCTGCTAGTTCTCAAATATCAAACAATGACTGTATTTGTTAGAGGAAACTTCTTATCTCAAGGTAAAGAGGAAAGCTCGCTGCTAGTTCTCAAATATCAAACTATGACTGTATTTGTTAGAGGAAACTTATCTCAAGGTAAAGAGGAAAGCTCGCTGCTAGTTCTCAAATATCAAACAATGACTATATTTGTTAGAGGAAACTTCTTATCTCAAGGTAAAGAGGAAAGCTCGCTGCTAGTTCTCAAATATCAAACAATGACTGTATTTATTAGAGGAAACTTCTTATCTCAAGGTAAAGAGGAAAGCTCGCTGCTAGTTCTCAAATATCAAACAATGACTGTATTTGTTAGAGGAAACTTCTTATCTGAAGGTAAAGAGGAAAGCTCGCTGCTAGTTCTCAAATATCAAACAATGACTGTATTTGTTAGAGGAAACTTCTTATCTGAAGGTAAAGAGGAAAGCTCGCTGCTAGTTCTCAAATATCAAACAATGACTGTATTTGTTAGAGGAAACTTCTTATCTCAAGGTAAAGAGGAAAAGCTCGCTGCTAGTTCTCAAATATCAAACAATGGCTGTATTTGTTAGAGGAAAGCTAAATATAGAGCCCTTTTTCATAGAGACTTGTCTTCATAGCTCCGCTAATATGATTAATAAATAAGTCGTTGAAAATGATATGTCACATTTTCATACTTATTTTTTATATGATTGAAAGTAAAAATATAGGGTTGTTAAGGGATTCTTTCGACTTAATTTTGGCGTGAACCATATTTTGAAGTGTCGCGTGATTTCCCACCGACGTAACAATCCCTGGTGATAAGGTTTGTAGTCTTCCTAAATGTGTACGGAGTTGAGGTTCTCTCCTGTTAGCACGGCGTATAGACCACGGTGTAGACACTCGAGCGTACAAAGAGATGCTATCAGTAAACAAGTTACTTATTATTCCCGCTAGATAGCTCCGTCTCTGTCGCGCTGCCGATATGTATTAGTGGAGAATTGAATGACGGAGCCAAGCGATCACGGGACGTTCGAAAGAAGCGTTAAATATATCATTTACATATGAATATGGCGGGGTCGGCCCGCAATGAGTTGTGGGGCAGTGTTGCCAACTTTCTAGTCTCTCTGATCCTCATAGGATGCCCTTTATTTGAGAGCTAGAAGATTTACTGGAACTACTTCCATCTATTGTTACGTCAAGTCATGTTAAGTGCATCTGAAATTTTATATATTTATTACCAACACATACACAATAACAATAATATTAAATCATTATTGTTGAACAAAATAAATGCAAGTGCCAGAAACTGGGCTTTCTATACATTAAAAAAAGGGTATATCTTATCTTGTTTGGTTCTACAATGGTGTAGCTCATAGGATAGGGTCATAGTGTAATAAGTCAAGGTAAGACTGTTACCTTGCTTGGTTCTACTATGGTGTAGCTTATAAGATAGGGTCATAGTGTAATAAGTCAAGGTAAGACTGCTACCTTGTTTGGTTCTACTATGGTGTAGCTTATAAGATAGGGTCATAGTGTAATAAGTCAAGGTAAGACTGCTACCTTGCTTGGTTCCACTATGGTGTAGCTTATAAGATAGGTTCATAGTTTAATCAGTCAAGGTAAGAGCCTTTCAGTATAAACGAAGTGTACATATTTTTTTATTGTGATAATTTGTTTTAAAAACATTAATAAATCAATACTTTAACTAACCCTCTTATTTTTGAGAATGTGAAAATATTTTTCAACTTTGTTTTACTAACTAAATAGTAATAATAATAATAATAATAGTAATAATAATAACCATCATCATCATCATCAAGGCTGAAAGAGGGCGGTAGCAAATCAGTGATTCTACCGACCTCACCTTTTAGCTCATCGTCAAAAATGGTGAATTTTAAAAAATATCAATTATTTTCGAACTCAAAGGCATCCAAACTAAGATCTTGTGAGACTGGTGTTTTATCTTCATTTAAAATTTAAACTCTTAACTACCAAGTCTAGAAAAAAACCAATCAACCAACCAAGTGATTTAAAAAAGAAAGAAGTAATTATTAATAAATTGTTACTTTCATATCTGAGCAAGGAGTATCCGTATCAAACAGTTGGCAACACTGGGGCAATAGAACAAGTAATATCCAGGTCAAACAGTTGGCAACGCTGGGACAATAGAACAAGTAATATCCAGATCAAACAGTTGGCAACGCTAGGACAGATCAAACAGTTGGCAACGCTGGGACAATAGAACAAGTAATATCCAGATCAAACAGTTGGCAACACTGGGACAATATAGCAAGTAATATCCAGATCAAACAGTTGGCAACGCTGGGACAATAGAACAAGTAATATCCAGGTCAAACAGTTGGCAACACTGGGACAATAGAAGTAGTATCCAGGTCAAACAGTTGGCAACGCTGGGACAATAGAACAAGTAATATCCTGATCAAACAGTTGGCAACACTGGGACAATAGAACAAGTAATATCCAGGTCAAACAGTTGGCAACACTGGGACAATAGAAGTAGTATCCAGGTCAAACAGTTGGCAACGCTGGGACAATAGAACAAGTAATATCCAGATCAAACAGTTGGCAACGCTGGGACAATAGAACAAGTAATATCCAGGTCAAACAGTTGGCAACACTGGGACAATAGAACAAGTAATATCCAGGTCAAACAGTTGGCAACGCTGGGACAATAGAACAAGTAATATCCAGGTCAAACAGTTGGCAACACTGGGACAATAGAACAAGTAATATCCAGGTCAAACAGTTGGCAACACTGGGACAATAGAACAAGTAATATCCAGGTCAAACAGTTGGCAACGCTGGGACAATAGAACAAGTAATATCCAGGTCAAACAGTTGGCAACACTGGGACAATAGAACAAGTAATATCCAGGTCAAACAGTTGGCAACGCTGGGACAATAGAACAAGTAATATCCAGGTCAAACAGTTGGCAACGCTAGGACAGATCAACAGTTGGCAACGCTGGGACAATAGAACAAGTAATATCCAGATCAAACAATTGGCAACACTGGGACAATAAGCAAGTAATATCCAGATCAAACAGTTGGCAACGCTGGGACAATAGAACAAGTAATATCCAGGTCAAACAGTTGGCAACACTGGGACAATAGAAGTAGTATCCAGGTCAAACAGTTGGCAACGCTGGGACAATAGAACAAGTAATATCCTGATCAAACAGTTGGCAACACTGGGACAATAGAACAAGTAATATCCAGGTCAAACAGTTGGCAACACTGGGACAATAGAAGTAGTATCCAGGTCAAACAGTTGGCAACGCTGGGACAATAGAACAAGTAATATCCAGATCAAACAGTTGGCAACGCTGGGACAATAGAACAAGTAATATCCAGGTCAAACAATTGGCAACACTGGGACAATAGAACAAGTAGTATCCAGGTCAAACAGTTGGCAACGCTGGGACAATAGAACAAGTAATATCCAGATCAAACAGTTGGCAACGCTGGGACAATAGAACAAGTAATAACCAGGTCAAACAGTTGGCAACGCTGGGACAATAGAACAAGTAATATCCAGGTCAAACAGTTGGCAACGCTGGGACAATAGAACAAGTAATATCCAGGTCAAAAAGTTGGCAACACTGATTGTATGAGAGGAAATAATGGCCGAAAAGGCAAGAGGGAGATTTTTTATTATGTCGACAGCGAAAGAGTTTAAAAAACAACTGAACGTGGAATTCTTTTCATCTGCGAAAGACAATTATAATTTCGCTATACCCCTTTCCCCCTTAGCCAACCAAACACATTTTGTTTTAACGACTTATTTGAGTTATTTATTTTGCTTAAGTTTTTTTTATATCTATATCTGTTTTTTTTCATCGCATTTTTATACTTGGAAACTTAATTTTGTATACACTTTGTATAAAGCACTCAGTACCGACAAAACTCTTTATTTATGATTGATCTTTACCAGAAACTGATCTTAGACCGCGATAAAGAATGTTTCATTACATTTGAACTTATTTATTTATACCATTTTTTAAAATAAATTATATATAAATAAAAATAGTTTTTATATGTGTATGACTAAACGCTATACAGACTCTAAATTTTAACAAACTTTTAAAATACACCAATAAATTTCATCCTGATAAAAATTTTGGAATTTTCTTTTTATGAAATGTATTTATAACTAAATAAAGATTTCTTCAAATATATCACATTAAGTTCCTTCGTTCCGTTGCTTATCTTACTACCCGTCCGGGGAACACTTATTATACTGATAGCGTGAGAATTGGGAAGGTAGAATATTGACTAAGTGTACTCCTCATTTGCACTTTAAGGTAACCAGCGTACCATTTTTATTTCCACTATGGTGTAGTTAATAAGATAGGTTCATAGTGTAAATAGTCAAGGTAGGACTGCTACCGTGCTTAGTTCCACTATGGAGTATCTTATAAGATAGGGTCCGTCTAGTTCTAGCTGTATTACCTACCTAAGTTAGGTGTTATCTGGGGGGTGAGACGGGCTCTTAAGACGTCTGGTTCTAGCTGTATTACCTACCTAAGTTAGGTATTATCTGGGGAGTGAGACGGGCTCTTAAGACGTCTGGTTCTAGCTGTATTACCTACCTAAGTTAGGTGTTATCTGGGGGGTGAGACGGGCTCTTAAGACGTCTGGTTCTAGCTGTATTACCTACATAAGTTAGGTGTTATCTGGGGAGTGAGACGGGCTCTTAAGACGTCTGGTTCTAGCTGTATTACCTACCTAAGTTAGGTGTTATCTGGGGGGTGAGACGGCTCTTAGAAGTCTGGTTCTAGCTGTATTACCTACCTAAGTTAGGTGTTATCTGGAGGTGAGACGGGCTCTTAAGACGTCTGGTTCTAGTTGTATTACCTACCTAAGTTAGGTGTTATCTGGGGGGTGAGACGGGCTCTTAAGACGTCTGGTTCTAGCTGTATTATCTACCTACCTTAGGTGTTATCTGGGGGGTGAGACGGGCTCTTAAGACGACTGGTTCTAGCTGTATTACCTACCTAAGTTAGGTGTTATCTGGGGAGTGAGACGGGCTCTTAAGACGTCTGGTTCTAGCTGTATTACCTACCTAAGTTAGGTGTTATCTGGGGAGTGAGACGGGCTCTTAAAACGTCTGGTTCTAGCTGTATTACCTACCTAAGTTAGGTGTTATCTGGGGGGTGAGACAGGCTCTTAAGAAGTCTGGTTCTAGCTGTATTACCTACCTAAGTTAGGTGTTATCTGGGGGGTGAGACGGGCTCTTAAGAAGTCTGGTTCTAGCTGTATTACCTACATAAGTTAGGTGTTATCTGGGGAGTGAGACGGGCTCTTAAGACGTCTGGTTCTAGCTGTATTACCTACCTAAGTTAGGTGTTATCTGGGGGGTGAGACGGGCTCTTAAGAAGTCTGGTTCTAGCTGTATTACCTACCTAAGTTAGGTGTTATCTGGAGGTGAGACGGGCTCTTAAGACGTCTGGTTCTAGTTGTATTACCTACCTAAGTTAGGTGTTATCTGGGGGGTGAGACGGGCTCTTAAGACGTCTGGTTCTAGCTGTATTATCTACCTACCTTAGGTGTTATCTGGGGGTGAGACGGGCTCTTAAGACGACTGGTTCTAGCTGTATTACCTACCTAAGTTAGGTGTTATCTGGGGGGTGAGACGGCTCTTGAGAAGTCTGGTTATAGCTGTATTACCTAATAAGTTAGGTGTTATCTGGGGGTGAGACGGGCTCTTAAGACGTCTGGTTCTAGCTGTATTATCTACCTACCTTAGGTGTTATCTGGGGGGTGAGACGGGCTCTTAAGACGACTGGTTCTAGCTGTATTACCTACCTAAGTTAGGTGTTATCTGGGGGGTGAGACAGGCTCTTAAGAAGTCTGGTTATAGCTGTATTACCTACATAAGTTAGGTGTTATCTGGGGGGTGAGACGGGCTCTTAAGACGTCTGGTTCTAGCTGTATTACCTACCTAAGTTAGGTGTTAATCTGGGGTGAGACAAGCTCTTGAGACGTCTGGTTCTAGCTGTATTACCTACCTAAGTTAGGTGTTATCTGGGGGTGAGACAGGCCTTAAAGACGTCTGGTTCTAGCTGTATTACCTACCTAAGTTAGGTGTTATCTGGGGGGTGAGACGGGCTCTTAAGACGACTGGTTCTAGCTGTATTACCTACCTAAGTTAGGTGTTATCTGGGGGGTGAGACAGGCTCTTGAGACGTCTGGTTATAGCTGTATTACCTACATAAGTTAGGTGTTATCTGGGGGGTGAGACGGGCTCTTAAGACGTCTGGTTCTAGCTGTATTACCTACCTAAGTTAGGTGTTATCTGGGGGGTGAGACAGGCTCTTGAGACGTCTGGTTCTAGCTGTATTACCTACCTAAGTTAGGTGTTATCTGGGGGGTGAGACGGGCTCTTGAAACGTCTGGTTCTAGCTGTATTACCTACCTAAGTTAGGTGTTATCTGGGGGGTGAGACGGGCTCTTGAGACTATAGGACCTCCGGAAATATGCCACACCAACTAGTTTACATAATATTTAAACTTTAATTTTAAAAAAACAAGCGGGCGGCGCTGTAAAGAAGAAGTAGTTTGGTAGGGGCAAAAAAAACAAAAGTGTGTTTGTAAAAACCACAGTTGGTTGGGAAACGAAGGGTTGTTCTCGAGTTTTATTGATGGTTTTTCTATCGGGGCGGCAATAAAACTATTAAACAACATTATGTCAAAATTATATTGTTGCTCAGATTAATAGGAAATAAGCTATCCTCAGGGTTGAGTGGTTAGGAAAGCTGGCTACCGACAAAACTGTTACCCAACATACGTTATATAGCCGAGTGGTTAGGGAACCTGAATATAGATCTAAAATAGAGCACGGGAAAATATTACAAAAAGTTTGTCTCTGAGAAACGATCTCGCCCAGGTAGCCACGCAATGCATAGCACTGCTACCACGGGTTGCCCGTGCTGTGTTCTCCCCTGGCGGCGGGGATCGGTACTCACCTCGTTTCTGCATGTAGCTGAAGAGGTCGTCTAGGAACTCTTTCCGTTTGGGGTTGTCGTCAATCTCGTACAGCTGTGAACAGGAACACGGCGACATTTCAGATTGCGGTCTTTCGACAAGCCTAGGCAGTGTTTCCCTCCCAGTTGTCTGTCACTATAGTGTGTTCCGTCCTAGTTGTCAGTCACTATAGTGTGTTCCGTCCTAGTTGTCAGTCACTATAGTGTGTTCCCTCCCAGTTGTCTGTCACTATAGTGTGTTCCGTCCTAGTTGTCAGTTACTATAGTGTGTTCCATCCTAGTTGTCTGTCACTATAGTGTGTTCCCTCCCAGTTGTCTGTCACTATAGTGTGTTCCCTCCTAGTTGTCAGTCACTATAGTGTGTTCCCTCCTAGTTGTCAGTCACTATAGTGTGTTCCCTCCTAGTTGTCAGTCACTATAGTGTGTTCCCTCCCAGTTGTCTGTCACTATAGTGTGTTCCCTCCCAGTTGTCAGTTACTATAGTGTGTTCCCTCCTAGTTGTCGGTCACTATAGTGTGTTCCATCCCAGTTGTCTGTCACTATAGTGTGTTCCGTCCTAGTTGTCAGTCACTATAGTGTGTTCCCTCCTAGTTGTCAGTCACTATAGTGTGTTCCATCCTAGTTGTCTGTCACTATAGTGTGTTCCCTCCCAGTTGTCTGTCACTATAGTGTGTTCCATCCCAGTTGTCAGTCACTATAGTGTGTTCCCTCCCAGTTGTCTGTCACTATAGTGTGTTCCGTCCTAGTTGTCAGTCACTATAGTGTGTTCCCTCCTAGTTGTCAGTCACTATAGTGTGTTCCCTCCTAGTTGTCAGTCACTATAGTGTGTTCCCTCCCAGTTGTCAGTCACTATAGTGTGTTCCCTCCCAGTTGTCTGTCACTATAGTGTGTTCCGTCCTAGTTGTCAGTCACTATAGTGTGTTCCATCCTAGTTGTCAGTCACTATAGTGTGTTCCCTCCCAGTTGTCTGTCACTATAGTGTGTTCCCTCCCAGTTGTCTGTCACTATAGTGTGTTCTCTCCCAGTTGTCAGTCACTATAGTGTGTTCCCTCCCAGTTGTCTGTCACTATAGTGTGTTCCCTCCTAGTTGTCAGTCACTATAGTGTGTTCCCTCCCAGTTGTCAGTCACTATAGTGTGTTCCCTCCCAGTTGTCAGTCACTATAGTGTGTTCCCTCCCAGTTGTCTGTCACTATAGTGTGTTCCGTCCTAGTTGTCAGTCACTATAGTGTGTTCCATCCTAGTTGTCAGTCACTATAGTGTGTTCCCTCCCAGTTGTCTGTCACTATAGTGTGTTCCGTCCTAGTTGTCAGTCACTATAGTGTGTTCCATCCTAGTTGTCGTCACTATAGTGTGTTCCCTCCCAGTTGTCTGTCACTATAGTGTGTTCCCTCCCAGTTGTCTGTCACTATAGTGTGTTCCCTCCCAGTTGTCAGTTACTATAGTGTGTTCCCTCCTAGTTGTCGGTCACTATAGTGTGTTCAATCCTAGTTGTCAGTCACTATAGTGTGTTCCCTCCCAGTTGTCTGTCACTATAGTGTGTTCCCTCCTAGTTGTCTGTCACTATAGTGTGTTCCATCCTAGTTGTCGTCACTATAGTGTGTTCCCTCCCAGTTGTCTGTCACTATAGTGTGTTCCGTCCTAGTTGTCAGTCACTATAGTGTGTTCCCTCCTAGTTGTCAGTCACTATAGTGTGTTCCCTCCTAGTTTGTCAGTCACTATAGTGTGTTCCCTCCCAGTTGTCAGTCACTATAGTGTGTTCCCTCCCAGTTGTCAGTCACTATAGTGTGTTCCGTCCTAGTTGTCAGTCACTATAGTGTGTTCCATTCTAGTTGTCTGTCACTATAGTGTGTTCCCTCCCAGTTGTCTGTCACTATAGTGTGTTCCCTCCAGTTGTCCGTTACTATAGTGTGTTCCCTCCTAGTTGTCGGTCACTATAGTGTGTTCCATCCTAGTTGTCAGTCACTATAGTGTGTTCCCTCCCAGTTGTCTGTCACTATAGTGTGTTCCCTCCTAGTTGTCTGTCACTATAGTGTGTTCCATCTCATGTTGTCCTGTCACTATAGTGTGTTCCCTCCCAGTTGTCTGTCACTATAGTGTGTTCCGTCCTAGTTGTCAGTCACTATAGTGTGTTCATCCTATTGCCCCTTGTGTCACTATAGTGTTTTCCCTCCCAGTTGTCTGTCACTATAGTGTGTTCCCTCCTAGTTGTCAGTCACTATAGTGTTTCCCTCCCAGTTGTCTGTCACTATAGTGTGTTCCCTCCTAGTTGTCTGTCACTATAGTGTGTTCCGTCCTAGTTGTCGGTCACTATAGTGTGTTCCCTCCTAGTTGTCAGTCACTATAGTGTGTTCCCTCCCAGTTGTCTGTCACTATAGTGTGTTCCCTCCTAGTTGTCTGTCACTATAGTGTGTTCCATCCTAGTTGTCTGTCACTATAGTGTGTTCCCTCCCAGTTGTCTGTCACTATAGTGTGTTCCCTCCTAGTTGTCAGTCACTATAGTGTGTTCCCTCCCAGTTGTCTGTCACTATAGTGTGTTCCCTCCTAGTTGTCTGTCACTATAGTGTGTTCCATCCTAGTTGTCTGTCACTATAGTGTGTTCCCTCCCAGTTGTCTGTCACTATAGTGTGTTCCGTCCTAGTTGTCAGTCACTATAGTGTGTTCCATCCTAGTTGTCTGTCACTATAGTGTGTTCCCTCCCAGTTGTCTGTCACTATAGTGTGTTCCCTCCTAGTTGTCAGTCACTATAGTGTGTTCCCTCCCAGTTGTCTGTCACTATAGTGTGTTCCCTCCTAGTTGTCTGTCACTATAGTGTGTTCCGTCCTAGTTGTCGGTCACTATAGTGTGATCCCTCCCAGTTGTCTGTCACTATAGTGTGTTCCCTCCCAGTTGTCTGTCACTATAGTGTGTTCCCTCCTAGTTGTCTGTCACTATAGTGTGTTCCGTCCTAGTTGTCGGTCACTATAGTGTGTTCCGTCCTAGTTGTCGGTCACTATAGTGTGTTCCCTCCCAGTTGTCTGTCACTATAGTGTGTTCCCTCCTAGTTGTCAGTCACTATAGTGTGTTCCCTCCCAGTTGTCTGTCACTATAGTGTGTTCCCTCCTAGTTGTCTGTCACTATAGTGTGTTCCCTCCTAGTTGTCAGTCACTATAGTGTGTTCCGTCCTAGTTGTCGGTCACTATAGTGTGTTCCCTCCTAGTTGTCAGTCACTATAGTGTGTTCCCTCCCAGTTGTCTGTCACTATAGTGTGTTCCCTCCTAGTTGTCAGTCACTATAGTGTGTTCCCTCCCAGTTGTCTGTCACTATAGTGTGTTCCGTCCTAGTTGTCGGTCACTATAGTGTGTTCCCTCCTAGTTGTCGGTCACTATAGTGTGTTCCGTCCTAGTTGTCGGTCACTATAGTGTGTTCCGTCCTAGTTGTCGGTCACTATAGTGTGTTCCGTCCTAGTTGTATCTAAGTTAGATTTCAGTGATCGGTTGTGATCTATGTTAGATTCCAGTGATCTGTTGTGTGATCTAAGTTAAGTTTCAGGACATTAAAAGATCTTCTTACAACAATACACTTGAAAATTGTTGTTGCGAGACGTAATTCTTTATTATTTTCTCCTTTTGTTCGGTCGGTAGCATGTTCTGTCTATCAAGCCAAGAGTCCCTGGTTCGATTTTCGGCATGACCGAAAAATTCATCATTGCTGAAATGTGGATTTCCACTTTCACAGTGATAAATTAAGGGTTGAGCGCTGGATGTTGTGACGGCTCTATATTTAAGTCGTTTGTTGATGTAATCAGTCGGTTCAGGAAGTCCACGTTACATAAATACCTCGAATAAATGAGTGTATAAGTTTATTCTTGCTGTAATGTAATACAATTCTTGGTGACCTGGTGGTCTAGAGGTAAGGTGTCTGACTTCTGTGCCGAAGGTCCGGGGTTCACTCCTCGGTCCCGGCACAGATTTATCTGATTACCAAACCCTTCCTTCACCTCTGACAAGACGTGTATTAATCACAACTTGTGAATGTGTGGAATGCCAGACCTTCCACCGTGGTTCGGATCCCACTTTAAACTGTAGGTCCTACATTTCATCTCACAATCACCCTACCATTACACATTAGCGTGTGTTTAACCCGAATGGGTAGTAAGACGTGGTGATAATGATAGTAATAATACAATTCTTGCACTTGATTATAACAATGACTCAACTTTGAGCGAAGAATTGGGGCAGATGGGGGCGTGGGGTGTCAAGTTAACCTTGAGAATTGAGTATAGTCTTCTCAACAGGGACGAGTGTGTTAAAAATATATTCGCGGTGAGTAATAACTGGAAGAAAATTGTTATTTTGACTAATAGTGAGAATAAAGGTTGTGTATATTTTTAGTGAATTGGTGAAAATTCTCCAAGACTGACCAAGCAATTTCGCTGATATTTCCCCGTCAATCAGCGCTAACAAGAAATAATGTTGACTTATAGGAAGTGTACCCGCATTTGCATTTTAATTTTATCATTATCATCACGTTCTACTACCCGTTCGGGTTATACACACTTACGCTAATATGTAATGGTAGGGTGATTGTGAGATGAAATGGAGGACCTACAGTTTAACGTGGGATCCGAACCACGGTGCATATTATCCATTTGAGGTATTTAACGTACACTTTCTGATCCGATAATTATAGCCTACCAACGCAAGATTTATTCACTAATTAAATATATAGATGATACAATATCCAGCCTTGCCCCTCCCACAGTTATGCCAGAAATCAAACCCGGGACCTTTAACTCAGGAGACAAGACACGCTATCGACTGAGCTAAGGTGTCACCCCCCCCCCCCCCCCAAAGAAAAATTGGGAATGCCCATTTAAAGTTTCATGTCGAAATAGGTCTACCGCGTTTTAGCTAAAACCAAAACGATCTAAAAAATAATATTATGCTAATTATCTTTTTTTTATCAACGCATTAGACAATATCTCAAATTGCGGGACAAAAAAAAAAGTTCTAATTATTATGTATATTATTATTATTATTATTCAAATGAAGAAATAAAAGTAAGTTGAAGTGTCCGATATCTTTTAACTTTACATAAAGTAGTGCGATAAAGCTAGGAGAAGAGTAAAAACACAAACTTTGATAAATGGTTAGTAAGTAGAATATGGACACGAATATATTATTAGTTGAAATAAAGGAAAGAAAGGTAGAAAAAGTAAAGGTTTAAAAGTGATTATTTGATATACAGTAGAACTGTTCCAATTCGATATCTAAAAAAAAATTCTCGGTAGCTGGTTCACAATAAATCGATAATTTCCAAATATTCTTCATATAAACAAACACATTTTATAATATTTATACTATATAAAATCCATATACACATTTAAAAAAAAAAAACAAGAACATTCTAAACACAAAAATATAAAAGCTTGTAGAAATTATCAATCGGAAATTGCAGACATATCTCACAGTCACGTGACTACCTCATCACACAGAAACAATGAAATCCGAGCCCAACATTTCCCCTATTCTGGGAAACTTTGTGTGACATCCTTGACATACATCGAGGAATTTAAAATAAATATCATTGGTTAGGTTTTAAATAAGCACAAACTAGGAAAAAACACTCTGGCTAGGCTTCGAATTATATAAATATTTCCGTCTATAATTCGAATCATTTTTTTTTTTTACCGTTGGTTTATATAAGAGTTTTATGGGGAGTATGAAGGTCTCAAATCATCAGTTTTTTTTAATTACCCAAAGAAGGACTAGCCAGATCATATTGTATCTACCAGCCATCGCGTATTTTCTAAACACAGCGTTATATTACGTACAGTAGCCTCATGGCTTCTTTGGTCCTGACTGACAGCTTTAAAAAGTTACCAGACCAAATTATGTACCCCTACGCCGAACCATATGATCTGCAAAAACATGTGTTTAGCAGCTGTCACTTCAGACGGACAAAATTCAGGTATATACCTAAATGTTGACTGTCAGAAGTCCGCTGTGAGCTGTCAGCACCAAAGAAGCCGTGGAGCTACTGTAGACTCACGCGTTTCTGGCAACAGAAACAGGACATATTGACGAGGATAGTCATAATATAATTTTATCTGCCCTTTTGAAATTAGAGATATAACCAGTGGGTTATTGTAGCGATAGATACAGATTATTCAACTAAAATGTATTAACTTTTTATTGGGGAAGAGTTCTATAGAATAAGCCCTCAATCGACTTTATAGTTAAAAGATTATTTCGCCAAAGTTTATCGACTAAACATAGATTTTAAGCTTTCGGTGTTTAGTTTGTTTTCCCCTCTTAACATCGCCGTGAAGAGGAACTCATTTAATGAACCTAGAACATTATCTAGTGATTAACAACACGTGACCCGCTTCGGTGTTCGAATGGGTTAAGGCGTCACTGACTGGCCTGCCGATGACGGAGAGATGAGAAGTTCGAATTTCTGTTGGGTGTAGTGAGGGTGGTTTCTCTTAAATGGTTTTCAACTTCCCTCCACGGAAATTCTGGTACATTTCTTATAAATATAGCCTTCCTCCTCCCTAAAATCCATCAGCGTAATTAGTACATTGGCGTATAACTCGAACGGGTAGTAAGACGCGGTGCTGAAATAGTTTATAATAAATGAATTAATGATCATATCTGAATTTAATTATTCAATAAAATAATTAATCAAACATTAATTGACCTATTAACATATTCGTACATCGCTATTTCAACAGCGAAAAGGTCATTTATAAGAAAAGTGGACTGTTTTTGAAAAGAGAGAGAAAGAGAGAAACTATTCTACTCGCAGTTCTCGTTATACGGGGTGGGTTAGTCCCCTCTGGCCGCGAACCACCCACGTGTGAAACTCGATCCAGACGGATCCTCTCGAGGTCAAAGTTCGAAACGTTCGGGAACTGTTGAAGTTACGAAATTAATTCCGAGCTTCGGTTTGGAAATAGTTATTGGCTTTTATTATTTTACTTGGGCGTTCATCGATCGGTTAACCGGTTAATAGGGATAATGGCGGCACACCCGCACATCCGGGGAACTAGGATCGTCGGGAGAAAACAGGAGAAACACAAGACATTCTTTTGTTTATGTACAAAACAAGGGAAAAGACAGAACATTCTTTTGTTTCTGTACAAAACAAGAGAAAATACAAGACATTCTTTTGTTTCTGTACAAAACAAGAGAAAAGACAAGACATTCTTTTGTTCCTGTAAAAAAAAGGCAAGGAAAACGCATTTAAAAAAAAATTAGATTAGGGAAACCACAAAGCATGGGCCTGATTTCTCAAAAGAAAGAAATAGCCATGTCCAATATCCGCTTTGCTCAAGACAAATGTACAGGAAGCGTTGATATTAATTACCATCGCTAGTAACGTTTCTACTGGGGAAATATTTGATTTACTTTGTACAGAAAGATGGTTTCATGTAATAAGAAACTGTAAAAATACGGACCTCAGCCCGTTAATGTCCTCACGGAAGGAAACCCTACTGACGGTTATAGATTATAAGCCAGCCTACATCCAGGTGTATTCTCTCCGATATCAGAGCGGATGCGTCAGGTAAACAGGGAACGCAGACGTTTAATAACGTAAAGCCACCCAACCAAACGAACATCCCGGACAATGGCATATAATGCCCGGTTTATCAGGGTCTGCATTTCAACCCGCATGATAATACCGGCTAATGGACTCTCTTTAATTGCGCCTTTCAGTTAACGGGGCCCCCTCCGACACGTCCTGGTCGAGATTAGCGAAACAATCGAAGGTAAGTTTGCGTAACGCTGCGTGGTTTATTTATGTAAGCGAGTCACCGAACATTTATTATTACTCAGATATCAGAGGCGTGCGCAGAAATAATGTTGGACATATTGGGCCCAGCTAGTGCGGTGGCCGCACGGTCTAAGGCGCTACTCTCGCAGTAGACTATAGACTGACGGTGACGGGGAGATATAGGTTCGAAACTCGGTCGGGTGTAATGAGGGCGGGTTTAAAAAAAATTGTTTTCTACCCTCCCTCCACGCAAATGTGGGTAGAATCCCTATACATAAATAAACTTTCCTCGTCCCTAAAACCATCAGAGTAATTAGTACATAAGTGACGGGTAGTATGACGCGATGCTTCAAAAAGTAAAATATATTGGGCCCCATTTAAAATACGTTGCCTACTTGGAGATTTAAAGTTAAGTTGCGAAGCGGGTTGCATCCTAACTTGACGACCCTAAGCAGTCTAAGCACTATCACACTTAGACACCAATATACGAAATAGAAAGAGAGGGAAGAAAATAAGCAGTTCATCCTGAGATAACTCTTGTTTATCTACTGATAATACTTACCCTCTTCCTCTGACGAGTTTATACAAGGATTGTCAGACCTACGGCTCGCGGGTATTTTCGTTTATATCAGGTATTCAACACGTCCTTTCTGAACACATTGATTAGATCAACACATGAGAATTTCTATGAGCGCTCGTGAAATGACCTACCAATTTTGCCCGGAAAGGTATCTTCACGTTTTACATGTCCACAATCGACACGGGACCGATGGCTTCACTTCCCCTCCGAAGGAAGTTGTGCTACGGATTTTTAATGCCCAAGAAAAATCCCTCGACCTCGGCTGGGTTTGAACCCACGAACATCGGGTCCTGAGGCGAGCCCTTTATCACCTTTAATCGTCGGAGGACCCGATGTTCGTGGGTTCAAAACCTGCCGGGGCTTCAACGGATGTTTCTTGAGCGATAACAATCCGTAGCACAACTTCCTTCGGAGGGGAAGTGTGAAGCTGTCGGCCCTTATGTCGATTGTGGATATGTAAGACGTGAAGATACCTTACCCGGCAAAATTGGTAGGTCCTTTCACGAGCGCTCATAGAAATTCTCGTGTGCTGATATAAATGAAAATGGACCTTGTCCGGAGTCTCATCATCTCGTCAAAAGAGAAGGAAACAGAAGGGCAAGAGGGGGGCAGGGGGTTAATCTCCCCCTTACAAGATGAAGATGTGACCCCCACATCTTCGAACCTTCACTATAACTCACTCATTAATGAACCTCAGAAACATTATTAAAATTCTTCCAAATGCTCATTTATTTCCTCTCCCCCTTTTGATTCTAAATGTTAATAACTACCAAACTTTTTTATTTTATTTTATTTGGTCCTAGAAGGTTAAACTTCGTTCAACGGTAATAGATTACTTTCTACGAGAGAGAGAGATAGAAAGAGTGAAAATAAAGAATGAACATTAAAATAAAGATTAGAAGGTGGAGGAAGAGGGGGGGGGTTAGTGCAAATGATATAACACCACCTGACCCCGGAGTTTGTTCTCTAGCTTGGGGAGGGGGGAGGGGAGGGGGGCTAAAGGTTCCATCACTCACCCTGGTTTTATATCCGCCTCCTCGCTCTGAAAGACCTCTTCTGCTACCTCCTCGAGTTTTATTATCCCCGGATACAACGGAGCGTTTATGAGCTACAAGTTCTCGCCCCCGAATATACTGCTTACTGCTTAGCTCGGGTAAGTTGGGATATACTAGGACAAAGAGATATAGGGATTATTGTGCTACTAGGACAAAGAGATATAGGGATTATTGTGCTACTAGGACAAAGAGATATAGGGATTATTGTGCTACTAGGACAAAGAGATATAGGGATTATTGTGCTACTAGGACAAAGAGAATAGGGATTATTGTGCTACTAGGACAGGAGAGATAGGGATTATTGTGCTACTAGGACAGAAGGTAGGTAGGTATTATTGTGCTACTAGGACAGAAGGTAGGTAGGTATTATTGTGCTACTAGGACAGGAGAGATAGGGATTATTGTGCTATTAGGACAAAGAGATATAGGGATTATTGTGCTACTAGGACAAGAGATATAGGGATTATTGTGCTACTAGGACAAAGAGTATAGGGATTATTGTGCTACTAGGACAAAGAGATATAGGGATTATTGTGCTACTAGGACAGGAGAATAGGGATTATTGTACTACTAGGACAGAAGGTAAGGTAGTGATTATTGTACTACTAGAACAGAGAGAGATAGGGATTATTGTACTACTAGAACAGAGAGAGATAGGGATTATTGTGCTACTAGGACAGAGAGAGATAGGTAATGATTATTGTAGCTACTAGGACAGAGAGATATAGGGATTATTATTATTATTATACTAGGACAGAGAATTGATTGTTGGAGGCAAATTGAAGATTCGTGATTGTAGATTGTAAGGTGAAGCCATGATCGCGCGACACGCGAGCTCCTCAACAGATTAATAAAAACAGGAGGGGAACCTCTCATGGCGTACAAGGGAGAACGACATAAGACAATTAAAAAAACGAGTTGTAGTAGAGAAGTTGGGGTTGATGATTTGGCCAGAGAGAAATGAGAGGTTATCAGTTACCGTCCTCGGTTTAACCCTCCTCTATACCTTGAGCGTGATATAAAACCGCAACACCTTCAGTCCATAGGAGCCCACCCGGGCATCCATCATGGCTTTATCGCACCCACGTTGACGGGCCAACAAATTAAAAAGAGGGGGGAAAGGGGGAGTTGGCTTTTCCAGAGGTCTCTCGGGTGAGTAATGGACCATCAACAGAGAGAGAAAGAGAGAGAACAGACGCTATCAAAAACAAAGAGGTAAATATCAAATATGGAGATGAGAGATTAATTCACACGATCGTATTAATGGAGGTTGCCCCAGAATGCTTTGCAACACAAACTACAGTTAGTATAAGATTATGTAACCTCTAGAAGTAATATATTATTACGAGTAGTATAAAACAGATAATGGGCGTTTTTCAATTATTATTCAGTCACTTTTTTATTACTGTGCTTGGGACCTACTGAATATAGGTACGTTTGATTCAATAGTAATATTCTGGATTCCCCTAGTATTGTCAGTATAACTCACCGCGGCTCAATCACTCCACCAGTTAACGAGATAACCTCCAGTATCCTCAGTACAACTCACAGCAGCTCAATCTCTCCACCAGTTAAAGATATCCCCAGTATCCTCAGTACAACTCACAGCAGCTCAATCTCTCCACCAGTTAACGAGATACCCCCAGTATCCTCAGTACAACTCACAGCAGCTCAATCACTCCACCAGTTAACGAGATACCCCAGTATCCTCAGTACAACTCACACAGCCAACCAGCTCGAATCCTCTCCCACCACTTTAACGAGATACCCAGTATCCCAGTACAACTCACAGCACTAATATTCAATTAACGTAATACTTACCACCAGTACAACTCCAGCAGCCAATCACTCCACCAGTTAACGAGTGACCCACGCATAAACTCACACAGTCAAACTCACCAGTTAACGAGATACCCCCAGTATCCTCAGTACAACTCACAGCAGCTCAATCACTCCACCAGTTAACTAGATATCCCCAGTATCCTCAGTACAACTCACAGCAGCTCAATCTCTCCACCAGTTAACGAGATACCCCCAGTATCCTCAGTACAACTCACAGCAGCTCAATCACTCCACCAGTTAACGAGATACCCCCAGTATCCTCAGTACAACTCACAGCAGCTCAATCACTCCACCAGTTACAAGATATCCTCCAGTATCCTCAGTACAACTCACAGCAGCTCAATCTCTCCACCAGTTAACTAGATATCCCCAGTATCCTCAGTACAACTCACAGCAGCTCAATCTCTCCACCAGTTAACGAGATACCCCCAGTATCCTCAGTACAACTCACAGCAGCTCAATCACTCCACCAGTTAACGAGATACCCCCAGTATCCTCAGTACAACTCACAGCAGCTCAATCACTCCACCAGTTAACGAGATACCCCCAGTACAACTCACAGCAGCTCAATCACTCCACCAGTTAACGAGATACCCCCAGTATCCTCAGTACAACTCACAGCAGCTCAATCACTCCACCAGTTAACGAGATACCCCTCTCTCCCCCCGACTATTAATCTAGGTCGGTTCACCAGACAAGAGCAGTTGATATTTGAAAACGTTTCTTACCAGCCTGGCCCCGAGGGGCCCAATACAGAGCATGCGCAGTGGGCGGGGCACAGCCGCATTACGGGACAATGAAAAATATCATCCCCCCCCACCCCTCCACCTAACATGCCACCCTGAGGTCCATAGCACCCATTTCTAGCGATTTAATTTCGAGCTATGAGTGGGCGCGAGAGTGAAATATATATAAGAGATCTAGTCCAGTGTTCCATGATCTAGTCCAGTGTTCCATGATCTAGTCCATGTTCCATGATCTAGTCCAGTGTTCCATGATCTAGTCCTGTGTTCCATGATCTAGTCCAGTGTTCCATGATCTAGTCCAGTGTTCCATGATCTAGTCCAGTGTTCCATGATCTAGTCCAGTGTTCCATGATCTAGTCCAGTGTTCCATGATCTAGTCCAGTGTTCCATGATCTAGTCCAGTGTTCCATGATCTAGTCCAGTGTTCCATGATCTAGTCCTGTGTTCGATGATCTAGTCCAATGTTCCATGATCTAGTCCAGTGTTCCATGATCTAGTCCTGTGTTCCATGATCTAGTCCAGTGTTCCATGATCTAGTCCAGTGTTCCATGATCTAGTCCAGTGTTCCATGATCTAGTCCAGTGTTCCATGATCTAGTCCTGTGTTCGATGATCTAGTCCAGTGTTCCATGATCTAGTCCTGTGTTCCATGATCTAGTCCAGTGTTCCATGATCTAGTCCAGTGTTCCATGATCTAGTCCAGTGTTCCATGATCTAGTCCAGTGTTCCATGATCTAGTCCAGTGTTCCATGATCTAGTCCAGTGTTCCATGATCTAGTCCTGTGTTCGATGATCTAGTCCAGTGTTCCATGATCTAGTCCAGTGTTCCATGATCTAGTCCTGTGTTCGATGATCTAGTCCAGTGTTCCATGATCTAGTCCAGTGTTCCATGATCTAGTCCTGTGTTCGATGATCTAGTCCAATGTTCCATGATCTAGTCCAGTGTTCCATGATCTAGTCCTGTGTTCCATGATCTAGTCCAGTGTTCCATGATCTAGTCCAGTGTTCCATGATCTAGTCCAGTGTTCCATGATCTAGTCCAGTGGTTCCTAGCCTGAAGAGAGGAGCCTTTTCGGGTAAATAGTTAGAAAGAAATCATTCTGGAATATTCTTTCATTCTTTAAGATGCTCCCTGTTATATATGTTTCTAGAATGGAGGAAAAGAGAGCGAAAGTGTTTTGGAAGTTATGTTTCATAAGTATTTGCGGGGGACAGTTAACCAGGGTGGATGTGAAGATTTCCTAACACATGTGGATAGGCCTACATATGGTTTTATATTCTGAAACTGTTCATTAATTTGAAATATATTATGGGTGGGAACTTTTGATTTTAATTATTACTAATAAATGAAAAATATATTTAACTACGAGATTATGTTTAAAATTTCAATATCTAAAGTTCTAATAATTGTGATGTTCTTAAAAATAATCTTTATCGTGGATTTTAATATAAGGTTTTCAGGGTGGCTACAAAACATATTTTACAAAATTTCCTGATTTTTCCAGGTTTTCCAGGCAATATTTTTCCAGTTTTATTGGTGGATTTTGACTTTAGTTTATTTATTATTGATCATATATTAACAAAAGTTTGTAACTACTAAACATAAACAGTTTTATCAGTTATTTTAATAATTAAAATGTTATTTTATTTAGGTATTGTTAACTTTTGTTTAAGTGTTTAGTTGCAAAATTAATGGGATATTTTAGACCTATTTTTTAATCTCCTGTCTTTTCCTTATTTTTAGTTAAATTCCCTGACATTTCCCTGTCATCCAAAATCCCCTGACTGTTCCAGGTTCCGCCTGTCTGTAGCCACCATGGTTTTTTTTTTACTACCACTCAATCTTTTTTCTATGTTCTTTTTAATCTTTCCCCAAAATCCCCCCGAACACCCCCGGTTGGGAAAAACGCTGGTTTACTAGACATTGCATTTAGTTAACAGCGTCGCTGACCATATGGTCAAAGGCGCTACTCTCACAATATACTAGAATGCCAAGGACGGGTAAATCGAGGTTCGAATCCCGGTAGGTGGTTTCCCTTAAATGTTTTTTTTTAAATTTATTTTTAAAATTCAACCTTCTTAATCACAGCACATCAGTACAATTAGAATATAGGCGTAAAAACCGAACGGGTAGTAAGGCGCGGTGTTAGTCAATTATTTAAATTCCCTAACATTTCCCCGTTTTCTCTGATATAAATTTCCCATACTTTTCCAAATTTTCCTCGCCTGTACCCAACAAACCACGCAGGAAACTTGACGCGAGTCTTTTTTTTTTCATCCCCGCGTCTTACTACCCGTCCGGTTATACGCTTATGTACTAATTACGATATTGGTTTTAAAAATTGGGAAGGTTTTATATAGAGAAAGATTACGAACATTTACGTGGAAAACTATTTTTAGAAATAACCTCAGTAGACCCGACTAGGATTCGAACCACGATCTCCCTGTCATCGGTAGTCTGGTCTACCACAAAAGTAGCTCCTTAAGCCATGCGGCCACCGACGAGGGTAACGTACTATTTTTTTTTTTTTAACTGTCGTGAAAAAACAGCAGTTTCGTTATTTAAAAATGCTCTCGAGAATATGTTTAAGGGACTTCCCCCGCGATCCGAGTGTTTTAGGTTGACGGGAGGTTTCAATCCCGGCCCGGAGATAAGGAGGTGTCAACTCTGACACTCTTAATGACACCCGCAGGTGTCGTCTATAGAGGCTGTTATCTTATCTCCACACACCTACACCTGCAGGCGGTTTAAACGCCTCCTCTGTCTGATAGGATGTACGCGCGAAGGCCCAACACCTTAGCCTCGTGACCACTGGTACAGCCAGGAGAGGGGGGGGGGGGGGGGGGGGTAGTTTCACTGACCCACTAAATGGGCCCCCGTTGGTTTTTCCCACGGGAAAATTTAAGTACTGCAAAATGCAAATGCATCCAAAAATATCAAATAATAAAATAATATCCAAAATAATTTAATTTAAAATTTATAAAAATTGTCATGATTTTGTAATTATTATGACGATTAAGTTTTTATGAACAAATTTGTATTAATGCATACTGCTAGAAGATTCAAACATGCAAGTTTCAATAGATTAAATTTTGTAAATTTGATTTATAAAATTATTTTATGAGCTATAAAATCTGAAAATATAAATAAGCAGCTTGCACTAACTCTTAACTCACAAATCACTTTAGTCTTGTGTTAATTTTCCTTGGCTTCATAGAAAGTTCATTGATAATTATTCATCCTCCCCATGTGGAAAGATCAGATCTGGCCAGATACACCCAGAGCTAGGTCAGATACACCCAGAGCTAGGCCAGATATGCCCATATCTAGGCCAGATACGCCCAGAGCTAGGTCAATACCCCAGAGCTAGTCAGATACGCCCAGAGCTAGGCCAGATACACCCAGAGCTAGGTCCAGATACACCCAGAGCTAGGCCAGATATCCCATATCTAGGTCAGATACGCCCAGACTAGGTCAATACGCCAGAGCTAGGCAGATACACCCAGAGCTAGGTCAGATACACCCAGAGCTAGGCCAGATATCCATATCTAGGTCAGATACGCCAGAGCTAGGCCATATACACCCAGAGCTAGGCCAGATACACCCAGAGCTAGGCCAGATACGCCCAGAGCTAGGTCAGATACGCCCAGAGCTAGGTCAGATACGCCCAGAGCTAGGCCAGATACACCCAGAGCTAGGCCAGATACACCCAGAGCTAGGCCAGATACCCCAGAGCTAGGTCAGATACACCCAGAGCTAGGTCAGATACACCCAGATCATGTATTTACATGAAGCTCATTAAGTATGCCTTCATTAGTAGAGTTCCCACATGTAAGATTTCAACAGCTTTAGGGACGAGAAATAGGAAGGTGGATGGGTAGCGAGGTCTTGTAGGGGAGGGGGGGGGGTCAACCCCGAGCCGCCGCCCCCAATTGTCTGCGCCAGTGCTCGTAGATAAACAAGAGACTGCACAGGCTGAACTGCTCATTTTCTTCCCTTTTTTTTCTATTTCTTACATTGGTGTCTAAGTGTGATTGTGCTTAGACTGCTTAGAGGCGTCAAGTTAAGATGCAACCCGCTTCGCAAAGTGGTTTCTAAATCACCCGGTGGACAACATCGTAAATTAAGGTCATCATTCAAATACTTCCTTATAAAATTCTTATTTTGTTATCATTGACGTGGATAGTAATTTCATGAGCAAAAATAGTGGGTTCGAACTAGCCAGATACTACTGTATAATAGTTCGTGTGCTGATTTAATCAGTCGATTTAGAAAGTGCGCGTTTAGTACCGCCCATAAAACGTTATTTTACTAACTATACTTGTCAGTGTAATGTAATAAGTTGAGTGTCCGCAATGCGGGTTGATATCAACTCTATATGACACCACTCGTGAATAATTTGAACCGATAAGTTAGCACTCTAAGTAAGGTAGCCTCCCGTAGAGAGTCGTGGACGTATGAATGTGATAATACAGAGGTAGGCGGGTCCCGCGGTGCGTGTGAGAATAGTGTCAGTGCGCGCTGATTGTACTAATTGTAGTAATGTTAGTCGAATTCCATATAAACTCAGTCCAATCGAGTAAGATCCAATCCAGTCCCAGTCGGTTTCATATCGATGTCATTTACTTGACTAGAGTGGAACAGATTAATACAATTATTTTATTGAGTGAATTGACTTTATACGAGTTGGATGTGGATATAATTACGTTCTTTATTCTTCGTATATTATCCTTAGAGAAAACAGAAAATAAAATTATTGGTCCATCCTTTAAGGAGACACACGTTCGATTCTTTTAACCATTAGTTTCCTGTTACTCATAAACTCTTTATTTCGAGGTTTCAGATGTATTTAATCGAATATTTCACTATGATCCCCAAACGAAAATAAAGCTTTTCAACATCCTTTATGTAGTAACTTATGAAAACTTTGACCGAAATGGAACAAAAACGTAGCGAACAAACAGAATATGTACAAAGACTGACAGAAATTCGACTGGATGAGTTTAGTTGATTGGACGAGACGTATTCAGGTTAAGAGCATTTGTTGCTCCTTCGTTTGAAACAATATTTATTACTATAAAATATTACAAAATCACGGTGGCTACAAAACATATTTTACGAAATTCCCAAACTACTTTTTTCCAGTTTTAATGTTGGATGATGACTTTTGTTTTATTTATTATTGATCACATATTAAAAAAAGTTTGTATCTACTAAACATAAACGGTTTTAATCAGTTATTTTAAAATTAAAATGTTATTTTACTTAGGTTATTAACTTTTGTTTTAGTGTTTGGTTGCGAAAAATTAATGTGATATTTTAGACATAATTTTTAATTCCCGACTTTTTCTTATTTTTAGTTAAATTGCCTGACATTTCCAGGTTTTCCTTATTTTCCCTGTCTGTAGCCACCACGTATACCCTAATTTTGGTTGGAAGAACAGTTGCAGATAAAAAAAATTTAAAAAAAAAAGAATTTGTGGCCAATATTGGTAATTTTCCTACATTATTCAAGTTATTTTTATGGTATTGGTAATATCTATCAAAAGTGACAGCTAAAGATAAGATTTCTTCTTGTATAGAACTATTAAAATTGTTTTCATCACTTTAGTAACAAACTTTTACTGTTCTTTCTACCAAAACTATACTTTTTTTTTAATAGATGTCAACTTTAAGACCTGAAGAACGTCTTTTAATATAACCTTGAACGAATATCCAGAGTTAAACGAACTCACTTGCCCGTTGCACGTGACCAGAAGTGGAGTATGTGGGAATAGTTTTGACACTAACGTGGTGTCTGTCCAGTCACCACAAAGTCGCACCACGTCATTGTTTACATCGGTTTAACACCTGAAGATGCGTGTCACGTCATTTTGGCGGGCGATACACAAACACTAGTTTGTACTCTTATTTTCCAGTTTCTGTTCCAAGTATTTCAATAGAGCGAATTTGAAAGAACTCCTCTCATGGTGTCTACTAAACTTGACCAATGAAATCCCCGGCGTTTTCCCTGATCATTTCCTAAAATTACCGACTAAAAAAACTATGTCACATCCTTCAAACTCGCCCCCCCCCCCACCCCCTTTTCAACCCTCGTTTAACTATTAATCTTTTTTTTAAATAATAATAAGTTTTAAAATTTGAATTAAAATTGTTTACTAGCAATTAAAAATATATTAGACAGCTACAAACAAAAAAAAATACATTATAATTTATTGATTATTGTATTTCATATTTTGAGTAAAATATCATTTTCCCGGATTTTTATTGTGATTTCCCAAATTCCCGGCTAATTCTCGTTTTCCCTGATTTTCCCGGATGGTAGACACCCTGGTAATTATAATATGGCTTATATAATTTCTCGTAAGGACAAATAAATCGAAACTCATCAATTCCACCGTTCGTTAAAACAGTAAAATATAATTGTTCTTGTTTTTTTTTTTTATCGAAATGAGGAAACAGATAAATACTAATGGTGTTCTGTACTGATGGAAATGACAGTATGAGGGGGGGGGTATATATATATATTTTTTAACAACAACGAAAGCTTTCATTGAAATAATTAAGTAAAAGTGGAAAACCAAATCCCTCATTCCATATTAATTAGTTTTGAAAGCTGGTACGAACCAGATAAGAACGCTATCAATTGTTTTACCGCACGACGACACAAAACTAAGGTAGTAATTGTGCTAGTATAAAGCCACACGGCTGACTCACCCACTTCCAGATGAGCTAGAAACTTGGAATTTGACAAAATTATAGCTTCTAGCCTGTAACCGACGGGAAAATTTAAATTTTTAACCCCCGAAATAAATTCAAAATGTCGGAGCAACTTTAAAGTCGGAGCGGACCTTTCTTTGGAGGTCTCTTGTGGCTAAACGGTAAGACCTATCAAATAAACGGCTCTGGAATTACATTAGCTTACATCCTCATTGGGGGTTTAGGGGGCGGAGCCCCCAACGAGTAAAGCGAGTAATGTATATAATGATAAATAAACTATAATGATAGCAATCTAGTTTCTAAAAACCAATTTTATATGTACACGTCTTACAAACTAAGATCGACAATGGACTGTTCTAACTCACAACAATTCCACAAGAAATGTTTATTTAAATCAACAGTAAAAAATAAAATATAATTATTTTAGAAGTAAATTATTATTAGCACCGCGTCTTACTACCCTTCGGTTATACGCACTTACGCTAATGTGTAATGGTAGGGTGATTGTGAGATGAAATGGAGACTACAGTTTAACGTGGAATCCGAACCACGTGGCGGCCTGGCTAAAGTAAATACTTGGATCGTTCGAAACCTACACCGTGTTAATTTTTTTTTCTCGAATTTGTACTCATTTCAACTTAACCTAACGATCTCTACTGAACGAGTTGTCAATAAATTGTAGTTAACCTAATGACAGAATGTAAATGAGAAAGCGGGTAATTATGCACCAGCGCGAGCGGTTGCCTATATAGGGATATGTTGGTTCGATTTCATCAATCATTATTTAAGTCTGTATTTCGTTTGCTAATTTTTCCAAGTTATTATATTTTATGTTTGAATGTTTTGTTTATTTCAAGTATGTATTAATTGTGTATGTGTATTTATATACATAGCCTCTCATATATAAAGTGTGATGATACAGAGCCTGTGCGTGTTGATTGATAGCGAGCTGTGCGTGTTGATTAATACCGAGGCCCGTGCTGTTGATTGATACCGAGGCCTGTGCGTGTTGATTGATAGCGAGGCCTTGCGTGTTGGTTGATAGCGAGGCCTGTGCGTGTTGATTAATACCGAGGCCTGTGCGTGTTGATTGATAGCGAGGCCTGTGGCGTGTTGGTTGATAGCGAGGCCTGTGCGTGTTGATTAATACCGAGGCTGTGCTGTTGATTGATACCGAGGCCTGTGCGTGTTGATTGATACCGAGCCTGTCGTGTTGGTTGATAGCGAGGCCTGTGCGTGTTGATTGATAGCGAGGCCTGTGCGTGTTAGATTAATACCGAGGCCCCGTGCGTGTTGGTTGATAGCGAGGCCTGTGCGTGTTGGTTTGATAGCGAGGCCTGTGCGTGTTGGTTGATAGCGAGGCCTGTGCGTGTTGATTGATAGCGAGGCCTGTGAGTGTTGATATACCGAGGCTGTGCGTGTTGATTGATACCGAGGCTGTGCGTGTTGATTGATAGCGAGGCCTGTGCGTGTTGATTGATAGCGAGGCCTGTGCGTGTGATTGATACGAGGCCTGTGCGTGTGATTAATACCGAGCCTTGTGTTTGATATACTCGAGGCCTGTTGCGTGTTGATTAATACCGAGGCCTGTGCGTGTTGATTAATACCGAGGCCTGTGCGTGTTGATTATACCGAGGCCTGTGCGTGTTGGTTGATACCGAGGCCTGTGCGTGTTGATTGATACCGAGGCCTGTGCGTGTTTGTTGATACCGAGGCCTGTGCGTGTTGATTGATACCGAGGCCTGTGCGTGTTTGTTGATACCGAGGCCTGTGCGTGTTTGTTGATACCGAGGCCTGTGCGTGTTGATTGATACCGAGGCCTGTGCGTGTTTGTTGATACCGAGGCCTGTGCGTGTTGATTGATACCGAGGCCTGTGCGTGTTGATATCAACAAGGTTTCACCCTCACCTCCCAAACTAAGGTGGTCCGCAGGGGACAAATCCCTCAGTCGTGGGTTTTTCCCCCGTGGGCGATTAAGAGAGAAAGGCTCGCTCTGGAGACTCCAGCCGCTGGACCATTAATGACAAACCGGTGTTGGTAAGGGGAAAAGGGGGGTAGACAAGAGAACAAGAAAATAAATCTGTTGATGATTGCTTTCCCTTTGAAAGGCAACAACTACCCCCCCCCCCCTTTCCCCCGGGCCATGTATGTGCGGATTAAGACCGATAAAGACATCATCCACTCTTTTTTGAAGGACGGATTATTCCGCACGGCCAGTTTTTAGGGTTGGAAAATGTCTCCCTAACCTTCCCCCCCCCCCAACTTATTTTGCACGATATTTCTCCCCTCGATCAACAAACATCGCCTGTAATGAACGAGATTCGAATCCTAAATAGACCACTCGGTCATTAAAACAAAGGCTCGGACCATCTTGCCCACGGCCGAGTCCTCCCAGACCATCTTGCCCACGGCCGAGTCCTCCCAGACCGTCTTGCCCACGGCCGAGTCCTCCCTGACCATCTTGCCCACGGCCGAGTCCTCCCTGACCATCTTGCCCACGGCCGAGTCCTCCCAGACCATCTTGCCCACGGCCGAGTCCTCCCAGACCATCTTGTCCCACGGCCGAGTCCTCCCTGGCCAATAGGAAGGCCTGCTGCACGTGTGAAAAGACACAAGGTACACAAAGGAGCCGACGAGGCGGACACGGGGAGGTTATGTTAATGACAATGGCGGGAATAGAAGCCAAGTCCTCGTCTTAGCAACGCTCTGTCACCCCTGAATACTTCCCACCACAACAAACACACACTCACACATGAGGGTCGGGGTGCGAGTTCCCAACGGCCCGGGGTGCTACCCCCCTCCTCCCCCCATACACCTGGATGATATTAATATTGCAGGTCTGGATAGTTTGGTCCTCTAAGACACCATCAGACCTCTCCTTTACTTGGCCGGCCATTTGAAGTGAAATATCCTCACACTGCTGTATTTCTCATGGTAATGTCAGTTCTGAAGCTTCCAAACCACTAAAACAATCCTCAACTATCTCAGAATGTTCTGTTGTGACCCTCACACTGCTGTATTTCTCATGGTAATGTCAGTTCTGAAGCTTCCAAACCACTAAAACAATCCTCAACTATCTCAGAATGTTCTGTTGTGACCCTCACACTGCTGTATTTCTTATGGTAATGTCAGTTCTAGCTTCCAAACCACTAAAACAATCCTCAACTGTCTCAGAATGTTCTGTTGTGACCCTCACACTGCTGTATTTCTTATGGTAATGTCAGTTCTAGCTTCCAAACCACTAAAACTACCCTCAACTATCTCAGAATGTTCTGTTGTGACCCTCACACTGCTGTATTTCTTATGGTAATGTCAGTTCTGAAGCTTCCAAACCACTAAAACAATCCTCAACTGTCTCAGAATGTTCTGTTGTGACCCTCACACTGCTGTATTTCTTATGGTAATGTCAGTTCTAGCTTCCAAACCACTAAAACAATCCTCAACTGTCTCAGAATGTTCTGTTGTGACCCTCACACTGCTGTATTTCTTATGGTAATGCCAGTTCTAGCTTCCAAACCACTAAAACAATCCTCAACTGTCTCAGAATGTTCTGTTGTGACCCTCACACTGCTGTATTTCTTATGGTAATGTCAGTTCTGAAGCTTCCAAACCACTAAAACAATCCTCAACTGTCTCAGAATGTTCTGTTGTGACCCTCACACTGCTGTATTTCTTATGGTAATGTCAGTTCTAGCTTCCAAACCACTAAAACAATCCTCAACTATCTCAGAATGTTCTGTTGTGACCCTCACACTGCTGTATTTCTTATGGTAATGTCAGTTCTAGCTTCCAAACCACTAAAACAATCCTCAACTATCTGAGAATGTTCTGTTGTGACCCTCACACTGCTGTATTTCTTATGGTAATGTCAGTTCTAGCTTCCAAACCACTAAAACAATCCTCAACTATCTGAGAATGTTCTGTTGTGACCCTCACACTGCTGTATTTCTTATGGTAATGTCAGTTCTAGCTTCCAAACCACTAAAACAATCCTCAACTATCTGAGAATGTTCTGTTGTGACCCTCACACTGCTGTATTTCTTATGGTAATGCCAGTTCTAGCTTCCAAACCACTAAAACAATCCTCAACTATCTCAGAATGTTCTGTTGTGACCCTCACACTGCTGTATTTCTTATGGTAATGTCAGTTCTGAAGCTTCCAAACCACTAAAACAATCCTCAACTGTCTCAGAATGTTCTGTTGTGACCCTCACACTGCTGTATTTCTTATGGTAATGTCAGTTCTAGCTTCCAAACCACTAAAACAATCCTCAACTATCTCAGAATGTTCTGTTGTGACCCTCACACTGCTGTATTTCTTATGGTAATGTCAGTTCTAGCTTCCAAACCACTAAAACAATCCTCAACTATCTCAGAATGTTCTGTTGTGACCCTCACAGGCTGTATTTCTTATGGAAATGTCAGTTATAGCTTCCAAACCACTAAAACAATCCTCAACTATCTGAGAATGTTTTGTTATCGTCTTCCCCTCTTTACACCCCTCTCAACAGCGTTACGTGGTTTATGGATGTAGTAGTCCAGGACATCTTGTTATATTAATTAGTGGATGAAGCCGATCCTAAGTAAATAAGAGGCGAAGCGAAGTGATCTTAGTCCCTTGTACAAGGAGGGTGCGTTTGACGCTTGCTTACGGTGTAAGCCAACACCACTTCTCTTGTACGAGGAGGGTGTGTTTGACGCTTTCTTACGGTGTAAGCCAACACCACTTCCCTTGTACAAGGAGGGTGCGTTTGACGCTTGCTTACGGTGTAAGCCAACACCACTTCTCTTGTACAAGGAGGGTGCGTTTGACGCTTGCTTACGGTGTAAGCCAACACCACTTCTCTTGTACAAGGAGGGTGCGTTTGACGCTTGCTTACGGTGTAAGCCAACACCACTTCTCTTGTACAAGGAGGGTGCGTTTGACGCTTGCTTACGGTGTAAGCCAACACCACTTCCCTGCGTTTATAACCATCGTTGGCTGACAGTTTTAACACACACACTAACACAACGGGGAGACAGGTAAGGGTTACCCCCTACCTGTGGTCACACAGTCAGGAGGTGTGGAAATAGTCCCTAATATATCACTACGCCAACAGCTGACATCTGTTACTTTGGTTAACTGTTATGAAAATGTGTGGTAATGTAATAACGCGATAGTTAACCACAGCAATTTAGGACAATATTATGTGTATATTTATTTGAGGTCCACACAAAGCTCGTTATAAAAGTTATTAATGTGTGCACTATATTGCACATCGCAGATAACATTCCAAAACGAAGAATAAGTACTTTTAATTGTGTTAAAAATATTGTTTCGGATAGGAAAAAAGAAAAAAATTAAAGTAATGAGATAGCTTAAGTTTATGTTAATTTAAACTTAAAATAAAACATGTTATCAAAAAACAGTGATAGTTTGTACAAGTGTTGGCAACCCAAAACCTAAGAATGTGATTTTTCACGTGTCATTCAGGTAAAAAGCTATGATGAATATACTATAGGTGGCATTTAGAGTCTATTACATAATATATACAATCCATTCGCCACTGGAATGGTGTTAGCTGAAATCTAGCAGACGATATAAAGCAAAACTAATCGTTCGTTGTGAAAGTTTTGACTCAATACATGGGTTTGGTTTGGCGAATGGATACATGAGAGTAGATCTTGTAACTTTTCCTAGCGGTCAGTTACCGAGACTCACAGTGGAGAATAGATTAAAACCGACAGCTATAGTCCGAACAACGTAGGAGTGCAGGTAGCTACTTGGACAGGTAATAAGTAAAACGAGATGATGATGATGATGATGATGATGTAGGTAACAGATGGGAGAACTTGCCAGATAATGACGTCAACTCCACTTGACCAATGAAATACCAGATATTTCCCCCGAGCATTTTTATTCATCCTTTTTACAAATAATAATTTTTAAAATTTAAATAAGTATGTATTTATATTTTCATAGTTTACTAGGAACTATAAAATATATTACACATAACAAATAAAAATAATTTGGGCCAAGCGCATATTTATTTTGATTCCCGCGGAACCTTCTAATAAGAATTTGATGCACAAACACCTTTATAAACATTCAAGCGCTGCTCTCCAGTGCCTTTGAAACACCATTCAGAAACATTTAATTGTAAATACCTACCTCACAAATTGAGATTATTTTATACTATTTTTTTAACGCTTTAAATAATTAAAGTTCCGATCATTTATTTTTTAAATTTATTTCTAACATACTTTTTAAGTTCTGACAAAAAAATGTTATAACGTTTTGATGCGTTTTTGTTTCCTAGGTAGGTACAGTTTTTATCGTACAAGAATTGGACCCAACTAAGAGAAGCCTCCACAAATTAGGTTTTACATTCAACTGTTCTAGAGATCTGATAAACTAAACAATATCTAATACAGTCCAATGTTCATAGGAAGAGCCTTATCTGACAGCTAGAACAGTTACTACAGTCCAATGTTCATAGGAAGAGCCTTATCTGACAGCTAGAACAGTTACTACAGTCCAATGTTCACAAGAAGAACCTTATCTGACAACTAGAACAGTTACTACAGTCCAATGTTCATAGGAAGAACCTTATCTGACAGCTAGAACAGTTACTACAGTTCAATGTTCAGAGGAAGAACCTTACCTGACAGCTAGAACAGTTACTACAGTCCAATGTTCATAGGAAGAACCTTATCTGACAGCTAGAACAGTTACTACAGTCCAATGTTCATAGGAAGAACCTTATCTGACAACTAGAACAGTTACTACAATCCAATGTCCATAGGAAGAACCTTATCTGACAACTAGAACAGTCACTACAGTCCAATGTTCATAAGAAGAACCTTATCTGACAACTAGAACAGTTACTACAGTCCAATGTTCATAGGAAGAACCTTATCTGACAACTAGAACAGTTACTACAGTCCAATGTTCACAGGAAGAACCTTATCTGACAGCTAGAACAGTTACTACAGTCCAATGTTCATAGGAAGAACCTTATCTGACAGCTAGAACAGTTACTACAGTCCAATGTTCACAGGAAGAACCTTATCTGACAGCTAGAACAGTTACTACAGTCCAATGTTCATAGGAAGAACCTTATCTGACAGCTAGAACAGTTACTACAGTCCAATGTTCACAGGAAGAACCTTATCTGACAACTAGAACAGTTACTACAGTCCAATGTTCATAGGAAGAACCTTATCTGACAGCTAGAACAGTTACTACAGTTCAATGTTCATAGGAAGAATCTTATCTGACAGCTAGAACAGTTACTACAGTCCAATGTTCAGAGGAAGAACCTTATCTGACAGCTAGAACAGTTACTACAGTTCAATGTTCATAGGAAGAACCTTATCTGACAGCTAGAACAGTTACTACAGTTCAATGTTCATAGGAAGAATCTTATCTGACAGCTAGAACAGTTACTACAGTTCAATGTTCAGAGGAAGAACCTTACCTGACAGCTAGAACAGTTACTACAGTCCAATGTTCATAGGAAGAACCTTATCTGACAGCTAGAACAGTTACTACAGTCCAATGTTCACAGGAAGAACCTTATCTGACAGCTAGAACAGTTACTACAGTCCAATGTTCATAGGAAGAAGCTTATGTAACACTCTCCAATAAAAGGGGGATGTATAATAGTTGTTGTCGGTCATATAACAGGGTTATATCCAAGCAACTTACAGACTAGGTTAATCGCTCACAATTAGAGGAATTCACACCTCGGACGAAACCAAATAACAAAGTTTCTTAGTAAAGTCTGTACACACAGTGACGGAGTAAGGTCTACAGTGTTTGTACGCGAGGGTCAAAAGTGTAGGGAACATCTTTACGACGAAGGTCGACTAAAAGGTCCGTGAAAGGGTGTGGGTCAACCCCCCCCCCCCCCCCCCAACAAACACACCTACAACCTTCTCCATCATCAGCCTTCCTCACAACAAGAATTTATGTTGTTTTTTTATTTCCGCGCCGGAGAAAACCCAATTATGTTCCGGGAGTAATAGTCAGTCGTTGCCTACCCCCTGCGAGGGGTGCGATACTTCCCGCGGCACCGTCAAGAGGTCGGCAACCCGTGTGGTGGCAATCAAAACACACTTCACACGGCTGTCAGGCGAGCGGTTAGCACGTCTGACCGGCATCCCGCACGTTAAGTTGACTTTGATCGCGACGTTATTTATATCCTCACCGGTGGGCACGCGGTCTAAATGTCGGGCTCGTTCAGGAAACAAGATTTAGAATCCCATTTGGCTCTAATGAAGGACACTTTCCCCCTCTCCGTCCACGTGATATTGGCTACAATTTCACCTTCATCTTATTATTATTATTATTATTAGCAACGCGTCTTACTATCCGTTCGGGTTATACTAATGTGTAATGGTAAGGTGATTGTGAGATGAAATGGAGGACCTACAGTTTAACGTGGGATCCGAACCACGGTGGTGGCCTGGCATTCCACACATTCACAAGATGTCTTGTCAGAGGTGAAGGAAGGGTTTGGCAATCAGATAAATCTGTGCCGGGACCGGGATTGAACCCCGAACTCAATGATTAGTAAATTAGAGTATAAACCTAGCGGGTAGTAAGACGTGGTGCTATATATATCAGAGTTGGCCGTGCGACTAACAGAAACGACCAATTCCCAGTGAATAAGAATGTGGGAAGTTAATGATTGTCAACACGTCCTCGAGTGTCCATATAGACTAGCCCGGTGTACTGGAGAGTGTGACGAGGCTGCCTATCCTTGCAGGGGCCCGCCGCAAGCAAGCACACTCAATCAATACCAGCTCTGAGGAATATGCCGGTTGTTTTTGTTTTGTTTTTTTGGAGGGAAAAGATATTCGCTCTCTGTTAATAGCTGCCAAATCTCCGTGTTCTAGATCATGTCGGAGGGTCGTAAGTAGTTACAAGACGCCTCAAGTACCTGTGTTGCAATAAAATTGTACAATATTTAAGGGGAGACTGACCATGTGAAAACGCTTGTTTTACAAATACAATAGTCACAACTATCCCGAACGGTTCTCCGTGTTAACAAACACGTTTTAAAATAAACAAACCTGTACATTATTACACTACTATAAAACCAACGGCTGATTCACTCACTGACATTAATGTTTACCCACTTCCAGATGAGATCGAAACTTGAAATTTGGCGAACTTATAGCTTCTAGCCTGTAAGCGACGGGAAAATTTCAAAACGTTAAATAAAAAATAATTTTAACCCCCGAAAAAAAATTCAAAATGTCTGAGCAACCTTAAAGTCGTTGCGGATCTTTCTTTGGAGGTCTCTTGTGTCTAAACAGTAAGACCTATCAAAAGAAACGGCCCTGGAATTACATTAGTTTACATCCACTTGCAAAGAAACCCACTGGGGGTTTGGGGGGCGGAGCCCCCAACGAGCAAAGCGAGTATCCACTATAAAACCTTTGCTATATTTTCGCTTGTTGTTCATGATTTGTAGCCGATAAAGTACTCTCTGCTGTCCCGCTAGAATAATTACTGTCCATCGCAAATAGAAATTGGGCAGATGCCGTTAAAACAAAGATAATGTTCTGTGGAAATTAAACAAAGATAATGTTCTGTGGAAATTAAACAAAGCGGGCACAAACACATACTGATAGTTATTTACTATAGGATTCCGTATTATCCGGCTTTACCGATATCCTGTCCGGAATGCCGCCACTTTAAACCGGATAGTCTTAACTCCAGTGTAGTGGAATTACCTCAGAGATGATATCCAGTGTAGTTTGCTGGAGACAGAAACACGTTAAAGCTTTAAAATAATTGATCAGAGAATTCCTAAACGCAAGAAAGCAAATAGATTCATAACGTTCTTGGGGGGGAGCTTCAAGCAATAGGAGAACAAACAAGGGAGGAGGAAAATATAAATGACATAATTCTATTACCAAAGATCCATTCTACGCTCCTAAAACACACCTTTCATTTCCCGGACATTTTAACTCTTAGTGATCAACAGAAATATGTGGTCTTTTCAGGAAGGAAAATGTCAACTTTTAAACTATGTTTACAAGTCTATCTATACTTATAAAATAACATGTCCTGACTGACTGATTCATCATCGCCGAGCGCAAACTATCAAGGCTACAAGCATGAAATTCGGACTGTATATTCATTTTGTTATGTAGGCACCCACTAAGAAAGGATTTTAGAAAATTCCACCCCAAAGGGGTCAAAATAGGGGATGATAATATGTATGATAATATGTATGAAAGTCCGTCATTTTGAAAGTTACATAAACAAAATTTTGTATTTCGGTTATTGACGTAAAACAAATAAATACGTGTTTCAGGAATTTTGGAAATTTTATTTAATAAGGGATGAAAAAGGGGGTGAAAGTTTGTATCGGACTTGCATTATTTTTGATCTGAGGTCAAGTTATGGTCATCAACGTAACGTAATATTTTAAATTAATCTGTAAATACATATGTATATTTTCGTATTTGTATATAATCAACTTCCACGCGAGCAAAGCCGCGGGCAACAGCTATCTAGTATATGTATAGGACCAGTATATGTATAGGACCATAGAACATAGTTCTGTTCTCTTTATAGTAAACAACAAACTCGTGTAGTTGTAAATATTTAACCTAAGCGCAACATTTGATAGACAATCACCCACCTAGGCAGCCTCCTTAGATATTGATTCACATGTTGGTCGAGAATTGATTGAATAATCTTCTTGTGTGACTTACAAGCTAGAAAATATGTATGATGACCCATAATGCAAAGCAAACTAAAAACAGCTGGTTATCAACATTGATTTTTTTTCCTATTGGATGAGTAGATCTTTAAGAACAATATAAAGATATATTTATTGTGTTGTGTAGAGAAACAAAAGACAGGCACGCACGCGCTTCCCAATATTTAACTTCTCACAACAGTATACGCGGCTACCCGCTTGTATCTCGCTTTGTAGGCGTGTGCGCATTATTAATAGGGTCTGTCGGTTTTTGAAATTTGATCGGTTCCTCCATGCAGGTTTTATCGAGAAGCACGGAAAGAGGTGAGATTGTATCTTGGAGCGATCAGCGCCGATTCCTTGAAATCTCGTCACGTGACCACATTTAACTTCTGCTATATATATATATATATATTATGAACGTAAAAAACCATAGTTTTCTGACAGTAATCACTCCTAAGGATAAAGGGACATGTGTTTGTTTTGTTTTGGGAGGGGAAGGGGGGGGCGTAGGTAAACCACAAATATTTAAATTCACGATATCACTTACTTGGGTATTTCGAAGCGGGTTGCTTCTTAACTTGACGGCCCTAAGCAGTATAAGCACTGTCACACTTAGACACCAATGTACGGAATAGAAAGAGAGGGTAGAAAATAAGCAGTTCACCATAAGAGGCCTCTTGTTTATCTGCTGATAACACTTATCCTCTTCCTCTGACGAGTTTACACACTCACTTTACTATTTACTCCTTGAAAACAGTGACTAGCTTTTTAACATAATGTTTTCCTTGTTTCCTATTATAGATGGACATTTCTAATCCTTATCCTGGCAGGACGACTCCTACAGGACATTTTCCTGAATAAAACAAATAGCTTGAGTTTTAGAGAATCTATATAAAAAAAATAGGGTTGCAAAAAAAACTACTTTGGGATCAAAAATAATTAAGTTGGTTACACTGTAGGATTATTTTAAGAATTATTTAAGAATGCATGGTTTTTCGTTTCAACGTTAAGCTCGCTGAATCAAAACGTAAATTCATTAACATGGGAAAATATATCTTGACCTTCCATGACGTCACAGGTTAGCGTCATCATTAAATATTCATAGGTACATATTATATTAAATATGTGTATTAATAGAAAAGGGTGAATTAAAAAAATAACATTACAGTTTTCCGCTACAAACAGTCACGTAGACAAATTTCAACACACATATAAGTGATAAGAGAAATCACTTTAGGCCTACTGGTCGACATATCGTAAAGTTATAGCAAAAGGAAATACGTAACAAACTATTATCGTGAAATTTTACGATGAAAAAATAAAAGTGTATTACATTAATTTTGATAGCTTGAGTGGTTTTTTTTTTCTTCTTCCAAGTTTTGCAATAGTCATTATCAATAGTTATAATTGTGTCGAGCTGCTAGTTATAAAACATTAGTCAAGTGACGTAGCTATCTATCTATTGAAACGTAAGTGAAATATTGGTTGAAGCCATTCAAGATAAGCTGGATAATTTATTTTGACAGAATTCAAAGAAACTAAAAATCAGCGAGTTCCATTCACGCATATAAATAAAATTAACAAATAGCATTTATTCTAATACACTCAGTTCACCCAGAAAGGTAGCAGTCTTACCTCGACTGATTACACTATGACTATCTTATAAGCTACACCATAATGGAACCAAGCAAAGTAACATTAATGGCCTTCAGCACTTTTAGATAAAGCTGACAGAAACATGTAAAGATAACTAATTTATTCATTTCATTTCTTACTAGTTCAGAGGTATTATAATTGTTTACACCTATTTTGTTTTATCACGTGGAGAAAGTATTGTAATAGTGAACATTCTAGACCTCGATATTATATTGTAAAGTGAATATAATCGAAGCTATGAGAATAGTCTTGATGAAAAAGGGCTCTAGATTTTGCCTCCGTCTAACAAATACAGTCATTGTTTGATATTTGAGAACTAGCAGCGAGCTTTCCTCTTTACCTTGAGATAAAAAGTTTCCTCAAACAAATACAGTAATTGTTTGATATTTGAGAACTAGCAGAGAGCTTTCCTCTTTACCTTCAGATAAGAAGTTTCCTCTAACAAATACAGTCATTGTTTCATATATGAGAACTAGCAGCGAGCTTTCCTCTTTACCTTGAGAAGAAGTTTCCTCTAACAAATACAGTCATTGTTTGATATCTGAGAACTAGCAGCGAGCTTTCCTCTTTACCTTGAGAAGAAGTTTCCTCTAACAAATACAGTCATTGTTTGATATTTGAGAACTAGCAGCGAGCTTTCCTCTTCACCTTCAGATAAGAAGTTTCCTCTAACAAATACAGTCATTGTTTGATATTTGAGAACTAGCAGCGAGCTTTCCTCTTTACCTTGAGATAAGAAGTTTCCTCTAACAAATAGTCATTGTTTGATATTTGAGAACTAGCAGCGAGCTTTCCTCTTTACCTTGAGATAACAAGTTTCCTCTAACAAATACAGTCATTGTTTGATATTTGAGAACTAGCAGCGAGCTTTCCTCTTTACCTTGAGATAAGAAGTTTCCTCTAACAAATACAGTCATTGTTTGATATTTGAGAACTAGCAGCGAGCTTTCCTCTTTACCTTGAGATAAGAAGTTTCCTCTAACAAATACAGTCATTGTTTGATATTTGAGAACTAGCAGCGAGCTTTCCTCTTTACCTTCAGATAAGAAGTTTCCTCTAACAAATACAGTCATTGTTTGATATTTGAGAACTAGCAGCGAGCTTTCCTTTTTACCTTGGGATAAGAAGTTTCCTCTAACAAATACAGTCATTGTTTGATATTTGAGAACTAGCAGCGAGCTTTCCTCTTTACCTTGAGATAACAAGTTTCCTCTAACAAATACAGTCATTGTTTGATATTTGAGAACTAGCAGCGAGCTTTCCTCTTTACCTTGAGATAAGAAGTTTCCTCTAACAAATACAGTCATTGTTTGATATTTGAGAACTAGCAGCGAGCTTTCCTCTTTACCTTGAGATAAGAAGTTTCCTCTAACAAATACAGTCATTGTTTGATATTTGAGAACTAGCAGCGAGCTTTCCTCTTTACCTTGAGATAAGAAGTTTCCTCTAACAAATACAGTCATTGTTTGATATTTGAGAACTAGCAGCGAGCTTTCCTCTTTACCTTGAGATAAGAAGTTTCCTCTAACAAATACAGTCATTGTTTGATATTTGAGAACTAGCAGTGAGCTTTCCTCTTTACCTTCAGATAAGAAGTTTCCTCTAACAAATACAGTCATTGTTTGATATTTGAGAACTAGCAGCGAGCTTTCCTCTTTACCTTGAGATAAGAAGTTTCCTCTAACAAATACAGTCATTGTTTGATATTTGAGAACTAGCAGCGAGCTTTCCTCTTTACCTTCAGATAAGAAGTTTCCTCTAACAAATACAGTCATTGTTTGATATTTGAGAACTAGCAGCGAGCTTTCCTCTTTACCTTGAGATAAGAAGTTTCCTCTAACAAATACAGTCATTGTTTGATATTTGAGAACTAGCAGCGAGCTTTCCTCTTTACCTTGAGATAAGAAGTTTCCTCTAACAAATACAGTCATTGTTTGATATTTGAGAACTAGCAGCGAGCTTTCCTCTTTACCTTCAGATAAGAAGTTTCCTCTAACAAATACAGTCATTGTTTGATATTTGAGAACTAGCAGCGAGCTTTCCTTTTTACCTTGGGATAAGAAGTTTCCTCTAACAAATACAGTCATTGTTTGATATTTGAGAACTAGCAGCGAGCTTTCCTCTTTACCTTGAGATAACAAGTTTCCTCTAACAAATACAGTCATTGTTTGATATTTGAGAACTAGCAGCGAGCTTTCCTCTTTACCTTGAGATAAGAAGTTTCCTCTAACAAATACAGTCATTGTTTGATATTTGAGAACTAGCAGCGAGCTTTCCTCTTTACCTTCAGATAAGAAGTTTCCTCTAACAAATACAGTCATTGTTTGATATTTGAGAACTAGCAGCGAGCTTTCCTCTTTACCTTGAGATAAGAAGTTTCCTCTAACAAATACAGTCATTGTTTGATATTTGAGAACTAGCAGCGAGCTTTCCTCTTTACCTTCAGATAAGAAGTTTCCTCTAACAAATACAGTCATTGTTTGATATTTGAGAACTAGCAGCGAGCTTTCCTCTTTACCTTGAGATAAGAAGTTTCCTCTAACAAATACAGTCATTGTTTGATATTTGAGAACTAGCAGCGAGCTTTCCTCTTTACCTTGAGATAAGAAGTTTCGTAGTTTTCTTTCTTATTGGCATGATATAGAGAGAATAAGCTAAGACAGAATAAATTATTATTATTATTATTATTATTATTATTATTATCACCGCGTCTTACTACCCGTTCGGGTTACACACACTTACACTAATGTGTAATGGTAGGGTGATTGTGAGATGAAATGGAGGACCTAAAGCTTAACGTGGGATCCGAACCACGGTGGAGTTCCGGCATTCCCCACATTCACAAGTTGTGATTAATATACGTCTTGTCAGAAGTGAAGGAAGGGTTTGGTAATCAGATAAATCTGTACCGGGACCGAGGATTGAACCAAGGACCCCCAGAACAGAGGTCTGACACCTTACCCCTAGACCACCAGGTCACCGATATATTTCTAAAAGAATCCTTCTATTTTATTGAGACCGTAGCTATTTCTAACTTTATGCCCAGGATGAGAGAGATTACATTTTTTGGGAACCACGTAAAAGCAATAATAATCTCGGAACAACAGGTTGATAAGACTAAAACAAATCGTGCAGTCCGAAACCGATCATATTGAGATATTAATAGATCTAATTACACCAGTAAAATTTAAAATTATTGTGGGACAAATTTTTTTTTTTAGTTTATTCGTCTCGTGACGTAATAGAATTCTTGCGCGTGCGCATAACCATGACTCAATTTTGTGTAAAGAAGCGCAGAAGAAAAAGCACATGAAAATCACAGGTTGACCTTGAAAATTCAGCTGTGTTAAAACTAGCTTCGGTGGCGTGGTTAGCTAGCGCGTATCATGTTGAGCTGACTGCCGAGGACGGGCAAAACAATGTTCGAATCTCGGTCGGGTGAAATGGGGGGATTTTTCCCTAGATTATTATCCACTTTCCCTCCACTCAAATGCGGGTTCAATTCCTAAAAAATTCAACCTTCCTAATTCCTAGCCAATTAACGTAACAAGTACTTAAGCGTATAACCCGAATGGGTAGTAAGACGTGGTGCTAGATAAAGAAATTGAAAAAATTATGCGTTAAGGTTGTTGTTGAATATCTGTTGAGGGTGTCCTGGAATTAAATGACAATATTTTCTCTTCATTTAAAAAGTTTCTCATCTAATGCTGCTATGCTCTTGACAGACATTCAACAACTGTTGATATCACCAGGTGAATAAAAATAAACTCTTTATTTATAATGGAGAAATGTTTGATTTATTTTGTTATAAGAAATGAAAAACCACTGTTCTTTTCTCGCGTCCCCTTCAATCCCACCTTAACTGGAAAGAAAATGTTATTTTGACTATTGTGAATAAGATTTAAGTATTTTATTTAATAAATATGCGAAAATTCCTGAAATTTTATAAGATTTCCCGACTTTTCCATGATTTTTTCCCTGACTATTGTTTTACAGGTCGCTGGACACCCTTATTATTTAAATTTTGTCCTTTTTATTCTGTTATTTTGTTCGTCTCCCAACAATAAAAGTCTATATAATTCCTTTTATCAATTGATTAAAATTGTTTTATAAAGTCAAGTTCTTAATAATTGTATTATAGGTATTTTTTAGAGATCTCACACGAAATTGAATCAGTTAAATAACTTGTGATTCAGAGGATTCGGTCATCTCATCTCTAAAATTAACTCTTTAGTCATAATATGGTGTGTTTTTTTTTTTCTTTCAAGATATCGAATATCTTTAACCTCAAAACAGAAAAATAATAAACGGCAAACAAACAAAATGTTATTATATTTTTGCCCCATTTCTACTTCTCCTCAGTTATTATCATTCATTACCAGCCCTTTTCACCCCTTTCCACTTAAGTGTCCGGTAACCCAAATCCTTGCTCGACCCGTAACCGCATTTCGGACGGTCAAATGACACCCCCCCCCCAATCCGAAAAATCTAGACTGTCAGGACCTAAAACTGCGGTCAAAAAAAAGAACTCAACACCCTAATTCATAAATAACGAAAAATAATAATAATAATAATTTGTTGATTTTTCTGAACGTGAGAATATATAAATTATTATATTTATCTGGACCCCTTCATCGTCTTGTACAAGTTTGAATTATATTTCCCCCCCCCCCTCCCCCCACACCCCATAACCAGTCAAGTTATTAAAACTACGCTAATATTGCTGGAAACTAACTTAGCAAGGCGATGATCATAAACATGATTTATTATTTCGAAAATACTTGGTAAATATGAAACCCAGGAAAGGACTATTTTTTTTTACCCCAGCCCGTAATAAAAAATGGTATTTATAAGTTTTAATGTAACGTAAATGTTATATTAAGTGCGTCACGTGACTTTTTAAGTGAGAAATTATAAAGCTGACTGGTTTACCCAGACAAGAACATTTCGATTTAAGAACCTGACCAATTATTTTTATCGTGGAAATATCCTGCGATTCAACAAAGCTGTCGCTATTTTCTTAATACAATTCTAGGTGACCTGGTGGTCTAGGGGTAAGGTATCAGACTTCTGTGCTGGCGGCCGGGGTTCAATCCTCGGTCCCGGCAAAGATTTATCTGATTACCAAACCATTCCTTCACCTCTGACAAGACATCTTGTGAATGTGGGGAATGCCAGGTCTCCGCCGTGGTTCGGATCCCACGTTAAACTGTAGGTCCTTCATTTCATCTCACAATCACCCTACCATTACACATTAGTGTAAGTGCGTATAACCCGAACGGGTAGTAAGACGCGGTGATAATAATAATATAGGATTTTTAAGGGAAAAAGAGCCCTTTTGGAATCTTTCGACTTTATTTTGGTGTGAACCATATTTTGAATTAACAAATCATAGAATTAAATATAACGTTAAAAGCTGAACGTCCGCGCGGCAATTTCTCGCTAACCGATGAGTTATGGGGAAATGTACCTCCATTTGCATTGAGGGATATTGATAAAATAATGTATTAAAATAAAAAAAATTACGCGCGCTCCCACGGAAAATAAATTTCCAACCTTCCAGTATAAGGAGAGACAGACACCCTTGTCGGCGAGATCACCGATATGGGCTGGAACCTCCTCTCGAACCAAAGCCAGCACACACGCAATTAAGATCCAACCGATCACTTAATTTATTTGTTCAATAATTTATAAGCGTTGAACCCAAAAACAAACGAAGTGGAAAGCCCGCGTTGGAGCCTCTAGAGGAGATGTAATTAATAACGGAGGAAATTGATTTCAAGAGATCTTCGCCGGCGATACGACAATCGACTGTTGGGATTCACGTGGAGATTAAGAGGGGGACGGGGGGGGGGGGGGCGACAGGGGATTCAACATTGCGTCCACATCAAGTTTCTCGGAAAAGTTATCCACTATAGTAAAATATATGTATTTTTTTAACAGAGAAACGGAAATTTTTTGACTCGCGTGTGAAATAACTACACAAGAGCTCCAACCGATGTTAATTCAATAATTTACTTAATTGCGCTCTAATTTTTATGACAACGTGCGAATCCACCTAAGTCGTATTTCCTGCCAGTCTGTGTGATCGATTAATTAAGTATTTACAGTCGGAAAGTTCGTTTAAACAGATTTAAATTACCGCGTCTTATTTAATTCACTGTTTCCATGACGCGACAAATATTAGCTGATGATGTTACTGAATTAGTGACGTCAATTTCGACCCTCGGGTACTTTTTAAAGTGGGGATGCAGGCCACGCGAGTTAAGGGAATTTTTTTTATAGTTTTTATAGCATTTTTTTTATAGCTACAGTAAATCAAATATTTCTCCAGTAGAAACCTAGAGTTTAATTTTCCTCACACGGTGATATCAACAGTTGTTGAATATCTGTCATAAGCATAGCGACATTTGATGACAAACATTTTATGGACGTTGCCTGTGACGTCACGGCAGGTCAAGATAATATTTCCCGTGTTAATGAATTTACGTTTTACTCGGATAGTTTTAAAGATATCACGTTGGAACAAAAACCATAAATTGTTAAATAATTGTACAAATATTCTTAGTGTGCCACAAAATTATTATTTTTATCTTTAAGTAGGTTTTTAGCAGCCATTATTTTTTATATATAAATCTACAGCTCTGTCTATTTGTTTTATTAACGAAAATGTCCTGTAGAAGTCGTCCTGCCAGGATAAGGATTAGAAATGTCCATCTATAATAGGAAACAAGGAAAATATTATGTTAAAAAGCTAGTCACTGTTTTCAAGAAGTAAATAGTAAAGTGAGTGTGTAAACTCGTCAGAGGAAGAGGGGAAGTGTTATCAGTAGATAAACAAGAGACATCTCAGGGTGAACTGCTTATCTTCTTCCCTCTCTTTTTATTCCGTACATTGGTGTCTAAAAGTGATACTGCTTAATCTGCTTAGAGGCGTTAAGATAAGAAGCAACACACTTACCAAAATGATTTCGAAATCTTCAAGAAATTAACTTCGTTAAACGATGAGAAAAAGTTGTCAACAAGTTCCAGGACACGCTCGAAAGATATTCAACAAATGTTGATATCACCGCGTGAAGAAAATTAAACTTTAACTTTCTACTGGAGCAATATTTGATTTATTTTGCTAAAAACATATCACCCTTTCTCGCGTCCCCTCCAACCGCTCCTTAAATCCCTCCAGATTACTCCAAATTTCACCGCCAGGCTCAATTGGGAGACCCCTAGAAGGAGATAAACCACAAGAGAGCGATCGCGGCCAATACAACCCCTTCTAGAAGACAAGGCACCTTTCACCGGGCTCCGCCCCACCTTACCCCCCCCCCCTCACCCCCCACAATCATCGGCCCTCGGGCGGTCTCAATTACAGAAATAAATTGCCTCCCTTACTCGGATCCGTCATAAGTTTTTAGAGTTAATTTCAAAAACACATAAATCAGAAGTGCGAGAGAGAGAGAGAGAGAGAGAGAGAATGAGTGAGGGGGGGGAGGGGGGACTATAGCTCATTTGCACACCCACTTGTTTCGGGGAGGGACCTCCCCAAATATCCCCCTCCCCCCAACACTTCATTCTCTCAAGCCACAGACTTATAAAAACAGTACATTTCAGATCAGACAAAGCCAGTGTTACACGAGGTGAGAAGGTCCCAGGTGCTAGTAACCCAGGTCCTGTCATGGTAGAGAGCACTAAGGCTCTAGTCTGGAGCACTGAGGGTCCCAGGTGCTAGTAACCCATAATGCGGCTCTGATTCAGGAGGCTAAGGTTTAGTTCCAACCTGATACATTGAAGTGTTATTTTCTACCTTTATCGTGTTTTTTTGTTGTTGTCTTGGTAAGACAAAATGCGGTTACAGTTGCTTAAAATACACCCTACTCGTCCCAATAGGAATGTAAGAGTAGAGATGAAATGCGAATGGCAACTTACCGATGGTCACGCAGCCAAGGGAGTCTTTCTCAACGCAGGATAACGAGATTCGAATATTGAATGTGTACACGGAGAACCGCTCTGGTAGCCGTATGGTCTAAGGCGTCATTCTCGCAGAAGACTAGACTACCAAGAGTGGTTCGAGTTCCGGTCGGATACACCGAGTAGTTTTTTTTTAAATAGTTTTCTACTCTCTACCTCTACGCAAATGTGGGTACAATTCCTCTGACTCAATGTAGTATTTTTTTATATAAGCACCGCGTCTTACTACCCGTTCAGGTTATACGCTTTAAGTACTAATTACGTTAATGGATTTAGGAATTGGGAAGGTTGAATTAGAGGAAGTGAACCCGCATTTGTGTGGAGGGAGAGTGTAAAACCGTTTAGGAAACCCCCCCCCCAGTTCCCCGACCGAGATTCGAACCTCAATCTCCCCATCCTCAGCAGTCGAGCTCAACACGAAACTAGCTCGTTAGCCAACTACGCCACCGAGGCGGTCTCAATGTAGTAATTAGTAAGTAAGTTAACGGGTAGTAAGACGTTAGTCCAAACAGAGAGAGAGAGAGAATATAACCGGAGATTTATTAAAATAAACATTTCTTGAGAATATTTCACCGTGACCGAGGAATGAACCCTGGACTCCGCAACTTGTACCACGGGCTGTAAGCCAGCCTCTTAGCGAATTGGTGTGGTTTGTGGGCCGGCAAGGTCAGCCTCCCCCCCCCCCCCCCAAGCGGTCATATCAAGAGTCCCTGGTGAGGCGGGAGAGGGGTTTGAGACCCGGACAGGCGGATAAATTTATTAATGAAATTAATGAGAAATCTACCTGGGTGTACTAGAGCATCGCGGAAAGAATCAGCTTGCCCTGAAAACTAATTAAAAAAGATAGATCGTATTATTTAAAAAAAGAAGGTGGAATTAAAAACATACCCCGCCCCGCTTTGCTCGGGCGTACCTGGCAGATCTGGTCTCCTCAGAGGACTCGATGGAACCTGGCGGATCTGGTCTCCTCAGAGGACTCGATGAAAACTGGCGGATCTGGTCTCCTCAGAGGACTCGATGGAACCTGGCGGATCTGGTCTCCTCAGAGGACTCGATGGAACCTGGCGGATCTGGTCTCCTCAGAGGACTCGATGGAACCTGGCGGATCTGGTCTCCTCAGAGGACTCGATGGAACCTGGCAGATCTGGTTTCCTCAGAGGACTCGATGGAACCTGGCGGATCTAGTCTCCTCAGAGGACTCGATGGAACCTGGCGGATCTAGTCTCCTCTGAGGACTCGATGGAACCTGGCAGATCTGGTTTCCTCAGAGGACTCGATGGAACCTGGCGGATCTGGTTTCCTCAGAGGACTCGATGGAAACTGGCGGATCTGGTCTCCTCAGAGGACTCGATGGAACCTGGCAGAGCTGGTCTCCTCAGAGGACTCGATGGAACCTGGCAGATCTGGTCTCCTCAGAGGACTCGATGGAACCTGGCGGATCTGGTCTCCTCATAGGACTCGAGGGAAACTGGCAGATCTGGTCTCCTCAGAGGACTCGATGGAAACTGGCAGATTTGGTCTCCTCAGAGGACTCGATGGAAACTGGCGGATCTGGTCTCCTCAAAGGACTCGATGGAACCTGGCGGATCTGGTCTCCTCAAAGGACTCGATGGAACCTGGCGGATCTGGTCTCCTCAGAGGACTCGATGGAACCTGGCAGATCAAGTCTCCTCAGAGGACTCGATGGAACCTGGCAGATCAAGTCTCCTCAGAGGACTCGATGGAACCTGGCAGATCAAGTCTCCTCAGAGGACTCGATGGAACCAGGCAGATCTAGTCTCCTCAGAGGACTCGATGGAACCTGGCGGATCTGGTCTCCTCAGAGGACTCGATGGAAACTGGCGGATCTGGTCTCCTCAAAGGACTCGATGGAACCTGGCGGATCTGGTCTCCTCAGAGGACTCGATGGAACCTGGCAGATCAAGTCTCCTCAGAGGACTCGATAGAATCTGGCAGATCTGGTCTCCTCAGAGGACTCGATGGAACCTGGCAGATCAAGTCTCCTCAGAGGACTCGATGGAACCTGGCAGATCTAATCTCCTCTGAGGACTCGATGGAACCAGGCAGATCTAATCTCCTCAGAGGACTCGATGGAACCAGGAAACCTTTCATTGAAGGGGGAACGGGGTGTACAAGTCGTCATTATTTATTTGTATATTTTTACCAGTACGAGTTACTAACCGTTTGGGTTATAAGCCTATGTTCTTATAACACTACTGTGTTATGGATTAAGGAAGAAGAATTTAGAGGAAATGTACCCTAATACGCGTAAAGGGAGAGTGGAAAACCATTTAGGGAAAATTAAACAAGTATGTTGCGAGAGTAGCACCATAGACAACGCGTCCACCGAAGCAAGATGTTATGAGATTAATAAATTGTTGAACCAGTAGTTCCCAAACCTTATACAACCCTGGCCCAGTTATTAAAATGACAACATTTGGATAGTGGGGGTGTAATTAGGTGAGTAAAATATCGCTACCAGGGGATCTGGGTTAGAATCTGACAACTAGAACAGTTACTACAGTCCAATGTTCATAGGAAGAACCTAATCTGACAGCTAGAACAGTTACTACAGTCCAATGTTCATAGGAAGAACATTATCTGACAGCTAGAACAGTTACTACAGTCCAATGTTCATAGGAAGAACCTTATCTGACAGCTAGAACAGTTACTACAGTCCAATGTTCATAGGAAGACCCTTATCTGACAGCTAAAACAGTTACTACAGTCCAATGTTCATAGGAAGAACCTTATCTGACAGCTAGAACAGTTACTACAGTCCAATGTTCATAGGAAGAACCTTATCTGACAGCTAAAACAGTTACTACAGTCCAATGTTCATAGGAAGACCCTTATCTGACAGCTAAAACAGTTACTACAGTCCAATGTTCATAGGAAGAACCTTATCTGACAGCTAAAACAGTTACTACAGTCCAATGTTCATAGGAAGACCCTTATCTGACAGCTAAAACAGTTACTACAGTCCAATGTTCATAGGAAGAACCTTATCTGACAGCTAAAACAGTTACTACAGTCCAATGTTCATAGGAAGAACCTTATCTGACAGCTAGAACAGTTACTACAGTCCAATGTTCTTAAGAAGAACCTTATCTGACAGCTAGAACAGTTACTACAGTCCAATGTTCATAGGAAGAACCTTATCTGACAGCTAAAACAGTTACTACAGTCCAATGTTCTTAAGAAGAACCTTATCTGACAGCTAGAACAGTTACTACAGTCCAATGTTCATAGGAAGAACCTTATCTGACAGCTAAAACAGTTACTACAGTCCAATGTTCATAGGAAGAACCTTATCTGACAGCTAAAACAGTTACTACAGTCCAATGTTCTTAAGAAGAACCTTATCTGACAGCTAGAACAGTTACTACAGTCCAATGTTCATAGGAAGAACCTTATCTGACAGCTAAAACAGTTACTACAGTCCAATGTTCATAGGAAGAACCTTATCTGACAGCTAAAACAGTTACTACAGTCCAATGTTCATAGGAAGAACCTTATCTGACAGCTAGAACAGTTACTACAGTCCAGTGCTCATAGGAAGAACCTTATCTGACAGCTAAAACAATTATAGGATCTACTCGTAATTTAAACTTGCCCATATATATGTCAAGTCATGTTATTTGCAGTTGTCACTTTTGATAAATATTAACAATAACTATAAATTAATAATAACAAAATTACAGGAAGATATTTTCAATGTTTGTATTTTAAAAGGATCATCTTACCAAAATCCTAATATATAGAAGTTAGCAAGTCGTTGGTTATAATTTAAATATTTATAAAATATAAATTAAAAACAGATCCCAGTCCAAACGTTATGACGATATGAATATTGATAGCTACAACAAAAAGCTATGCAGAAATGGAAAACGATTAAAAAATCTCTGACCGTATAATGTCGGGACATAATCGAAACTATGTAGGATGTAAAATATTAAAAAAGGCCGAGAGAAAAAAGGACAAGAAATGTAGATTCAATAAAAGCCAACCTAAGGTCAACATAAATCACAATAAAAAAATTAATATAGTGTTTAGTCCCATACAGACCAGCACTTGCTGAAATAGTCCAATTATTTCTTTTATTAAATCATGTTCAAGGACATTTCAAAGTTTCGAGATATAAATAAGAAAATGCTTAGAAAAATTGATACTGCCTTTCTCAGAAAAATAAAGTAATATTTTACCAAGGTCACAACAACACATTCTCAGATAGTTGAGGATTGTTTTAGTGGTTTGGAAGCTAGAACTGACATTACCATAGTAAATACAGCAGTGTGAGGGTCACAACAGAACATTCTGAGATAGTCGAGGATTGTTTTAGTGGTTTGGAAGCTAGAACTGACATTACCATAGTAAAAACAGCAGTGTGAGGGTCACAACAGAACATTCTGAGACAGTTGAGGATTGTTTTAGTGGTTTGGAAGCTAGAACTGACATTACCATAATAAATACAGCAGTGTGGAGAGAAGCTTTTACAGGAATTTTAAGTAAATGTTACTTGAATGGTTTATATCCCAAGCCCCCCCGAATTGGAATGTTCAGAATAGTTGTCTGATGAAATACACACCAAAGTATTCATTAAACCAGTAAAAAAATAAATATTATAAACCCTCAACAAAATCATAACATAATCAAGTTTTACTACTTTGCAATTTTGAATGAGGTGGTATTTAAAAAAAACCTTCATAAAGACCTATTAAATATATAACGATATTTTAACATAAACTCGTTCCAAACTATCGTTTCGTTGTTCGTTTCTCCTAACAATATTATGGCACGAACGAGTTTCGGAAAGGAATATAAACAACAAATCTATTAACTCCATCATAAGCGAAGGAGGCATATTAGATTGTATCAAGACATTAACATATCTCGTAGGTTATAAACATAAATATATTAAATAGGAAGAAGATTCAACCTTGATGTTCAACAGGATCAGCTTCACGGTTGCTGTGGCCGACATTACACACAAACCTTTAATAACAAACAAGATCTTCGTCAATTTGACCAACAGGACAAATTTTCACTAATTTTCATGAAAAGGATCTTATCTGACAACTAGAGCAGTTACTACAGTCCAATGTTCATAGGAAGAACCTTATCTGACAGCTAGAACAGTTACTACAGTTCAATGTACATAGGAAGAACCTTATCTGACAGCTAGAACAGTTACTACAGTCCAATGTTCATAGGAAGAACCTTATCTGACAGCTAGAACAGTTACTACAGTCCAATGTTTCATAGGAAGAACATTATCTGACAGCTAGAACAGTTACTACAGTCCAATGTTCATAGGAAGAACCTTATCTGACAGCTAGAACAGTTACTACAGTCCAATGTTCATAGGAAGAACCTTATCTGACAGCTAGAACAGTTACTACAGTCCAATGTTCATAGGAAGAACATTATCTGACAGCTAGAACAGTTACTACAGTCCAATGTTCATAGGAAGAACCTTATCTGACAGCTAGAACAGTTACTACAGTCCAATGTTCATAGGAAGAACCTTATCCGACAACTAGAACAGCTACTACAGTCCAATGTTCACAGGAAGAACCTTATCTGACAACTTGAAAGCTACTAGAGCAAATTTTATGTATTCATACGTCCAGTCACGTAACCTGCAGCTGTCACTTTTGTTAAATATTATCAATAAAATGGGTTTTATTGTTTTACAGGCCCTTTTTTTTTATTAAAATAGGAGTGTACCCGGTTTAACGAGTAATGATCACGGTCCAAGGGGCAAGGGGTGGGAGTATGTTAATAACACCCCTCTGTGAGTGGCCGGACATGCGCAGGACGGACTCTACTTGCCCCCCATCCCCTCGCCCATATAGACAGGAAGTGATGCCATTTTGGGATCCGCCATGTTCCCTGGAGAGTGCATATGTGACAGTGTGGTCACATGGGCGACTATTCAGCGTGTTTATACGCCCCAAATAATATACGAGGTGGGCGGAGTAATCGCGAATATAGGTCAGAATTTCTTTATATTATTTTTATAACAAAAAAAAATCCACGATCGAGAAATTCGGACCGAGCATGCGTCATTTGTTGGGGATAAAGGACGTCGTGTGGTCAGTACAGCCGTTAATCTCAGTTTCCTAGGCCCGCGCCGCTACTTATTCATTCAACTATATCCTCACTAAGTTAAGAATGATTCCGTTACAGAGTCACTGCTTCGAACCCGGCACAACAGAACACTCTTATCACAGAGGTTTTCGGTAGCTATGTTGACTCTTGGTGATATCAACAGTCGTTGAATATCTTGTCACCGATCAGGACATTTTGAACGAACAGAGAAAGTTAAAAGTTCAAATTTCCCTTTTACAATACCAAGGTCCAGATTTTGATGACCTAAAATATTTAGAAATTGACCATTATAACGGCAATTAAAAAAGGTTAAAAAAAATACTATCAATTTGCCAAGAATGATTTTTAAAAAAATGTTCTTAATCTAATTTCACGCCAACCAAATCAATCCAATCTAGTCCAATCCAGTCCAGTCGGTTTCATATCGATGTCATTGACTTGACTAGAGTGGAACAGATTGATACAATTATTTTATTGAGTGAATTGACTTTATACGAGTTGGATGTGGATATAATTACGTTCTTTATTCTTCGTATATTATCCTTAGAGAAAACAGAAAATAAAATTATTGGTCCATCCTTTAAGGAGACACACGTTCGATTCTTTTAACCATTAGTTTCCTGTTACTCATAAACTCTTTATTTCGAGGTTTCAGATGTATTTAATCGAATATTTCACTATGATCCCCAACGAAAATAAAGCTTTTCAACATCTTTTGACCGAAATGGAACAAATGGAACGAATAAACAGAATATGTACAAAGACTGACAGAAATTCGACTGGATGAGTTTAGTTGATTGGACGAGACGTATTCAGGTTAAGAGCATTCGTTTCTCCTTCGTTTGAAACAATATTTATTACTATAAAATATTACAAAATCACGGTGGCTACAAAACATATTTTTCAAATTTCCCCGACTATTTTTTTCCAGTTTTAATGTTGGATGATGACTTTTTGTTTTATTTATTATTGATCACATACTAAAAAAAGTTTGTATCTACTAAACATAAACGGTTACATCAGTTATTTTAATAATTAAAATATTATTTTATTTAAATATTATTAACTTTTGTTTTAGTGTTTGGTTGCAAAATTAATGGGATATTTTAGGCATATTTTTTAATTCTCTGACTTTTCCTTATTTTCAGTTAAATTCCCTGACATTTCCCTGTTTTCCCTGTCTGTAGCCGCCATGAAAATGTAATAACATTTATTTTAAACCCGTGACACGAAGGGAATCGAACCTCTTTCTTTGATACCAGGTATGATCACATCCACACGCACAAGGTAATTGGTCTTGTACACGATTTAAGAACAAACTTATTTCTATTGCTCCTTTTTTTTATTTATCTGGAGCAGTAATTGAAGGTAAAAAAATATAAAAAAAAGCCCTCTACCCGAAAATAAACGAACAAAACAAAAATAATACAAATTTAATACAAAATAATCGCTGCCTGTTTATCGTTCGAAAAATAACCTATAAAGACAATACAAGTTGAAAAAAAAAGCTCACATGAGAAAAATACATTCTTGTGAGTATCGTGCAGCAAACAAAAGACGTACGTAAATAAGTACTCTTCAATTGTAACAAATAATAAAGAGTATCTCCATTACCAGGGTTCACAAACTGTGGCCCGCAACGAGGTATAATATAACACAGAGAAGAACAAAAAATATATTGTAATATAAATGTTTTGCAATTTTTTTCTTTAAACGTCGAACCCGCCTCGGTGGCGTAGTTGGCTAACGCCCTTGTCGTGTTGAGCTCGACTGCTGAGGACGGGGAGATCGAGGTTCGAATCTCGGTCGGGTGAACTGGGGGTGGTTTTTCCTAAATGGTTTTCCACTCTCCCTCCACGCAAATGCGGGTTCACTTCCTCTAATTAAACCTTCTCAATTCCTAATCCATTAGTGTAATTAGTACTTAAAGCGTATAACCCGAACGGGTAGTAAGACGCGGTGCTAAATATTATATTTAAACGTCGACACGAAATATTATTATTATCACCGCGTCTTACTACCCGTTCGGGTTATACGCACTTAAGCTAATGTGTAATGGTAGGGTGATCGTGAGATGAAATGGAGGACCTACAGTTTAACGTGAGATCTGAACCACGGTGGAGGCCTGGCATTCCCCACATTCACAAGATGTATTGTCAGAGGTGAAGGAAGGGTTTGGCAATCAGATAAATCTGTGCCGGGACCGAGGATTGAACCCCGGACCCCCAGTACAGAAGTCTGATACCTTACCCCTAGACCACCAGGTCACCGCTTGACACGAAATAAAAACGTATTAAAATATTAACCTCTTGATGAAGTCTGGTTTAATATCTTGTATTTAGTCAAAATAAAACTGCTGGCCAATGTTTTTAACAGAATTTACTGAAAACTTACTAAATAGGAACATAAATAAATTGTTTTCTACTCCAAGACGAAAAAACACGCAATCAAAACATACCGGTCTTCTGTTGGCCAACACAGTGCCAACCTTTGTTGATAGAGGGTGTCATGTGGTTTGCCCAACGAACATTAGGTCATTAGTCTCAATTTTCTAGATCCGAGCCGCTACTTATTTAATCAGATATTATGCTTGGCGTGAAAATATAAGCCAGCGTCAGGGATCAAACCCGGGACCTCTTGATCTGTAGCCAGTAACTGTCCACGAGACCACAGTTCTGGGCGGTCTATGGTTTTCTACATAGATTAATAAACACGATACCAATTTCGGTGGTCGAATGGTCTGAGGCGTCGTTCCCGCAATAGAATGTATTATAAATGGGGCGGAAAGGTTATGGAGACGCTTGATACATGCTAGCATAGCATTGTCTAGTTCTAATGCTGGCACATCATGCTGGCATTGTCTAGTTCTAATGCTGGCATTGTCTAGTTATAAGACTGGCGCCTCATGCTAGCATTGTCTAGTTCTAAGGCTGGCGCATCATGCTGGCATTGTCTAGTTCTAAGGCTGGCACATCATGCTGGCATTGTCTAGTTCTAAGGCTGGCACATCATGCTAGCATTGTCTAGTTCTAAGGCTGGCGCATCATGCTGGCATTGTCTAGTTCTAAGACTGGCACATCATGCTAGCATTGTCTAGTTCTAAGGCTGGCGCATCATGCTGGCATTGTCTAGTTCTAATGCTGGCACATCATGCTAGCATTGTCTAGTTCTAAGGCTGGCGCATCATGCTGGCATTGTCTAGTTCTAATGCTGGCACATCATGCTGGCATTGTCTAGTTCTAAGGCTGGCACATCATGCTGGCATTGTCTAGTTCTAAGGCTGGCACATCATGCTGGCATTGTCTAGTTCTAAGGCTGGCGCATCATGCTGGCATTGTCTAGTTCTAAGGCTGGCGCATCATGCTGGCATTGTCTAGTTCTAAGGCTGGCACATCATGCTAGCATTGTCTAGTTCTAAGGCTGGCGCATCATGCTGGCATTGTCTAGTTCTAAGGCTGGCGCATCATGCTGGCATTGTCTAGTTCTAATGCTGGCACATCATGCTAGCATTGTCTAGTTCTAAGGCTGGCGCATCATGCTAGCATTGTCTAGTTCTAAGGCTGGCATATCATGCTGGCATTGTCTAGTTCTAAGGCTGGCACATCATGTAGCATTGTCTAGTTCTAAGGCTGGCGCATCATGCTGGCATTGTCTAGTTCTAAGGCTGGCGCATCATGCTGGCATTGTCTAGTTCTAATGCTGGCACATCATGCTGGCATTGTCTAGTTCTAATGCTGGCATTGTCTAGTTATAAGACTGGCGCCTCATGCTAGCATTGTCTAGTTCTAATGCTGGCACATCATGCTGGCATTGTCTAGTTCTAAGGCTGGCGCATCATGCTGGCATTGTCTAGTTCTAAGGCTGGCATTGTCTAGTTATAAGACTGGCGCCTCATGCTAGCATTGTCTAGTTCTAATGCTGGCACATCATGCTGGCATTGTCTAGTTCTAAGGCTGGCGCATCATGCTGGCATTGTCTAGTTCTAAGGCTGGCATTGTCTAGTTATAAGACTGGCGCATCATGCTGGCATTGTCTAGTTCTAAGGCTGGCATTGTCTAGTTCTAATGCTGGCACATCATGCTGGCATTGTCTAGTTCTAAGACTGCACTCTCCGAACAGACTGATTATATCAATACACGAGAATTTCTACGAGCGAGAGTGAAAGAGCCAGGAAAGGTTCTCTCATACTTCCACCAGGCTTATTTTACAAGCCACAAGAGATATGGGACCATCAGATTTACTTCCCCTCCGTAGGAAGTTGTGCTACAGATTTTGATCAACCGTGTTTGGTTTGAACCCACAAACATGAGGTCCTGAGACGAGCACTTTATCACCAAGACCAACAGTAATCAACAAACAACTTTGTGGACCCCTGGTCTACACGTATCAACTTTAAACCAGTTCAATAAGTTGCAGTTCAACGGCGCCATCTGTATGACTGTAAGTCGTGTCCGACAAAACGAGGCTCTTCATGACCAAACAAACGGTTCAATAAACTAAGTATCGAACCCCGACTGGCAGATGTCGCTGTAATTATAATGGTTCCAAGTTGATGTTTTTTTATTTAGTTTTCTTTTTACTCCCGAAAGTACCGACTAGTCTTTAAAAAGAGTTTTTTTTTCCCACCGCCTCCTCTTGTTGAATTACTTTGTGGTCGTTTTTCTTCGTTCGGGTAATTGTACTACAGGTGATTCTTTCAGTACTTGATTCAGTAGAGAAACTTGTAATGAACACGCGTGGGGGAAATAAAAAACTTCCTAAAAAAATATGAAGAAACTATTGCTCCGGTGTATAAGTTTAGTTTTATTTTCTACATTATCCGCTTCGAAGGTTAGGTAGTCTAACGCGCTACTCTTATTGTGGACTAGACTGCCGATGACAAAGAGATGGAGGTTCGAATCTCGGTCGAGTGTACTGAGGGTGGTTTTTCCTTGATGTTTTTCCACTCTCCCGCCAAGTAAATGTGGATACACTTCATCTAAATATAACATTCCACAGTCCTAAACGGTTAGTAAGACGCGGTGCTTTAAAAATATACATGGAGCAGTTTACAAGTCGATTGATGCTCACAATGATTGACGATCACAGCTTTATAGGTCGAGAGATGCTCACAAAGATTGACGATCACAGCTTTATAGGTCGAGAGATGCTCACAAAGATTGACGATCACAGCTTTATAGGTCGAGAGATGCTCACAAAGATTGACGATCACAGCATAATAACTTGAATAAATATTCTAGAACTGTTTGGATTATAGTTTGTAAATATTAAAATTAAACACATACTGGAACAAATTGTGGGTAATTTTGGATATAAATGTATTTTGTTATAAAAACTGAAAACAAAGTAACCTTCAGTTGCGTTCCCTTCCATCACGTGTTAAGGCAGCCGTCAGCAAGAAGGTATCAATCGCTGTCAGGACACACGGCTGTGTCGTTTTATGGAACTACTTCTCTGTGCTTTAAGAGCTTATGCTCTCTTTGTCATCTTAGTATAAAGGAAAGAAAACTACGAAACTTCTTATCCCAAGGTAAAAAGGAAAGCTGGCTGCTAGTTCTCAAATATCAAACAATGACTGTATTTGTTAGAGGAAACTTCTTATCTGAAGGTAAAGAGGAAAGCTCGCTGCTAGTTCTCAAATATCAAACAATGACTGTATTTGTTAGAGGAAACTTCTTATCTCAAGGTAAAGAGGAAAGCTTGCTGCTAGTTCTCAAATATAGTTCTCAAATATCAAACAATGACTGTATTTGTTAGAGGAAACTTGTTATCTGAAGGTAAAGAGGAAAGCTCGCTACTAGCTCTCAAATATCAAACAATGACTGTATTTGTTAGAGGACACTTCTTATCTCGAGGTAAAGAGGAAACTTCTTATCTCAAGGTAAAGAGGAAAGCTCGCTGCTAGTTCTCAAATATCAAACAATGACTGTATTTGTTAGAGGACACTTCTTATCTCGAGGTAAAGAGGAAGCTTGCTGCTAGTTCTCAAATATCAAACAATGACTGTATTTGTTAGAGGAAACTTCTTATCTGAAGGTAAAGAGGAAAGCTCGCTGCTAGTTCTCAAATATCAAACAATGACTGTATTTGTTAGAGGAAACTTCTTATCTCAAGGTAAAGAGAAAGCTTGCTGCTAGTTCTCAAATATAGTTCTCAAATATCAAACAATGACTGTTTTGTTAGAGGAAACTTGTTATCTGAAGGTAAAGAGGAAAGCTCGCTGCTAGTTCTCAAATATCAAACAATGACTGTATTTGTTAGAGGACACTTCTTATCTCGAGGTAAAGAGGAAACTTCTTATCTCAAGGTAAAGAGGAAAGCTCGCTGCTAGTTCTCAAATATCAAACAATGACTGTATTTGTTAGAGGAAACTTCTTATCTCGAGGTAAAGAGGAAACTTCTTATCTCGAGGTAAAGAGGAAACTTCTTATCTCAAGGTAAAGAGGAAAGCTCGCTGCTAGTTCTCAAATATCAAACAATGACTGTATTTGTTAGAGGAAACTTCTTATCTCAAGGTAAAGAGGAAAGCTTGCTGCTAGTTCTCAAATATAGTTCTCAAATATCAAACAATGACTGTATTTGTTAGAGGAAACTTGTTATCTGAAGGTAAAGAGGAAAGCTCGCTGCTAGTTCTCAAATATCAAACAATGACTGTATTTGTTAGAGGAAACTTCTTATCTCAAGGTAAAGAGGAAAGCTCGCTGCTAGTTCTCAAATATCAAACAATGACTGTATTTGTTAGAGGACACTTCTTATCTCGAGGTAAAGAGGAAAGCTTGCTGCTAGTTCTCAAATATAGTTCTCAAATATCAAACAATGACTGTATTTGTTAGAGGAAACTTGTTATCTGAAGGTAAAGAGGAAAGCTCGCTACTAGCTCTCAAATATCAAACAATGACTGTATTTGTTAGAGGACACTTCTTATCTCGAGGTAAAGAGGAAACTTCTTATCTCAAGGTAAAGAGGAAAGCTCGCTGCTAGTTCTCAAATATCAAACAATGACTGTATTTGTTAGAGGAAACTTCTTATCTCAAGGTAAAGAGGAAAGCTTGCTGCTAGTTCTCAAATATAGTTCTCAAATATCAAACAATGACTGTATTTGTTAGAGGAAACTTGTTATCTGAAGGTAAAGAGGAAAGCTCGCTGCTAGTTCTCAAATATCAAACAATGACTGTATTTGTTAGAGGACACTTCTTATCTCGAGGTAAAGAGGAAACTTCTTATCTCGAGGTAAAGAGGAAACTTCTTATCTCAAGGTAAAGAGGAAAGCTCGCTGCTAGTTCTCAAATATCAAACAATGACTGTATTTGTTAGAGGACACTTCTTATCTCGAGGTAAAGGGAAACTTGTTATCTGAAGGTAAAGAGGAAAGCTCGCTGCTAGTTCTCAAATATCAAACAATGACTGTATTTGTTAGAGGACACTTCTTATCTCGAGGTAAAGAGGAAAGCTTGCTGCTAGTTCTCAATATCAAACAATGACTATTTGTTAGAGGACACTTCTTATCTCGAGGTAAAGAGGAAACTTCTTATCTCGAGGTAAAGAGGAAAGCTTGCTGCTAGTTCTCAAATATCAAACAATGACTGTATTTGTTAGAGGACACTTCTTATCTCGAGGTAAAGAGGAAACTTCTTATCTCAAGGTAAAGAGGAAAGCTCGCTGCTAGTTCTCAAATATCAAACAATGACTGTATTTGTTAGAGGACACTTCTTATCTCGAGGTAAAGAGGAAAGCTTGCTGCTAGTTCTCAAATATAGTTCTCAAATATCAAACAATGACTGTATTTGTTAGAGGACACTTCTTATCTCGAGGTAAAGAGGAAAGCTTGCTGCTAGTTCTCAAATATAGTTCTCAAATATCAAACAATGACTGTATTTGTTAGAGGACACTTCTTATCTCGAGGTAAAGAGGAAAGCTTGCTGCTAGTTCTCAAATATAGTTCTCAAATATCAAACAATGACTGTATTTGTTAGAGGAAACTTGTTATCTGAAGGTAAAGAGGAAAGCTCGCTACTAGCTCTCAAATATCAAACAATGACTGTATTTGTTAGAGGACACTTCTTATCTCGAGGTAAAGAGGAAACTTCTTATCTCAAGGTAAAGAGGAAAGCTCGCTGCTAGTTCTCAAATATCAAACAATGACTGTATTTGTTAGAGGACACTTCTTATCTCGAGGTAAAGAGGAAAGCTTGCTGCTAGTTCTCAAATATAGTTCTCAAATATCAAACAATGACTGTATTTGTTAGAGGAAACTTGTTATCTGAAGGTAAAGAGGAAAGCTCGCTACTATCTCTCAAATATCAAACAATGACTGTATTTGTTAGAGGACACTTCTTATCTCGAGGTAAAGAGGAAACTTCTTATCTCAAGGTAAAGAGGAAAGCTCGCTGCTAGTTCTCAAATATCAAACAATGACTGTATTTGTTAGAGGACACTTCTTATCTCGAGGTAAAGAGGAAAGCTCACTGCTAGTTCTCAAATATCAAACAATGACTGTATTTGTTAGAGGAAACTTCTTATCTCAAGGTAAAGAGGAAAGCTCGCTGCTAGTTCTCAAATATCAAACAATGACTGTATTTGTTAGAGGAAACTTCTTATCTCAAGGTAAAGAGGAAAGCTTGCTGCTAGTTCTCAAATATAGTTCTCAAATATCAAACAATGACTGTATTTGTTAGAGGAAACTTGTTATCTGAAGGTAAAGAGGAAAGCTCGCTACTAGCTCTCAAATATCAAACAATGACTGTATTTGTTAGAGGAAACTTCTTATCTCGAGGTAAAGAGGAAAGCTCGCTGCTAGTTCTCAAATATCAAACAATGACTGTATTTGTCAGAGGAAACTTCTTATCTCAAGGTAAAGAGGAAAGCTCGCTGCTAGTTCTCAAATATTAAACAAAGCTCCGATAATATTACCTAACAGTCGTTGAAAATGACCTAATATCAAATTTTCACACATTTGTTTTGTAATAACAAAACTCAAAATATAGGGTTGTTAAGGAAAAAGAGCCCTGTTGGAACCTTTCAACTTTATTTTGGCGTGAACCATGTTTTGAAATAACGCATTGTAGAATTAAATATCGAGTTAGAGCTGAACGTCTGTGCAGCAATTTCTAGCTTACCGAGGCGGACCCCTTAAGAAGTAATAGATCAAGGTATATGCGTCAAGGTACAGGAGCAACTTTTTTTTTCGCACCCTTTTTTTTCGTGCTCCCATTCCTAAAACCCTGAAAATGAATAACCCACTCCACCTGCCAATAACATTAGCCGCTGCAGAGAGACGAGACATCTCGACAACTGGTTATTGGACGTTGCGCGGTGTGCCATCTTGAAAGAAAAACGTTATTTAGAAAGAAAAAAAAAGTTCAGGTGGGGGGGAAAGGGGAATAAACTCGCTTCTCCAGCTGTTGACACGGCCAACAAAAGAACTAAGAGAGCGTCCCTTTATATTCCATGGCATCAATACAAGACAAGTGACGATCGTATAGAGCGAGCCCTAGTCGAATTTACATAAACATTTTATATACCGAGTATTAGCTTGGAGTACTCTGTTGTACAAAGTAAAGTAAATAGTGTTTGGTGGTGTTTTTTTCTCTCTCTCGCTCACACTCACTGGTTCTTTTTGAGGTTATGTGAGGTGGAAAAAAAATCCTTTAACCCCCCCCCCCATGAGAGGATGAAGAGGACCGGTCGACACACGCTCTGTCACAACTAGTTTGTTTTATTTTACGAGATTTTATTGACTGATGACGATTATTTCAAAGATGTTCTCCCTCTTTATATATATACGTTTGTGTGTGCTTTTGACTTGACGTTCGGTGCATACATAATGCGCATGCGCTGCAACAAAGGTTTGTCTACACTCTAGTGACAGCAGTGTTGCCTACTCTTAGTGACACCAGTGTTGCCTACTCTTAGTGACACCAGTGTTGCCTACTCTTAGTGACACCAGTGTTGCCTACTCTTAGTGACACCAGTGTTGCCTACTCTTAGTGACACCAGTGTTGCCTACTCTTAGTAACAGCAGTGTTGCCTACTCTTAGTGACACCAGTGTTGCCTACTCTTAGTGACACCAGTGTTGCCTACTCTTAGTAACAGCAGTGTTGCCTTTTCTCTAGTTACGGACTAAATAATAATGATTATAATAATACACGGATTTGAAATGAGTTGTAACTTTATGTGTAAGAATGGTAAATAAATACTTGGAGAGCATTGAAATATAGTGCTGGAGAAGACTTGAGAAGATCAGGTGGACAGACAGGGTGACAAATGAACAAGTTCTAAGAAGAGTGGTGAGAAGATCAGGTGGACAGACAGGGGGACAAATGAACAAGTCCTAAGAAGAGTGGTGAGAAGATCAGGTGGGCAGACAGGGGGACAAATGAACAAGTTCTAAGAAGAGTGGTGAGAAGATCAGGTGGACAGACAGGGGGACAAATGAACAAGTACTAAGAAGAGTGGTGAGAAGAAGATCAGGTGGACAGACAGGGGGACAAATGAACAAGTCCCAAGAAGAGTGGTGAGAAGATCAGGTGGACAGACAGGGGGACAAATGAACAAGTACTAAGAAGAGTGGTGAGAAGATCAGGTGGACAGACAGGGGGACAAATGAACAAGTATTAAGAAGAGTGGTGAGAAGATCAGGTCGACAGACAGACAGGGTGACAAATGAACAAGTCCTAAGAAGAGTGGTGAGAAGATCAGGTGGACAGACAGGGGGACAAATGAACAAGTCCCAAGAAGAGTGGTGAGAAGATCAGGTGGACAGACAGGGGGACAAATGAACAAGTCCTAAGAAGAGTGGTGAGAAGATCAGGTGGACAGACAGGGGGACAAATGAACAAGTCCTAAGAAGAGTGGTGAGAAGATCAGGTGGACAGACAGGGGGACAAATGAACAAGTCCTAAGAAGAGTGGGTGAGAAGATCAGGTGGACAGACAGGGGGACAAATGAACAAGTCCTAAGAAGAGTGGTGAGAAGATCAGGTGGACAGACAGGGGGACAAATGAACAAGTCCTAAGAAGAGTGGTGAGAAGATCAGGTGGACAGACAGGGGGACAAATGAACAAGTCCTAAGAAGAGTGGTGAGAAGATCAGGTGGACAGACAGGGGGACAAATGAACAAGTCCTAAGAAGAGTGGTGAGAAGAGAACCATTTTGAATGTGATTCTACGGAGCAAAGCAAACTGTATCAGACACATCCTTAGGAGGAACTGTCTTCTGTATGACGTCATAGAAGGAAAGGTTGAGGGAAAGAGGAGCTTAGGAAGGAGGAGGATTCAAATATTGGATGACTTGAAGGAAAGAGAACATTCTCGGAACTGAAGGAGGAGGCAGAGGACAGGGTGCATTGTCGGTCTAAGTTCACTGACAAAAGGAATGGACCTGTTGTAAGACAGAGCCACTAATAATAATTAAGAGTATTTTTTGCTAAGAGCAGATGTGAGACCAAGAAACGCTTGATAATTTGTTTAGGATCGCAGTTTTATTTTAATCAATTAGGTTAATGTATTAGGAATAAGGAAATTTGAATTTAGAGGAAATGTAACGAGATTTTGTAGAATGAGATAATTTAAAACCTTATCTCTCCGTCATCGACAGTCCGGTCTGTCGTGAGAGTGACAACTTTAACTATGCAGCCAATGACGTGAGTTTAAAAATTCACGTTGCTGTTAAGATGTGATGAAGTGGACGTGAGAAAAGTCGTATTTTTGGCAATTTTTATAGAAAAACTTTTTTTTTGCCAAAATAAATAAAATATTGCTCCACTACAAACATGTAGTTTAATTTTCCTCACATGATGACGTCAAAATTTCTTGAATATCTGTCGAGGGTGTCCTGGAATTTGATGACAAGTTTTTCTTTTCATTTAAAAAGTTTGTCATCTAATGCCGCTATGCTCATGACAGAACAACTGTTGATATCACCAAGTGAAGAAAATTAAACTTTTTGTTTTTATTGGAGCGATATTTGAATTAATATGCATAAAAAAGTTTTGCTAAAAAAAATCTGTAAAAAGCACTGGGCTTTTCTCACGTCACCCCCCAACACCCCCCCCCGTTTCCATCTCGCCTTAATCACCAGATAATTTTATAGATTATCGCTAGTGAAATTGTATCTATTTTCATATGTATATTTTAAATTTGAAAAGTTTCGTTCTATCTCACACGATGTCAAGAGAAAAGATTTGAAATTTATAATTTCCGAAGAGGTAAAAAAAAAAAATTCTCCTGCAACAGCATGCTTCTCATGAGAAAATCCATACCGTAGGTAGAAAACGAGAAATGGATGAGGTAAATATTAAAACAAATATCATTAAGGCTATTAAAAATAGCAAATAACAAATAAATTAGGCAATTAAATACACCTATAAAAATAATATAGGCATGTAAACTCAAAATATGCAAAACTTTTTTTACCAGTTTTTTTCAATGGGTTTGAAACGTGGTCTCTCATCTTTCAAGACGAAAACCAATTTAAAGTGTTCAAAAATAAGGTGCTTAAAAAGATGTGGTTCGAAAAGGGATTATAATAAAGGGCAGTAGAGAAGGTTGCATAATGATGAGTTACATAATCTGTTCTCGACACAAGATTATGTTAGGATAGAGCTAGCTCAATATAGAGAAAGGATGTAATGAGGTGGAATGGATATAACTCAAGAAAGGGATATGGTGTAATGAGGTGGACTGGGTAGAACTAGCTCAAGATATGGATAGGGTGTAATGAGGTGGACTGGGTAGAACTAGCTCAAGATAGGGATAGGGTGTAATGAGGTGGACTGGGTAGAACTAGCTCAAGATAGGTACAGGTTCCTAATGCCATAAAGTAAACATGATATGAACATATTGTACTGGTAATAACAAGGATATCTCTGCTGTATGTTCTACGATCAAGGAAACCCATCTCAGGGAGGAATTGCTTTGTACGTGGATTTGGTCGCTTTGTGTACTGAGGGTAAAAGAAGGGCAGAAAGGCTCGGAAGCTTTTGAAGTGGAAATTAGGACTGTTGGGGTGGGGGGGAGTCAAGTGTTATTCTAAGTGTTATCTAAGGTTAAGAATCATGTGAACTTAAAACTTACTGTCTTGTTACAGATAATTTCGTCCCGAGTGAAAAGAAGTTCTTCCCGTAGGTCTCTTACCTGAAAAAAAAAAGGACAATAACTACAATCAATATTCGACCAAGAAATTATACACTATGAGGTTTTCGACGAAAAAAAAAAATTAGGGGTCAAAGAACTAAAAAAAACAACCTTTGGAATCATGCCATCTATTGAGCATGCAATACTAAGGCCGGCTCTTATGACTACCGGATAAATATTGCTATTAGGAGGTTAAAGTTAGCTACCAGATAAAGGTTATCAGCCACTTTAATGTTTCACGCGTATTATGAACTGAATCTATCTGCCGGATAGTTATCTGAAGGATAAATATATTTTTATTCAGAACACGCAAGGTTGGACTGTTTTTACTGGTGCGCGCATGCGTGTAAGCTCTGCTGATAGCACTACAACCTGGCGAGTGGTGAGAACGCTCAACATTTGTTAAATAATGGGGGGCTAAACGAGTGCGAGGAAACAGATGGCGTCACGTGGGCGCAGAAGATAAGATGTCTTCGATGTCTGCCAATATGTTGGCAATAGTTGGATACAACGTTTAGAACATTTCGTTTATTGTACTCACATTTTGATAATTTGTTCTTATATAAATATAACTCACAAATAGCTTGTCAGTTTTTATAAAAGTGTGAATTAAATGTTCTACTTTATATAGTTAGAGCCCAGGCCTGTGCTTACTAAACACGTGAACCAGGATTTTAACCTAAAAACAGATTTTGATTGGCGAAACCTAATTAAAAACAACGCGTCACTATGGCAACGACCACTTTAACTTCCAGATAAAAGTTATCCGGTACGTAAACCTCCCGATAAAAATGTGATGGATAAATACATTTTATCTGGCAGATATATGCTAACTGGCAGGCATAAGACGCACGTTTAACTTATCGACTAGATAGAAATATTTATCTACCAGATTAATATTTATCCAGGAGTCATAAGACCGGCCCTTAGTAGAAGCAAGAAACCAGGTTCTTTTATTGTTTGTTTTAGTTGTCCTGCGTTCGTAAGAAGTTTTGTTAAGTCACTGCGTCTCGCTAAGAAAGTGGCGGCTTGCGGTTAATTTGTAGAGGTGGCACCTAGAGCCTATTGCTCTTAAAAATAAGTGTTAAGATACGAGTGGGTTGTAAGAAAGGGAAAAGTTATTTTGATTAACTTGTTGATTATCAAATATTGAAGTATGATTTATAAACATAACGGCTCGCATTCATTTGTTTGATTGCTAGTTTTTTTAACACCGCGTATTACTACCCGTTCGGGGTGAGAAAGGTTTTAATTTGAGTGTACCAGCATTTGCGTGGAAGTTAAAGGGGAAATGCCACCCTCAGGACATCTGTACGGTATTCGAACCCCGATCCTTCCAATATCAGCATTCTAGTATTTGCGAGACATACGCCCTAGACTATGCAGGCATTGAAACTCGGGTAGCACGAAATTATTTATAAAAACAAGGTACAGATGTGAGTGTAATGATTTAAAGTAGAGAAGGTACAAAAAAAATAATTAAAAATAGTAAAACAAAAGAAACCCAAAGTTAACACCGGCAACGTGTATTTTCTCACTTGGTCAAGTTAATTTTTAAAATTTAAATTTTGTCTAACTTCATCCACCGGGCTACAAAGTGGCAGAATTTTAGACTGAGATAATTTTATAATAATTGAAATAGATAGGAATAAATAAACAGAAAAATAACATAATAAGTGTAAATTTAAACAAGCCCCCCCCCCCTTTACCGGGAAAAATGTAGTAAGAATCCATTTCCTTTCATTCTTTCTTTTGTCTTATACAGGATGACTATTTCTATTATAAGAAATAAACAAAAGAGAGAAAGGACCATGTCAAGATATATCCTGCAGAACATTTTCATGGCCAAGCTAAATATCCTAAGTTGTAGAGGATTTAAAAAAACTACTTAAATATTTAAAAAAAATATTACTTTGTAACACTATAAGACTATTTCTAGAATTATTTTAAAATTTATGGTTTTTTCGTTTAAATATTATCTTTAAAACTCGCCGAGTAAACCGTAAATTCATCAAAATGGGAAATCCTATTTTGACCAGCCAGAGGACGTCCTTAATTTCCAAATAAATAAACCCAGCTCAAAAGATTTAATAAAGTGAGTAGAGAGAGATGAAAAATGGATAAGAAAGTGTCCCTTACTCATCTTGTCACCGTTTCAACATTTGATTCTAAAAACGGCCAATACCCTTTTCCGGATGTTGGCAAATCCTAACCGTGAGTGATTACTCGGCGGGTTTTCCGACGTGCTATCCTTTTACCCGACAAAAAAAAAAATCACCTACATTCGTGATAGCTGAACTGGAATCGCGAATAGTTGCCCCCCCCCCCCCCCCCCACACACTCTGAGCAGGCATGTTCCAACTGGTTTAGAATCCCTTGCGGCAGCGGGTCTCAAACTTTTTTTTTTTTTTTTAATTGGACCCCTTGGCCACGACTAAAGTTTAATGCACTCCCACCAAAAAAACAATTTCCAAATGACAGGTTTTAAAAAATATGACCACTTGGTAAATTATTGATCTATATAATCTTGGGGGGGGGGGTCAAAATATTCCAAATGTGACAAAGCTAGTTAGAGTTTTACTGTAAGAAGTTGTATAAATTTTCTTAGCAAATTCGTTTTTTAAAAAAAAAGAAGAAAAAAGCAAACATAAGCACAATATTTTCAAATCAAGATGTTATTGTAGTTCTGGAGCTGATATATTATGAATCCCTAAAAGTTTGTCAGTGAGAGCGGTTTGGGTGTCTGGTTGCCCAGTTGAAACTTTCAAGGGGAGGTGCAGCTCCAGATGTACCCTATTGGGGCACTTATTTCTGTAGGTACACCATGGATAAAAAACCAGTCTAACAGATTTATGTTGTCGAGAAAGAAATCCCAAGACTTCCGCTTCATCGGCTCGAGCTGTTCGATAAAAGTTCAACTCATCTCTACTTCGTCCGCTCTGTCTGAGATGTTCGTCACGGGAGAGTCGATCATATCTCAGAACCAACCATCTCGAATCATTGCGCATGCGCTGTAGAGCTAGAAGCGAGCAGACAGTTTCGTTGTCCGTTGTTATAATTTGAAAACATTCATCGGGAGAGTTTATCTACTAGAATTTAAAATATGTTGATAATCAGGTGTTTTAAAGCGTTGCAATGCATCATGGGTCAATTTAAAGTTTGTGAATTACTGCTTTCTATTATTCGACAAACGTGTGAATCGAAATTTAATCAGTTCTTGCTTGTACTGTGTGGTTTCATCGGAGACCGAAAATAGTTCTAGATATTAATTACCGAGTTTATCATTTTTTCTTAATCTTTCCCCTCTTCAAGCAAATTCTGGTAACATTACATTAAACTATATCTTACTTATCCTTGCTCTAGAAAAAAACACCCGCTGTTAACCGGCACGGGTTGAAGGAAGAAAAAAAAGCGGGTTAGGGGGAGGGTTTTTAACAAACACTTCTAGTGATTCCGATTCGATCTCGGCACGGACTGAGTAACAGGAGAATATCAAAGCTCAGGAGGTGGCGGACGAGAAATTGAATGCAGGAACACATGTTTAACACCCCCCAAAGGAGGTTAGGTGGACAATGTGAGTGGTAACGAATCAATCCATTGCACCCTCTACAGTAGTTATCATCAATCCCCTGCTTGACCCACAAGACACCCCCTTAGCCCATGGATTGAATTAACACGTCATTTCATCCCTGCACCCCTTACAAATGACTCAAAAATACCATGAATAGATACAAGCCAATGTTCATAGGAAGAACCTTATCTGACAGCTAGAACAGTTACTACAGTCCAATGTTCATAGGAAGAACCTTATCTGACAACTAGAACAGTTACTACAGTCCAATGTTCATAGCAAGAACCTTATCTGGCAGCTAGAACAGTTACTACAGTCCAATGTTCATAGGAAGAACCTTATCTGACAGCTAGAACAGTTACTACAGTCCAATGTTCATAGGAAGAACCTATCTGACAGCTAGAACAGTTACTACAGTCCAATGTTCATAAGAAGAACCTTATCTGACAACTAGAACAGTTACTACAGTCCAATGTCCATAGGAAGAACCTTATCTGACAGCTAGGACAGTTACTACAGTCCAATGTTCATAGGAAGAACCTTATCTGACAGATAGAACAGTTACTACAGTCCATGTTCATAGGAAGAACCTTATCTGACAGCTAGAACAGTTACTATAGTCCATTGTTCATAGAAGAACCTTATCTGACAGTTATAACAGTTACTACAGTCCAATGTTCATAGGAAGAACCTTATCTGACAGCTAGGACAGTTACTACAGTCCAATGTTCATAGGAAGAACCTTATCTGACAACTAGAACAGTTACTACAGTCCAATGTTCATAGAAGAACCTTATCTGACAGCTAGGACAGTTAATACAGTCCAATGTTCATAGGAAGAACCTTATCTGACAACTAGAACAGTTACACAGTCCAATGTTCATAGTAAGAACCTTATCTGACAGCTAGAACAGTTACTACAGTCCAATGTTCATAGGAAGAACCTTATCTGACAGCTAGAACAGTTACTACAGTCCAATGTTCATAGGAAGAACCTTATCTGACAGCTAGAACAGTTACTACAGTCCAATGTTCATAAGAAGAACCTTATCTGACAACTAGAACAGTTACTACAGTCCAATGTCCATAGGAAGAACCTTATCTGACAGCTAGGACAGTTACTACAGTCCAATGTTCATAGGAAGAACCTTATCTGACAGATAGAACAGTTACTACAGTCCAATGTTCATAGGAAGAACTTTATCTAATAGCTAGAACAGTTACTACAGTCCAATGTTCATAGGAAGAACCTTATCTGACAACTAGAACAGTTACTACAGTCCAATGTTTACAGGAATAAACTTATCTGACACATAGAACAGTTACTACAGTCCAATGTTCATAAGAAGAACCTTATATGATTGCTATAAAGCTACAAGATCTACATACGTAAGTCATTTGATCTGCAGTCGTCACTTTTGTTTGATATTATCAATACATGTCTAATGGTATTTTAAAAAGTATCTTTGTATAAAAGTTGTACTGTATCTCGCCCCAGTAATTGGGTGGCCGGGGTCAAGTCCTGGATGATGTCTCATTGATCCCCCTACTGTACCTTTGTTAACTAGGTTAGGGGGAGGGGGTGGTTTGTAGAAACCACCCCCCACCCTCTGTGAGACCAGCAACACCTGATACATCCCCTCCATCATTATATAGCTCAGTGGAGTGGTGATCTCTGACATGCCACGCACCACTTCTTTTTGCGACCAATTTTATTGTTTCATTTAGCGCAATCAACCCCCCCCCCCTTTTTTTTCAGTTCTACCAATGACGTAAGTAGTGAAGCTTAATTGAAAAAGGGAAAAGGTTGAATTTTAAAGGAATGTTCCACGAGACAAAAATACTAACCAGTACATTTCGTCTACTCGGTGAGGGATCAAGCTTATGTTTCATTATTCCTATATGGATATATATATATATATATATGGTTTATGATCTTACCAATTAAATTAGGCCGTTTGTAGCAAGTGTGTTAACCACCATAATCTATCAATAATAGTAAAAAGATCAAATAATTAAGAAGTTTTCCTAGCACTCAATGAACCAACACATAATAATATTGCCTAGCGCCTGTAAACTAGACTGTTCCGGCTCGAGCGCTCGCTCCAGTCTGGCCGCCCCCTTACTCCCAAACCTCGCGCGAGCAGAGTTGAGACTGCTAAGATGCACGCTCTTAGTAAAATATTGCTCCAATAGAAACTTAAAGAGTTTAATTTTCTCCACACGCTGATATCAACAGTTGTTGAATATCTGTCAAGAGCATAGCGGCATTAGATGACAAACATTTTAAATCAAGAGAAAAAGTTGTCATTAAATTCCAGGACATTCCTAATAAATATTCAACAACTGTTGATATCACCGCGTGAAGAAAAATAAGCTCTAAAGTTTATCCTAGAGCAATATTATATTTATTTTGACAAAAAAAAAAGTGTTGATATAAAAACTGCTAAAATACCTACCTTATCTCACGGTTTTTCTATTTTTAGTTTCGAAAGTAATGACAAGAATTTTTCTATCATAAATAAATAAAAAACAAAAACAAGGATATTGGAAAAACTCACATTGGGACATTATTAAAAAGGAATGTTAATGATAACTCCTAAGCGGTTAATAAACAAAACAATTACCGCAAGCGCACTGAGAAACAACTTGATGACGTGCCTTAGAATGACCGCATTAACCCATTCTTATGAACTAAAAAAAAAAGTTATTATTAGCTATTAATAACTAGACGAATAATAAATACACACATATAATTAGTAGAAGTGAAAAGCTTCTCCATTTCCAACCGAAACGACAAAAGGCTATTTATTCCTCCCCTTTTTGTTTCTCTTGCAAAGTTCAAAAAAGTGAGATGCTAAATAATAATAATAATAATATTAATAATCATAATATGAAGAGTATGTAAAAGGGAGAAGTAGATGTAATGATAATTGATCATTACCACAAGTGGGGAGATGCGTCTCAGGTGGTAACAAGACAATGAATGGCGGGCTAAAATACTAATTGGATTTCTTATAACCAAACACACACACACACACATATACATACATACTCTCATACGAGGAACGCGATAAATGCATGCACCTGTATGAGCGAAAAGGTGGGGGGAGAGGGTGGGGTGGCGGAGAAAAAAAATTAATTAAAAATTTTTGCGTCATCCTTTTTACCATTAATTAGAGACTAACCCTTTACCTTGTTAATTAGTAAAGACAATGGCTACACAATTTCGATTTTGAAATTAAGATGGTATAGGAGGGAATGTGTAATTCAAGGTCCGTATTTTAGAAATATTAAAAAGTATTGCTTCACTAGATATGTTCAGTTAAAATTTTTATAAAGGATAACATATACACCTCTTTAATACCTTTCAAGAACACTGTGACAATTGAACAGAAGATTTTAGAGAAGACTTTCTGATCAAAGCCTCTATTCTAGTGACATATATTCTACATTCCTGATCAAAAGCCTCTATTCCCATGAGAGATATTCAACATTCCTGATCAAAAGCCTCTATTCCCATGAGAGATATTCAACATTCCTGATCAAAAGCCTCCATTCTCATGACATATATTCCACATTCCTGATCAAAAGCCTCTATTCCCATGAAAGATATTCAACATTCCTGATCAAAAGCCTCTATTCCCATGATAGATAATCAACATTCCTGATCAAAAGCCTCTATTCCCATGAGAGATATTCAACATTCCTGATCAAAAGCCTTTATTCCCATGAGAGATATTCAACATTCCTGATCAAAAGCTTCCATTCTCATGACAGATATTCCACATTCCTGATCAAAAGCCTCCATTCTCATGACATATATTCCACATTCCTGATCGAAAGCCTCTATTCCCATGAGAGATATTCAACATTCCTGATCAAAAGCCTTTATTCCCATGAGAGATATTCAACATTCCTGATCAAAAGCCTCTATTCCCATGAGAGATATTCAACATTCCTGATCAAAAGCCATCATTTTCACGATATATATATATATATATATATTCAACATTCCTGATCTAAGGGCGCCATTCTCATGATATATACTCAAAAAATATTTTGATATTACCATGTGCAGAAAATTAAACTAAACGTAGCTAATCGATTTTTATTTTTCTGCATTTTGCCCTAATGGTGTTTTCTCGTCCATTTTACATTCAAATACTTCAACAGATTTTCTAGAACTAGTTGTTTTTTGTAGTGTAAGACCACAATGAAGGAGAGTGCGAGATATTTAAAAGGCGGACAGATAATAGACTCCGTCCACTCAATAGACAAAATATCACTCCAACATAATAGAAGAACAAATATATAAACACCCAAATGCAGGAATGGCTATGAAGGCTGGTACCAGTGCACGTAACCCGATTACAACCCCAATCAACATGAATATAATATATTATGTGAGGACAGAGGAAACTCGTAATAGTATTATTATTATTATCACCGCGTCTTACTACCCGTTCGGGTTACACGCACTTACGCTAATGTGTAATGGTAGGATGATTGTGAGATGAAATGAAGGACCTACAGTTTAACGTGGGATCCGAACCACGGTGAAAGCCTGACATTCCCCACATTCACAAGTTGTGATTAATACACGTCTTGTCAGAGGTGAAGGAAGGGTTTGGTAATCAGATAAATCTGTGCCTGGACCGAGGAATGAACTCTGGACCACCGGCACAAAGGTCCGACACCTTACCCCTAGACCACAAGGTCACCCATCATAATAGTAGAATTCCTTTTACTAGTGTCACTGTCCTTGGGCTAAGGAAAATGCCACGCAGACTATCTTTTCTAGCTGTCATTTAATAGCCTACTTATTTAAATTGTATCATTTTGATGTCAACACACTCTGCAAATCTTTTTTGTATATTTGCTTCATCTACTATCAGAATAAAGCCACCCCTATTGAAATTAATTCCGAGTGGATAACCCAAAGTAGGATATTTATTCGGAAATGTAATTCCAGACCAGAAAAACAGGCGACAAAAGAGATTTGTGCACTTTGGGTTTTGCCAAGTAAGTATTTATTTATATTTGTTGACACTAATGACCACTTCCATATCCCTGCGCCTTCTGACCCGAGACTAACAAATAAAATGTATCAGTAAAGTAAAAAGGCCTTGAGGTCTTTTGATTCTCAAGGCTACGCTCCCATGTTGCAGCCATTAAGAGCACACATGCCCAGAAGAATATCAGTCCCTTCTCACACATCCAAACTGTTTAGACCACATCAGTAAATGCCAGCTTCGCGCGATCAATAAATTTCCTCAGTCTCGGAAGTTGAGAAACTAGAGAACACTTCCGTACGTGTTTCTTTCTTTCTTCACTGAGGGGCAGGGTGTACAAACATTGGCTCGGGGCTCCAATCAAAAGCGCCAAATGCTGTATTTTGGCCGTGATATCTGCTCGCATGGGCAGCAGCTAAACTTATCGATAGCAAACTGGTCGACACGCGAGGACAAAGTGGTAAACAAGTGATCGACACGGGGGAACAAAGTGGTAAACAGCCAAGTGATCGACACGGAGGAACAAAGTGGTAAACAAGTGATCGACACGGAGGAACAAAGTGGTAAAAAGAGTGATCGACACGGGGGACAGGGTAAACACAAGGATCGAAGGAGGTAACAAGTGTAAGGAGTGATCGACACGGGGGAACAAAGTGGTAAACAAGTGATCGACAAACAAGTGATCGACAGACCAGTGATCAACATGGAAGGGCCAACTTATCGAGATGGAGTCATTTAGGAGTTAATCAAGTGCCCGTCAAGTGTGTTTTTAAATCACCACGCCTTACTACCCATTCGGCTTATACGCTTATGTACTAATTACGGTAGTGATTTTTAAGTATTAGGAAGGTTATATTTAGAAAAAGTGTTCCCACATTTGCGTGGAGGCAGTGTAGAAAACATGTTTTTTAAACTCTGATTCGAGTCTCAATCTCTCAGTCATGAGCCACCAGTCTAGTCTAACACGGCATGGGCATGCGACCACCTAGGAGGGGTAGTTTGGCTATTTAATCCACCGTTAGTGATACATCAGTTTGGCTGTTTAATCCACCGTTAGTGATACATCAGTTTGGCTGTTTAATCCACCGTTAGTAATACATCAGTTTGGATGTATATTACAGGATATTTTAAGTTTATTGTGGGGATATTTGGGGGCACGCCGACAAGAAAGGTTGAAAACACCAGTGCACAGGAAGACAAATATTGGACACCCTGGGTCTGATGGCGGCTCCTCTCGGAACTGTGTACACCCCTCAACTACAAGTGAAGAAGATACCGACGCGTCTTTGTTCCTTTGCGGACTAATTTTAGTCGCGAGAGAGAGCTAAGCTTTTTGGTGAAACCACAAGAAGTAAGCACGATGGCAAGGGGGGGGGGGGGATGTATACGCTACTGAGGGTTTTACTGCCATTTATACGACTCTTCTTAGGAATCACATCCATCCACAGTTGCTACAGGGCACACACTGTGATGTGATAGTAGCTCTCTGGAGAACAAGGGACTATGTGATGTGATAGTAGCTCTCTGGAGAACAAGGGACATATTGTGACTTGTGATAGTAGCTCTCTGGAGAACAAGGGACTAGGTGATGTGATAGTAGCTCTCTGGAGAACAAGGGACTATGTGATAGTAGTAGACTAGACTTCTGGAGAACAAGGGACTATGTGATGTGATAGTAGCTCTCTGAAACAAAGGACATGTGATTGATAGTAGCTCTCTGGAGAACAAGGGACTAGGTGAGGATGCTCTTGTATAGTAGCTCTCTGGAGAACAAGGGACTATGTGATGTGATAGTAGCTCTCTGGAGAACAAGGGACTATGTGATGTGATAGTAGCTCTCTGGAGAACAAGGGACTAGTGATGTGATAGTAGCTCTCTGGAGAACAAGGGACTATGTGATGTGATAGTAGCTCTTGGAGAACAAGACTATGTGATATAGCTCTCTGGGGAACAAGGGACTATGTGATGTGATAGTAGCTCTCTGGAGAACAAGGGACTATGTGATGTGATAGTAGCTCTCTGAGAAAGTGATGAAACACAGAGGACTATGTGATGTGATAGTAGCTCTCTGGAGAACAAGGGACTATGTGATGTGATAGTAGCTCTCTGGAGAACAAGGGACTATGTGATGTGATAGTAGCTCTCTGGGGAACATGGGACTATGTGATGTGATAGTAGCTCTCTGGAGAACACCTCGTCTTACAACCCGTCTGTGTAATACGCTTAAGCACTAGTTACGCTATTATATTAAAAATTGGGAAGGTTTAATTTATAAGAAGTGAACCCGCATTCGCATAGAGTGGCAAAACATTTATGAAATATCACCTCAGTTCACCCGACCGAGATTCGAACCTCGATCTCCCCGCCCTCGGCAGTCTAGCTCAACACGAAACTAGCGCGTGTTTGCTGTAGTGGGCCGTCCACCGAAACGACGAAACTTTGCAAACGTTCAGAAATCTCGCGTTATTTAACGAGTGATTAGTTAAATCAGAAAATGTTAATAAAACGCCGATATTTTCCCACTCCCATGCGGGTACACTTCCTCTAATTTTACCCTACAAATCCTTATTCAATTAACGTTGCGTGCAAACCAAACGGGTCAAAAGTTGCGGTGAAAAAATATTAATAGAATACATAACCTTAAAATATTATGGTCGGGGTTATTTTCTGGAACTTATTCTCTAGTCTGTCTTAGCTTATGCTCCCTTTAACCCTTCACTTACAACAACCCTTTATCATACCAATAGCGGGTTTGTCACTATCCCTCAACGCATATGGAGGTGCATTTACTTTAAATTGAGCCTTCTTTATTCCCAACCCATTAGTGTAATTAATACATAGGCGTATAAAACAAACGGGTAGTAAGACGCGGTGCTATATAGGCGTAATTTAACCTTAGTTTTTTAGCTTTTTTATCGTAACGTTAGTAGATTAAATTCAAGATAATCTTTAGTCATCGTATTCGCTTATTTTTAGAATAATTTTCTCCTGTATATACAAAATTCAAATTTTCTACCATCATGAGAAGTTTTTATTTCTCTTTATATTAGCCATTTGCTGCCCCCTACTCTTAAATTCCAGTCTTTACAGCTCTTGTGGTTAATGTAGGCCGATAATTTTATTTGGAGAATTTAAACTAAGCAGTAAGCGAGAAATATCCGCGCACAAGTTCAGCTCTAACGCGATTATTATTTCTACGTCTCGTCATTTCAAAATATGGTTCACGCCAAAATAAAGTCGAAATAATCCAAAATGGCTCTTTTCCCTTAACAATCGTATATTTTGGGATGTATTAAATAGAGACAAACGTGTGAAAATGTGACATTAGGTCATTTTCAACGACTGTTTAATCATATTCACGGAGCTTTGAAACTATTCTTGATGAAAAAGGGCTCTAGATTTTAGCCTCCCTCCAACAAATACAGCCATTGTTTGATATTTGAGAACTAGCAGCGAGCTTTCCTCTTTACCTTGAGATAAGAAGTTTCCTCTAACAAATACAGTCATTGTTTGATATTTGAGAACTAGCAGCGAGCTTTCCTCTTTACCTTCAGATAAGAAGTTTCCTCTAACAAATACAGTCATTGTTTGATATTTGAGAACTAGCAGCGAGCTTTCCTCTTTACCTTCAGATAAGAAGTTTCTTCTAACAAATACAGTCATTGTTTGATATTTGAGAACTAGCAGCGACCTTTCCTCTTTAACTTGAGATAAGAAGTTTCCTCTAACAAATACAGTCCTTGTTTGATATTTGAGAACTAGCAGCGAGCTTTCCTCTTTACCTTGAGATAAGAAGTTTCCTCTAACAAATACAGTCATTGTTTGATATTTGAGAATTAGCAGCGAGCTTTCCTCTTTACCTTGAGATAAGAAGTTTCCTCTAACAAATACAGTCATTGTTTGATATTTGAGAACTAGCAGCGAGCTTTCCTCTTTACCTTGAGATAAGAAGTTTCCTCTAACAAATACAGTCATTGTTTGATATTTGAGAACTAGCAGCAAGCTTTCCTCTTTACCTTGAGATAAGAAGTTTCTTCTAACAAATACAGTCATTGTTTGATATTTGAGAACTAGCAGCGAGCTTTCCTCTTTACCTTGAGATAAGAAGTTTCGTAGTTTTCTTTCCCTTCTTTCCTATTGACATGACTAATGGTGGTTGTTGGCGAATGAAGAAAGGGAGCATAGGCTAGTACAGTATATAGAATTAGTTCCAGAAAACGACACCAGGAGTGTAGCCTGAAACTTGAGTGAGATTGATATTCCTTCACTGGCTGAGGCGGCCGCCTTAACTCACAGAACAAGCCAAATTTTTACGACTCGTCCTGTTTGGACAATTTTACTTGAAGGCGTATCAAGGATTGATATATCGTGTAAACAAAGGGTTTTCGGATGGGATCAGGGGGGCGGAAACCTATAAAAATAAACGCACAAGTTAAATAAAGGAAGAATGTCCGGGAGAGTTTGATGGTAAATACGAGAAGCGGTGAATCATCAAACATCGAAAAGGGAAAGGTAATGCCACAATTTTTTTTATTGAACGCAAAATTTAAGGCACATAAAAGTTGTGTGTGTGTGCGGTGTTTGGTGGGAGAAATATAAGCAAACAAGTGGATATGGGCGAGATCTGTTTTATGTGGACAAGGAAATTGGGAGGTTTTTTGGTATTGGTGGCTCTGCTGTCTAAGAGGTAGAGGGGGGAGCGTCTGTGTCACGATATTTCTCATAGTTAGACGAAAGCTTTGATTTGAATTATAATTAAGTTAAGTAATATCTGGGGGTCAGACGGGTTCTTAAGACGTCTGGTTCTAGCTGTATTACCTACCTAAGTTATATTTTATCTTAGGGAGATGGGGGGACCGTTTTAAAAGTCACCTTCTCTAGAAACCCTAACAAGCCATCATTTAAGTTCCCAAATGAAGGTGTCGTTGCGTGTTCTGAAATCAAACACTTCTTCAAAATTCAATAACACTATAACCCGATCCCCCCCCCCCCTGACTTTATAGTCTCGCAGCAGACACAGGCCGCGCAGGGAAAGAGGGGGGGGGGGGGGTCGCAAAGCGGGCAAGCCTCATCCAGCAATAAACTAACGCGGTGTGGAGGATGATAATCACGCAGAGAAGACGGCGTGACCACCGATACAACATTCCCCACCGTAGCGGCTATTCACGTCACGCTAAATACCTGACACATCTTGACCAGCACGCTACCAGCACGCTACCAGTTGTTACGTGTCTTGAGTCCCACCTTCTGTCTGGCCTTGTTTCGAGCGGAGTATTAGGGCGGTTTCACACCATCATTATTATTTTATGAAAGAGTTTTTTTTTTAGCAGTCAGTCTTACTACCCGTTCATGTTATTCGTTTATGTGCTAATTATGCGAGCGGTTTTAATCATTAGGAAGGTTATATTTAGAGGAAATGTACACGCATTTGCGTGGAGGGGGGGGGTATAATTGAAAATCATCATCAGTCCAACCCAACAGAGCTTCGAACCTCAATCTCCCAGTCTAGTGAGTAGCACCTTAGACCATGCGGCCACCAAAGCGTGGCGTTGGTCACGCAGTCCAAGGCGTAGTTCTGGCAATAGACTGGATTGTCAATAACGGGATGGTTTTTTTTTTATAAATAATTTAAACTCTCCTTCCACGCAATTTCTGGTACACTTAATCTAAATCCAACCTTCCTTATCCCTAACTCATTAGCGTAATTATTAAATATGTGTGTATTCCGGACGGGTAGTAAGACGTGGATATTAAAAAAACGTTATATTTCAAATACATTGGACAACGCTTCTAAACTTGTATATATTTATTTTAATTCACAACATTAAAAAGTGAAAAGCGGTGGCCATTTTAATACCACCGATATATCGATATAATTTAATCGATTTATCTTGTTTCTTCGATATAAACCTTGCGATGTATTAAATGATTACCAAAGAATCTGGTTAATCCGTTACCGAAACTAGTTCGTATTAACCGGGAGAATACAGGGATATAGTATTTTCACGAATTTTAAATCATAGTGGAACGAGTTTAATTAAATGTTCATTTATTTAACTGATGTGTACCACGTGATCAGTGGCGGCTCGTAGCTAGAATTAGTGGGGGTGCTGCTAAAGAAAATGTTTAGCCATTGTTTTAAAATTGTGTAAAAGGGAAAAAAATGTATAAAAAGAAAATTTATTCAGGAACTTGATGAAATCTTAACAAATAAAACATTTTTTAGATACTTAATACTTTAAGTTAAATTGTTACAGTTCAAGCTTGATCAATTCATTTAAAAATGAAATCCATTCTTCTTGTTTTGATTTGCGCAAAAAGTTTAATAATTTTCTCCTTGATCTTTGGATGACAATTGAGGAAATTTTTCTCCATTGAAAGTACTGCAAGCGCATTTAGTCTTTCTGTTAGATAAAATAACTGAAAAAAAAAATTAATCAAATAGAATAGCTGGAAGCAGAATAATAATCTAATTCTACACTCTTCTACACTTTATCACATTCAAGAATATGGTACACGGTTTTAAGCACAACACACGCTGAGTAAACAAAAACTTCTTTCCACCATCACGCCAGAGCCGGCACTGCGAGAGCAACAGTGCTCTCTCTACATGGCAGTCCAGCCTTCCCCCCCGCCCCCCTTCCTATATGCGCATGCGCACAACAGCCAAACATCGCGTCGCTGGCACTGTGAAGCGCACATTTCCATACAAAGATCCATCCCCCTTCTAACACACTCTAAAGTAGATCCCAGTAGCGAGCGACTCATCCTCCCTCTCACACTCTCCTAGCAGTAGGTCCCAGTAGCGAGCGACCCATCCCCCCCTCTGATACTCCTAGCAGTAGGTTCCAGCAGCGAGCGACCTATCCTCCCTTCAAACACTCCTAGCAGTAGGTCCCAGTAGCGAGCGACCCATCCTCCCTTCAAACACTCCTAGCAGTAGGTCCCAGTAGCGAGCGACCCATCTCCCCCCCCCCTGACACTCCTAGCAGTAGGTCCCAGCAGCGAGCGACCCATCCCCCCCTCTGACACTCCTAGCAGTAGGTCCCAGTAGCGAGCGACCCATCCCCCCCCCTGACACTCCTGGCAGTAGGTCCTAGTAGCGAGCGACCCATCCCCCCCTCTAACACTCCTAGCAGTAGGTCCCAGTAGCGAGCGACCCATCTCCCCACAGGATGGATGAGGACCAGATTGACGGTTCGCACAGCTTCCCACCATTTGGTCCAGCGGTCATTAGGGGCTCTTGGAGGTGACAGATCACTCCCCCCCTTTCCATTCAACTTCCGGTTGCGAGGGGTGGGTGGGGTGGTAAAAACAGCCATGTGCCGCCACACACACACATGCGACCGCTCCCTCGGCTCAATTGGAGGGAGGGAGGTATGTTTGCAACTTTATCGAACGTTCGAAGGTCGCTTCCATCGAGTTAAGTCTTCAAATTATTAGTTAGTTCTCCAGCCTTTCTCTTTCAAATTATTAGAAAGTTATCCAGCCTTTCTCCTTCAAATTATTAGAAAGTTATCCAGCCTTTCTCCTTCAAATTATTAGAAAGTTACCAGTTCCCTCAATTTTAGAGTACCAGCCTTTCTCCTTCAAATTATTAGAAAGTTCTCCAGCCTTTCTCCTTCAAATTATTAGAAAGTTCTCCAGCCTCTCTACTTCAAAGTTTTTAACAAATTTTTTTTCTTAATTTTCTCGGCAGTGATATATTTCCGTAGAAGTTGGCGATATCTTCGCTAACGGACAGCGGCCCCTCTAACGTGGGTCGACGTTGTGGAGGGTTTTTTCTTTAAGAAGTAATTATGTATTTGTGCAGTTGGTACTATTTGTTTTTATTAAATCAGGTAACTAATAACAAATAAAGATGACGTCTGCCATTGATAAACGATATCTATATAATTATTTGAAATGATTAATTCTCATTTAATTTTTTTTATTTAGAAAATTTACAATAAATCTAATTTTAAGGGCCAGGTAGTAAAATTTCACGAAAATATTTCGAAATTTTAGTTTATGTTGATTTAAAATTATACGGGATTCATCTGAGCGAAGAAATAAACTTAAATTGGAAGGAAGAGAACACGAAGATAAAGTTTTTTAATTTTTTATGGCAACACTTTTTTACCTACTCCATTTTTACAGGTAGAGAAAGTATTGTGATCGTCAAAAAAATCGAATTCGAGATTTTGACGAATCTCAACGTTTCATGACCCCCCGAATCCGAAAAAGTGGTTTTTGAATTTCCGGCTGTCTGTCTGTACCTCCAAAAGAGCCTAAACCATTTTCCGATCGGGTTAAAACTTGGTATCTAAGGTGTTCTTTAAGGTTGCCCCGAGGGGTTTTTGGAATTTGATATCTAACCCTAAAATTAAGGGTAGTTTACTGAACGGCAAAAATAGAAAAAATCGATTTTCAATGCGTAGATTCTCATTTTTTATTATATCTCCGAAACTATTTGAGATATGAAATAACTTATAATTGCAAAATTGTGGTATTATTAAAAATAAAAAAACTTTTTTTTTAAATGTATTTTTAAAAAACCAACAATTTCTGAGATATTGGCAAATATATTAACACAATTTTGTGAGCTCTAGTTGTAAAGATATATTATTATTATTATTAATTATTAGCACCGCGTCTTACTACCCGTTCGGGTTATACGCACTAACGCTAATGTGTAATGGTAGGGTGATTGTGAGATGAAATGGAGGACCTACAGTTTAACGTGGAATCCGAACCACGGTGGAGGCCTGGCATTCCCCACATTCACAAGAAGTCTTGTCAGAGGTGAAGGAAGGGTTTGGTGATCAGATAAATCTGTGCCGGGACCGAGGATTGAACCCCGGCCGCCAGCACAGAAGTACAACACCTTACCCCTAGACCACCAGGTCACCTGTAAAGAGATATTACTTAAATTTTAACGCAATAATTCTCCAATGCCAATAAAGTAATTAAATATAAGTAAGTCTCTCAAAAAGATTGTTATTTTTCCTTTAACCTCTTAGGAGAAATGTTTGTACAACAATGATCTATCTCGATTTTAGAATCAAGTCAATATTTACATTTTTTATTGGAACATTTTAACCGGAAGTTGAAATTTTAACATGAAAGTGTTTGTTGAACCTTATGAACCCAAATTCGATCATTTTTATCGGTCCAACAACATATAAATGAAGACATTCTTTAAAAATGAAAGCATAAAATTTAAAACCAGGCCTAAAAAAATGTTTTACGTAAGTATATTGCAATTTATGCTTGTGTTTGCTAGTATATAGTATTTCGTTTCAAAGATATTACGAGTTTTGAGTAAATATCTCCATTTCTAAGCAATGGAGTGAGAGAGTCCGTGTGGAGTTCCGTACCATTTATTTTATTATTAATAATAATTACTGGTGGATATGTACCGGTTTTTTTTACACCGAGAACCGGACCGGATAATATGGAGGGCCGGATAATCGCGACTCTAGTGTCTACGGACATTTAACACACACCCCTCCCCCATTTTCAAAATACTGATATAATTACAAACCATCTCTTTGAGGATGTCCTAGAGAAAGAAATATACATCAACTCCCTTTCATCATCTGAAGGTGGAGGGGGGGGGGGAGAGAGAGAGAGAAAACAGAAGTGAGTTCTTAAAAAGTTTTTTTTTTTTTTAAATCACCCAATTCCATACAAAGTTTCGTATCCGTTCACGACACGGAGGCTTTTTTTTTAACGTTTTCCGACTTGGAGAACTGTTTCTCGGACGGTTAATGTCTTCCGAGAAATATCCTGCTGGTAAGTCGGCCGAGATATTAATACTGTTGTATTGAAATGTTCTTATGGCTTTGTCCTCCCGTGAGCCTTTGCGATCCTTGTCAACGAACGTGTGTAACACACTTCACGCACACACGCACTTACGAGCCACTTCAGTCGACCAATACAAAGAAACCTAACAATAATGTACACTCGACAACACACGACGTGAGTGCTCGCTCAAAACTGGGGAATTCTTTTAAAGGTTTACAAGAGCAAGAGCGTATGTATTTAATTATCTACAGTAGCCCCATGGCTTCTTTGGTGGTCTGACAGCTCACAGCTGAGAGCTGGTGACTTTGAAAAGTTACCAGACCAAATTATGTATCCCTACGCCGAACCATATGATCTGCAAAAACATGTGTTTAGCAGCTGTCACTTCAAACAGTCAGCACCAAAGAAGCCAAGGGGCTACTGTAGACTCCACGGAGAGAAAAGAATTGTGACCGTAAAAAATAAAATATAAATAAAAACACTCGAAATTTTGAAAAATGAAAAAAAAAAGGGGGAGGGTTTCGCAATTTTGTCCATTTGTACCTCAGGCTAGGGTCAAAACCATTTTACTGATCGGGCTAAGACTTGGTTTTGGGTTTTCATAAAGTTCCTCATGAAAGGGTTTTTGGAATTAATATCCAACCGTAAAATTAAGGATAGTTTATGTAGGGACCCAAAAAAATGCGTTATTTTGTTAAAAGAGGTCTTAGTAATTTTGTTTAAATTTGTATTCTAAACTCTTTTTATACTACAAAAAAGATTACCATTCTTATATCTTCATAAAAATGACTTTACATTTGCAGAAATTTCCAAATGTGATCATATTTTTGCAAAGTTGAAGCCCTATTCAAATAAAATTTTTATAAAACAAATAGTGTATTAGTTATAAGAAAGAAAACATGTACAAATGAAGATATTTTAAATGTAAAATTGTCATACTATACGGCGAAGTGTTTCTGTAACAATATTTATTATTTCGTTTCACAATTCGTACGTGTATTTAGTAAATATCCTTAGTTTAAGATAAAAGAGTATGTGCGGTGTACCGTTTATGAGTTTCATAATCACGTATTTTCGAAAACTCGAAAACGTTGAGAAACCAGTGTTGACACTTTTTTTTAAATACTAAATTTCCTGTCTTTTCAAAGATTTCCAGAAGGGATTCCCATTTTTTCTAAGAAGTTTATATCTAAGAATATAAAGTAATAACCCTTGTTTAGGGGGGTAGTAAGACGTGTTTTAATAAGCGTGCTTATTTATTAATTTCATATTTTTTACTTCCAAGAACCTACTTTATTTATATATATTTAGCACCGCGTCTTACAAACCATCCGGATCATACGCGTAAGTAATAATTACGCTAATGGGTTAAGAATTTGAAAGGTTGAATCTAAAGGAAGTGAATCCGCATTTGCGTGTAGGGAGAGCAGCAGAACGTTTTTTTTAGGGGAGGGGGTGAAAACCCCCAGTTCACGCGACAAAGATGTGAACCTCAATCTCCCCGTCCTCGGCAATCTATCTCAACACGAAACTAGCGCGTTAGCTAACTACGTCACTGAGGCGGGTAACTACTATATTAAGCTACCAGTTAAATGTTAATTATTAACAAACTATTGCAGTATTTTTATTTAATTTTCCAGAAATTCCTTGGGTTTTTTCCCCTGATGCGCGACAGACCTGTAAACGAACCATAACCTACCCCCCCCCCCCCCCGCCCCACAATTTTTACACACAATTGGTTGTTTCCATATCATCGAGGAAAAAAAACGAAAAACCAGACGAAACGAGTATTTTGAAATGCATGTAAACTTATTTTCTAAAGTGTTGTATTTTAAATTAAATAGAGGGAGGGGGGGTCCTGATGTATAAGAGGGGGGACGAATAGTTTTATCTTTTTTTATTAAAAAAAAGGCTTTTATTTCTCCTAATTATTATTATTTTATTTTTTTCTTCTTAGATTCATATTCTTTTGAGTATGTATTCGGTCTCTTCAACTCTTAGCGAAGAAAAGAAGGTCCCTTTTGTTGAGGACCCAGAATGTTGTATTTAAATATGAAGAAGATAAAGATAAAGGAAGGGGGAGAGAGAGGAGAGAGAGAGAGAGAAAATGTTTCTTTAAAGGACAGTAAATAACTGTAAATGTACATGAGAATCTATTAACAATCTCCATAATGAAACACACATATCGTCTCCGTGGTACCTTTTCATGTTCCTGAATATGTTGATGTGATGTGTGTAGGCCTGACACCCCCCCCCCCCTACACACACATGGGGGACAAGTGTGTGAACGTCTTACAGGACTCCTTGGTTCAACAACGGGCTATGTGACAACTCTCAGAGCTATGAAACTCGTTACACAAGTCGTCCAGTGGCGGCTCACGACAAAGTAAAGGTGAAAAAGTACAGTCTAATTTTCCCTAAAAGGTCTTTTTTTATTTCTTTAAATAAGCATTGATAATAATCAAAAAGTTGTTGGAAGCGTTTTTATTTTTTTTATAATCACCACTTCTTACTACCTGGTCGGATTATACGTAATATACGTACTAATTACGGTAATGTGTTAGAAATGAGTAAGGTTGGAGTTAGATTAAATGTACCCGCATTTGCGTGGAGGTAGAGTGGAAACCTCACCCTCAATAGACCCAACCGGGATTCGAAACGCGATCTCCCCCATAATTGGTAGTTCAGTAAATTGCGAGAGTATCGCCTTAGACGACGCAGCCACCAAAACAGGTTTGTACTTAATTAAGTAATGAGCTAAGTACGACCCACTTCAGTGGCTGAACAGTCTAAGGCGTCACTATCGTGTTAGAGAGACCTACTGAAGACGGAGAAACCAAGGTTTTAATTCCGGTGGGTCTTCATAGGTTTTTTTTTCCTAAATTGTTTTCCACTCTCCTTCCAAGCAAATGCTTCCTTCCTCATCCATGCCCCATTAGAGTAACTATTTAGGCTCAGATGTTTATGATATATCATATTTTTAATTTCACCTCGAATTTAATGCGTAATGAATAAACATTTTATTTTGCACTAAAGTGCATATTTTGAGCAGTTTCCAATTTTAGGTCATATCCCCACAATTTGGGGCGTATAAAGTCATATTTTGGTTACAACTACAACTGATATTTCTCATTTCTTTCGTACTTTACCTTTTATATGGTAGAGGCTCTCCTAAGTTATCTTAAAAATGTTTCTGTGAATTGGTTGCGAGTTTGCCAGATCAATAATTAATGATTTGAGATATATTTTTAATAATATCATTAGAGATGTCACGACTTTACCTTCTTTTCGAAATTTCGATTCTTGAACATTTTCTATTTTATTAGTTTCCCAAGCATCTTACCTCATATAAAAACATATTTATTCAACTTCATAGAAAACACTTTAAAAAAAATGAAATAACACAAAAGCCCCCTTTTTTTAACAAAGAAAATGATCCTTTTACCAAGTATTAAAAGTATATTTTACCAAATGAATAAAATAATTATGAATTACAATAGAAAGCAAGTATAATTGCCAACGCGTAAAAAAAAAATATTAAAAAGGTATAACAAATAGTTGTCGAAAAAAAGTCTTTTAAATTCACCAAATAGCAGTTATTCTGAAATATGGCAAATAAACTAATATCAGAGATATTAATTAACTATTTGTTCTGAATTTTGTCATTTTATTAGTTGCCAGTTGAGAGCTGAGAATCGATTTATAGAGAATTTTAATATTAAGATCGATTGTCGATTCTTTCGATACAAGTAAGAATCAAGAATATCGAGGTATCGAAGAACTGAGTTTGATATCCCTAATTAACATAAGTCACGAACTTTTTAAGGTCAAACTTCGTGATTCTTAAGGTCATAAACATCCTATCCTGTATATTATACTACTATAAAGCCACACGGCTGACTCACTCACTGATATTAAGGTTTAGTGCTAGTGAGCGCGAGTTTAGGGCAGTATTTTTGCAGTTTTTATAGCACAAACATTTTTTGGCCAAAATAAATCAAATATTTCTTCTATAGAAACATAGAGTTTAGTTTTCTGCACATGCTAATCTCAACAATTGTTGAATATCTGTCATGAGCATGGCAGCATTTGGTGACAAACTTTTTAAATAAAGAGAAAAGTTTGTCACCAAATGCCGCCATGCTCATGACAGATATTCAACAACTGTTGATATTAGCATGTGCAGAAAACTAAACTATATGTTTCTATAGAAGAAATATTTGATTTATTTTGGCCAAAAAATGTTTGTGCTATAAAAACTGCAAAAATACTGCCCTAAACTCGCGCTCACTATAGCACTCCACCTTAATGTTTACCCACTTCAAGATGAGCTAGAAACTTGAAATTTGGCAAAATTATTGCTTATAGCCTGTAACCAACGGGAAAATTACAAAAAGTTAAAACTTTTAATTTTTAACCCCCGAAAAAAATTCAAAATGTCGGAATAACTTTAAAGTCGGTGCGGACCTTTCTTTGGAGGTCTCTTGTGGCTAAACGGTAAGACCTATCAAAAATCTGCTCTGGAATTACATTAGTTTACATCCACTTGCAAAGAAAACACACAGGGGGGGGGGGGTTAGCCCCTAACGAGCAAAAAGCTAGTAGTAATAATAACATACCTACGCGCATAACCTGAACAGTAAGACGCGGGGATAAAAACCAGTCAAGTACAGAAATGTACAAGTCTGTTGATACTCTCTTGCCTGGAGGGTGGTATGAATTCAGGGGCAGAGATGGCAAGATATGAAACAACCTACCTTAAGACACTTTAAGAGGGCAGGGGGGGGGGGGGGGAGAAGCAACCCTATAAGGAGTAACATTGGTGGGCAGCAGGCAAGGTATGTTTGATTTTTAGACCCTGAATCGATACTCTAGATCGATTTAAATTAAGAGGACATCGATTCACGCAAAAAAAAATCGATTTTGTTAAGATCAATCTAACGATTTATTTAAAGAAAAAAAAAGTTTGTTTTGAATATACAGTAGATCCGACCTGTGAATATCCGACCGCCAGGGTCCCGGGTTCAATTCGTGACTGAAATATTTATCACAGGTGGAATTGACGTATACGCCTTTCACAGTGATAAATTAACGTCCGGAGGTCTGGGTGTTGTGTGTGTTCTAATTCAATTATAAGATACATCGTATCCTGATATATTTAGTCGTTAAGGGCAGTATTTTTACAAAACAAAATTTAATAGCAATGTTTTTTAAATCATATTATCTTCAACAAGTTTATTTTAATGTTGTACAGTTGTTGAATATATGTCCTCAACATGGCGGTGTATTCTAGACTACTTTCAGAGCCATCTCGGGCCATCTTTGAATTGAAAGACACACGAGATTCAAGAATGGACTCAGGAACACAAAGAGACAGACCCATGGTGGACTTTGAACAAGACTCTTCATTTTTTTTCCCCCCAAATTTTCATGATAAATAATCAACAGAATGTGTATATTTTAAAATTCCTTAATTTTACTGGTTTTACATAGCAAATCTCCCACTTGACCAGTCTCTCTCTCTCTCTCTCTCTCTCTCTCTCTCTATATATATATATATATATATATATATATATATATATATATATATATTCTTCTTCCTGTGTCGTAATATTACTCTCATGGCCAGGACTCAACTTTGGCTGAACAGAAGGACGACATGGTGACTTTGATAACAGAGAGGATATAGTGAGACAAGGACAGAGGGAGAGTTGTTCTAGAGGTGTGTAAGAGACCTGCTGTGGAGAGTTGTTCTAGAGGTGTGTAAGAGACCTGCTGTGGAGAGTTGTTCTAGAGGTGTGTAAGAGACCTGCTGTGGAGAGTTGTTCTATAGGTGTGTAAGAGACCTGCTGTGGAGAGTTGTTCTAGAGGTGTGTAAGACACATGATATGGAGAGTTGTTCTAGAGGTGTGTAAGAGACCTGCTGTGGAGAGTTGTTCTAGAGGTGTGTAAGAGACCTGCTGTGGAGAGTTGTTCTAGAGGTGTGTAAGAGACCTGCTGTGGAGAGTTGTTCTAGAGGTGTGTAAGAGACCTGCTGTGGAGAGTTGTTCTAGAGGTGTGTAAGAGACCTGCTGTGGAGATTTGTTCTAGAGGTGTGTAAGAGACCTGCTGTGGAGAGTTGTTCTAGAGGTGTGTAAGAGACCTGCTGTGGAGAGTTGTTCTAGAGGTGTGTAAGAGACCTGCTGTGGAGAGTTGTTCTATAGGTGTGTAAGAGACCTGCTGTGGAGAGTTGTTCTAGAGGTGTGTAAGAGACCTGTTGTGGAGAGTTGTTCTATAGGTGTGTAAGAGACCTGCTGTGGAGAGTTGTTCTAGAGGTGTGTAAGAGACCTGCTGTGGAGAGTTGTTCTAGAGGTGTGTAAGAGACCTGCTGTGGAGAGTTGTTCTATAGGTGTGTAAGAGACCTGCTGTGGAGAGTTGTTCTAGAGGTGTGTAAGACACATGATATGGAGAGTTGTTCTAGAGGTGTGTAAGAGACCTGCTGTGGAGAGTTGTTCTAGAGGTGTGTAAGATACCTGCTGTGGAGAGTTGTTCTAGAGGTGTGTAAGAGACCTGCTGTGGAGAGTTGTTCTATAGGTGTGTAAGAGACCTGCTGTGGAGAGTTGTTCTAGAGGTGTGTAAGAGACCTGCTGTGGAGAGTTGTTCTAGAGGTGTGTAAGAGACCTGCTGTGGAGAGTTGTTCTATAGGTGTGTAAGAGACCTGCTGTGGAGAGTTGTTCTAGAGGTGTGTAAGAGACCTGCTGTGGAGAGTTGTTCTAGAGGTGTGTAAGAGACCTGCTGTGGAGAGTTGTTCTATAGGTGTGTAAGAGACCTGCTGTGGAGAGTTGTTCTAGAGGTGTGTAAGAGACCTGCTGGGAGAGTTGTTCTATAGGTGTGTAAGATACCTGCTGTGGAGAGTTGTTCTAGAGGTGTGTAAGAGACCTGCTGTGGAGAGTTGTTCTAGAGGTGTGTAAGACACATGATATGGAGAGTTGTTCTAGAGGTGTGTAAGAGACCTGCTGTGGAGAGTTGTTCTAGAGGTGTGTAAGAGACCTGCTGTGGAGAAGAGAAGTGTAAGGAAGTGTTGTACAGAGCATACGTCATACCCAGAGTAACGGAAACTCGGACTTGTGATAGAAGAGATAGGATTAGGATTGAGGATGTAAGGTCTAGAGTTGGGGTACTTGGATAGTAGGCGAGAGGATTCCAAGGAGATTTATGGAAGTGAAGTATGTGAGGAAGAGACCGCAAGGGAGAGGAGGAGGATCATATAGCAGCAAGTGAGAGGAGGAAGAATGGAGGAAGGAGAGAGGAAGATGAAGTCATCTTACTAAACTTATCCAGCCACAGGCTGGAAACAGTTGATGATGATGATGATGATGATGAAAGAAATTCACGGCGGGTATTAAATGGGAAGCAAATTGTTAATTTTACTATTGTAAATGAAAATTGCGTATTATTTTCGTGAATATTTGAAAATTCCAGAAATTTGATCAAATTCCCTGACTTCTCTCTAATTTTCCAGATCAATGGATCATTAAATTGTTGATAATCACCAAGTTTAAAAAATTTAACCAAACTTATCTATTGGAGCAACAATTTATTTTATTTTGTCCCAATTTTTTTTTTTAAATAAAAACTGAAAAAAAAAATACAAACTTTTAACTTGCGTTCTCAAATATTTAAATCAACGAAACATTTGTAAAAAAAAAATAGTTTTAGTTCCCGGTTTTATCTTAAGACAAACCCAGTCCCTTGCAATGTTTCTCTAACCCACCACGGGAGGCTCTGGTGGTGGGGGAACAAATGACTCGCGAAATAGCTGAAATATGGCCGACTCCTGCCGCTATATCGGGCCTGGTTTTTACTGCCCAATAATCTTATTTCACACGTGTCTGCCCCATTAAACCCTTCACCCCCCCCCCCCCTCGTTTATAAACGTGGTACGTGGTCTACTCAGTCCGATGAATATAATCCTTCAGTTTATTATTATTTTGAGTTTCCTGTCAGCCAACTACATGGTCATAAATTAAATTATAAAAACTGCTAGAAGGGAAATGTTTGAGGATAAGAGGGAGAAAGAGACCAGTGTGTGTGTTTATTCTTCCATCCTCGTTTTGTTTCGGATTCCTCACTTTCATTCCATACCTCCTTGTTTCTCTTTTGTAATCACCTCCAGAGAAAAAGGTCTCCAAGACGGTCGGATAAGTCACGACGGCCATCTTTGTTTATTTTTTAATATTTAGCACGTTGTAAGATACCTTGTTGGAACCAAGGAGATACAGGGGGGAGTTGCGTCCATCTTTACCAAGAGAAAAGGAGGAGATTGGTCCATCTTTACCAAGAGAAAAGGAGGAGATTGTGGCCATCTTTACCAAGAGAAAAGGAGGGATTGTGTCCATCTTTACCAAGAGAAAAGGAGGAGATTGTGTCCATCTTTACCAAGAGAAAAAAGGAGGAGATTGTGTCCATCTTTACCAGAGAAAAGGAGGAGATTGTGTCCATCTTTACCAAGAGAAAAGGAGGAGATTGTGTCCATCTTTACCAAGAGAAAAGGAGGAGATTGTGGCCATCTTTACCAAGAGAAAAGGAGGAGATTGTGTCCATCTTTACCAAGAGAAAAGGAGGAGATTGTGTCCATCTTTACCAAGAGAAAAGGAGGAGATTGTGTCCATCTTTACCGAGAGAAAAGGAGGAGATTGTGTCCATCTTTACCAAGAGAAAAGGAGGAGATTGTGTCCATCTTTACCAAGAGAAAAGGAGGAGATTGTGTCCATCTTTACCAGAGAAAAGGAGGAGATTGTGTCCATCTTTACCGAGAGAAAAGGAGGGATTGTGTCCATCTTTACCAAGAGAAAAGGAGGAGATTGTGTCCATCTTTACAAGAGAAAAGGAGGAGATTGTGTCCATCTTTACAAGGATATAAAGAAGGTAGCCTTGTTCATTTGAACGACAATAAAACTAATCCCCAAACTAATCTCCTTGTTTCAAACTCGAAAAAACAATTTAGAATCCATTCGAATATTTTTTATTAACACAGCGGAGAGATGAGGGGAATATTATTATAACACTATAAACCAAAATGGCCACCGCGACGTGACCTTCTGTTGTTTAAGTACCTTGTCCCCGATGCTATAAGACATTATACCCGAGTAACGAGGGAGGGTTTTTTATTCTTTTTTTATTTTAGCTACAATGTAGAATTAAAACCACTCACAGCTGTGGGGCTATGCTTTCTCCCCCACATTGTAGCAAGAATATTTGGACGTCTGCCATCTTGACGACCGCAGCGCTGCCTGGACGGCAACGATCGAAACAACAAAACACACGCGGTGTGTTACAGCGATTTGATTCAATTATTTTAAACAAAAGTTTGTTTTTGTTTTAAACGGGACGAAGAGAACAAAATGTGGGCATCTATTTTTTTTTGTATTTATATTGGGGTATTTAACATTAACTTTGCTAACAGAACGCGACAAACAAACTAGCTTATTCTATAATAGACACAGCACCCAGTCCCCAGCCCGTCAATTAATGGCCGTGAAAGAGGAAAATCAAGTTATCTCTATAGTACATTTTATGTTCACGGGGGAATCGAACCTTGGATTATTAATTCGACAGTAAAGTATCATGATTCTTCAGCTAAACTCGGTTACAGAAACAAAGTGTCAAAAACAAAGTGTAGTCGATGAGAATACAGTGTATAAGCGATGATGAATATCTTAATGCGAGTGATGAACTACAGCTTATATAGCGGTGATGAATACATACTATATCGATGATGAACTACATACTGTATATACGAATGATGAACTACATCTGTATATACGAGTGATGAACTACTACTGTATATATCGAGTGATGAACTACATACTGTATATAGCGATGATAAGTACAGGGTATTGCGAGTGGAATACAGAATGACTATAAATGAACTGCTCTTTCCAGTGAATATTATTTATCCATCTTTAAGATAGAGACGGTGAGTGTCCTCACGCCAACCACGCCCCCCCATCGCCGAGTGCTAGGTCGCTTCCTGACCTTCCTCAACATGCCAGGAGGTGACTTGGCTCTTGTAACATGTGGGGCTATTTATAGACCCCCCCCCCCCCCTCCAGGAAGATAGACTATGTCGCTCTAGTAAGACCGCTAATAACTACTCTCACATACTTTTATAACACTACGAGAAATACTCTTGGGGTATTTCTTTAGTTCATCTCCAAACCTTCGGAGAGAGAAGTATTGTGATGTTTCATGACCCGCTGAATATAGATATGAGACGGAAAATTTTCCCTGAAAAATTCACCTAGGGTGATTTCTTTTCTTCGATAGTTTTCAACTTTTCACGTGCGCAATTTCTCTAAATTCAACCTTTCTAATCCCTAAAAATTAGTGTAACTAGTATATAGGCACGTATAAACCGGACGGGTAGTAAGACGCGGTGCTAAAAAAAATAGTAAAGAAACAAATATTATATTATTATTATTATTATTATTATTATTATTATTATGCACCGAGCCTTAATACCCGTCCGGGTTATACGCACTTACGCTAATGTGTAATGGTTAGGATGATTGTGAGATGAAATGGAGGACCTACAGTTTAACGTGGAATCCGAACCACGGTGGAGTCTGGCATTCCCCACATTCACAAGATGTATTGTCAGAGGTGAAGGAAGGGTTTGGTAATCAGATAAATCTGTGCCGGGACCGAGGATTGAACCCCGGACCCCCAACACAGAAGTCTGACACCTTACCTCTAGACCATCAGGTCACCGTAATAAACAAATGAATGCGAGCCTTTGTCGATCCGTTATGTTCATGATTCATACACAATATTTTTATCTTCAATAAGTTAATTGAAATAATGTTAAGGTTGGCCCGACATGTGTCTCCCCCCCCCTATTAACCCCCTTCTTATAACCCACTCGTCTCTTAACACACTGTATTTTGAAGTATTATAGGCTCTACGAACTAACCCCTCCTCGCAAGCCGCCACTGCAGAAAATTCTCATCTCTACCCTTGAAACTTTGTATCTCTTGTTTTCATAAGTTCCCCCCCAGGAGTTTTTGAGACTTTAATATCCATCCCTAAAATTAAGGGTAGTTTACTGAAGGTAGAAAAGATAGAAAAATAAAAATAAAATTTTCAGAATCTGCTTAAATGATTTTGATTATGGGGGGGGTGTGGGGAGAAAAGGTCACAGTTTTTTTTTGCTGATTTTATATAAAAACTTTTATTTTTGCCAAAATAAATAAAATATTTCTCCAGTACAAACATATAGTTTAATTTTCTTCACACGGTGATATCAACAGTTGTTGAATATCTGTCAAGGATGTCCTGAAATGTAATGACAACTTTTTATCTCCATTTAAAAAGTTTCTCATCTAATGTTTCTATGCTCAGACAAATATTCAACAACTGTTGATATCAACAAGTGAAGAAAGCTAAACTCTAGGTTTCTACTGAAGGAATATTTGATTTATTTTGGAAAACAAAATGTTTTACAATAAGAACTGCAAAAATATTGCCCTTTTCTCGCGTCCCCTATAACCCCACCAGATAAATAGCCCGTTTCCCCATGGAAATGACTTTGAGGTTACTTCACATGGGGGAAATTTTCCAATTTTGATCATTTCTCAGCAACTTCCCATTTGAGATACGAAATAAATTATTGTAAATTTGTTGTACAGCAGAGTCTCGGAAACTCGACCTAAAGTGGACTGAGATGGTGTCGAATTATTGAAATGTCGAGTTTTATGAACGAACTTGCGTAAGATGTATGTTTACTAAAAAAGGAATAATCACACTACAGCATTGAATATTATAGGTACAGTTGTACTGTATTGTACAGTAGCTCCATGGCTTCTTTGGTGCTGACCGACAGCTCACGGCTGACTTCTGACGGCTTTGAAAAGTTACCAGACCAAATTATGTACCCCTACGCCAAACCATGAGATCTGCAAAAACATGTGTTTAGCAGCTGTCAGTCAGCATCAAAGAAGCCATGGGGCTATTGTAGTATTGTACGGTACATTAATAGTAATATACATACAGTACAATTATTACCTGTAATATACAGAAATGCAGTACGGAACTGTACCTATAATATTGTATCGGTTCGAATAAAACATTACTGAATATTAAAACTAACAAACACATCATTTGTAAAAAACATCAGAGCACGGCTGTTACACACGAGTTACACAATTGAGAGGTTAACAGTTCAATGACCTTGGATTGTGATGACTGGCGCCAACAAATATGTGCATGTGCGTGTGTCGAGTTACACGGAATGTCGAGTTACAGGGAATGTCGAGTTATCGATTCTGAGACTCTACAACTGTTAAAAATAATTATTTGAAATGTTTTTTATAAAAACAATAGTTCCTTTATATATATATATATATATTAGAGAGAGAGAAAGGGGGGGGAGGTGTCCTTTGAAATATGAAATTGATTGTCAAATTCTTTGGCGGATGGAGCGGTTCCTCTTTTATCAATGTTTCTGTAACAGTGTATATTATTTAGTTACAGGTATGTTTTTATCTTTAGATAAAACTTATTTTTGAAGCACGTATAACTACCTGTTCAGGTTATAAACCGGTGTACAGATTACTTGGGGTTTAGAAAGGACGACTCTAGAGGAAGTGTACACGCATTTGCGTAGGAGAGTGGGGGAACCATTTAGTTAAAATCTCCATCAGTACACCCGACCGGGATTAGAACCCCGATCCCCCTGGTCATCGCAGTCTAAACTGATTGATGTTAGATTGTATCTTAAGTTTGTAAGCGCATGCGTACTTAAGGTTTAGGTTTTGATATTGTGTTTTGGTTTTCCCGCGCAGATTTTATGGAGAAACGTGGATAAATCTGAAATTGTTTCCACGAATGCAGAGCGAACAACGCCGATTTCTATGTACTTGGTTATGTAGAGACCTTCGCGTGAGCACAAACACAACAGAAAGGTACCAATCTCTGAAAGGGTTTCCCTGATGGTTGTAGCCGAGTGTACACGCGGATATACCTCCCCCCCCCCCCCCTTGGAACGTAATTTGAACTATCCTTCATCTCATCGCACTATAGTAGTTCCCAAGTAGTTCCCCGACAGTTGGGACGTCTCATTTGAAAGGATGGATAGATGTTTCACCCCCACGGTTCATTCGTCTTGTCGCGATCACTGGATATCTGGAGCAATTAACACACACACTCTCTCTCTTCTCTCTCTCTCGCTCTCCCCGACATGGGGGGGGGGGGGTTGGCTCGGCGTAGCGGTGACTAGCTCTGGTCTTTGAATGGGGGGCGCTGGGAACACACGAATTGTAATACACGGGTTCATTGGCTGCTCATGTATAGCACTGCGGAACTGCAGCACCCCCTATTTCCACTTGATACTATCGATAAAATTTAATATAATGAGTCCTTTTTTCTTAATTCTCTCTTTATTTTTGTAGTACGATATATATTCCTTAAGATTAATGTCAATACTTCATAGCCATCCCCAGTTTATGAAAAAGATACAAAAATCTTTGTATGGAACTGTGCGCTTCACAGTGCCATCGACGTGGTGTTTGACTGTTGTGCGCATGCGCAAATAGTGGAGGGGTGGGGAGGAACGTGGGACTGCCAGGTAGAGGGAGCACTGTTGCTCTCGCAGTGCCATCTCTGGCGTGATGATGGAAAGAAGTTGTTTTTTTTTTACTCAGCGTGTGTTGTGCTTAAAAACCATGTACCATATTCTTGAATGTGATAAAGTGTAGAAGAGTGTAGAATTAGATTATTATTCTGCTTCCAGCTATTCTATTTGATTCATTTTTTTTTTGTTCTTTTATTTAAAAGAAAGACTAAATGCGCTTGCAGTACTTTCAATGGAGAAAAATTCCTCAAATGTCATCCAGAGATCAGGGAGGAAATTATTGAACTTTTTGCGCAAATTAAAACAAAAAGAATGGAGTTCATTTTTAAATGAATAGATCAAGCTTGAACTGTAACAATTTAAGTTAAGTAAGTAAAAAAATGTTTGGGTATTTTTTACGTTAAGATTTTATCAAGTTCCTGAATAAATTTTCTTTTTATACAAGTTTATTTTTACTTTTACACAATTTTAAAACAAAGGCTAAAACATTTCTGGAGCAGCACCCCCCACTGCGGATAATTGTGGATTAGGAATTGTAATATTCAGATAAACTCACAAACACTAGATTAAGTAAAGAATTTATGTTTTAATTCGGTGAAAAATGACAGCCTAGAACACAAGAATCAACCACGCACCTAAAAGTGTGGTCACTGTTGAAGGGTTTAATGTTCACTTTCCGTCTGCAGACACTCGGATCTGGAAGGTTAATATGGATGTGACATCATCGCGATTGTAATTCTCCTCGACAGACAGCAGCACTGGGACGGTAATGGAGTTTGACGCGAGGTGTAACATCCACGCTACTTTGTACTCAAGACTTGTTATTTGACTGCAGCGCGGTCTCAAGAGGACACGGCTGTTTCATTAACTAGTCACCACCGGGATCTTCGGCTCAGTCGGTAGCTCGAATGTCTCGGCGTTACTATAATATGTAACCCGGCTACTACAGAAGAATTTTAGGGGGGGGGGGGGGGGGGGGGGAACCGAAAATGAATCGATGGAATGTGAGAAACAAAAACAAATCTGTAGTTAGTCCCTTCTGCTTATTATTTAGGTGGTTTGACTAAATTGTCACTCAAGACTCACGGCCGACATGTTTCGATGCTATGACGTCATCCATAACTATTTCTTAGCGTTTAACTAATAACATTCGTTACTAGAACTATCTGTAAACATAATAAAGATACTTTGTTCTAGCTTTGTGATCTTCTTCAAGTTATCTTTAGATACTTTCTATTATTGTTGGATACTATTTTTTATGTCTACTTAGATGTATTTTACTTAAGTATTCAAGCTCTTTATCCTCGCAAATGCAGGCACATATCCTCTTACACCAGACATGTAATATCCCGGATATGTATCGAGACACGGATATCCCAGACATGTATTCGAACAAGTATCGAGACAAGGATATCCGGACATGTATCGAGACACGGATATCCCAGACATGTATCGAGACACGGATATCCCGGACATGTATCGAGACACGGATATCCCAGACATGTATCAAGAGACGGATATCCCAGACATGTATCCGGACATGTATCGAGACAAGGATATCCGGACATGTATAGAGACACGGATATCCCAGACATGTATCGAGACATGGATATCCCATACATGTATCCGGACACGGATATATCGGACATGTATAAAGACACGGATATCCCAGACATGTATCGAGACACGGATATCCCGGACTGTATCGAGACCGGTTATCCGGACTGGAGTCAAGCACGGTTAATACAATGGTTCCAAAACAGCCCTTACACGACGGAGAGGCCACTTTACAAAATAACCAACAAACAATTAGCGCGATAACAAGGTAATTATACAATCATTGATGTCCTTTTTACGACACCTTGTCCAGGTATGTCCAGGTGTACAGAGTAAGAGTAAGAAGATCAAATGAAGGTTGCGTCGTAAACTTTTTTAAAAAAAAGGTAACATTACAATAAAAAGGAAAACACGTTCACAAGGGAATGGAAGAAAGTCTCCTGTTAACGAGGACATCGTATTTTTTTACTGTTATTACCAGTGAGGATAGTTTCAACATATCCAAGTTGTCGGGAATTAAAGAAAAACAAGGGGGCGGGGCTGATGGACCCATTATTTTTGTTGTGTTCTATTTTTAAAAAACACAATTCAAAAATATAGCACAAACAACTCTACAGGAACTACCCAAAATGAAATACACTTAAAGAGTTCTCTTAAAATAAATAATGGTTCTAACACTATAATTAGACTAAGAAGATCATTAACCCCTTTATTGATTATTTTAAAAAATAAAAATACAAGTATTTGTCATCATGTGGAAACCCTTGTAGATTGTATTTAGGATTTAATAGAGTTATATTTTTTATCGCGATATTTTAATTACGTAAACTTTCAAGAAATACAGAAAATATCATCAGGAGCTAACAACTTATTACAATCTAAAATAATAGTGCCTTTAAGGGGGCCGCCCCAGTAAGCGAGAAATTGCCACGCAGATATTCAGTTCTAACGCTTTATTTAACTAGCAGCGAGCTTTCCTCTTTACCTTCAGATAAGAAGTTTCCTCTAACAAATACAGTCATTGTTTGATATTTGAGAACTAGCAGCGAGCTTTCCTCTTTACCTTCAGATAAGAAGTTTCCTCTAACAAATTCAGTCATTGTTTGATATTTGAGAACTAGCAGCGAGCTTTCCTCTTTACCTTCAGATAAGAAGTTTCCTCTAACAAATAGTTTGATATTTGAGAACTAGTAGCGAGCTTTCCTCTTTACCTTCAGATAAGAAGTTTCCTTTAACAAATACAGTCATTGTTTGATATTTGAGAACTAGCAGCGAGCTTTCCTCTTTACCTTCAGATAAGAAGTTTCCTCTAACAAATACAGTCATTGTTTGATATTTGAGAACTAGCAGCGAGCTTTCCTCTTTACCTTCAGATAAGAAGTTTCCTCTAACAAATTCAGTCATTGTTTGATATTTGAGAACTAGCAGCGAGCTTTCCTCTTTACCTTCAGATAAGAAGTTTCCTCTAACAAATAGTTTGATATTTGAGAACTAGTAGCGAGCTTTCCTCTTTACCTTCAGATAAGAAGTTTCCTTTAACAAATACAGTCATTGTTTGATATTTGAGAACTAGCAGAGAGCTTTCCTCTTTACCTTCAGATAAGAAGTTTCCTCTAACAAATACAGTCATTGTTTGATATTTGAGAACTAGCAGCGAGCTTTCCTCTTTACCTTGAGATAAGAAGTTTCCTCTAACAAATATAGCATTGTTTGATATTTGAGAACTAGCAGCGCGCTTTCCTCTTTACCTTGAGATAAGAAGTTTCCTGTAACAAATACAGTCATTGTTTGATATTTGAGAACTAGCAGCGAGCTTTCCTCTTTACCTTGAGATAAGAAGTTTCCTCTAACACATAGTCATTGTTTGATATTTGAGAACTAGCAGCGAGCTTTCCTCTTTACCTTCAGATAAGATGTTTCCTCTAACAAATACAGTCATTGTTTGATATTTGAGAACTAGCAGCGAGCTTTCCTCTTTACCTTGAGATAAGAAGTTTCCTCTAACAAATACAGTCATTGTTTGATATTTGAGAACTAGCAGCGAGCTTTCCTCTTTACTTTGAGATAAGAAGTTTCGTAACTTTCTCTCCTCTCTTTCTTACTAACATGACAGAGTATAAACTTACAGAATATAGAAATAGTTCCAGAAAACAATAAAGACCATTGTATTTTAAGCAGTGTGGCCTGACAGCAATTGAAACTTTCTCGCCAAACAAAGCGGCCGCCTTAAGGTGGGGATTTAGGGGACGTGAAGTCAGTGTTTTTTGAAGTTTTTATATCAAAACATTATTTTAGTCAAAATAAAAAAATGTTGCTGCAGTAAAAACGTATATTCCTGGAATTTAATATTTTATTTTAATTTAAAAAGTTTTTCATCTAATGCCGCCATGGTGATGACATATTACACAACTGTTGATATCACCGTGGGGAGAAAATTAAACTCTTTGTACTGGAACAATATTTTATTTATTTTTGCCAAAAAAAAAGCTTTTTACAAAAACAGCCAAAACCTCTTTTCCAGGGTTCCCTTCATTCCCACCTTAATACCAGGCATGTCAGATCACTTTTTGCACATATTATTTTCAAGGTCAATAAACAATAATTAATACATTCCGGAGCGGATCTTGCCCCAGATTTATAAAGCAATATAAGAGATTGTAGTTTCCCGTGTATGACGTCATACACATACCTCCCCTCTTATAAAAACTAACGCTTTCACCTACTAGAGTGATGGTAGTTTCCCGTGTATGACGTCATACACATACTTCCCCTCCTATAATAACTAACGCTATCACCTACTAGAGTAGTGGGAGTTGGAACGTCACTTGCCTGACGCACCTGTTTGAACTGCTCCTCGAAGCTCCAGGTCTGCTGGGAGGACGATGACGACTCTGACGAATGCGAGGACGCTGACGAGACGTTGTTGTTGTGGGCTAAGGGGGCGGGCGCTGGGGGCGGGTAGGAGGGCGGCGGGGCGACGGCGCTCAGCGGCGGCAGGAACGCAGCCGCCGGGTGCTGGAAAGGGAAGGGGAGGGGCATGGATAGCGCGGGGGGAGGAAACATGGACGCGGAGGAAGGGGCGGACGGCTGGTGAGCCCTCGATGAAGGGGGTGAGGGGAGGTTGTGTAACTGCGACTGCGCCTTCAGCTCGCGCTCGAGATCTTCACGCCCCTCCCGGGCCTGCAAGCAACAGAGACATCTAGCGTCAGATCCACGCAACAGCTTGGCAGAGGTTTTTGCCTTAAGAGTTTTGAATAATTATTGTGGCTAAAACATGATCGACCTCATAGATTTAGATGAAATATTTTCACTTTTAAAACGACTATAACATTTTGAAATCTAGCGTTAGGAAATAAATAGAATATTTGTCGATATTAGCTATACAAGGCATTGACATTCTTTTATTTATTTGACTTTATGATCCGACTGATTATGTCAGCACACGAGAATTTCTATGCGCGAGAACGAGAGGGCCTACCAATTTTGCCGGTCAGGTATTTTTCACATACCTTCTAGGGTTCTTTCACAAGCCACAATCGACAGCTTTACTTCTTTGCAGAAGGAAGTTGTGCTACGGACCTTTAATCACTCAAGAAAGATGCAACGAGCCCGGCTGGGTTTGAACCTACGAACATCGAGCCCTTATGCGATAACATCACCCTAAGACCACCTAGGGGACGAATGACTATAAAACAAACTTGTAGTTCCAAGAGATAGATTACCAGAAATAATTACTAACACATTTTTTTTTTTATAAAATGAGGGTTATCATGTTTTTGACACGATTCTCTCTCAATTATTTACTGCGAGAGATCGCATGTGTTTGAGCTAATTCTAAAACTAAACATATTGTGTGGTTAAGGAGTGAACGAAGTTGGTGGAAACAAAACTAATGTATCGTGTAGAATGGCGTGTTGCCAGAGAAAGCAGAGATTAATTATTAAAACTGTACGCGTGATATGTTCTCCCCCAACTCTTTTCACCATATGACCAATCATACACAAGCTCTGCCTTACACATTTTACACTGGTATGCATTATCGGCCAGAAGAACACGGCTAGGTCTCTAGTCTAACACCTCCTCAAAGTGTAATCCACTTGCCGTTTAGGGCCCCACCACCACTATCTGGGGAACAAAAATCTCTCTCAAGGCTCCGCTCTATCCAGTCATGGTTGTGTCCTTCAAGCGTAGCCACGCACGTATAGGCGCGCAGCGAGAAATTTAAGAGACCGTTGACCCAACCTCAATTCTGCCATCAATACCCGTCATCATCAGATAACTAGAAACTCCCCTTTATACTAGGCCAATGACTGTATGTTAATCTATCCCATCATGATTGTGTCCTTCAAGCGTAGCCACTCACGTAAACGCGCGCAGAGAGTAATTTAGAAACCGATGACCCTACCTTATTCCCGCCATCAATGTTATCATCGTATACCTATGAACCCCCTGACTTGGTACAAAGCTCTTATCACTGAACTATCATGGAGGCCCTTACTGTGTTAATTCCACGAATTTTCCATTTTTCCCTGTTTTCCAGGCCGATGGATATCCTAGTGATTCCCCCCTACCCAAACCACCCAGACAGGACGACAGACGGGAGTCATCACCTGCGTGTTGGGCGGTGGCGCGAGGCGGCTCCATGCATCCACCCCCACCTCCTGCTTAAGCTGCGCCAACACCCCCGGGTCAGGGCCCTCCCCGGGCAAGGGCAGGTTCATGGCGTCCTCACTGTCTTCGTCGGCGTCGCTCAGATCCTCGTCGCCGTGGTTGGACTGAAACAAGGAGCGAAAGGGATGTCAGAAGGAGTAAGGCCGAGATTAGGCGATAAAAGGTCACGTGACACACTTTAAGCCAACCACAAGAGCTCAGCGTTGTCCGCTTAGCTGCACTTGTAGTAATTTCACCTTTCATTATTCTGCGCGACAACAACAGTTTGGAATACCCAATCAAATGTCAAAACCAGCCGACATTATAAGTGCGCATGCGCCTACACCAACCGAACCAATCAGTGCGCATGCGCCTACACCAACCGACCCAATCAGTGCGCATGCGCCTACACCAACCGACCCAATAGTGCGCATGCGCCTACACCAACCGACCAATAGTGCGCATGCGCCTACACCACACCGACCCAATCAGTGCGCATGCGCTTATACACGACCGACCCAATCCAGTGCGCATGCGCCTACACCGACCGTACAATCAGTGCGCTGCGCCTAAGCAACCACACACAGTGCGCATGGCCTACACAACCGACCCACCAGTTTTGCTGGCCACACCAACCGACCCAATCAGTGCGCATGCGCTAACCAACCGACCCATAATCAGTGGCCTGCGCCTACCACGAACCGACCCATTATCAGTGGCATGCGCCTACACCAACCGACCCAATCAGTGCGCATGCGCCTACATCAACCGACCCAATCAGTGCGCATGCGCCTACACCAACCCACCCAATCAGTGCGCATGCGTTGTCTTATGTATTTAATGATTTGAAATAACTCGTTAAATACACAACTCTAGCACCTGTTCGGATAATCGGACTTACAAACTAACTTAGCCCTATACAACACTAGCGACTGGATGTTGGTATAACAGTAGTGACCCGGAATCGAAACACGACCCCCCCAGGCTTGTGGTCGAGTCCCACCACGAGGGGGGGAGGGGGTCACATGTGTTCGTGTGAGGGCTAACCACGCGAGGGGGCCACGCTATAACACCACGCGGTGTGCCTTGTCGTCACTTTATATCCATCGATACGATCTAGGACACGCCATTAGGAATGGGGGGGGGAGGGGGGGGGAGGTAAATCGCTTAGCAGGGGTGACAACTTACGGTGGGATAGAATAAACAGGTACATCGCTTAGCAGGGCTGGCAACTTACGGTGGGATAGAATAAACAGGTACATCGCTTAGCAGGGCTGGCAACTTACGGTGGGATAGAATAAACAGGTACATCACTTAGCAGGGCTGGCAACTTACGGTGGGATACAATAAACAGGTACATCGCTTAGCAGGGCTGGCAACTTACGGTGGGATAGAATAAACAGGTACATCGCTTAGCAGGGCTGGCAACTTACGGTGGGATAGAATAAACAGGTACATCGCTTAGCAGGGCTGGCAACTTACGGTGGGATAGAATAAACAGGTACATCGCTTAGCAGGGCTGGCAACTTACGGTGGGATAGAATAAACAGGTACATCGCTTAGCAGGGCTGGCAACTTACGGTGGGATAGAATAAACAGGTACATCGCTTAGCAGGGCTGGCAACTTACGGTGGGATAGAATAAACAGGTACATCACTTAGCAGGGCTGGCAACTTACGGTGGGATAGAATAAACAGGTACATCACTTAGCAGGGCTGGCAACTTACGGTGGGATAGAATAAACAGGTACATCGCTTAGCAGGGCTGGCAACTTACGGTGGGATAGAATAAACAGGTACATCGCTTAGCAGGGCTGGCAACTTACGGTGGGATAGAATAAACAGGTACATCGCTTAGCAGGGCTGGCAACTTACGGTGGGATAGAATAAACAGGTACATCACTTAGCAGGGCTGGCAACTTACGGTGGGATAGAATAAACAGGTACATCACTTAGCAGGGCTGGCAACTTACGGTGGGATAGAATAAACAGGTACATCGCTTAGCAGGGCTGGCAACTTACGGTGGGATAGAATAAACAGGTACATCACTTAGCAGGGCTGGCAACTTACGGTGGGATAGAATAAACAGGTACATCGCTTAGCAGGGCTGGCAACTTACGGTGGGATAGAATAAACAGGTACATCGCTTAGCAGGGCTGGCAACTTACGGTGGGATAGAATAAACAGGTACATCGCTTAGCAGGGCTGGCAACTTACGGTGGGATAGAATAAACAGGTACATCGCTTAGCAGGGCTGGCAACTTACGGTGGGATAGAATAAACAGGTACATCGCTTAGCAGGGCTGGCAACTTACGGTGGGATAGAATAAACAGGTACATCGCTTAGCAGGGCTGGCAACTTACGGTGGGATAGAATAAACAGGTACATCACTTAGCAGGGCTGGCAACTTACGGTGGGATAGAATAAACAGGTACATCGCTTAGCAGGGCTGGCAACTTACGGTGGGATAGAATAAACAGGTACATCACTTAGCAGGGCTGGCAACTTACGGTGGGATAGAATAAACAGGTACATCACTTAGCAGGGCTGGCAACTTACGGTGGGATAGAATAAACAGGTACATCGCTTAGCAGGGCTGGCAACTTACGGTGGGATACAATAAACAGGTACATCACTTAGCAGGGCTGGCAACTTACGGTGGGATAGAATAAACAGGTACATCGCTTAGCAGGGCTGGCAACTTACGGTGGGATAGAATAAACAGGTACATCGCTTAGCAGGGCTGGCAACTTACGGTGGGATAGAATAAACAGGTACATCGCTTAGCAGGGCTGGCAACTTACGGTGGGATAGAATAAACAGGTACATCACTTAGCAGGGCTGGCAACTTACGGTGGGATAGAATAAACAGGTACATCACTTAGCAGGGCTGGCAACTTACGGTGGGATAGAATAAACAGGTACATCGCTTAGCAGGGCTGGCAACTTACGGTGGGATAGAATAAACAGGTACATCACTTAGCAGGGCGGGCAACTTACGGTGGGATACAATAAACAGGTACATCACTTAGCAGGGCGGGCAACTTACGGTGGGATACAATAAACAGGTACATCGCTTAGCAGGGCTGGCAACTTACGGTGGGATAGAATAAACAGGTACATCGCTTAGCAGGGCTGGCAACTTACGGTGGGATAGAATAAACAGGTACATCGCTTAGCAGGGCTGGCAACTTACGGTGGGATACAATAAACAGGTACATCGCTTAGCAGGGCTGGCAACTTACGGTGGGATAGAATAAACAGGTACATCACTTAGCAGGGCTGGCAACTTACGGTGGGATAGAATAAACAGGTACATCGCTTAGCAGGGCTGGCAACTTACGGTGGGATAGAATAAACAGGTACATCACTTAGCAGGGCTGGCAACTTACGGTGGGATAGAATAAACAGGTACATCACTTAGCAGGGCTGGCAACTTACGGTGGGATAGAATAAACAGGTACATCGCTTAGCAGGGCTGGCAACTTACGGTGGGATAGAATAAACAGGTACATCACTTAGCAGGGCTGGCAACTTACGGTGGGATACAATAAACAGGTACATCACTTAGCAGGGCTGGCAACTTACGGTGGGATAGAATAAACAGGTACATCACTTAGCAGGGCTGGCAACTTACGGTGGGATAGAATAAACAGGTACATCACTTAGCAGGGCTGGCAACTTACGGTGGGATAGAATAAACAGGTACATCGCTTAGCAGGGCTGGCAACTTACGGTGGGATAGAATAAACAGGTACATCGCTTAGCAGGGCTGGCAACTTACGGTGGGATACAATAAACAGGTACATCGCTTAGCAGGGCTGGCAACTTACGGTGGGATACAATAAACAGGTACATCGCTTAGCAGGGCTGGCAACTTACGGTGGGATAGAATAAACAGGTACATCGCTTAGCAGGGCTGGCAACTTACGGTGAGATAGAATAAACAGGTACATCGCTTAGCAGGGCTGGCAACTTACGGTGGGATAGAATAAACAGGTACATCACTTAGAAGGGGTGACAATTGAAACACCAAGCCCGTTTTACGGGGCGGTGTTGTTTTTGTTGTTTTTAGTGTTAGTGATTTGTGTTTTAATTTTATTATTTGTATAAGTATGAGTGCGGATGAACTTATTTTCTTAAATATTTCGTGCGCCCAAAATTTGTGTTTCCTCGGAACACGTTTTTCCCCCCACACCTCTTCTTCCGCACAAACCGCAGCCATTATCATAAACTCCTCTTCCGATGAACTGCCCAATGACACTGGAGTCTTTTTACCGGTTCCGTGACGTTCTGGCCGGTCATAATGGATTCACTGCAGAGCCGAGCCGAGCCGGGTTTTCTGCTTAAGAGTCAGCGAGAAAGTATTAATCGCTGTCAGGCCACGCGGTTTAATATACAATGTTCTATAAAAAGGAAAGCTCGCTGCTAGTTCTCAAATATCAAACAATTACTGTATTTGTTAGAGGAAACTTCTTATCTCAAGGTAAAGAGGAAAGCTCGCTGCTAGTTCTCAAATATCAAACAATGACTGTATTTGTTAGAGGAAACTTCTTATCTGAAGGTAAAGAGGAAAGCTCGCTGCTAGTTCTCAAATATCAAACAATGACTGTATTTGTTAGAGGAAACTTCTTATCTCAAGGTAAAGAGGAAAGCTCGCTGCTAGTTCTCAAATATCAAACAATGACTGTATTTGTTAGAGGAAACTTCTTATCTCAAGGTAAAAAGGAAAGCTCGCTGCTAGTTCTCAAATATCAAACAATGACTGTATTTGTTAAAGGAAACTTCTTATCTCAAGTTAAAGAGGAAAGCTCCCTGCTAGTTCTCAAATATCAAACAATGACTGTATTTGTTAAAGGAAACTTCTTATCTCAAGTTAAAGAGGAAAGCTCCCTGCTAGTTCTCAAATATCAAACAATTACTGTATTTGTTAGAGGAAACTTCTTATCTCAAGGTAAAGAGGAAAGCTCGCTGCTAGTTCTCAAATATCAAACAATGACTGTATTTGTTAGAGGAAACTTCTTATCTGAAGGTAAAGAGGAAAGCTCGCTGCTAGTTCTCAAATATCAAACAATGACTGTATTTGTTAGAGGAAACTTCTTATCTCAAGGTAAAGAGGAAAGCTCGCTGCTAGTTCTCAAATATAAAACAATGACTGTATTTGTTAGAGGAAACTTCTTATCTCAATGTAAAGAGGAAAGCTCCCTGCTAGTTCTCAAATATCAAACAATGACTGTATTTGTTAGAGGAAACTTCTTATCTGAAGGTAAAGAGGAAAGCTCGCTGCTAGTTCTCAAATATCAAACAATGACTGTATTTGTTAGAGGAAACTTCTTATCTCGAGGTAAAGAGGAAAGCTCGCTGTTAGTTCTCAAATATCAAACAATGACTGTATTTGTTAGAGGAAACTTCTTATCTGAAGGTAAAGAGGAAAGCTCGCTGCTAGTTCTCAAATATCAAACAATGACTGTATTTGTTAGAGGAAACTTCTTATCTCGAGGTAAAGAGGAAAGCTCGCTGCTAGTTCTCAAATATCAAACAATGGCTGTATTTGTTAGAGGAAACTTCTTATCTCAAGGTAAAGAAGAAAGATCGCTGCTAGTTCTCAAATATCAAACAATGACAGTATTTGTTAGAGGAAACTTCTTATCTCGAGGTAAAGAGGAAAGCTCGCTGCTAGTTCTCAAATATCAAACAATGGCTGTATTTGTTAGAGGAAACTTCTTATCTCAAGGTAAAGAGGAAAGCTCGCTGCTAGTTCTCAAATATCAAACAATTACTGTATTTGTTAGAGGAAACTTCTTATCTCGAGGTAAAGAGGAAAGCTCGCTGTTAGTTCTCAAATATCAAACAATGACTGTATTTGTTAGAGGAAACTTCTTATCTCAAGGTAAAGAGGAAAGCTCGCTGCTAGTTCTCAAATATCAAACAATGGCTGTATTTGTTAGAGGAAACTTCTTATCTCAAGGTAAAGAGGAAAGCTCGCTGCTAGTTCTCAAATATCAAACAATGACTGTATTTGTTAGAGGAAACTTCTTATCAGAAGGTAAAGAGGAAAGCTCGCTGCTAGTTCTCAAATATCAAACAATGACTGTATTTGTTAGAGGAAACTTCTTATCAGAAGGTAAAGAGGAAAGCTCGCTGCTAGTTCTCAAATATCAAACAATGGCTGTATTTGTTAGAGGAAACTTCTTATCTCAAGGTAAAGAGGAAAGCTCGCTGCTAGTTCTCAAATATCAAACAATGACTGTATTTGTTAGAGGAAACTTCTTATCAGAAGGTAAAGAGGAAAGCTCGCTGCTAGTTCTCAAATATCAAACAATGACTGTATTTGTTAGAGGAAACTTCTTATCAGAAGGTAAAGAGGAAAGCTCGCTGCTAGTTCTCAAATATCAAACAATGGCTGTATTTGTTAGAGGAAACTTCTTATCTCAAGATAAAGAGGAAAGCTCGCTGCTAGTTCTCAAATATCAAACAATTACTGTATTTGTTAGAGGGAACTTCTTAACTGAAAGTAAAGAGGAAAGCTCGCTGCTAGTTCTCAAATATCAAACAATGACTGTATTTGTTAGAGGAAACTTCTTATCTCGAGGTAAAGAGGAAAGCTCTCTGCTATTCTCAAATATCAAACAATGATTGTATTTGTTAGAGGAAACTTCTTATCTGAAGGTAAAGAGGAAAGCTCGCTGCTAGTTCTCAAATATCAAACAATGACTGTATTTGTTAGAGGAAACTTCTTATCTCAAGGTAAAGAGGAAAGCTCGCTGCTAGTTCTCAAATATCAAACAATGACTGTATTTGTTAGAGGAAACTTCTTACCTCAAGATAAAGAGGAAAGCTCGCTGTTAGTTCTCAAATATCAAACAATGGCTGTATTTGTTAGAGGAAACTTCTTATCTCAAGGTAAAGAGGAAAGCTCGCTGCTAGTTCTCAAATATCAAACAATGGCTGTATTTGTTAGAGGAAACTTCTTATCTCAAGGTAAAGAGGAAAGCTCGCTGCTAGTTCTCAAATATCAAACAATTACTGTATTTGTTAGAGGAAACTTCTTATCTCGAGGTAAAGAGGAAAGCTCGCTGTTAGTTCTCAAATATCAAACAATGACTGTATTTGTTAGAGGAAACTTCTTATCTCAAGGTAAAGAGGAAAGCTCGCTGCTAGTTCTCAAATATCAAACAATGGCTGTATTTGTTAGAGGAAACTTCTTATCTCAAGGTAAAGAGGAAAGCTCACTGCTAGTTCTCAAATATCAAACAATGACTGTATTTGTTAGAGGAAACTTCTTATCAGAAGGTAAAGAGGAAAGCTCGCTGCTAGTTCTCAAATATCAAACAATGGCTGTATTTGTTAGAGGAAACTTCTTATCTCAAGGTAAAGAGGAAAGCTCGCTGCTAGTTCTCAAATATCAAACAATTACTGTATTTGTTAGAGGGAACTTCTTAACTGAAAGTAAAGAGGAAAGCTCGCTGCTAGTTCTCAAATATCAAACAATGACTGTATTTGTTAGAGGAAACTTCTTATCTCAAGGTAAAGAGGAAAGCTCGCTGCTAGTTCTCAAATATAAAACAATGACTGTATTTGTTAGAGGAAACTTCTTATCTCAATGTAAAGAGGAAAGCTCCCTGCTAGTTCTCAAATATCAAACAATGACTGTATTTGTTAGAGGAAACTTCTTATCTGAAGGTAAAGAGGAAAGCTCGCTGCTAGTTCTCAAATATCAAACAATGACTGTATTTGTTAGAGGAAACTTCTTATCTCGAGGTAAAGAGGAAAGCTCGCTGCTAGTTCTCAAATATCAAACAATGGCTGTATTTGTTAGAGGAAACTTCTTATCTCAAGGTAAAGAGGAAAGCTCGCTGCTAGTTCTCAAATATCAAACAATTACTGTATTTGTTAGAGGGAACTTCTTAACTGAAAGTAAAGAGGAAAGCTCGCTGCTAGTTCTCAAATATCAAACAATGACTGTATTTGTTAGAGGAAACTTCTTATCTCAAGGTAAAGAGGAAAGCTCGCTGCTAGTTCTCAAATATAAAACAATGACTGTATTTGTTAGAGGAAACTTCTTATCTCAATGTAAAGAGGAAAGCTCCCTGCTAGTTCTCAAATATCAAACAATGACTGTATTTGTTAGAGGAAACTTCTTATCTGAAGGTAAAGAGGAAAGCTCGCTGCTAGTTCTCAAATATCAAACAATGACTGTATTTGTTAGAGGAAACTTCTTATCTCGAGGTAAAGAGGAAAGCTCGCTGTTAGTTCTCAAATATCAAACAATGACTGTATTTGTTAGAGGAAACTTCTTACTCAAGGTAAAGAGGAAAGCTCGCTGCTAGTTCTCAAATATCAAACAATGGCTGTATTTGTTAGAGGAAACTTCTTATCTCAAGGTAAAGAGGAAAGCTCGCTGCTAGTTCTCAAATATCAAACAATTACTGTATTTGTTAGAGGAAACTTCTTATCTCGAGGTAAAGAGGAAAGCTCGCTGTTAGTTCTCAAATATCAAACAATGACTGTATTTGTTAGAGGAAACTTCTTATCTCAAGGTAAAGAGGAAAGCTCGCTGCTAGTTCTCAAATATCAAACAATGGCTGTATTTGTTAGAGGAAACTTCTTATCTCAAGGTAAAGAGGAAAGCTCACTGCTAGTTCTCAAATATCAAACAATGACTGTATTTGTTAGAGGAAACTTCTTATCAGAAGGTAAGAGAGGAAAGCTCGCTGCTAGTTCTCAAATATCAAACAATGGCTGTATTTGTTAGAGGAAACTTCTTATCTCAAGGTAAAGAGGAAAGCTCGCTGCTAGTTCTCAAATATCAAACAATTACTGTATTTGTTAGAGGGAAACTTCTTAACTGAAAGTAAAGAGGAAAGCTCGCTGCTAGTTCTCAAATATCAAACAATGACTGTATTTGTTAGAGGAAACTTCTTATCTCAAGGTAAAGAGGAAAGCTCGCTGCTAGTTCTCAAATATCAAACAATGACTGTATTTGTTAGAGGAAACTTCTTATCTCAAGGTAAAGAGGAAAGCTCGCTGCTAGTTCTCAAATATCAAACAATTACTGTATTTGTTAGAGGGAACTTCTTAACTGAAAGTAAAGAGGAAAGCTCGCTGCTAGTTCTCAAATATCAAACAATGACTGTATTTGTTAGAGGAAACTTCTTATCTCAAGGTAAAGAGGAAAGCTCGCTGCTAGTTCTCAAATATCAAACAATTACTGTATTTGTTAGAGGGAACTTCTTAACTGAAAGTAAAGAGGAAAGCTCGCTGCTAGTTCTCAAATATCAAACAATGACTGTATTTGTTAGAGGAAACTTCTTATCTCAAGGTAAAGAGGAAAGCTCGCTGCTAGTTCTCAAATATCAAACAATGGGTGTATTTGTTAGAGGAAACTTCTTATATCAAGGTAGAGAGGAAAGCTCACTGCTAGTTCTCAAATATCAAACAATGACTGTATTTGTTAGAGGAAACTTCTTATCTCAAGGTAAAGAGGAAAGCTCTCTGCTAGTTCTCAAATATCAAACAATTACTGTATTTGTTAGAGGAAACTTCTTATCTGAAATTAAAGAGGAAAGCTCGCTGCTAGTTCTCAAATATCAAACAATGATTGTATTTGTTAGAGGAAACTTTTTATCTGAAGGTAAAGAGGAAAGCTCGCTGCTATTTCTCAAATATCAAACAATTACTGTATTTGTTAGAGGAAACTTCTTATCTCAAGGTAAAGAGGAAAGCTCGCTGCTAGTTCTCAAATATCAAACAATTACTGTATTTGTTAGAGGAAACTTCTAATCTCAAGGTAAAGAGGAAAGCTCGCTGCTAGTTCTCAAATATCAAACAATGACTGTATTTGTTAGAGGAAACTTCTTATCTGAAGGTAAAGAGGAAAGCTCGCTGCTAGTTCTCAAATATCAAACAATGACTGTATTTGTTAGAGGGAAGCTAAATCTAGAGCCCTTTTTCACCAAGACTAGTCTCATAGTTCTGTGAATATGGCTAAATGTCGTTCAAAATGAGCTAATGTCACATTTTCAACACATTTGTTTTCTAACGATAAAACTCAATATAGGATTATTAAGTAAAATAGAGCCATTTCGAAATCTTTTGACTTTCTTTTGGCATGAACCATATTTTGAAATAAAGTGTCGTAGAACTATATATTGCGTTAAGAGTTGAACCTCTGCGCGACAATTTTTAGCTTACCGAGATGTCTGGTCCTCTCAATGTAAGAACTTTTGCACTTAAAGAAACAGTTTTTTATGGCCTTAAATAAATTTAATCTCTCTACGGTTCAATCTCTTTATGAAATAGTAACATAATTTTTAATTTTAACATATTATTTGTGTTATATATATATTCATGGTATCTATCAAATCTGACAGCTGTCAGGTAACATTACTTTAAGTATAGCCAGTGGCTTCTCTAGCTGTCAGGTAACATCACTCGAGGTATAGCCAGTGGCTTCTCTAGCTGTCAGGTAACATTACTTGAGGTATAGCCAGTGGCTTCTTTAGCTGTCGGCTAACATTACTTGAGGTATAGCCAGTGGCTTCTTTAGCTGTTAGCTAACATTACTTGAGGTTATAGCCAGTGGCTTCTCTAGCTGTCAGGTAACATTACTTGAGGTATAGCCAGTGGCTTCTTTAGCTGTCAGCTAACATTACTCGAGGTATAGCCAGTGGCTTCTCTAGCATTCAGGTAACATTACTTGAGATATAGCCAGTGGCTTCTTTAGCTGTCAGATAACATCACTCGAGGTATAGCCAGTGGCTTCTCTAGCTGTCAGGTAACATTACTTGAGATATAGCCAGTGGCTTCTTTAGCTGTCAGATAACATCACTCGAGGTATAGCCAGTGGCTTCTTTAGCTGTCATATAGGGCCCATACAAGAATTGAACCCAACCCTCCCGTGTCCACGTGACATTTTATTTTAATTCAAGAACTTTATATTTAATGAAGCTATATCATTATAACATCAAGGTTGAAAATAATCACGATTACAATACTTTCTCTTTACATGAGAAAGTAAAATAAATCGTAGGCTACAATGCACAAAGCAATGTTGTTTTTCTTTTTACTTTATAAAATAGAGCTATTTACTAAATACTCGTAAGATTTAAGGGACGAAATAATTAACATATTTGCAGAAACACTTCACCAAAAAGAACACATGAAATAATTTACACTGTTACAGAAACATTATGTCAACCATAAATTGTACATACCGAAGACATATATATATATATATATATATATATATATATATATATATATGCTTACAGCTCGATCTATCAAATAATTATGCAGAAATGATCAAAACCGGAAATTTCCGATCATGGACGGTACGCTCAAAATAGTTTTTACGGGAAAATGAGATTAGAAATTTTGATTTTAATGTTCAGCAGCTAGATACAAAATTTAATCAAAATCGTTAAAGCTAGTTTCGAGAAAATCGATTTTCTGTCTTGATGAACTCTTTAAGTAAACTACCTTTAATTTGAGGGTTAAATATCTAGTTTCAAAAACACATTGGGGAAACCTTATTAAAACCAAGTGTTACCCCGATAGGTGAAATGGTTTAGGCTCTGGTCAGACAGACAGACAGAATCGGGACCATGAAAACATCGACATTTATTAAAATATCACGTTAGATTATTTTTTGACGACCACAATACTTATTATAACTATTAATATTATCACCACGTATTACTACCCGTCCGGGTTATACGCACTTACTCTAATGTGTAATGGTAGGGTGATTGTGAGATGAAATGGAGGACCTACAGTTTAACGTGGGATCCGAACCACGGTGGAGGCCTGACATTCCCCACATTCACAAGATGTCTTGTCAGAGGTGAAGGAAAGGTTTGGTAATCAGATAAATCTGTGCCGGGACCGAGGATTGAGCCCCGGACCCCTAGCACAGAAGTCTTGACACCTTACCCCTAGACCACCAGGTCACCTAAAATCACAATACTTCTTTCTCCGGGAGGTCAAGACAAAGTAATAAAATATCACAGCACATCACATTTAGCGTGTTTTATGTTTGTAGTGTTAGCGGGTTGGTAGTACCGTATCCACGACTGATATCATGCCTGTAAAACATGTAATAATAAGGCTCCTTAATTGCCGTCAATTGGCGTGATGTGGAAACATTTTTTCTTTACTCCGGGGAATTAAAACAAACTTACTTGTAATAATAATATTATTATTTTTATTCGTGTAGATAGAAAGAATGTTTTATCAAGCCGTCCCAATTCCATTTAAACGCTCGGAGACATGTCATTATAATGTGGAGAGAAGTATTTTACCGGGGGGTGGGGGGGGGACATGTGGTGGATGTAATTAGTTTATATCCTGTGATGTGAAAATATAGACATGTTAAAATAAACAACATATACATTACAAGAGGTGTTTTTACTTTTACACGTTTTATAGAGTCGATAAATAGTTACCATTAAAAAAAATACAGTGTGAGGCGTTTAGTAAAATTATTATTATTATATTCATTAATATGTATTCTTTAAACACCCAGGATAAATTAACTCACGACTTACAAACTAACTTAATCTATTAGAGAACCGTTTATGTTGGCCTCATGGTCTAAGACGCTACTCTCGCAGTAGAATTTACTGCCGATGACGGGGATATTCTAAGTTCGAATCTCGGTTTGGTCTGCTAAAGGGTTTTTTTATTTTAAAAAAAATTACACTCTCTCTCCACACAAATGCGGGTAAACTTAGTCTCAATATAACCTTCCTAATTCCTAAAACAATTAGTGTAATTAGTACAGAAGCTAACGGAGGGTTAACGCGGTGCTAAAATAAAAAAAAATCCAAAATCCAAAGACAGTAAGTTCAGGTAAACCCCCCCCCCCCTAAATTCTAGTGATTTACTAATTGTGTATCTTACAATACTTTCTCTATATGATGAGGCAGAGTGATTGCCCGCCAGAGAATTTCACCGCGAGATGACGGAAGACAAGCCCAAAAAAAAAATTAAATAAAAAAAAAGTTGTCACCTTTGTCTTCTTCCTTTTCGAGGGCGGGGTGGAGGGGAGAACAGTCCACCCCTCCCTGAAATTACAGGAAATGGTTGCGTGCCCAAACATTTCCAGACGTGTGTATTTGTATGTGTACATCCACATATGTGATGGATTGACTCGATATATTCCCTCTATCTGATATATGCAAATAACGGGCTCTTAGACAAATGTGTAAAGTAAATGTTTGCCGATGACTCTTAGCTGAGAGCTGGACCCGGTACCTCATCTGTGTGTACAGGCAAGACAAGAATTACTTTCTCTACATTGATGGCTAGATGATTATACACCTTTTTAATCTGACAGCTAGAACAGTTACTACAGTCCAATGTTCGTAGGAAGAACCTTATCTGACAGCTATAACAGTTACTACAGTCCAATGTTCATAAGAAGAACCTTATCTGACAGCTAGAACAGTTACTACAGTCCAATGTTTATAGGAAGAACCTTATCTGACAGATAGAACAGTTACTACAGTCCAATGTTCATAGGAAGAACCTTATCCGACAACTAGAACAGTTACTACAGTCCAATGTTCATAGGAAGAACCTTATCGACAACTAGAACAGTTACTACAGTCCAATGTTCATAGGAAGAACCTTATCTGACAGCTATAACAGTTACTACAGTCCAATGTTCATAAGAAGAACCTTATCTGACAGCTAGAACAGTTACTACAGTCCAATGTTTATAGGAAGAACCTTATCTGACAGATAGAACAGTTACTACAGTCCAATGTTCGTAGGAAGAACCTTATCTGAGAGCTAGAACAGTTACTACAGTCCAATGTTCATAGGAAGAACCTTATCTGACAGATAGAACAGTTACTAAAGTCCAATGTTCATAGGAAGAACCTTATCCGACAACTAGAACAGTTACTACAGTCCAATGTTCATAGGAAGAACCTTATCTGACAGCTATAACAGTTACTACAGTCCAATGTTCATAAGAAGAACCTTATCTGACAGCTAGAACAGTTACTACAGTCCAATGTTTATAGGAAGAACCTTATCTGACAGATAGAACAGTTACTACAGTCCAATGTTCGTAGGAAGAACCTTATCTGAGAGCTAGAACAGTTACTACAGTCCAATGTTCGTAGGAAGAACCTTATCTGAGAGCTAGAACAGTTACTACAGTCCAATGTTCATAGGAAGAACCTTATCTGACAGCTAGAACAGTTACTACAGTCCAATGTTCACAGGAAGAACCTTATCTGACAGCTAGAACAGTTACTACAGTCCAATGTTCGTAGGAAGAACCTTATCTGACAGCTAGAACAGTTACTACAGTCCAGTGTTCATAGGAAGAACCTTATCTGACAACTAGAACAGTTACTACAGTCCAATGTTCACAGGAAGAACCTTATCTGACAGCTAGAACAGTTACTACAGTCCAATGTTCGTAGGAAGAACCTTATCTGACAGCTAAAAAAGTTACATATTGTGTCACATATTCATACGTCAAGTCATGTGTTGAGCAGCTGTCACTTATGATAGATATCACCAATAAAAATAAGATAGTAAAACAATATTGCTGCCCATGTAATAATGGCAAGTACTTTCTGTGACGTAGGACTGTTAATGTTGACCCTCGGAACGTATTCCCATTTCTAGAAGGACTGGTGTGTTTACTATTAATTGTGGTATGTTCTGCTCCAAGATGTCGAGGTGTGCAGTACTGCGCGCCTAACTCCTATGCAACCTGTTGTACATGCATGCTTGAACAGCTTTGCTCTCCCGACGCTGTACGCCGAAGCTTTGGACACAATATAATAGTATTAGCATAGTTTTGCGGATTTAAGTGTACAAGTTATTTTGTTTTATTTTTGGTTAAAACAAGCTATATGTGCAGTTTGGGCCATGAGCCATGTCACACTCCAATGGCGAATATGTTCTATGTACGTATGTGGTCATATGAGATAGTTTAGTGTTCATTCCAGTGAACAACAAACTCGACTGTTATTGACCTGAGCGCAACATTTGATTGGTAATATCTCAGCTGCCTAGTTAGCCCACGGAAGTCCTACGCGCGAGTGACCCACACATTCAGGTAGATCAATCACGTGCTGGGCCCGTCTCCTTAATACAGTGTCCGATGTCAGCGACCTATCAACAAGAGACGAGAGCCTCTTTTAACACACGTCTTCACATGTGATGTACTCTCACGGCTGTAGGAACACACGTGGACAGTCGGGGACAATAAACAAGGGACCAGCACTCTCACATGTGATGTACTCTCACGGCTGTAAGAACACACGTGGACAGTCGGGGACAATAAACAAGGGACCAACACTCTCACATGTGATGTACTCTCACGGCTGTAGGAGCACACGTGGACAGTCGGGGACAATAAACAAGGGACCAACACTCTCACATGTGATGTACTCTCACGACTGTAGGAACACACGTGGACAGTCGGGGACAATAAACAAGGGACCAACACTCTCACATGTGATGTACTCTCACGACTGTAGGAACACACGTGGACAGTCGGGGACAATAAACAAGGGACCAACACTCTCACGACTGTAGGAACACACGTGGACAGTCGGGGACAATAAACAAGAGACCAGCTTTGGAAAAAAATAATTTTGTGAAATCCACCTTTCACAAATCTCATATCCTTATTCGAATCTCGGAAAATAATGAAAACATAATATAAAATATTAGCAGTAGCTCAATGTGTAACAATCCTACATACCAGGTAAGTGTTAAACTACAATTCTGGGGTCTGGTTGTTGAGTTTCTCCTATAATCATGTTGAAGAGAACACGAGAGCATCATAGATGGCCACGGGGACAGAGGCGTCTGGCTCGCTAGTGACGGGTTGTAACTAAGGGACGGTTTCCCATTCCTACTTAATTCTTTCTACCTCCCGTTAGCGTAATTAATAAATTAACGCATTCCACTTTGGTGGACGCATTGTTTAAGGCGTCACCCTCGTGTTATACATTCGACTGTCAATGAGAGGGGGATAGAGGTTCGAATCCCGGTCGGGTGTACTGAGAGTGGTTTTTCCACACACACTCTCTTTGTTCTCTCTCTCTCTCTCTTTCTCCACGCAAATGTGGGTTCACTTCCTCTAAATTCAACCTTCCTCATCCCTAGCTCATTAGCTTAATTAGTACCTATTCATCCAACCTGAACAGGTAAGACTCAGCGATATATATATATATATATATATATATATATATATAAAAGATATCTAGTGATGGAGTTGAGCTCTTCTCTCCAAGCCGCGGTAGAGAGCCTCAACTCCTCGACACGACATCGTCGCTGCAATTAGTCGTTTGTAATTAACGGCGGGAGGTTAATATCGAGAGATCGCGTGTTCTGACTTTGATAAAACACTCAAAATGTTCCACATGTCATCAGACCATGTGTGACGTGTGAGGAGCGCTATGTTCTAGTGAGTGTGTGAGTGTTTTTAGCACCGGTCTTTACTTTCTATCGACCCCTCGGGGAGAGAAAGTATTTTGATCGTAACTAGGAGATTTGTTTATAAAATAATGTCGACGTTTCATGACCCCCTGAAAGTGAAAAAGTGGTTTTCGCGATGTCCGTCCGTCTGTCTTTTTCTCTGACTAGAGTCGAAAACATTCTACCGGGTTGGTGTCTGAGGGGGGGGGGGGGTGTTTCTGGAATTATGGGTAGTTTATTTAGAGGAGATTAAGAATAAAAACAACTATTTTCCCTAAATTCCCCCTAGTGACTGCGTCTGCCTACCTTTCCAGGTGACACGCCTGGGTGCTAATTACACCAAGGGGTTAGTTGTCAGGTAGACTTGATTTGAAGGAAATGTCCCCGCATTAGCGTGAAAATAGTTATTTTAGTGATCCTGATACTTTAAGCCACAGATAGTCGTGTGTTTAACGAACTTCGCAAGAGAAAGAAGTGATATGGCCGGAGTGATGTGGGGTATCACAGGCGGGAATGGAACCCCTAATTACCCATGTCAAAGAAACCCCACACCCCGCGAGAGATGAGACCCCCCTCCCAGGCCAACAGGTAGCAGGTAGGAGACCTGGAAGATGGGAAGCTATAATACAGGATAGGAAATAATACATTTAGTTATGAAGATGGCTGAAAGGTTATTGAACCGTGTATGTAAGCACACTGGTGGTTGCATGGTCTCAGGCGCTACTCTCACAGTATATTAGCCTGGCGATGATCAAGGCTCGAATCTCAGTCAGGTGTAACAAGGATGGTTTTCTAAATTGGTTTTACACATTCCCTCCACGCAAATGGCGGTACATATCCTTTAAATATAACCTTCATAATCCTTAAAATCATTTATTTGTCTCCAATCTACAACTAAGTGAACAATAGTCCTCCGAAATAAGACTAATGTATCAGCTATGTTATTAAATAAATAAAATTGGCAATTTATAATATGGTCCTGCCATGGTAGAGAGCACTAAGGCTCTAGTCTGGAGCACTGAGAGTCCCAGGTCCTGCCATGGTAGAGAGCACTAAGGCTCTAGTCTGGAGCACTGAGAGTCCCAGGTGCTAGTAGCCCAGGTCCTGTCATGGTAGAGAGCACTAAGGCTCTAGTCTGGAGCACTGAGAGTCCCAGGTGCTAGTAACCCAGGTCCTGCCATGGTAGAGAACACTAAGGCTCTAGTCTGGAGCACTGAGAGTCCCAGGTGCTAGTAACCCAGGTCCTGCCATGGTAGAGAGCACTAAGGCTCTAGTCTGGAGCACTGAGAGTCCAGGTGCTAGTAACCCAGGTCCTGTCATGGTAGAGAGCACTAAGGCTCTAGTCTGGAGCACTGCGAGTCCCAGGTGCTAGTAACCCAGGTCCTGTCATGGTAGAGAGCACTAAGGCTCTAGTCTGGAGCACTGAGAGTCCCAGGTGCTAGTAACCCAGGTCCTGCCATGGTAGAGAACACTAAGGCTCTAGTCTGGAGCACTGAGAGTCCCAGGTGCTAGTAAGCCAGGTCCTGTCATGGTAGAGAGCACTAAGGCTCTAGTCTGGAGCACTGAGAGTCCCAGGTGCTAGTAGCCCAGGTCCTGCCATGGTAGAGAGCACTAAGGCTCTAGTCTGGAGCACTGAGAGTCCCAGGTGCTAGTAACCCAGGTCCTGCCATGGTAGAGAGCACTAAGGCTCTAGTCTGGAGCACTGAGAGTCCCAGGTGCTAGTAACCCAGGTCCTGCCATGGTAGAGAGCACTAAGGCTCTAGTCTGGAGCATTGAGAGTCCCAGGTGCTAGTAACCCAGGTCCTGCCATGGTAGAGAGCACTAAGGCTCTAGTCTGGAGCACTGCGAGTCCCAGGTGCTAGTAACCCAGGTCCTGCCATAGTAGAGAGCACTAAGGCTCTAGTCTGGAGCACTGAGAGTCCCAGGTGCTAGTAACCCAGGTCTTGTCATGGTAGAGAGCACTAAGGCTCTAGTCTGGAGCACTGAGAGTCCCAGGTCCTGCCATGGTAGAGAGCACTAAGGCTCTAGTCTGGAGCAATGAGAGTCCCAGGTGCTAGTAACCCAGGTCTTGTCATGGTAGAGAGCACTAAGGCTCTAGTCTGGAGCAATGAGAGTCTCAGGTCCTGCCATGGTAGAGAGCACTAAGGCTCTAGTCTGGAGCAATGAGAGTCCCAGGTGCTAGTAACCCAGGTCCTGCCATGGTAGAGAGCACTAAGGCTCTAGTCTGGAGCACTGAGAGTCCCAGGTCCTGCCATGGTAGAGAGCACTAAGGCTCTAGTCTGGAGCAATGAGAGTCCCAGGTGCTAGTAACCCAGGTCTTGTCATGGTAGAGAGCACTAAGGCTCTATTCTGGAGCAATGAGAGTCTCAGGTCCTGCCATGGTAGAGAGCACTAAGGCTCTAGTCTGGAGCAATGAGAGTCCCAGGTGCTAGTAACCCAGGTCCTGCCATGGTAGAGAGCACTAAGGCTCTAGTCTGGATAAACTTCCCACGAACGTGAAGAGGGCCGGATGGAAGAGTTGAGGAGGTCCCAGACACCAGTAAAGGACCCATCCTGGCCAGGACCCTCCGAGGACCAGGCCGTGTAAACACGCCGTGTCAATAAGATGGTGGAGAATGCACGTGTGCTGGCCTCCAGAGGTACTAGCCACGCGCAACACCGGCTCAAAGGTTAATTGAGAGCTTACACCGCAGGATCACCTCTTTCTGTGTTATCGGTGTTAATATGACAGGTGTGTGTGTGTGTGTGTGTGTGTGTTCACGCGCGTGCTATATAAAGGCTAAGACTTAGCTACTCGAATCTATTCTACCCTGATACAAGTGTCAGGTTTATCTCCTAGAATCTATGCGACCCTGGTACGATTGCCAAGATCCCTTGAATACTAGTAGCAAATTTACCGTGTTGAATCCATGTGACCATGATATTAGTTTCATGTCTACCTCCTTGATTCCATGCAATCCTGATACCAGTATCTGATTTACCTTCTTGATTTCCTGTGACCTTGTTACCTCATTGCATCCATTAAACCCTGATATTAGCGCAAGGTCTACCTCATTGTAACCATGCAAACTGGTCACTAGCGGTGGTAATAACACAGAATTAGCTTACTAAGCTAATTCTACCTTTTTAGAGTTCGGGGCACATCAAACTTCCAGATCCATTATATGAAGAATGAGAAAAGAACTATATACGCCATCCACTCCTAAACCACCAAATCCATGACCAAACCACATTGTGGTTGCAGATCTAGAGATAGATTCTCCTTGCAGACGGCCACGAGGTGTCAACAATCCAGATCTGCAGAGCGTGTTGCATAGCAGCCAACAACAAGGGGTTACCATCGAAGGGGAGGACCTCATGGGCGTTTTATCAACGTTCGTCCAAGTCACCAAGATTCCGTGAACTAACCAACAATTCATGTTGATCCAAATCACCCCGAGCATTCCACTTTAATCAACAACGAAAAATATTATTTAACCTAGAACAACGTATAATAGGATGCACCTTGTTTTAGGATATTATAAACATGTTTGATCAGCACACTGACCACTCGACCATAGTATCCCAATCAAAAGACTAGTCTAGCTCCTAGCTAACAACCTAACCACTCGACCATAGTATCTCAATCAAAAGACTAGTCTAGCTCCTAGCTAACAACCTGACCACTCGACCATAGTATCCCAATCAAAAGACTAGTCTAGCTCCTAGCTAACAACCTGACCACTCGACCATAGTATCCCAATCAAAAGACTAGTCTAGCTCCTAGCTAACAACCTGACCACTCGACCATAGTATCCCAATCAAAAGACTAGTCTAGCTCCTAGCTAACAACCTGACCACTCGACCATAGTATCCCAATCAAAAGACTAGTCTAGCTCCTAGCTAACAACCTGACCACTCGACCATAGTATCCCAATCAAAAGACTAGTCTAGCTCCTAGCTAACAACCTGACCACTCGACCATAGTATCCCAATCAAAAGACTAGTCTAGCTCCTAGCTAACAACCTGACCACTCGACCATAGTATCCCAATCAAAAGACTAGTCTAGCTCCTAGCTAACAACCTGACCACTCGACCATAGTATCCCAATCAAAAGACTAGTTCTAGCTCCTAGCTAACAACCTGACCACTCGACCATATTATCCCAATCAAAAGACTAGTCTAGCTCCTAGCTAACAACCTGACCACTCGACCATAGTATCCCAATCAAAAGACTAGTCTAGCTCCTAGCTAACAACCTGACCACTCGACCATAGTATCCCAATCAAGACATCAGCTCCTAGCTAACACCTGACACTCGACCATAGATCCAATCAAAAGATGCTAGCTCCTAGCTAACAACCTGACCACTCGACCATAGTATCCCAATCAAAAGACTAGTCTAGCTCCTAGCTAACAACCTGACCACTCGACCATAGTATCCCAATCAAAAGACTAGTCTAGCTCCTAGCTAACAACCTGACCACTCGACCATAGTATCCCAATCAAAAGACTAGTCTAGCTCCTAGCTAACAACCTGACCACTCGACCATAGTATCCCAATCAAAAGACTAGTCTAGCTCCTAGCTAACAACCTGACCACTCGACCATAGTATCCCAATCAAAAGACTAGTCTAGCTCCTAGCTAACAACCTGACCACTCGACCATAGTATCCCAATCAAAAGACTAGTCTAGCTCCTAGCTAACAACCTGACCACTCGACCATAGTATCCCAATCAAAAGACTAGTCTAGCTCCTAGCTAACAACCTGACCACTCGACTGTACCCATTAGTACTACCTAATCAAAAGATCATCATAGCTCCTAGCTAACAACCTGACCACTCGACCATAGTATCCCAATCAAAAGACTAGTCTAGCTCCTAGCTAACAACCTGACCACTCGACCATAGTATCCCAATCAAAAGACTAGTCTAGCTCCTAGCTAACAACCTGACCACTCGACCATAGTATCCCAATCAAAAGACTAGTCTAGCTCCTAGCTAACAACCTGACCACTCGACCATAGTATCCCAATCAAAAGACTAGTCTAGCTCCTAGCTAACAACCTGACCACTCGACCATAGTATCCCAATCAAAAGACTAGTCTAGCTCCTAGCTAACAACCTGACCACTCGACCATAGTATCCCAATCAAAAGACTAGTCTAGCTCCTAGCTAACAACCTGACCACTCGACCATAGTATCCCAATCAAAAGACTAGTCTAGCTCCTAGCTAACAACCTGACCACTCGACCATAGTATCCCAATCAAAAGACTAGTCTAGCTCCTAGCTAACAACCTGACCACTCGACCATAGTATCCCAATCAAAAGACTAGTCTAGCTCCTAGCTAACAACCTGACCACTCGACCATAGTATCCCAATCAAAAGACTAGTCTAGCTCCTAGCTAACAACCTGACCACTCGACCATAGTATCCCAATCAAAAGACTAGTCTAGCTCCTAGCTAACAACCTGACCACTCGACCATAGTATCCCAATCAAAATACTGGTCTAGCTCCTAGCTAACAACCTGACCACTCGACCATAGTATCCCAATCAAAAGACTAGTCTAGCTCCTAGCTAACAACCTGACCACTCGACCATAGTATCCCAATCAAAAGACTAGTCTAGCTCCTAGCTAACAACCTGACCACTCGACCATAGTATCCCAATCAAAAGACTAGTCTAGCTCCTAGCTAACAACCTGACCACTCGACCATAGTATCCCAATCAAAAGACTAGTCTAGCTCCTAGCTAACAACCTGACCACTCGACCATAGTATCCCAATCAAAAGACTAGTCTAGCTCCTAGCTAACAACCTGACCACTCGACCATAGTATCCCAATCAAAAGACTAGTCTAGCTCCTAGCTAACAACCTGACCACTCGACCATAGTATCCCAATCAAAAGACTAGTCTAGCTCCTAGCTAACAACCTGACCACTCGACCATAGTATCCCAATCAAGACTAGTCTAGCTCCTAGCTAACAACCTGACCACTCGACCATAGTATCCCAATCAAAAGACTAGTCTAGCTCCTAGCTAACAACCTGACCACTCGACCATAGTATCCCAATCAAGACTAGTCTAGCTCCTAGCTAACAACCTGACCACTCGACCATAGTATCCCAATCAAAAGACTAGTCTCACACCAGAAGAGTCGTAATAGACGTACAAACATTCAGAGAAGGAAAGGTAGAAAGATTCTTCACACTTGTTGACATAACTAGCCCGCTCTTAGTAGGAGAGTGCAACAGTGGCACAACTCACAACGCAATCCAATCATTTAAAACTCGACAACATTCGTGTCGCACTTTAGGGCAGATCCAGGATTCTGTGTGGATCCCGGAGCTTCTAATGGCCCAAAATACAGTGAGGCCAACCTACCATATATATATATATATATATATATATATATATATATATATATATATATATAGGTAGGTAGACCTCACTGTATTGAGAATTGAGAATTTCTTCAACGCTTATTATATATATAAAATAAGCGTTGAAGAAATTCTCAATTTGGGACAACGACATTTTGAAATAATTGAGCATTACTATGGGATTTGTTTTTAGCACTACGTCTTTACTACTCATTCGGGTTATACGCTTATGTAATAGTTACACTAATGGGTTAAGGATTAGGAAGGTTTAATTAAGAGGAAATGCACCCACAAATTCGTGGGAGAGAGAATGAAAAACCATTTAGGACAAATCTCAACGCACCCGACCTAGATCGAACCTCAACCTCCCAGTCTTCGGCAGTCTAGTCCAACACGATATGGGGAAGTTGACAAATGAGATAGTTACACCGACATATTTGTTATCTTTTTTTACTACCACGTCCTACCATCTGTTCAGGTTAATCACATATTTGATAAATCTAATGGGGTACATGAGAAAGGAAACGTTTTAGAGGTAATATAGCGGCAGCATTTGCTTGAATGGAGAATGAGGAACGGTTTAGGATAAAACAGCGATCAATAGAAACAACGGGATTCGAATCTTGGACTCCGCGTCTTCAATAAACCAGTCAAACATGAGATTTGCGCCTTTGACCACTCGCCACTGAAGAGGATTATTATTTTTTTATTTTTTTACTATTTACTCTCCAAAAGTGAGCGATGTTTGTAAATGTATAGTTGAATGAACAGTTATTTTCTGTTATTAAAAGGAACAAACACTTGGATTAGTCGTCAATTTATGAAAGTGACGTCAACTTGGATTTAAAGGCTATCTCTCACAAACTTTATGCGAATAAAAGCTTTCATATTTCTGGGTAAATATAGAGGGCTGTTTTTAAGGTGTCCGCCTCGGTAAGCAGGCGTTCAGCTCTAACGCTATATTTAATTCTGCGACTAGTTTTTTACAAATATGGTTCACGCCGAAATATAGTCGAAATATTCCAACAGGACTCTTTTTCTTTAACAACCGTATATTTTGAGTTTTAGCGATAGAAAACAAATATGTGAAAATGTGACACCAGTTAATTTTCAACAACTTTTAATCATATTATTGGAGCTACGAGACTAGTCTTGATGAAAAAGGGCTCTAGATTTAGCTTTCCTCTAACAAATACAGTCATTGTTTGATATTTGAGAACTAGCAGCGAGCTTTCCTCTTTACCTTCAGATAAATAAGTTTCTTCTAACAAATACAGTCATTGTTTGATATTTGAGAACTAGCAGCGAGCTTTCCTCTTTACCTTTAGATAACAAGTTTCCTCTAACAAATACAGTCATTGTTTGATATTTGAGAACTAGCAGCGAGCATTCCTCTTTACCATGAGATGAGAAGTTTCCTCTAACAAATACAGTCATTGTTTGATATTGAGAACTAGCAGCGAGCTTTCCTCTTTACCTTCAGATAAGAAGTTTCCTCTAACAAATACAGTCATTGTTTGATATTCGAGAACTAGCAGCGAGCTTTCCTCTTTACCTCGAGATAAGAAGTTTCCTCTAACAAATACAGTCATTGTTTGATATTTGAGAACTAGCAGCGAGCTTTCCTCTTTACCTTCAGATAAGAAGTTTCCTCTAACAAATACAGTAATTGTTTGATATTTGAGAACTAGCAGCGAGCTTTCCTCTTTACCTTGAGATAAGAAGTTTCCTCTAACAAATACAGCCATTGTTTGATATTCGAGAACTAGCAGCGAGCTTTCCTCTTTACTCGAGATAAGAAGTTTCCTCTAACAAATACAGTCATTGTTTTATATTTGAGAACTAGCAGCGAGCTTTCCTCTTTACCTTCAGATAAGAAGTTTCCTCTAACAAATACAGTCATTGTTTGATATTCGAGAACTAGCAGCGAGCTTTCCTCTTTACCTCGAGATAAGAAGTTTCCTCTAACAAATACAGTCATTGTTTGATATTTGAGAACTAGCAGCGAGCTTTCCTCTTTACCTTCAGATAAGAAGTTTCCTCTAACAAATACAGCCATTGTTTGATATTCGAGAACTAGCAGTGAGCTTTCCTCTTTACCTCGAGATAAGAAGTTTCCTCTAACAAATACAGTCATTGTTTGATATTTGAGAACTAGCAGCGAGCTTTCCTCTTTACCTTCAGATAAGAAGTTTCCTCTAACAAATACAGTCATTGTTTGATATTTGAGAACTAGCAGCGAGCTTTCCTCTTTACCTTCAGATAAGAAGTTTCGTAGTTTTTTTTCCTCTATTTTTTAGTGACATGATCAAAGCGTTGTTGAAGATTATACCAGAAAACTACCCAAACTATTGTATTTTAAGCCTTAAAGTTTTCAAAACTTTTTTTTTTAAAGGTTTCTATAAAGGTATCATTTGGTCAGTGATAGACGCACGCAGTGAAATTTTAATAAGGTTCTGGCTTCGGATCCTTCCTCAGGTGTGTTAGGGTTTATTTTTGTGTTGTTTTGTGATACACTCTCTCCTATAGAGCCCTACCTGTCCACACGGGGCACAGTGATTGGGACCGATTCAATAACAGTAACAAGCCTTGGTCTGGGGACTTAACGGGCACTTTCTAAACACGGTTTGCCGACATGGCGAAGCGCTTTTTTAGATTATTGTTTATTCATGGATTCATCCTAGTATCCAATAAGTAAATATCTAGAAGCGAGGACTGGGTGTGTAGTATTAAACGTGCTGCCCTAGGTTAAGTTTGTAAATCACGCTATACAATTAGAAAATAGATGACCTGACGGTCTAGGGGTGTCAGAATTCTGTGATAGGGGTCCGGGGTTCAATCCTCGGTCCCGGCACAGATTTATCTGATTACCAAACCCTTCCTTCACCTCTGACAAGACATCTTGTGAATGTGAGGAATGCCAGGCCTCCACCGTGGTTCGGATCCACGTTAAACTGTAGGTCCTTCATTTCATCTCACAATCACCCTACCATTACACATTATCGTAAGTGCGTATAACCCGAATGGGTAGTAAGACCGGTGCTAATAATAAATAAGAGGAGCATGTATATATAGGAGCTAGGGTTGGGTGTGAAATACTAGACGTGGTGCCCCAGGTTAATTTAGTTTGTAAGTCGTGGGTGGATAATGAATTTAACATTTTAGAAAAAACATTCTAAGAATTTTTGAGTAAGAAGCTATATCCAAGATAAAACCAGATTAGGAAAGACAAGCTATAGTTTATTGGGTTAAGGAGTTACTTTGATCACCCTGTCAACAGCAGAGCCGTCTAACAATAGAGTGACGCCTTAGACAATGCGGCCACTGAACCATACCATAAATAATAAACTACACGTGGGAGGGGGGACCTGAGTCATCTTGGGGACACTAATGAGATTATAATTATAACCATCCCCTGATCCTGGTCTAAATCCAGTGATGTGTGTTACGTCAACATCGCCTTCTTGGCAGGAGAGCTAGTACATGTGGAGCTGCCTTATACCTGTCTATTCAGGTACAGCTGCCTTATACCTGTCTGTATTCAGGTACAGCTGTATTATACCTGTCTGTATCCAGTACACTGTATTATACATGTATGTATTCAGGTACAGCTGTATTATACCTGTCTGTATCGATACAGCTGTATTATACCTGTCTGTATCCAGATACAGTGTATTATACATGTATGTATTCAGGTACAGCTGTATTATACCTGTCTGTCTTCAGTACAGCTGTATTAACTATCTGATCCAGGTACAGCTGTATTATACATGTATGTATTCGGGTACAGCTGTATTATACCTGTCTGTATCCAGATACAGCTGTATTACATGTATGTATTCAGGTACAGCTTATTATACTGTCGTCTCGGGTACAGCTGTATATACCTGTCTGTCTTCAGGTACAGCTGTATTATACCTATTGTATTCAGTACAGCTGCCTTATACCGGTCTGTATCAGGTACAGCTGTATTATTGTATGTTTCAGGTACAGCTGCTTACCTGTCTGTAATCCAGGTACAGCTGCCTTATCATGTATGTATAGGTACAGCTGCCTTATACCTGTTGTATTCAGGTACAGCTGTATTATACCTATCTGTATCCAGGTACAGCTGTTATACTATCTGTATTCAGATACAGCTGCCTTATACCTATATAAATTAATGAGGATATATTACGGAAAGTTTACAACCCTAATCTACGTATTATATAAAATCAATTGTTCTTTTAGAATCGATTCATGAATTATGACAATTTCAACTTTTAGTTTTAAAAAAAATGTGTCAAAGGTGTTAAGCTCTTGTTATTGTCATAATGCCAGGTCGTTTTTTTGTTTGTTTGTTTTATTCGAGACAATTTATTTTCCATGTGGACACCTCAAAATACTAGGGTCGTGTTATATTCGGGCCAATGCCGGCATATTTACAATTTGCCGGCATTTAAGTGAAACGGCTACTAAATTAATACGAGAGGTAATCGATTATTACCTATGTCTGAATGTTGCAAGTTTTATTGAGAGCTAAGAATCGACGTAACGAGAATCCTAATAAGTTATAAAGATCGATTCTAGATTCTTTCGATAACAGTAAGAATCGAGGTATAGAGTTTGACAGCCCTAAATAATAATAGTATTATTAATAATTAGGAGAAACACGAGATGAAGGTGAATTCAGTTGAAATGAGATATCTAAATAAGTACGGACAAAGTCTGACGTTGGTTTGGACATGTTGAGAGGATAATTGTGGAGCTAGTGACGGAGCAAATATATGAAGGTAGAGTGTGTGGATCAAAAGGAAGGGGTTGGCCATGTAAGACATGGTTAAATGTTGTAGAAGAATGTGTGGGAAAAGAGAAAACATTAGGATGTTTTAAGAATAAAAAGAGCCTGTATGATCGGTGAGTGGATGTTGAAGGAAGTATGTAAGGATAGGGAAGTGTGGAGGAAGTTAGTGAGGATGGATTAAGTACGGAGTTGTTTTTTTATAGCTAAATGCATAGTTTATTGCCTACCCCGTAAGGGAACGGCGTAATTATGTAGGTATGTTAGTAATTATTTTAACTTAACAATGGAACTTAAGAAATCATAAAATAGCAAGTTCGACCCCTGATAACTCGTGGACTGTAATGATTTGAAATCATTAAAATACTATTTTATTTATTATTATAGCTATACACTTGTTAAAATGGCGCAGTGACAATTTGATGTTCGAATGACCTTAAATTTAAAAAAAAAAAACATTAATTTAACAAGACTTGCGCATTCCATCAAGGACGACATTTGGGATCATTTGTCAAACTTGATCATTGGAACAAGTTGTGAGGGTGTTTGTGGGGGGGAGGGGTGGTTTAAAAAACCAACAACTTTGCCTCCTCCCTCCCTTCCTAACAATCCACCAACCCCCAACCATTTATCAAAGTTGCCAGAGCGAGAATCGATAGTGAAGCTAACGTTAGCACCAAGAGCTCATTAACGGGAAATTCCAGAGAGGGCGTCAGATTAATGGATTGAGGGGTATTCTGCCAATATCCCCACATTTCACCAGGGGGGGCGGAGGGGGGTTATAGCGCCCCTGATGGACGCTTATTTGTTTTCTCGTCCCTGGCGGCTCAGTAATCTACTTCAGAATAGGAATGGATGGCAATTTTCAATAATATATCAAGACTTTGTTTACGAGATGAGATGCTCGAATCACCTCGGAGAGATTCGAGATTCGTAAAGATAAATAAATAAAAAGTATCTCGAATACAATTATGAAGACCTTGACTTGATTTTTGGGAGAATAACAATAATGATATTGATATAATTAATCTTTTAAAAAAAATATTATTATCACCGTGTCTTACTACCCGTTCGGGTTATACGCACTTACGCTAATGTGTAATGGTAGAGTGATTATGAGATGAAATGAAGGACCTACAGTTTAACGTGGAATCCGAACCACGGTGGAGGCCTGGCATTCCATACATTCACAAGTTGTGATTAATACAAGTCTTGTCAGAGGTGAAGGAAGGGTTTGGTAATCAGATAAATCTGTGCCGGGACCGAGGATTGAACCCCGGACCCCCAGCACAGGAGTCTTGACACCTTACCTATAGACCACCAGGTCACCTAATATCTTTGTTGTTTATCGCGTGGTGGAAGTGATAAACAAAATATCATTTGTTTATTGGCAGCAAGCCTCAAAACAGTTTTTTACCTTAATTTCAAATATTATTTCCTCTCAAACCAAAATAATAAATTTTTAAGATTCGAATCAGGATTCGCTAAATACAGGATTGGGTCAGTCTTCCCAATAATACATTTATCTTTCGAGATATCGAAAGCAATGTATAGATGGGGGGAGGGGGGACTGTCCCCAATTATTCAAAAGCCGGTATAAATAATTCTAAAACAAAGTGATTTGTAATAAAATGAGTTGAACACGCCAACATTATTTAGTGATAGATTGAAGTGTTTTTTTTAACGTTTGACCCATTCGACAGTAAGAGATGCAGTATTTAGTTCGGTTGCTCCTGTATGTAGGCTTTAAGCCACTCCTGTGGTAACAGAACGATACCAGGGTGCACTAAGGGAGGTTGTTTACACGTCATACCCGCAATGAGATGACGTCATTTGGGTTAAATTTAAATTATGTGAGCTCAAGTAGGTAGAATATTTGTATAGTACATATAAAAAATTACTGCTGCAAATCCCATGACTTGACGTATGAATTCAAGTAGGCCTATAGCTAGTAACTTGATCTATTTGTCGGATATGTCCCTTCGTAAGAAAATGGTGATACAGTAGTGTCCCAAATTACCCTACCTTTGGTTATCCGACATTCCGTTTGATAAAATTTACCAAGCGATAGATGGCAAGCGATCGTTACCAAGCGATAGATGGCAAGGGATCGTTACCAAGCGATAGATGGCAAGGGATCGTTACCGGGCGATAGATGGCAAGGGATCGTTACCGGGCGATAGATGGCAAGGGATCGTTACCGGGCGATAGATGGCAAGGGATCGTTACCAAGCGATAGATGGCAAGGGATCGTTACCGGGCGATAGATGGCCAGGGATCGTTACCGGGCGATAGATGGCAAAGGATCGTTACCGAGCGATAGTAGGGCAGTGTGAAAAGGCTCTAAGTCACTTGATATGAGAAATAGAGCGTGTTTCTGCACGCCACCATAGACACGCGCACCGCCCTCCCCCACTAAACGAGGTGTACCTAATGATATGATTTGGACAGAGCCGCCAGGATTTGATTACAATTCGGGGAACGAGGCCGCACCAACAAATTTAAATACCCGACAAGTTTTCCCCTTTATTAAAATAATGACATGTGTATGAATAGCAGATAATAGCCCCCACACATCCACATGATCCCAAACGATCACGTGTCATTCCCAAAAAGATCCGGGGATTAATAATCATAATAAAATAAAATAAAAACTGTTTTCCAACATACACTAATAGCAGCCGTATCCACAGGCAGGACTTGTTTTAAGAGTCACCTCTACCGTTTATAATGTCCGTCTGGAAGTGTTTTAAGAGTCACTTCTAGCGTTTATAATGTCCGTCTGAAAGTGTTTTAAGAGTCACCTCTACCGTTTATAATGTCGGTCTAGAAGTGTTTTAAGAGTCACTTCTACCGTTTATAATGTCGGTCTGGAAGTGTTTTAAGATTCACTTCTACCGTTTATAATGTCGGTCTAGAAGTGTTTTAAGAGTCACTTCTACCGTTTATAATGTCGGTCTAGAAGTGTTTTAAGAGTCACTTCTACCGTTTATAATGTCCGTCTAAAAGTGTTTTAAGAGTCACTTTTACAGTTTATAATGTCCGTCTAGAAGTGTTTTAAGAGTCAGCTCTACAGTTTATAATGTCCGTCTAGAAGTGTTTTAAGAGTCAGCTCTACCGTTTATAATGTCCGTCTAAAAGTGTTTTAAGAGTCACTTTTACAGTTTATAATGTCCGTCTAGAAGTGTTTTAAGAGTCAGCTCTACAGTTTATAATGTCCGTCTAGAAGTGTTTTAAGAGTCAGCTCTACCGTTTATAATGTCCGTCTAAAAGTGTTTTAAGAGTCACTTTTACAGTTTATAATGTCCGTCTAGAAGTGTTTTAAGAGTCAGCTCTACCGTTTATAATGTCAGTCTGGGAGTGTTTTAAGAGTCACTTCTACCGTTTATAATGTCCGTCTGAAAGTGTTTTAAGAGTCACCTCTACCGTTTATAATGTCGGTCTGGAAGTGTTTTAAGATTCACTTCTACCGTTTATAATGTCGGTCTAGAAGTGTTTTAAGAGTCACTTCTACCGTTTATAATGTCGGTCTAGAAGTGTTTTAAGAGTCACTTCTAGCGTTTATAATGTCCGTCTGAAAGTGTTTTAAGAGTCACCTCTACCGTTTATAATGTCGGTCTAGAAGTGTTTTAAGAGTCACTTGTTTTAAGAGTCACTTCTACCGTTTATAATGTCCGTCTGGAAGTGTTTTAAGAGTCACTTCTAGCGTTTATAATGTCCGTCTGAAAGTGTTTTAAGAGTCACCTCTACCGTTTATAATGTCCGTCTAGAAGTGTTTTAAGATTCACTTCTACCGTTTATAATGTCCGTCTAGAAGTGTTTTAAGAGTCACTTCTACCGTTTATAATGTCGGTCTGGAAGTGTTTTAAGAGTCACTTCTACCGTTTATAATGTCGGTCTGGAAGTGTTTTAAGAGTCACTTCTACCGTTTATAATGTCCGTCTGGAAGTATTATCAGGCGCTTCTAGTTTGAACTAACCGGACCTATAATTTGTTTTCCTACTCACAAACGTAGCTACTTAATTCACGTCCTCCACAACTGTAAAAGGTTTTACACACGAACCTTTTTTTTAATTGGGTCCGAGTTTTATATAAAAGTGAAAGGCGATTAGAGAAGTGATATGGAAATCTCCGCAAAATACCCTCCCAATTCAAATATACCCAATCCCCTTGTTATATCCCAAGTTTAAGCCGTGTGGCCTGACAACGATTGATACTTTCTCGCCGACCGAGAAGGCAACGTTAATATACCTTAGGTGAAGAAGGACCTTAAAAAGTAGGAATGGCGTCTAATTTGTCTGTTCTGATATCAGTTCAAGGCTAAAAGAGTGTCTGGGGAAATAAGTTCCTAGGAACGAGTCGAATGAAGTTAGTTCCACGAACTACTTGCATCATACATGCCAAATTCAGAGGCGTTTGGAGAGCAGTTCATATAGACTTACAGACTAACTTAACCTAGGACAGCAACACTAGCACCAAGAATTGTAATATCTGGGTAACAGGACCAACGCAGGGATATATACTTACAAACTAACTTAACCTAGGACAGCAACACTAGCACCAGGAGTTGTAATATCTGGGTAACAGGACCAACACAGGGATATAGACTTACAAACTAACTTAACCTAGGACAGCAACACTAGCACCAGGAGTTGTAATATCTGGGTAACAGGACCAACACATACAGGGATATAGACTTACAAACTAACCTAACCTAGGACAGCAACACTAGCACCAGGAGTTGTAATATCTGGGTAACAGGACCAACACAGGGATATAGACTTACAGACTAACTTAACCTAGGACAGCAACACTAGCACCAGGAGTTGTAATATCTGGGTAACAGGACCAACACAGGGATATAGACTTACAAACTAACTTAACCTAGGACAGCAACAGTAACCCTCCAATGAGCCAGGCTATGCGAGCACAGCATACAATGTTAGGCTAGGTTAGTACGAGCCTGTATCCAACCCCCCACCCTGTATATCAAGAGTTATAAATAAACAGTCTGGAAATAGCACTACCCTCTCGTCTGGGGGTGAATCCGGCGACACCCCCTCACCCCACCCTTTCCTCTCCAACCACAGAGTTACAGCCTTGATAGAAACCCTCGGCTCGACTTAAGGTGGGATGAAAGGTTCTCGACTTAAGGTGGGATGGAAGGTTCTCGACTTAAGGTGGGATGAAAGGTTCTCGACTTAAGGTGGGATAAAAGGTTCTCGACTTAAGGTGGGATAAAAGGTTCTCGACTTAAGGTGGGATAAAAGGTTCTCGACTTAAGGTGGGATAAAAGGTTCTCGACTTAAGGTGGGATAGAAGGTTCTCGACTTAAGGTGGGATGGAAGGTTCTCGACTTAAGGTGGGATGGAAGGTTCTCGACTTAAGGTGGGATGGAAGGTTCTCGACTTAAGGTGGGATGGAAGGTTCTCGACTTAAGGTGGGATGGAAGGTTCTCGACTTAAGGTGGGATGGAAGGTTCTCGACTTAAGGTGGGATGGAAGGTTCTCGACTTAAGGTGGGATGGAAGGTTCTCGACTTAAGGTGGGATGGAAGGTTCTCGACTTAAGGTGGGATGGAAGGGGATGCGAAAAAAGGCCAATATTTTTAGCAGTTTTTATGGCAAAACTTTTTTCGGCCATATTAAATATTGCTCAAGTAGAATAATAATAGTTTGATTTTCTCCACCTGGTGATATCAACATTTGTTATTATTATTATTATTATTAGCACCGCGTCTTACTACCCGTTCGGCTTATACGCACTTACGCTAATGTGTAATGGTAGGATGATTGTGAGATGAAATGGAGGACCTACAGTTTAACGTGGGATCCGAACCACGGTGGAGGCCTGGCATTCCCCACATTCACAAGATGTCTTGTCAGAGGTGAAGGAAGGGTTTGGTAGTCAGATAAATCTGTGCCGGGACCGAGGATTGAACCCCGGACCCCCAGCACAGAAGTCTGACACCTTACCTCTAGACCACCAGGTTACCTCAACATTTGTTGAATATCTGTAGAGGGTGTCCTGGAATTTAATGACAACTTTTTCTCTCCATTTAAAAAGTTTGTCATCTAATGTCGTTATGTTGATGACAAATATTCAACAATTGTTGATATCACCAGTTGATGAAAATTATAGCAATATCTTAATTATTTTGGCAGAAAAAAGCTTTGACATAAAAAGTGCAAAAACCCTACCCTTTTCTCGCGTCTCTTACATCCACACCTTGAGGTCTCCACAAACTAATCGTCGCGTTCTGGTTACTCTAATGTGCCGGGGTCGAGGAACGTTATAATTCAGAGAAAAGTGTGCCAGCCTTCGCGTGGAGGGAGAATGGGAAACAATTTAGGAAAAAAAAAAAATCCCCCCTCAAGAATTCGAACCCTGGCTCTCCAATCTATTTGCAAGTGTGAAGCCTTAAACACCACGACCACCAGAGAAGGTTTTTTTTGTACATAATTCAATAAGGAATTCACAGACTTCAGTGGCTACACGGTCTAAGCCGTCTCTCTCACACAAAGACTGGATCAGGTGTGGTATTCCCTAAATGGTTTCCTCACGCGAATGTAGGTACGTTTCCTCTAAATTAAACCTTACTCGTCCCTTGACGATAGGCGTGATTATTACATAAACGTATGACCCGAGCGGGTAGTAAGACGCGGTGCTAAATAAAAACAATATTCCAATGCTTTCATAGTTAATTCGATAAAAAGACACGTTATGTTGGCAATGGTGGTAACCAACTAATATGGACCAAGGTAAGACTTATGTTGGTAGTACCGGCAACCAACACACGTGGTATAAAGGCCTGCGTCAGTTCCAAGTTAGGGGTGGGCTAGTCCGACCAACACAAAGAAAATACAGCCCTGTGGAAGAGCGGGCTAACACACAGCTGGAACAGTTACTACAGTCCAATGTTCATAGGAAGAACCTTATCTGACAACTATAACAGTTACTACAGTCCAATGTTCATAGGAAGAACCTTATCTGACAGCTAGAACAGTTACTACAGTCCCATGTTCATAGGAAGAACCTTATCTTACAACTAGAACCGTTACTACAGTTCAATGTTCATAGGAAGAACCTTATCTGACAGCTAGAACAGTTACTACAGTCCAATGTTCATAGGAAGAACCTTATCTGACAACTAGAACAGTTACTACAGTCCAATGTACATAGGAAGAACCTTATCTGACAACTAGAACAGTTACTACAATCCAATGTTCATAGGAAGAACCTTATCTGACAACTAGAACAGTTACTACAGTCCAATGTTCATAGGAAGAACCTTATCTGACAGCTAGAACAGTTACTACAGTCCAATGTTCATAGGAAGAACCTTATCTGAGAGCTAGAACAGTTACTACAGTCCAATGTTCATAGGAAGAACCTTATCTGACACCTAGAACAGTTACTACAGTCCAATGTTCATAGGAAGAACATTATCTGACAACTAGAACAGTTACTACAGTCCAATGTTCATAGGAAGAACCTTATCTGACAACTAGAACAGTTACTACAGTCCAATGTTCATAGGAAGAACCTTATCTGACAGCTAGAACAGTTACTACAGTCCAATGTTCATAGGAAGAACCTTATCTGACAGCTAGAACAGTTACCACAGTCCAATGTTCATAGGAAGAACCTTATCTGACAGCTAGTACAGTTACCACAGTCCAATGTTCATAGGAAGAACCTTATCTGACAGCTAGAACAGTTACTACAGTCCAATGTTCATAGGAAGAACCTTATCTGACAACTATAACAGTTACTACAGTCCAATGTTCATAGGAAGAACCTTATCTTACAGCTAGAACAGTTACTACAGTCCAATGTTCATAGGAAGAACCTTATCTGACAACTAGAACAGTTACTACAGTCCAATGTTCATAGGAAGAACCTTCTCTGACAGGTATCAAAGCTACTAGATCTACTTCCATGTATTCATACGTCAATAAATATGATCTACAGCAGTTACTTTAAAATAGATATTATCAAACGGTGGTTTTGGGTTAAAGTAGTCGTCTCAGGACCCGATATTCGTGGGTTCGAACCCAGCCGAGATCGACGGATTTTTCTCGATCAATTAAAATCCGTAGCACAACTTCCTTCGAATGGGAAGTAAAGCCGTTGTCAGTCGATTTGTGACATCTGAGAGAACAAAGGGAGGTTTATTTGAAATATCTTTCCCGGTAAAATTGATAGGTCTTTTTTCACTCTCGCACATAGAAATTCAGTGTGGAAAGCAACGGGGAGCCCTCTTGTAGATGGTATTTCTACCAGATGGTGCAGGCAGCACTAACAAGCCGAACAGCCGAGTGCAAAGCCAACCCCGGATGGATTTAAATCAAACATTGTATTAAAACGTTATCAATTTTGACCATAAAAACATTATTTTTATTATTTACCTGGCGAAATTAAGGCATAAGTCTTCTCTCACATTCAACAATGTCTTAAGTTAACATTTATCAATTATTATCATTAAATAAAACACAGGGGATAAGTAATAATGAAATTAGAACAAGTGTACACGAATTTGCGTGAAATGAGAGTGTAAAACAATTTTAAGAGAAAAACACCTTCTGACCGAGATTCGACCCCGGTCTGTCATCCACAGTCTAATCTAAATAAAAGCGAAGAGAGTGACGTCAGACTCGGGGGTTCCCCAACTTATTACACGCGGAGAACCTCATAAAAAATAATAATTTTACATTAAAATTATAAACATTCAATAAAGAGACAGTTAAATTCTACAAGAATAAAAGTAAAAGGTAAACGGAAAACCTGACATGTTCTTTATTCAAATTTGAAAATAATTGGCAGTTCTACTGATGTTATTTTATATTGTAAAAAACAAATTAAGAATATTCTAAAATTACCTCAGGGGGCCTGAGAGAGGCGATATTGTGTTTGGTTAAAAGGCTGTTCTTATGAAGATGTGACTATTACCCGCCCCGCGCTTTGCTCGGTGGGGCACCAAAAAGAGCCGGTGTTGTGGACATAGACCCTTCTTCCTCCAAAGCGTGTACAAATGAAAGGGACGCCAAGTGTTTGTTAAATGAGTTGTATTGTCACGATGTAAATCAATTAATGACATCTTTCTCTCTCTAGCACAAGAACCACCTGTTTGTGCCGCCACCCTGTCGGGGCCCATTAGAGGGGCGAGGTGACAAATATTATAATGAGGGGGGAGGGGGATAATAAAGGAGCGGCGCGTTCAATGGGAGACCAGGTGAGCTTTCATCATAATATAATTATCATAAAGAGAAAGTATTGTTATCCTGCAATTGTTATAATCGATTTTGTGATTGGTTTGTTACATGTTTAGCTTATATTTGGCCAAATTCCTTTTTGTACCTTCTTCTGCCACCAGTGTTTTTTGTCTTTGCCTCCCTCTTGAATTTCTCCGCATCTCCTTCTATAATTATCTTGGTACAACCATCATGTCTCGATAATGGCCTCTACCATCTTAACTCTTCTTTGCTGTATACCTTTCCAAAGTTTCATTTCTTCAATTGGTTCTCTTAGCACTACTGTATTTGTTCTTTGCTGTATACCTTTCCAAAGTTTCATTTCTTCAATTGGTTCTCTTAGCACTACTGTATTTGTTTTTTGCTGTATACCTTTCCAAAGTTTCATTTCTTCAATTGGTTCTCTTAGCACTACTGTATTTGTTCTTTGCTGTATACCTTTCCAAAGTTTCATTTCTTCAATTGGTTTTTCTTAGCACTACTGAATTTGTTCTTTGCTATATACCTTTCCAAAGTTTCATTTCTTCAATTGGTTTTCTTAGCACTACTGAATTTGTTCTTTGCTATATACCTTTCCAAAGTTTCATTTCTTCAATTGGTTTTCTTAGCATTACTGTATTTGACAACATCTCCATGATATTTTCAATATTCTTCTGCATCACCGAGTTTCAAATGCTTCAAATGTTTTCCTCTCAGTTGCACAAATGATCTTTGTTCCACGTCCATAAAATGCAACTCTACAAACATACGCCTTTAACAACCTTTTCCCGATTTACAAATTTAATATAGTGGAGTTTAATGACCTTTTCGTTATGAAAACCTTTATTCGCCTGCGCTATTCTACTTATAATATCTTTCTTACTTCTGTTATCTCTCAGTCATCTTCGGTGATTTTATTTCCAACATGTAAGGTTACAACAAATAATGGAAGTTCTGCAACATCTTCTAGTTCTATATAAGTCTAGATCAATCTCTGATCAGATAGTGTTAACAATGGCTCTAACAACAACAGTCAATGTACAGTCAGTCCCTGTGTCTCTTGTAGGGTCAGTTGATGGCTTCACAGACAATGGGGTCTTCTCGTTCAGTGAGGGAAAATAGCTCTTCAGTGCCGAGGATCCAACCAAACTTCGGGGTGGATACTATTCATGCATAGTCTTGTGATAGATTTATCCTCTACTGTGCATCATCAATCATGCTTTATCTTTGTTTATCCCTATATTATATACCATTTTCAGTATTTAGTCCATTCTTCTCGGTATATTTTGAAGGTCCTCATGTTTAGAAATGAGGGATTTTAAAGTTTGTTGTGTCCAAGAACTCAAAGTCTGTCTTTAATCCAATGTTCATAGTTAGGGCCTTTTTTCTTCAGAAAATATACATATTTTTTGTTACTATACCTGTTTTAGTTTGCCCTGGTCGTGGAGAGGTCAGGGTTCGAACTACAGCTGGATGTACAGAGGGTGTTTTTTTCCCTGTATGGTGCTCTAACATCTCCTTCACCCAAATGCGGTTACATTTCCTCTTCAATTACGTCCTCATCACACTTGTGACTATAATTGTACATAAATATCGTAAAAAGTATATACGTAGTAAACGCGTTAGACTAAATAAAAGTTATGGATCATAGAATCGATTAGCCCAGGACTAATTAGCCCTAGGTTAGTCCGGACTAATTAAGCCTAGGTTAGTTAGTCAGGACTAATTAAGCCCTAGTAAGTTGTCAGGACTAATTAGCCCTAGGTAAGTTAGTCAGGACTAATTAAGCCCTAGTAAGTTGTCAGGACTAATTAGCCCTAGGTTAGTTAGTCAGGACTAATTAAGCCCTAGGAGTTAGTCAGGACTAATTAAGCCCTAGGTTAGTTAGTCAGGACTAATTAAGCCCTAGGTAGTTAGTCAGGACTAATTAAGCCCTAGGTTAGTTAGTCAGGACTAATTTAAGCCCTAGGTAAGTTAGTCAGGACTAATTAGTCCTAGGTTAGTTAGTCAGGACTAATTAAGCCCTAGGTAAGTTAGTCAGGACTAATTAAGCCCTAGGTAAGTTAGTCAGGACTAATTAAGCCCTAGGTAAGTTAGTCAGGACTAATTAGCCCTAGGTAAGTTAGTCAGGACTAATTAAGCCCTAGGTAGTTAGTCAGGACTAATTAAGCCCTAGGTAGTTAGTCAGGACTAATTAAGCCTAGTTAGTTAGTCAGGACTAATTAAGCCCTAGGTTAGTTAGTCAGGACTAATTAAGCCCTAGGTTAGTTAGTCAGGACTAATTAAGCCCTAGGTTAGTTAGTCAGGACTAATTAAGCCCTAGGTTAGTTAGTCAGGACTAATTTAGCCCTAGGTAAGTTAGTCAGGACTATTAGTCCTAGGTTAGTTAGTCAGGACTAATTAAGCCCTAGGTAAGTTAGTCAGGACTAATTAAGCCCTAGGTAAGTTAGTCAGGACTAATTAAGCCCTAGGTAAGTTAGTCAGGACTAATTAGCCCTAGGTAAGTTAGTCAGGACTAATTAAGCCCTAGGAGAGTTAGTCAGGACTAATTAAGCCCTAGGTTAGTTAGTCAGGACTAATTAAGCCCTAGGTTAGTTAGTCAGGACTAATTAAGCCCTAGGTTAGTTAGTCAGGACTAATTTAGCCCTAGGTAAGTTAGTCAGGACTAATTAGTCCTAGGTTAGTTAGTCAGGACTAATTAAGCCCTAGGTTAGTTAGTCAGGACTAATTAAGCCCTAGGTAAGTTAGTCAGGACTAATTAAGCCCTAGGTTAGTTAGTCAGGACTAATTAAGCCCTAGGTTAGTTAGTCAAGACTAATTAAGCCCTAGGTTAGTCAGGACTAAGGTTAGTTAGTCAGGACTAATTAAGCCCTAGGTTAGTTAGTCAAGACTAATTAAGCCCTAGGTTAGTCAGGACTAAGGTTAGTTAGTCAGGACTAATTAAGCCCTAGGTTAGTTAGTCAAGACTAATTAAGCCCTAGGTTAGTCAGGACTAAGGTTAGTTAGTCAGGACTAATTAATCCTAGGTTAGTACCCTTTCAGGCTATACGCGTATGTACTAATTACTTTTTTAGGGATGAGGAAGCTTGAATTTAGATTAAGTGTACCCGCATTTACGTGGAGGAAGAGTGGAAGACTACTAAGGGGAAAACCAGCCTTATCCCTATCGCCCTGTCATCGGCAGTCAAGTCTACTCGACCGCTGAGGACGGGGAGATCGAGGTTCGAATCTCGGTCGGGTGAACTGGGGGGTGGTTTTTCCTTAATGGCTTTCCACTCTTCCTCCATGCAAATACGGGTTCACTTCCTCCTAATTCGACCTTCCCAATTCCTGATCCATTAGCGTAATTAGTACTTAAAGCGTATAACCCGAACGGGTAGTAAGACGCGGTGCTAAATAATAATAGTTAAGTCTATTAAAAATGACGCCTCAGACCATGCGGCCACCAAGGCAGGTAGTACATCATAAAACAAATGTAACATACGCACGAGTACAGTCAGTTCACGCGACACAAGATAATTACATAAGAACTCGGTGAGAAGATATTAGAATATTAAAAGATCGCCTTACATCGGCACTGTTTAAAATTGTTGCGCGACATATTTTAGTTTGGTCCCTCCTCCCCCTATAATGTAATCGGATTCTTGCACATGCGCATAACCGTGACTCAATTTTTTATGTAAACCTCACAATAGAGGGGAGGAAAGACATGAAAACCTCACAATAGAGGGGAGGAAAGACGTGAAAACCTCACAATAGAGGGGAGGAAAGACGTGAAAACCTCACAATAGAGGGGAGGAAAGACGTGAAAACCTCACAATAGAGGGGCGGAAAGACATGAAAACCTTACAATAGAGGGAGGAAAGACGTGAAAACCTCACAATAGAGGGGAGGAAAGACGTGAAAACCTCACAATAGAGGGGAGGAAAGACGTGAAAACCTCACAATAGAGGGGAGGAAAGACGTGAAAACCTCACAATAGAGGGGCGGAAAGACGTGAAAACCTCACAATAGAGGGGCGGAAAGACGTGAAAGCCTTACAATAGAGGGGCGGAAAGACGTGAAAACCTCACAATAGAGGGGAGGAAAGACGTGAAAACCTTACAATAGAGGGGCGGAAAGACGTGAAAACCTCACAATAGAGGGGAGGAAAGACGTGAAAACCTCACAATAGAGGGGAGGAAAGACATGAAAACCTTACAATAGAGGGGCGGAAAGACGTGAAAACCTCACAATAGAGGGGAGGAAAGACGTGAAAACCTCACAATAGAGGGGAGGAAAGACGTGAAAACCTCACAATAGAGGGGAGGAAAGACGTGAAAACCTCACAATAGAGGGGCGGAAAGACGTGAAAACCTCACAATAGAGGGGCGGAAAGACGTGAAAGCCTTACAATAGAGGGGCGGAAAGACGTGAAAACCTCACAATAGAGGGGAAGAAAGACGTGAAAACCTCACAATAGAGGGGAGGAAAGACGTGAAAACCTCACAATAGAGGGGAGGAAAGACGTGAAAACCTTACAATAGAGGGGAGGAAAGACGTGAAAGCCTTACAATAGAGGGGCGGAAAGACGTGAAAACCTTACAATAGAGGGGCGGAAAGACGTGAAAGCCTTACAATAGAGGGGCGGAAAGACGTGAAAACCTTATGATGATAATTGAGATTAGTTTGCTCAACAGAGAAAGCTGTGTTTAAATATATTCACGGTGAATATTAACTAGAGGAAAAACGTTGCGTGTTTTTTTTAATTAGATATTTGAAAATTCCGGAAATTTTATAAAATTCCCCCGACCTGTTAACGAAGTTACCTACTTGAAGATTTCGAAATAATTTTGCGAGGCGGGTTGCATCTTAACCCTAAGCAGTCCAAGCAGTTTAAGCAGTACCAAACTTAGATGCCAATATACGAAATAGAAATAGAGGGAAGAAAATGAGTAGTTCAGCCGGTGAGGTCTCTTATTTATCTGCTGATAACACTTACCCTCTTCCTCTGACGAGTTTACACACAAACTTTACTATTTACTCCTTGAAAACAGTGACTAAGTTTTTAACATAATATTTTTTCCTGTTTCCTGTTACAGATGGACATTATCTACCAAGGACTTTTTTAATCCACATCCTGGCAGGACAGGACATTTTAGTGAATAAACCAAATAGCTTGAGTTGTAGAGGATTTATAAAAAAAGTACGTTTACAAAAAAACTACTTAAAGATAAAAATAATAATTTAGTGACACACTAAGGATATTTGTACAATTATTTAACAATTTATGGTTTTTGTTCCAACGTGATATGTTTAAAACTATCCGAGTAAAACTTAAATTCACCAACAGAGGAAATATTATCTTGACTTGCCGTGACGTCACAGGTAGGCGCAACCCCCCTCTCCCCGTTGTTTCGTTATTCAATGCAATGCCTGACGGTACAAGGTACAACCCAGGTTGGAAACAGTTATCGGATTCAGCTTGTTTGCGTGTAAACGTGCCACGCGCGTGTCTAGTGCAGAGTGAAGATTACCAGAACCTCGCCAGGCGCAAGAAGAAGCTAGTTGGGGTAGGTCAGGGGTCATCAAAACAGTAACAACCCCCCCTCCCCTCCCCGGCTTCTGTTGGTGGTCCCCAAGACCACAAGTTGCCGTTTTAGTGTCGCAACAAAGTCCCCGAGAAGTGGGTTTGACCTAACCTATGTACCCCTTTATGTGAAACGAGATAATATACATTCTTACAGAAACACATAATTTATAAAAATAGATTTGCCTATATTCCTTAAATTAAAAAATGATTCACGGAAACGAGAATCGAACCCGGAACCTTTGACTTCACGTGCCAATGCCCAGGGTCATTCTTCACTTATATTTTAAGACAGAGTCTGTAATGGACATGCGGAAGTCGTCAACTCAGGAGGGCTTCATGTTGCCAACTTTACAATGACAACTGTACAATGACAACTGTACAACTCCTGGATATCTTAGTGGTGAGGACATTGAAGTACTAAACCAAAGGTGTCGGGTTTGATTCCCGTGTCCAGGTGTCATTTTTCAATTTAAACAATATAATATTTAGATGCGGATATAATTGTAACTAGCAGATATAAGAGTTTGGCATCATGAATTTTAGCTAATGTTAGCTTATGTTAGCTAATGTGATTCCAGAGCTGTTTAGCCACAAGAGAACTCCGAAGAAAGGTCCGCACCAACTATAAAGTTGCTCCACCATTTTGAATTTTTTTTCTAGGGTTAAATTTTTTGAATTTTGTAATTTTCCCGTCGGTTACAGACTTAGAAGCTAATAGTTTGCCAAATTTCAAGTTTCTAGCTCATCTGGAAGTGGGAAAACATTGATGTCAGCCGTGTGGCTTTATATTGGTATAATAATAATGATAATAATATAAAATGTTACGACCAAAAGAAGACTCGTAGCGCATGCGCCGGTGAACGTGACCTGGCATACACAACACACACACACACACACACACACACATACACACACATACTAACCACTCCCTAACACACTTGGGAACAAATTGAGACTTGTTTACATCGAAACCTTCTCATGAATCCATTAGGATCATGGAGAGACCTCGTGACGTCACGAGTACAGTCAATGACAGTAGCGCCAAGACGACAAGAATATTTACCTATAGAGGGTGTCATGTGGTCATCACAGCTGTTAATCTCAGTTTTCTATACCAGAGTTGCTTCATATTTATTCAAATCTCTCCTTATTTGACCTCGTTCTAGAAGCAATGCTTAAAAGAAAACAGAAAAACTAAAAGCGCCGGGGATCGAATATGGTAGCTCTGACCACGGCCCCCCCCCTCCGATGCTCTGACCACTGAGCTATCCAGGAGTGCTCCCTTAAGATGTGAGACAAAAAAAAATTCCCTATATTTTTTTCCGGAAAATGTTCAATTATTATTTCTGTAAAATAATCTAAAATGATTAAATAGAACTAATGTAATTGAGATATAAAAATACCCCAAATGTAAACGGCTGCAAGGTCTAACGCGCTACCCTCGCAATAGACTAGACTGCCGATGACAAGGAGATAGACGTTCGAATCTTGGTCGGATGCACAAAGTGAGGTTTACCCTAAACTGTTTTCCATTCTTACACGACGCAAATGCGGGTGCGATTCCTCTAAATTCAACCTTCCTCATCCTTAACCAACATTAGTAAACTACATACGTATAATCAGAATGGGTAGTAAGACACGGTTCTAAAAAAAAGTAGTAGAGAAATGAATACGAGCTTTTGTAAACCCGATATGTTTATAAATTATAATTCAATATTTGATCGTCAAAAGGGTATTTAAAATAATTTTAAGGTTGGCCCGACATCTGAACCCCCCCCCCCTCCTATCTACCCCCACCACCACCTTATAAACACACTCTTCTCTTAACACACCATATTTTGAAGTATTATAGGTTACCTCTAGAGTCAGGGTGACTACAAAACATATTTTACAAAATTCCCTGACATTTCCCTGTCATCCGAAAATTCTCTGACATGTTCCAGTTTTCCCTGTCATCTGAAAATTCCATGACCTTTCCCTGTTATCTGAACATTCCCTTACTTTTCCCTGTCATTCGAAAATTCGCTGACATTTCCCGGTTTCCCATGGCATCCGAAATTTCCCTGACTTTTCCCAGTTTTCCCTGCAATTCGAAAATCCCCTGACTCTTCCCTGTCTGTAGTCAGCATGAGAGTGTAAACCTCCCCCGCAAACCGCCACTCCAGGCCTGACAGCGATAGATACTTTCTCGCTGACCAAGACGGTCGCCTTAAGTCAGTTTTGTTGATACTTGCGCGTGTTTTAATTCAAACAATCAAAGCCTGCAGCATGTGTGTCGCGACAGGAAGTCCCGGCAGGGTGGATCACCCCCTACCTCCCCTCCCCTTGACAATAATAAACACGGGGTGGGTCGCTCGTGTCTGCTAGGGGTTGGAACACAAGACAAGGACACAAATACTTCCACACGCTGTTCCGTAACACTATCTAGGACACGGGCACAGGATGGAGAGGGCGGTTCACCAAATTGCTCATTGAAAAAAATAACATCGCAAGAACAGTTACTACAGTCCAATGTTCATAGGAAGAACCTTATCTGACAGCTAGAACAGTTACTACAGTCCAATGTTCATAGGAAGAACCTTATCTGACAGCTAGAACAGTTACTACAGTCCAATGTTCATAGGAAGAACCTTATCTGACAGCTAGAACAGTTACTACAGTCCAATGTTCATAGGAAGAACCTTATCCGACAGCTAGAACAGTTACTACAGTCCGATGTTCTTAGTAAGAACCTTATATGACAACTAGAATTGTTTCTAGATTTATTTTCACGAGTTCATACGTCAAGTCGTGTGATCTACAGCTGTAATTTGATAAGATATCATCAATAATAATATAATAAAATGTTATCAAAGTTTGTATTTTGAAAAGTGTCCTAGTGTCCTGCCTGTGAACCTTTAAGGGTACGGCCAGACTGAGCGCGCGAGCGAGCGACTAAAATATAAAATAGAACACATTGGTTGTAATGGGGGGTGGCCACACTGGAGCGAGCGAGCGCGCGCGCTTGAAAGATAGAACTGGTTCTATTTTTCAAGCGCGCGCGCTCGACCCGTTACAGTCTAGTTTACAGGCGCTAGGCAATATTATTGTATGTTGGTTCATTGAGTGCTGGGGAAACTTCTCATTTTGACATGATATTTGACTTTTTTCTATCAGTGATAGGTTTAACACACTTGCTATTAATGGCCCGGTGACCTGGCGGTCTAGGGGGAAGGTGTCAGACTTCTGTGCTGGCGGCCGGGGTTCAATCCTCGGTCCCAGCACAGATTTATCTGATTACCAAACCCTTCCTTCACCTCTGGCAAGACATCTTGTGAATGTGGGGAAAGCCAGGCCTCCACCGTGGTTCGGATTCCACGTTAAACTGTAGGTCCTTCATTTCATCTCACAATCACCCTACCATTACACATTAGCGTAAGTGCGTACAACCCAAACTGGTAGTAAGACGTGGTGCTAATAATAATAAATAATAATAATAATAATAATAATAATAATAATAATAATAATAATAATAATGGCCTAATTTAATTGGTAAGACCATAAATAATATAATGTATATATGTAAACCCGATATGTTAAAATACTTCAATATTATAATCAAAGTAGGCCTTTACAAATAAGAATCACCATTAGTTTGGAGAGAGTATGAAAAAACCACAACAATAAATAAGTTTTAAAAATCACCTTCAGTTCACTGAGCCAAGATTCGAACCTTTGCCTCCTAGTCAAAAGTTATCGAGTGCAACGCACCATTCTGCCACTGGTGCGGCAAATCTGATTTTAAAACACTTCAGTACAGTACCATACGCATTTCTCAATTTATTAATTGGATGCACTTCTACTTTTTTCTTTTTTATAAATACACAATATTTTCTGTAAGAATTTTCGAGGAGCAGAGATGTACTAAGTGTGTTTGACAGAGACATCTTCTCTAACTAGGGGGGAGGGGGGGGGGGCGGTGACCTAGTGGTCTAGGGGTAAGGTGTCAGACTTCTGTGCTGGCAGCTGGGGTTCAATCCTCGGTCCCGGCACAGATTTATCTTATTTCCAAACCCTTCCTTCACCTCTGACAAGACATCTTGTGAATGTAGGGAATGCCAGGCCACCACCGTGGTTCGGATTCCACGTTAAACTGTAGGTCCTTCATTTCATCTCACAATAACCCTACCATTACACATTAGCGTAAGTGCGTATAACCCGAACGGGTAGTAAGACGCGGTGCTAATAATAATCTAACTAGGGTCCGCTAATTACGCGCTCGCTCTCTCGCTCGCTCGCCAGTTTGGCCACCCAGTCGCTTGCGCGCTCGCTCGCACGCTTGGCAGTCTGGCCGAACCCTAACGCGCGGTTCTCTTGCCCTCGGCTGTCTGTATATGAGAGTTCCCGAGTGTTTATAATGAGAGTTTGAGGGTGGAGGGGATGGTGCTTGTAAATCTCGTCTGGCCGTGATCTACCCCAACATTCACCGAGAACACCCCCTGACGCCGGTAAAAGGAACCATCATATCGACACACACACACACACACACTGATCCGATCTAAGTCGAACCTAGTTGAGTCAATTCTGTTCGTGTGATAGATATCGTACAGTTTCCCTACTCTTCCTTCACGTAAATGCGGGTACACCTTATCCTAACATCGACCTTGTTCATCACGTGGCTCCTACAAAAAAAAAATTAAATATTTCATCCATTTTCTAGCTTTTTAGTCCTGAAAGTTGGGCATGTAGAGGACTCGAGAAAAAGTCAGTATTTTTACAGTTTTTATTAAAACACTGTCGTTTTTTACCAAAAACAAATAAAATATGTCTCCAGTACAAACACAGAGTTTAATTTTCTTCACGTGGTGATATAAACAGTTGTTGAATATTTGCCATGAGCATAGCAGCATTAGATGAGAAACTTTTTAAATTAAGAAAAAAAATTGTCATTAAATTACAGAACATCCTTAAAGAGATATTCAACAAGTGTTGATATCACCGGGTGGAGAAAATTAAACTCTGTGTTTGTACTGGAGACATATTTTATTTAGTTTAGCTAAAAAAATATGTTCTAAAAACTGCAAAAGCAGTGTTCTTAACACGCGTTCCCTACACTTCCAACTTTAGTGTTGAACCCCGCTACGTGTACATTTCGCAAATGCTAGTACAATTCCTCAAAATTCTTACTTCACTGATCCTATAAAATGAGATGCCATAGGAGGGCTGGTTGGTTTTTCCAGTAAGTGCAGCTAATTAATGTCACTAAGAGGTATTAGGAGACTAGAGGATTGAAGGAGGTTATAATACTCTCTCTGTGAAGCTAATGTCACTAACAACCGTTGGTATGTATCAGGAGACTAGAGGATTGAAGGAGGTTATATATAATAGACTCTCTCTGTGAAGCTAATGTCACTAACAGCCGTTGGTACGTATCAGGAGACTAGAGGATTGAAGATTATAATTGACAATATAGACTATACCTCTCTGTGAAGTTAATGTCACTAACAGCCGTTGGTATGTATCAGGAGACTAGAGGATTGAAGGAGGTTATAATACTCTCTCTGTGAAGCTAATGTCACTAACAGCCGTTGGTATGTATCAGGAGACTAGAGGATTGAAGGAAGTAGGAGATAATAATTGACACCGCGATATTCCGATCACGATGTTTGTTTGTTCATCAGTGGGCCCCCACAAAGTGGTTGTAACGGTAGCTCCACTTGTGTCGTCAGTCAGGCGGGTTGGGCAACCGAGGGGTGCGGCCCGGCCCCATCGGGGTATCAACCTTATATCGCAGTAATCGCACCCAATTCCGGGACTCTAAAGAACATATAACTAATTATTATTATTATTTTCCATTTTTTGAGTCTTTACTATTAGTGAATAAATGAGAAAAATAGAGTTTTAGAAAAAAAGTTTACTCCCGTTTGAGTGAAGGATGAGTGGGGGAAAAAAAACAGTACACCTGGCAAATATTCGAACCCCGACTTCCCCATCACCAAAAATCCAAACTAGACGAGCTTGACGTTTATTCCGCGAGTCCACCGACGCAGATGACTAATTAAAAAACTGTTTTTAGTTTCTATAATGTTCTACCAACTGTATCCTTACTGTATTTTCAAAAAGGTCCGTTCAGCGGTGTCTTAGCTGTGTATTTCCCAAAAGGACCTTTCCAACGTGCTCTGGCTGTATTTCACAAAAGGTCCTTTCCACCGTGTCCTGGCTATATTTCCCAAAAGGACCTTCTCATACTGTCCTCGCTGTACCAGAGGAGTACAAAGATTGTTTACGTCTTGCCCCGATGTCTCGGTCTATCGAGTCTATCGACAGTGTCTATATGATGAGAAGAGAGGGAATAACTGTACCAAGCCATCCAGGAACAATAATGTGATGTGTGAGACACACACTCACACTCACATATGTGATGTGTGTACCGTTAAACACACACGGACCTCGCTATACAAACAACATATCATACTCCACTCTTCCATCAGCCCCAATACGAGGTACGGGGACAGGATGAAGAGGGTGGATACAGTACTTACTGCCACAGATAGTGGTGGATGAACCTAGGGAGGTGGATAGACAGTACCAGGTGTCTGACAATGGTGGATGAACCTAGGGAGGTGGATAGACAGTACCAGGTGTCTGACAGTGGTGGATGAACCTAGGGAGGTGGATAGACAGTACCAGGTGTCTGAACCTAGGGAGGTGGATAGACAGTACCAGGTGTCTGACCGTGGTGGATGAACATACGGGACGGTGGATGGCGTAAGTACTCTGACAGTTGGTGGATGAACCTAGGGAGGTGGATAGACAGTACCAGGTGTCTGACTTGTGAACCTAGGGAGGTGGATAGACAGTACCAGATGTCTGACGTGGTGGATGAACCTAGGGAGGTGGATAGACAGTACCAGGTGTCTGACAGTGGTGGAGAACCTAGGGAGGTGGATAGACAGTACCAGGTGTCTGATAGTGGTGGTGAACCTAGGGAGGTGGATAGACAGTACCAGGTGTCTGACAGTGGTGGAGGAACCAAACAGGAGATGAGGTTTATTATCCGTCCGTGTGTAAAAACTCACCCCTCTCCATCCCTACATTTATTTACTTTCCTGGTGACCTGGCGTCTAGGGGTAAGATGTCGGACTTCTGTGCTGGGGTCCGTGGTTAAATCCTCGTCCCGGCACAGATTTATCTGATTACCAAACCCTTCCTTCACCTCTGACAAGACATCTTGTGATGTGGGAATGCCAGGCCTCCACCGTGGTTCGGATTCCCACGTTAAACTGTAGGTCCTCCATTTCATCTCACAATCACCCTACCATTACACATTAGTGTAAGTGCGTATAACCCGAACGGTAGTAATACGCGGTGCTGATAATAATAAATAATAATAATAATAATAATAATAATAATAATAATTTACTTTCCTCCGAATTCTCAAAACATTATAAGGGGTATTAAAAAGATTCCAGATTCTTCAAAGGGAGAAACAAACTCTAAATGGACTATGGAGGTCCTATTTGATATAAAATTTCGCAGGAGAGGAGAAATTTAAATATCTTCCAGGGGAATCCCAAATTTTGGATAATTTCTCAGGAAAGCCCCCGGAATTACCCTTTGAGATAGGGAAGAAGCCCGCCCCTCAAGGATACATTTCTGGCAATTAACCCCCTTCATCCCTTAGCCCCTAAATAAACCCCTCACCCCCTTCCACAAACACAAACTAAGGTTCTAATATAACTTTTTTTCAATTTTAGCACCGCGTCTTACTAACCGTTCGGGGCTATACACTTAAGTACTAATTATTATAATGGGTTAGGAATTGGGGAGGTTTAATTTAGAGGAAGTGAACCCGCATGTGCGTGGAGGGAGAGTGGAGAACCATATAGGAAAAACCTCCCCAGTTCACCCGAGCCGAGATTCGCACCTCAATCTCCCTGTCCTCGGCAGTTTAGTTCAACACAAAACTAGCGCCTTAGTTAACTACGCCACCGAGGCGGGTCACAATATCACTTGTTAGATTCATATGCTCTACTATCTAGAGCTGGGTGATACGGTTTAGTTCTATTCGGGTCAACATTTTACTATTATTATTATTGTTATTTTATACGTAATAACTATCAATAGTGAAACATGCAGAGCACGTGATTTGGCTTATGAATAAGTGAAAGTAGATCTAGGAACTTGTCAGATAAGGTTTCTTCCTATGAACATTGGACTGTAGTAACTGTTCTAGCTGTCAGATAAGGTTCTTCCTATGAACATTGGATTGTAGTAACTGTTCTAGTTGTCAGATAAGGTTCTTCCTATGAACATTGGACTGTAGTAACTGTTCTAGTTGTCAGATAAGGTTCTTCCTATGAACATTGGACTGTAGTAACTGTTCTAGTTGTCAGATAAGGTTCTTCCTATGAACATTGGACTGTAGTAACTGTTCTAGTTGTCAGATAAGGTTCTTATGAACATGACGTAGTAACTAGTTCTAGTTGTTAATAGTTCTTCCTATGAACATGGACGAGTAATATCAGTTGTTAGATAAGTTCTTCTATGACATTGGACTGTAGTTAATGTTCTATGTGTCAATAAGTTTTCTATGACATTGATGTATTGTAATGTTCTAATATAATAAGTCTTCTATGAACATTGACTGAGAACTGTTTAGCTGTAGATAGTTCTTCTATGAACATTGGATGTAGTAACGTTCATTGTCAGATAAGGTTCTTCCTATGAACATTGGACTGTAGTAACTGTTCTAGTTGTCAGATAAGGTTCTTCCTATGAACATTGGACTGTAGTAACTGTTCTAACTGTCAGATAAGGTTCTTCCTATGAACATTGGACTGTAGTAACTGTTCTAGCTGTCAGATAAGGTTCTTCCTATGAACATTGGACTGTAGTAACTGTTCTAGTTGCCAGATAAGGTTCTTACTATGAACATTGGACTGTAGTAACTGTTCTAGTTGCCAGATAAGGTTCTTCCTATGAACATTGGACTGTAGTAACTGTTCTAGCTGTCAGATAAGGTTCTTCCTATGAACATTGGACTGTAGTAACTGTTCTAGCTGTCAGATAAGGTTCTTTCTATGGACATTGGACTGTTGTAACTGTTCTAGCTGTCAGATAAGGTTCTTCCTATGAACATTGGACTGTAGTAACTGTTCTAGCTGTCAGATAAGGTTCTTCCTATGAACATTGGACTCTAGTAACTGTTCTAGCTTTGCGAGGGGGTGGTCTGACTTGTGCGAGTTTTCACCAACCCTTCCATTCCTGCTCTATTTACAGTCATAAACATCACCCAATTTTATCTTCACTGTTTTGTCAAAATATATTAATCCCAATTGACCTTAAATTCAGTTTAACCCCAGAGACGGCTCCAGAAGTGTAGAGGGGGGGGGGTGTGTTGATCCCCGCTGAGTATTGTAGGGGGTGACTAGCATAACCCCCCATGGGGTGTGACATCCTCTGCAGGGGGTGGCAGCTCACATGCAACTCAGTCTGTTGGTTTTGGTTCCAGAGATGTTGGTTCACTCACGACGGATTCTAACCGGAGTCCCGTGTTCGGATCTTGAACAGCTCAAATTCTGGGTGTACAGCCAAACTTTATTTTAATTTCATTAAATTTTCAAAGGTTTCAATAGCTTATTTTTTCTTTCAGCAACAATATAATAAATATTAAGTATATTATAAGCATCATGTTTTTTTCTACCTTTCCTAATCACGTCTTACTACCTGTTCAGGTTAAACGAATAAATTAATATTTACTTGTATAGAGTAGGGATGAAGAAGACGCATTTAAGTTCAGGGTTCGAATCACGGTTGGAAATAATGAAAGGTGGATTTTATTAAATAGATTCCCACTCTCTCTTCACACAAATGCAGGATACACATCCTAGAAAAATAACCTTCCTAGTCTCTAAAAGCCACTATCGTAAACAGTACATAAGCGTATAAAGTGAATGGGTAGTAAGATGCGGTGTTAGAAAAAAACCTATCATTTTACCTTGAAAAGCCGCACACTTCATATACAATAAAGAAGTACTTTATTTAAATATAAGTTAATGTCTTTTTAGTAACCCTTAAAGGAGCAAACTTTTTATATTTTTTTATTCGACGTGGTCTAATTACCATTTCTTATATATCTATCATTGATTCATATTTATATTAGAACACACTTTATTATCATATAAGGTGACCGACCTGGTGGTCTAGGGGTAAGGTGTCTGGGGTTCAATCCTCGTCCCGGCACAGATTTATCTGATTACCAAACCCTTCCTTCACCTCTGACAAGACAACTTGTGAATGTGGGGAATGCCAGGCCTCTATCGTGGTTCGGATCCCACGTTAAACTGTAGGTCCTTCATTTCATCTCACAATCAACCTACCATTACACATTAGCGTAAGTGCGTATAACCCGAATGGGTAGTAAGACGCGGTGCTAATAATAATAATAATAATATACTGTATATATAAATTATATAATAAATGACAAATTGAACCAGTATTTTTTTTGCTTTTTCTCGAGTTTGTTCATCATGGATCATTTTTAAATTCAACTGTAGATATGACGTAGTGTAACAGCATAATTAAATACAGATGTTATATATGTATGTATATATACACATATATCAACATGTAATAATGTAGGAGCACAATTTGAGTTTGATAATGTATAATTTATAAACGATAAAGAGAGATAATTGTTAAAAGTATCGTATACGAAAACTCAACCATTGAAGAAGAAATTTATTTTAAATTTGAAGAGTTTGTTTAAACTTCACTGAAATGAGCAATTCAATTATTTTTACTTTAATAATCTGATGAGGTAGGTTTAAGAACAAATGTACCAATATTGGCATGGATTTGTATTATTATTATTATTATTATTAACGGAACAAACTCAGGTTCATGAGAAAAAATTAGAAGCCACTTGAATAAGATGAGACTCCGGTCTAGAAAGCCGAGATTAACCACAAAACACCCTATATCCAGAGAGGTCGGTACTATCTTCCCCAACAGACGTCATTCGCTCGAGTCAGTATGTGCTAAATTGCAAAATCGGCTTGCAGAAGAGAGCACTCTGTAAAAATTCACACGGTCCGTGATTTCGAGTCACATGCGAATACGATGAGACGAGCCTGACACCCTAGCCCTCGTGTTTGGTATATATATAAGACGTTGAAAGGTTTCCCAATGCGCAGGAAGCCCCGTCAAGTAAGATCCAACCCACGATATCAACTGAGCGCTAATTCCCGTCTTTATTCGATGATGGTATATATGGCTTCTGTTGAGACGATGACCACTTCTTGGTGTGAAATCGATACTGTGGAACAGCCAAGTCACAGGAAGGGAAATCTACAAGGACAGTTATTATAAAATATCGTCCTACGAGAGCTATTTAATGTTAATGGACAATTTTAAAAGGTGTATAGTTATAAGCTATGGATAGTAATTCATTGATTTCACGTCGTTAAAGATCACGAGCTAGAAGGAGTCAAACTTTGTTAAATATGATCTCCTGATCTCCATAATATTAATTGCTGTCAGGACACACGGCTTAAAATATAATGGTATGTACGAAACTTATCTGAAGGTAAAGAGGAAAGCTCACTGCTAGTTCTCAAATATCAAACAATGGCTGTATTTGTTAGAGGAAACTTCTTATCTCAAGGTAAAGAGGAAAGCTCGCTGCTAGTTCTCAAATATCAAACAATGACTGTATTTGTTAGAGGAAACTTCTTATCTCAAGGTAAAGAGGAAAGCTCGCTGCTAGTTCTCAAATATCAAACAATGGCTGTATTTGTTAGAGGAAACTTCTTATCTCAAGGTAAAGAGGAAAGCTCACTGCTAGTTCTCAAATATCAAACAATGACTGTATTTGTTAGAGGAAACTTCTTATCTCAAGGTAAAGAGGAAAGCTCGCTGCTAGTTCTCAAATATCAAACAATGACTGTATTTGTTAGAGGAAACTTCTTATCTCAAGGTAAAGAGGAAAGCTCGCTGCTAGTTCTCAAATATCAAACAATGACTGTATTTGTTAGAGGAAACTTCTTATCTGAAGGTAAAGAGGAAAGCTCGCTGCTAGTTCTCAAATATCAAACAATGACTGTATTTGTTAGAGGAAACTTCTTATCTCAAGGTAAAGAGGAAAGCTCGCTGCTAGTTCTCAAATATCAAACAATGACTGTATTTGTTAGAGGAAACTTCTTATCTCAAGGTAAAGAGGAAAGCTCGCTGCTAGTTCTCAAATATCAAACAATGACTGTATTTGTTAGAGGAAACTTCTTATCTGAAGGTAAAGAGGAAAGCTCGCTGCTAGTTCTCAAATATCAAACAATTACTGTATTTGTTAGAGGAAACTTCTTATCTCAAGGTAAAGAGGAAAGCTCGCTGCTAGTTCTCAAATATCAAACAATGACTGTATTTGTTAGAGGAAACTTCTTATCTGAAGGTAAAGAGGAAAGCTCGTTGCTAGTTCTCAAATATCAAACAATGACTGTATTTGTTAGAGGAAAGCTAAATCTAGAGCCCTTTTTCATCAAGACTAGTCTCGTAGCTCCAATAATATGATTAAAAAATCGTTGAAAATGCGCTACACATTTGTTTTCTATTAATAAAACTCAAAACTATAGCGTTGTTAAGGAAAAAGAGCCGTGTTGGAATATTGCGAGTTTATTTAGTTGCCAGTCATACAACAGTTGCCAGCCTTTGTTGCTGTTCAAAGCTCGCACTTCCTCACAAAATGTCCCATAACGTAGCGGGATATCAGGCAATAAATGCCAACAAGGCTCCCCATTTAACTACAAAGTGCACACCCAGCCAGAGTAATACGACGTGTAATGTCATCATGTAATTATATCGCAGGCACGTCTCGTTTCCAGGCGGGATACTTTTAGATGTTCATTACTTAAGGGGGGGATACAACTTAACCGTTTGAATAAACATATTATAAGATTAAATAAACAGTTACAAGGGAAGAAAATAATATTAGCCAGTGATTTGACAATGGATATAACAGATATATGTTTGTTATCACAATTATACTCACAAAATAACTTGACCTAAGGTAGGTAGACTAAATATCCAACACTAACAAGTGGAGTTTTAATATATGGGATTCCAAACACGTCGTTAAATAATATTACAAGAATTTACAATAAATAGTAAATACAATATAACCTACTCCAAACTAGAACCAGTATTTATAAGAAGAACCTTATCTGACGGCTAAAACAGTTACTACAGTCCAATGTTCAGAGGAAGAACCGTATCTGACAGCTAAAACAGTTACTACAGTCCAATGTTCATAGGAAGAACCTTATCTGACAGCTAGAACAGTTACTACAGTACAATGTTCATAGGAAGAACCTTATCTGACAGCTAGAACAGTTACTACAGTCCAATGTTCATAGGAAGAACCTTATCTGACAGCTAGAACAGTTACTACAGTCCAATGTTCATAGGAAGAACCTTATCTGACAGCTAGAACAGTTACTACAGTCCAATGTTCACTAGAAGAACCTTATATGACAACTAGAACAGTTACTACAGTCCAATGTTCATAAGAAGAACCTTATCTGACGGCTAAAACAGTTACTACAGTCCAATGTTCAGAGGAAGAACCTTATCTGACAGCTAGAACAGTTACTACAGTCCAATGTTCATAGGAAGAACCTTATCTGACAACTAGAACAGTTACTACAGTCCAATGTTCATAGGAAGAACCTTATCTGACAGCTAGGACAGTTACTACAGTCCAATGTTCATAGGAAGAACCTTATCTGACAGCTAGAACAGTTACTACAGTCCAATGTTCATAGGAAGAACCTTATCTGACAACTAGAACAGTTACTACAGTCCAATGTTCAGAGGAAGAACCTTATCTGACAACTAGAACAGTTACTACAGTCCAATGTTCATAGGAAGAACCTTATCTGACAGCTAGGACAGTTACTACAGTCCAATGTTCATAGGAAGAACCTTATCTGACAACTAGAACAGTTACTACAGTCCAATGTTCATAGGAAGAACCTTATCTGACAGCTAGGACAGTTACTACAGTCCAATGTTCATAGGAAGAACCTTATCTGACAGCTAGAACAGTTACTACAGTCCAATGTTCATAGGAAGAACCTTATCTGACAACTAGAACAGTTACTACAGTCCAATGTTCAGAGGAAGAACCTTATCTGACAGCTAGAACAGTTACTACAGTCCAATGTTCATGGGAAGAACCTTATCTGACAGCTAGAACAGTTACTACAGTCCAATGTTCATAAGAAGAACCTTATCTGACGGCTAAAACAGTTACTACAGTCCAATGTTCAGAGGAAGAACCTTATCTGACAGCTAGAACAGTTACTACAGTCCAATGTTCATAGGAAGAACCTTATCTGACAACTAGAACAGTTACTACAGTCCAATGTTCGTAGGAAGAACCTTATCTGACAGCTAGAACAGTTACTACAGTCCAATGTTCATAGGAAGAACCTTATCTGACAGCTAGAACAGTTACTACAGTCCAATGTTCACTAGAAGAACCTTATATGACAGCTAGAACAGTTACTACAGTCCAATGTTCATAAGAAGAACCTTATCTGACAGCTAGAACAGTTACTACAGTCCAATGTTCATAAGAAGAACCTTATCTGACAGCTAGAACAGCTACTACAGTCCAATGTTCATAGGAAGAACCTTATCTGACAACTAGAACAGTTACTACAGTCCAATGTTCATAGAAGAACCTTATCTGACAGCTAGAACAGTTACTACAGTCAAATGTTCACTAGAAGAACCTTATCTGACAGCTAGAACAGTTACTACAGTCCAATGTTCATAGGAAGAACCTTATCTGACAGCTAGAACAGTTACTACAGTCCAATGTTCATAGGAAGAACCTTATCTGACAGCTAGAACAGTTACTACAGTCCAATGTTCATAAGAAGAACCTTATCTGACAGCTAGAACAGTTACTACAGTCCAAAGTTCCAAACAGGAAATGGCCACCTTAATTAAAGAACGTAAATGTCGCCATGTTATGAAATATCACCCACCTCCAAAGGATTCTTCATCAACGCGGGAAAAGGGTTTTTACGAGGGATAAGACCTTGAGAGCATCTGAATTCCAGGTTCTTAAGAGCCCATATCACGGGCTATCGACCGGCCCACCGCGTCATACTACCAGTTCGGATTGTGTGTATTATATACTAACTACACAACTGTGCTAGTGGGGATAAAGGTCGAATTAATAGGGTGCGTAGCCGCATTTGAGTAAAGGTGAATTGAAACCCGTTTAGGGAAAAGTTACCCTCCTTAAAACCGATCAGGATTCGAACCCCAATCACACCGTCAGAAAATTGCAATCTATTGTAAGAGTGGAGCATTAAGAACAAGCAGCTAATAGACTTAATGTGAGCTTAGCTGTTAATTTATTTTCTAAGTCGCCAAGTGAATGTCACAAGCCCATATTAATACCAATAAGAAACGTCTCTACTTTGTGATGGTATTTCCCGCGGTAAAACACGGATTAGAGAGGTGCGACTTGTGTTGTTGTTCCAGTGAGTCCAAGATTACCTTACCTAGCAGGTGCTACACGCCCTTATAGAGAGGGGATGGTGTTGCCACCCCATATTCATAGAGGGGGTCGCAAGGCAAATATTTGCGCTCTGTCCCAAAAGGAAGGGTTGAACATTCTTAGCTCAAAGGAATCTTCTACACCAAATATCATCTCCGAGGACACGGTATGGTTACTATTGGGAAACAGCTTGTCATTCTTGTTCATGTGTATTTCTAATATCTCCTGAAATGTAGTTACTATGGAACCTTGTCATTCTTTGTTCATGTGGTCAATTTCTAATATCATCCTGAGAGACGTTACTATTGGGAAACATTGTCATTACTTTTCAGTGGTATCTTTATATATTTGAGAGAACTGTATGTTACATGGGAACAGTTGTCATCTTTGTTTCTGTGGTCAATCTTCTAATATCCCTGAAGACTTATGGTTACTATGAAACGTTTCATTTGTTTATGTGCATTTTAAACACTCTAAAGACTTTGTTCATTGGGAAAATGCATTCTTGTTTCTATTGATAGTTAACCAAGTATAGGCTATATTATATTTTTTGAGGTCGGACACAAGTTATTTATGTTATTACATTTAAATATATTACCCACTTCACAAAATTCTAAGAACATTGCTTCAAAATGCGATGATGTAACTTGATTGAATAACGAAAACAAGTTGTTTACAATGATGGAGACACGCGGTTGATGAAAATATTTTATTCAGTTAAATATTTTAAAATACGATAAAATAATCATAAAATCATTTATTGTATGTAAAAAAATGACAACAATTTTCTCTTTTCCAAGTAAATACGACGCCTGTATTAAAAGGTATTGATTGTGCACTATATTAAAACAAAACTCAGCAACGTTCCAAAACGAAAAATAAGTACTTTTAGTTATGTTTAAAATATTGTTTCGAGTTGAATAAAAAGAAATTATTAAAAGTAATGAAATAGTATGAGAAAACTTAAGGTACGTTATTTTAAATGTAACATATAACATGTGTAAAAAAAACTCAACATTTATAACAAAACTGTGATATTTACAAGTGTTGTCAATCCAAAACCTCTCATGGACAGACTCTGGGTGTGCAGTCATCGCACGAGTTAGAAAACGTGTTAGATAAAAAGAAGCGTAGATTAGATAGATGAGAGCGTCAATAGACAAATCTCATGAAAGACTGTCTTGGTCTGCCCAGAATTCAACATAAGTCGAAACTGGAAAACAATTGAGGATTTAATACAATACAAAGCCGCAAATGGTCGCATTGAAACGTCGAATTTAAATAATCTTTACATGCAAATAAAAATGAATTCAGTAAGTCTTCTTGTACGATGTTTTCACCGTTAATTTTGCAATATGAGTTTTATTTTGCTCCAAACTGTAGGTAACGGTACCCAGTGTGTATGAAGCTGTAGGGACGGGGGGGGGGGGGGTAGTGGTCAGGTAAACCAATAAAGGGTTGGGTCCATTGTCCGCCCTCCTGGTCACTGGAATGGACTGGTCCTGAAAGACATGTCCTCTCCAAGATGGAGAAGCTGGATAGGTAAGCAACGTCAAAGGAGAGATCTAACAGAGTCCATCCAATAACACCTGTCTTGGATACCACCAAGGGTGTGTCAAGGTGCGGTTGGCAGGAACAAGAGAATAGGAGAGTGTTTGGACAGTTTTTATATCAACACTGTGTTTTTTGCTAAAATAAATCAAATATTGCTCCAGTAGAAACCTAGAAACCTGTTTTCTTCGCCTGGTGATATCAACAATTGTTTATCATGTCATGAGCAGAGAAATATTAGATAAGAAACTTTTTAATTAAGATTATCATTATTATATTATTATTATTATTATTATTATTATTATTATTATTATATAGCACCGCGTCTTACTACCCGTTCGGGTTATACGCTCTTACGCTAATGTGTAATGGTAGGGTGATTGTGAGATGAAATGAAGGACCTACAGTTTAACGTGGAATCCGAACCACGGTGGAGGCCTGGCATTCCCCACATTCACAAGATGTCTTGTCAGAGGTGAAGGAAGGGTTTGGTAATCAGATATATCTGTGCCGGGACCGAGGATTGAACCCCGGCTAAATTAAGAGAAAAAGTTGGTCATTAAATTCCGGGACACGATTAATAAATATTCAAGAAATTTTGAGGTCACCACGTGAAGAAAATTAAACTGGGGCGATATGTGATTTAATTTGCCTAAAAAGATGTTTCGCATAAAAAAAAACCCTGCAGAAACGCTGGTATAGACTCGCGTCCCTTACAACCCCCACCTTAGGCCCGGAACACGCAATACAATTCATTGTACCATACATTGTTCGCTGCACGACTCTGTATAAAACATCTCGTAACTTGTAGGAAAAAGTAAAACTTCCTATATCCGCCATTTTTATTTACAACTTTTAAGTTATAAACAGGATTACACCCGTCTTCTGGGCGGTACTTTTTTTTACGATAGTCATAATCTTTAGGGGTATTTAAAGAAAGTATTTACAGTAGAAACAATTGTTAACTATTCGATGACTATTTAGCAATAAAAATAATCATAGAAATTCACATCCGGTCCCCAAGACTAGGACAGGCACAACATCCAGTCCCCAAGACTAGGACAGGCACAACATCCAGTCCCCAAAACTAGGACAGGACACAACATCCAGTCCTCAAGACTAGGACAGGCACAACATCCAGTCCCCAAGACTAGGACAGGCACAACATTCAGGCCTCAAGACTAGGACAGGCACAACATCCAGTCCTCAAGACTAGGACAGGCACAACATCCAGTCCCAAGACTAGGACAGGCACAACATCCAGTCCCCAAGACTAGGACAAGCGCAACATCCAGTACCCCCGAGCCGTTAATTAATCAACGTGGAAGGTAAACCCTCATTTAACGAATTATAAATTTTTCGGTCATGCCTGGAATCGAACCAGGGACACTTAGCTCAGCAGACAGACATGTTACCGACTGAGCTAACGTGTCCGATCGTATTGTTCGAATATCCTGTGGAATCATAACTTCCCGGCAAAATTGGTAGGCTCTTTCGCTCTCGATCATATAAATTCTCGTGTTCTATATAATTAGTCTGTTCAGAAAGTGCACGTTAAATAAATAAAAAATAAATACATTTTAAATGTGACGACAAAGGTTCCACAGTGCACGAGAACAGAGTGTACCAGGTCGCGTATAATTAGTTATATAAAACTGGGCTGGACACAAAGACGCGACCCCTCCCTTGTAGTCCCTTGTGACGAGCCAACAAGGGAGGAGTTTCCTAGAAGACAAGAAGACAAGACAAGGCAGGACCGGAAGTCGGTCACTAAACGCTTATTAGCATCGGAAGAGCAAATATTGATGAGCTCTCCCAAGAGTTCAACAAGATGGCCTTAGCTTGCGACGGAGCAGACGTCACGTCCATCGTCAAGAGAACGAGTTAGGTGGTGGGAAGGAACCTTAAATGTTGTCTTAGGTTAAGTTAGTTTGTAAGTCTATATCCCCGTGTTGGTCCTGTTACCCAGATATTACAACTCCTGGTGCTAGTGTAGCTGTCCTAGGTTAAGTTAGTTTGTAAGTCTATATCCCTGTGTTGGTCCTGTTACCAAGATATTACAACTCCTGGTGCTAGTGTTGCTGTCCTAGGTTAAGTTAGTCTGTAAGTATATATCCCCGTATTGGTCCTGTTACCCAGATATTACAACTCCTGGTGCTAGTGTTGCTGTCCTAGGTTAAGCTAGTTTGTAAGTCGATATCCCTGTGTTGGTCCTGTTACCCAGATATTACAACTCCTGGTGCTAGTGTTGCTGTCCTAGGTTAAGCTAGTTTGTAAGTCTATATCCCCGTGTTGGTCCTGTTACCCAGATATTACAACTCCTGGTGCTAGTGTTGCTGTCCTAGGTTAAGTTAGTTTGTAAGTCTGTATACCTGTGTTGGTCCTGTTACCCAGATATTACAACTCCTGGTGCTAGTGTTGCTGTCCTAGGTTAAGCTAGTTTGTAAGTCGATATCCCTGTGTTGGTCCTGTTACCCAGATATTACAACTCCTGGTGCTAGTGTTGCTGTCCTAGGTTAAGCTAGTTTGTAAGTCTATATCCCCGTGTTGGTCCTGTTACCCAGATATTACAACTCCTGGTGCTAGTGTTGCTGTCCTAGGTTAAGTTAGTTTGTAAGTCTGTATACCTGTGTTGGTCCTGTTACCCAGATATTACAACTCCTGGTGCTAGTGTTGCTGTCCTAGGTTAAGTTAGTTTGTAAGTTTATATCCCATGTTGGTCCTGTTATCCAGATATTACAACTCCTGGTGCTAGTGTTGCTGTCCTAGGTTAAGTTAGTTTGTAAGTCTATATCCCTGTGTTGGTCCTGTTACCCATATATTACAACTCCTGGTGCAAGTGTTGCTGTCCTAGGTTAAGTTAGTTTGTAAGTCTATATCCTTGTGTTGGTCCTGTTACCCAGGTAATACAGCTCCTGGTGCTAGTGTTGCTGTCCTAGGTTAAGCTAGTTTGTAAGTCTATATCCCTGTGTTGGTCCTGTTACCCATATATTACAACTCCTGGTGCTAGTGTTGCTGATCTAGGTTAAGTTAGTTTGTTGTAAGTTTATATCCCTGTGTTCGTCCTGTTACCCAGATATCACAACTCCTGGTGCTAGTGTTGCTGTTCTAGGTTAAGTTAGTTTGTAAGTCTATATCCCTGTGTATGTTTTGGTCCAGTTACCCAGATATTACAACTCCTGGTGTAGTGTTGCTGTCCTAGGTTAAGTTAGTTTGTAAGTCTATATCCCTGTGTTGGCCCTGTTATCCAGATATTACAACTCCTGGTGCTAGTGTTGCTGTCCTAGGTTAAGTTAGTTTGTAAGTCTATATCCCTGTGGTGGTCCTGTTACCCAGATATTACAACTCCTGGTGCTAGTGTTGCTGTCCTAGGTTAAGTTAGTTTGTAAGTTTATATCCCTGTGTTGGTCCTGTCATCCAGATATTACAACTCCTGGTGCTAGTGTTGCTGTCCTAGGTTAAGTTAGTTTGTAAGTCTATATCCCTGTGTATGTGTTGGTCCTGTTACCCAGATATAACAACTCCTGGTGCTAGTGTTGCTGTCCTAGGTTTAGCTAGTTAGTAAGTCAATATCACTCTGTTGGTCCTGTTACGCATATATTACAACTCCTGGTGCGAGTGTTGGTGTCCTAGGTTAGGTTAGTTTGTAAGTCTATATCCCTGTGTTGGTCCTGTTACCCATATATTACAACTCCTGGTGCTAGTGTTGCTGTCCTAGGTTAAGTTAGTTTGTAAGTCTATTTCCCTGTGTTGGTCCTGTTACCCAGATATTACAACTTCTGGTGCTAGTGTTGCTGTCCTGGGTTAAGCTAGTTTGTAAGTATATATCCCTTTGTTGGTCCTGTTACCCAGATATTACAACTCCAGGTGCTAGTGTTGATGTCCCTCAGGTTAAGTTAATTTGTAAGTCTTGACCCCGGTGCAGAACGGGTAGTCCTAAGACGCTATATACAGTATAAACTCGTGGCTTATGCTTCAAGAACCGGTTATTGATTCATTTCTAAATTTCTTTACCTTTAGGTGTATTTTTTTAATAACTGTCACGCGATGACAATAAAACTATAATTATTTAGTGTAACGATGTTCCAAACAACAACAAACATCTAACGCCTATCACCCTGTAATATGGAGTTTCAACACTCACCAAGGCTGGCATGGCTTCTCTCCGTCAGATGGAACACTAACTCACGCGCCAAAACAACCTCTCCCGTGGCTTCCATGAATTGGACTGAAAAGAGACGCTGGTCAGCGCCTCGCTCGTCATCTTGGCCCCGGCCCACAACAAACTAGAACTCAACTTGACTAAGCCAATTTCCGTTTCCGGTTCTCGGATGTTCGCCTAGCTTCGAGTAATTACTGGACTGTCCTCTACGCTTCCAGAGCGCTAGTCTTCTCCCCTCCTTTCCCCCCCTCTTCTGAGAACATGTGTGGGCTGTTTGTACTATAAAATAGCTGGTGTTGTTTAGAGCAGCACTCATTGTAACACTGGCTTATACACGGTGAGGTCGCCGGCATAAAACTAATGTTTGGGAATATTCTTCAAAATTCAGTTTTGGTAAATGGGGGGGATACTTATTCAAAATTACTGTTTTTAATGTTATTATGATTCATGGATGGGTTTTCTAAATGGGGTTTAACGCGGGTGAACCGCGAGTTTATGATGTTAGTTTTCAAGGGGAAGTCTTGATTGACTTCAGTACTTCTTTTGTACTAGTGGCGCGCCCTTATCTTAACTTAGCGTAACTAAGCGGTTGCTTTGATATTTTCTAGGGTTTCAGAGGGTATTAAAGATAATATATGCTCGCTTTAGTTAGGAAGATTGTTTTACATTTAGTTGTCTCTGATGAGGTTTTCGTGCTAAGACGTATGGATGTAACGCTAAACTTATTCTATGCATTTTGAACAAAGTTGTAAAATTAGATTATGCATTGTTACTCACGAATAGGGTTCAATGGCTATTGTTGGGGTCTATTTGTAAGATATTTAACCACTATATTATATATATTTTTAGGTATCTAAAAGTTAATTTTTATGGGTTCTATATTTTATATATTTTGTTTAGCGTCATTGGTGTTCATAACTAAATGTCAGCCATCTTGCTTTTTGGAGTTATAAATTTAAACTGACCGCCGAAAGGCGCATATATGTCAGAGTTTTCACTCCAATAATTTCCCTGTGAGGGCTGTAAACATTATGTATATTTGTGATGGCTAAAGTCAAAGTTTTGCCAGTCTAATCGTAGGCCCTCTATTCCTTTTTTTGGACTATACTATGCATCTACACTTTCTTTGTAATTAACCAAATTCAAATAAAACTATGTCTTCTCTTGTGATCCCTTGGTTGTTCTTTACACACGCTTCAGTCCTTGTTGAGGGCATCACATTAGGATAAATTATTAATGGGAAGGTAAAAACCAGATAAACGCTGAGACCCAAAAGACGAATCACTGTTGTGATGTCATAAAGAACTGTGTTATATTTCATTACTAGCAAGACTTCATTTAAATTTCGACTCGTAAGAAAATTGTACCAATTATTTAAGAAATTTCCCGTCACTAATGCTTGCAATTTGTTTCTGAATTTAAAATGCAAATAAGGTAAGGTTCAAAATTAATAAGTGATTTCCTCAAGACGTTGTAAAGCTGACTAAATATTCACCTCTGCTTGTTTATCTATTTTAAATATCTTGACGTGACTTTAAAGATTTTTTTTTCAAAATTAATGATCTGTGAAATCCACATAAACTAAACTAAAATCGTGGTTCTAATGCCTAATTTTTAAAAGATTATCTGCCAAATTGGTAAAAGATTATCTAGCAATCAATAACTATCTCAAATTGGTCATAAAGCCCCTTATTCAGAAAATGAAGATTTGATTATACCGCTATTTTATTTTTATTTTCAAGTTTTATTTTTAACCATGCTATCTATCTATTTAAGATGGGGTGGAAAAGGCAAATGTTTTTACAGTGTTTATAGTAAACCATATTTTTTTATCATAATAAATCAAATATTGCTTCATTAGAATAATAAGAGTTTAATTTTCCTCGCGTGTTGATATCAACAGTTGTTGAATATCTGTCGAGGATGTCCTGGAATTTAATGACAACTTTTTATATTCATTTAAAAAGTTTCTCATCTAATACTGCTATGCTCATGACAAATATTCAAAAACTGTTGATATCACCACGTGAAGAAAATTAAACTATATGTTTCTAATGAAGAAATATTTTATTTGTTTTGGTAAAAGACATTTTTAATTTTATGTTCAAATTGAATAAACTATGTATTACCTTTTCTTGAATTTCCTTCAAAAAAGACCTTGAAATGTTAAGTCGCCATTTCTGAAAGTTACAATCTTTTTCGATAGAAATTTCTCTAGTTCTATAATAAGGATTAACGTTGGCAAATGTTAAATATGGGAGCCATAATACTGGTATAGTTCACAAGTTGACTAGGACAGAGAGCAAGTTGACTAGGACAGAGAGCAAGTTGACTAGGACAGAGAGAAAGTTGTGACTAGGACAAGAGAGAAAGTTGTGACTAGGACAAGAGAGAAAATTGTGACTAGGACAAGAGAGCAAGTTGTGAACAAAATTATTTAAGCTAGACTGTTAGACCAAACCAATGTTTTAAAAGGATAATCAGACAAATGTTCGAATCTGCGTGTTTAGTTTATTTTCAGCTTAAGTTTTATTTAAAGCAAATAACCCACTATTTAAGAAAGTAGACGCGAATAAAGGTCACTAATTTTGCAGGTTTTTTTTTAAATTAAAACCTTTTATATTTTCTAAAACCACATAAAAAGCCAACTGAAATAGTTCCAATCAGATGATGCGGTTAGGTTAAATATCGATAGACCTTTAACATTACACGGGTTTGTTGTTTATTGTAATGAGCACAGAACTATGATCCTATATATATATATACGTGTAAACATAGTTTTAAAGTTGACATTTTCCTCCCTGAAAAGACTACATATTTATGTTTATCACTAAGGACCAGTTTCATAGTCAAATTTAGTACGCCTCAAGTGCGGCGCTACACTAACTACATGACGACGCCTACCTAAACTCGAATGGAATGGCCCATTCTCGCATAGGAAACTGGCCCATTCCATTCTGGTTTAGGTAGGTGTCGTCTTGTATTTAGTGTAGCGCCGCACTTGAGGCGTACTAAATTTGACTATGAAACTGGCCCTAAGAGCTAAAAGTTCAGGAAATGAAAAGTAAGTGTTAAAGGAGCGTAGAAAGGATATTTGGGAATAGAATTATGTCATTTAAAAGACGAGTCACAACACATTGTATTGTCATTTTCATTTTCCTCTTTCCCTAATTGTTCTCCTACACCTATACAGCTCCCCCTAAGAACGTTATAAGACCACTTGGTTTTTGGCGTTTACGAATAACTGCCCGATTATTACCATAGCGCCTAAAGACCCGCAGTTCCCTCAGATATTATATACAGTGTAAATAATCGAATTTTGGTAGAAAAACAAAAGTGTTTTATAGATGTATCTCCCAACCTAAAATAATTTATTGATATCTGAGAACTAGCAGCGAGCTGTCCTCTTTACCTTGAGATAAGAAGTTTCCTCTAACAAATACAGTCATTGTTTGATATTTGAGAACTAGCAGCGAGCTTTCCTCTTTACCTTCAGATAACAAGTTACCTCTAACAAATACAGCCATTGTTTGATATTTGAGAACTAGCAGCGAGCTTTCCTCTTTACCTTGAGATAAGAAGTTTCCTCTAACAAATACAGTCATTGTTTGATATTTGAGAACTAGCAGCGAGCTTTCCTCTTTACCTTGAGATAAGAAGTTACCTCTAACAAATACAGTCATTGTTTGATATTTGAGAACTAGCAGCGAGCTTTCCTCTTTACTTTCAGATAAGAAGTTTCCTCTAACAAATACAGTCATTGTTTGATATTTGAGAACTAGCAGCGAGCTTTCCTCTTTACGTTCAGATAAGAAGTTTCCTCTAACAAATACAGCCATTGTTTGATATTTGAGAACTAGCAGCGAGCTTTCCTCTTTACCTTGAGATAAGAAGTTTCCTCTAACAAATACAGTCATTGTTTGATATTTGAGAACTAGCAGCGAGCTTTCCTCTTTACTTTCAGATAAGAAGTTTCCTCTAACAAATACAGTCATTGTTTGATATTTGAGAACTAGCAGCGAGCTTTCCTCTTTACGTTCAGATAAGAAGTTTCCTCTGACAAATACAGTCATTGTTTGATATTTGAGAACTAGCAGCGAGCTTTCCTCTTTACTTTCAGATAAGAAGTTTCCTCTAACAAATACAGCCATTGTTTGATATTTGAGAACTAGCAGCGAGCTTTCCTCTTTACCTTCAGATAAGAAGTTTCGTAGTTTTCTACCCCCTCTTTCTTAACTACATGACAAAGAGAGTATTAAGTTTAGATAAAATAGAGAAGTAGTTCTATAAAACGACACACATCATTGTATATTAAGCAGTTTGTCCTGACGGCGATAACAGGTATGAAGGCCCCCACCCGCCTGTTCTGTCCCGAGCCTGGAGGTATCTGTCCAAATCGTACTCCATCTCGTTCTAGGTCCGCTCGGAGGTCCCGAGTGCCAATTATGACGTCCACGAAATCTCTCAGACCTGTTTCCGGTTGCAATTCTAGTCTGCGAGATATACATTTGTTCCAGCATCCTCGGCGATGCTGATCGTGAAACCCTGCGGATGTTTTTGTCCGTCTGCTGACCACATTCTGTATAATTATGTCTCACGACGTGAGTCAACAGCAGGTACTTCACACCACCCGTTGCAGGTGCGCCGTTAAATGAAGGATCACTGATGATTGTGATGAAGAGGTGCGGTTGTTTACTCGATCACGAGTTCGATGGCCTTAGAACGGTGATTCTCTAACTATGGATGTCACCACAGCGGACATTGAGACATTTATCCGCACTGATTAGACCGGGACGAGCAGAGCTCGGACTTTTATGACAAGTCATTTTTTTTTCTTCTTCATTACAGACTAAAGTCCGTTCACCGTAAAAATTGTTTTCTGAAAGGCCTTTTTCTCTACCAGAAATCTATTATATAGTAGGATATTGGTAGGAAAAAAAAACCTTTCATAGAGTAATTCCTACCGTGAATAGAGTATATGTTCATATGTACAGTATAATCCATACATTCTATTCATGTCCCCCCGATTGTGGAAACGTTTTTATAGGTCATTTTTGATTTCTAAGTCAGTTGTGAGTTGAAGTATTATTATTAGCACTGTGTCTTACTACCCGTTTGGGTTATACGCACTTACGCTAATGTGTAATGGTAGGGTGATTGTGAGATGAAATGGAGGACCTACAGTTTAACGTGGAATCCGAACCACGGTAGGAGGCCTGGCATTCCACACATTCACAAGTTGTGTTTAATACACGTCAGAGGTGAAGGAATGGTTTGGCAATCAGATAAATCTGTGTCAGGACCGAGGATTGAACCCTGACACTTTATCCCTAAATCGACAGATCACCAAAGAAAAATACTTTTTTTTGTGTACTGGAGCAATATTTAATTCGTTTAGCAACAAAAAAAAAAGTTTTGCCGCAAAAGAACTGGCCTTTTCTCGCGTCCCCTTCGACCCCAGCTTAAGCCAATATCAAGAAACAACAAACGGACATTATTAAATGCCATAATATATATTAACGAATGTTGCATTATGGGTATCTTACTTAGGTACTGAAACTTTTGATTAAAATTGTAATATAAAGTAATGTAATGAGAAGGTGTATTTTGGTTTCAATTATTTACAGTTCCCCCAAATCCACCCGGCACAGTTCACCCCTAAATAGACCTAAAAGTAAAAAATAAAAACCTCAAACAAAACAAAATGGCGGAGATATTCCAACCAACGAATGAGAAAACAAGATAGAATCCAACCACAAAGCAACACGAGGGGATGACCCATAGGGGGGGGGGGGGGTGGAAGTTCTATTAATATTTTAACGTCACATTTTTTCTTTCGACTTGTGCCCCCTCCCCCCCTTTTTGCCATTGGATGGAAACGGCTCCCTAACCCCCAAACCTCCCCCTCCATACAAATATCTAAAATCCTTTTTTTTTTTTAAATCACCCCTCTTTGAAAACACAATAGACCGATATTAATAAATAGCGTCAAGATGTTTGAAATGGGACCGAGCCGAGGGGTGTTTATTAAACCATGGCTCCAAGAAAGTTAGGGTGTTCAAGTGAGCAGGGGGAAGGGGTTGGATAATTACAGGCCGGGCGGTACACACAGTTCTGTGAGAAACAGGAGTTCGTTCTTGTGTTTACAACCGAGGAGTTGAGGAGCTTGTACAGTCCGATTTCCCTACGTAGAGCCCGTTTTGAAAATAACACTTATTTGGTTTCGTCAACAACTAAGAAACCATGGTTTTAGAATATTTTTTTTAATTCCCCGCACTAGAGTGCATGTAAACAGGTAGTTTATAATTTTTACTGTGGATCATAGATGTCACTACTTGTATCATCTGGGAACAGCTGGGAAGATCGATGCAGGAGTATCATCTGATTATCAAGAACATGTATCAGGCCTACATTAATTAAATTATTACTGTCAGGTGTTCTGTCTTACGACATGTCAGGGAGCTTAGACCGTCAATGCGCCCTGTCCTCCGCCATGGAGAGTGAACCTAGTTTAATTGGCTACTGTCCCAGTCGCTACGCCCCTAATAGGACCTAAGGGGCCGCACATCAGAAATGGCCCGGTACTTGTCACCCAGGTAACGGTGACATAGGGGCTCCCCCAAGGGCCTCACACGCATGCGCAAGAGACAGACAAGGTCAGTCGGGCCAGGGACTAACCCGGGGACCCAGATGAGGGCTGTCGTAAGAGGGGGGGGGGGTGTGTAGATTGGCGACAATTGACAGGAAAATTATCCTATAATTTGGACGTCAACAAACTCGACCCGTACTAAGATGTCAAAATGTCGTGACGGAAACGTCAGGATTTGAGTTTTGACCACGAGCACTGTAAGGGGATTTTAAGGTGGGGATGCAGGGTACCCCAAAAAAGGTCAATATTTTTTGCAGTTTTTATAGCAAAACAATTTTTTGACCAAAATAAATCAAATATTTCTGCAGTAAAAACAAAAAGTATAGATTCCTTAGGATACAGGTTATTTGTATGAACAGTGGACTGCATGTAGTAAGTGTTCTGTCAGATAAGGTTCTTCTTGTGAACATTGGACTGTAGATTGCAGCGCTGACCAATTCATAAAGAGAAAATGTGACCGATGAGACACAAAAAATGTCCTCCTCCAGAACTCTTTGACTGAGTAAAGGAAGTATCCCCCCCCCCCCCCAAACCTGTGAAGACCAAGGAAGTGAGGCATCATAAACATGTCGAATGGAAGGGAAAATAAATAGGTTTTTTTTTCCAATTGTTCCTTTACAAGATCTCAGGAAGTGAAGGTTTTTTTTTACAAGCTCTCGATATAAATGTGAGGATAAGTTATTCCCTAGAGGATGGGTAGCAACCCTCTTTGTTATTAGGACACACACCTAGAGGAGGTCGTACAGTCACCAAGTTCACAATATATTGTTGAGAATCGAATTCCGGATGGATAGATATACTAAGGGTGGTTAAAAAAAAAAAAGTTGAAAAATTTCCTTTGAACGAATTCGGATAATTTTCCCCTAAATACAGCCTTGCCTAATCTCCTCACCTATTAGTACATTCACAGATATCTCAGCTGTAGTAACATGTTCTATAGTTTGCTATAGCAGACTTTATATTTCTAAATTATCTAATATTTGAATTTGTGTGTTGTGATGGTGTAAGAGTGTTTATTTTAATTTTTTAAGTCCTTGCTTAGATCCTTAATACTTTTAAACTTCACTATAATAAATAATGTGAGCACTTTTTATTTGTCATTCAGCAGAGAGCACTTTTGTATATGTTATATATGTATCGCTGTATGAGGGGTGATAAAGGGGGGGGGGGAAACGGATTTAGAAGACTAGAAATTAAGGTGGGAAAAGTGGGTGGCAAATCATCTAACGCCCACGGGCGGCAGAGTCGTTAATCCACCCCTGCTTACAGTACTCTCTTTCTTATCTAGAACAGCACAAGGGGGTCTGTATGTTAGGTTAGGTTAGGTTAGGTTATAGGATAATCAGGTTCCAAAGGGTGAAGTTGGACAGCTGTTAATTCCAGTAGCCTACGCATTCCTGCCACCAAACACAAGAAAGGAAACAGCCGTTGGGCTTTTTACGGTAATTAAGAATTATGCTTTTTTTTTGTACCTGCGTTATTTTGTACCCCGATCGTTTGTGCTGTTTTGTACCCACTTTTCGCTTGCACTTTTATGCACCCGCGATTGGTAGCATATTCACTGATACATTTGAACTACAAGCGGCCATGTTGTCTCTTATATTTCCAAAGTACAGCTCACTGTGTGAAACGCGCGAGAAAAAATACCGCACAGAATAGCGTAGCGTAGTTTTGAGTGTGAATCCAGCTTAATCCTCTCATATATCTTCCAAGGATTGGACTGCGGATCCAGATAGCCAGGGGGGTAAGTTCTAGCCAACGGGAATCACCAAAGCTGGGATTAGGACAGGTCAGGAAATATGAGAGATAGACTGTTGATGCGGGTACTCGATGTTTACAAGGATTGTGGTTAGTGTCCAATTTTCACACAAAGGGTGTTTTAGAGAATACACGCACATATTTTGGAGGCGAGCTTTGATACCACTTTACTATTTTATTATCGTATTCATTATTAATAATAATAATATTTAGCGCCGCGTCTTACTACCCGTTCAGGTTATACGCTTTAAGTACTAATTACTCTAATGGATTAGGAATTGGTAAGGATGAATTAGAGGAAGTGAACCCGCATTTGTGTGGAGGGAGAGTGGAAAACCATTTAGACAGAACCCCCCTCAGTTCACCCGACCGAGATTCAAACCTCGATCTCCTCGTCCTCGCGGTCGAGCTCAACACGACTAGCGCGTTAGCCAACTACGCCACCGAGGCGGGTTATATTAATTATTGATAATATCTATCAAAAGTGGCATACTTCTTATGACTTGATGTATGACAATGGATTGTAGTAACTTTTAGAGAGTCAGTTTTTAGAAACACATTCAAATTGTTTTAATCGGTTTGACCCAAATGTCTCCAAGGTCATCATCACCTCTACAAACAAGAGAACACACTTCTTGTGGAAGCCAACAAGTGAAGTTTCCTTAACTGTAGTGCGCTTTGTACAATTGTTTGAACAAGGCCGGAATCCTAGCAAGGGGGGAGGGGGGGATGGCTTGTCCACTACATTCCAAGAGAAATAGAGAGAGAGAGGGTAGCTTCACCCCAAACCCTCACAACCTAAATATCAACCCAAAAAGGTGGTGGTGGTGGGTGGTAGGAACAGATAGACAGACAGACATTCCAATGACACTGACACCGTCCTTCAAACAAGTACTGCAGTGTTCTACCCTGCTATAAAACTACAACCCACCTGTCTGTGAGAACCACCTGATAACACCTTTCAGGCCCTCCTCACACACGAATGAGTTGTCCCCGCGACTGTAATTTATGGGTTTCCGCGCTCTGTACTTGGGCCTAAGTACAAAGAAAAGGAGGCGGAGGGATACATTTATGCGGGCCCCCCCGTGTCTTATACCCTACCCCTCACCCCCTCAAGTGACTATGCCATTAAATGTGACAATTTTGACAAGGAATTGACGGAGCGGATGGACACCAGCGTATGCCTCCCATTATCCGGGCCTTCGAGTTACATTTTAAAAGCAACTTTGTTTCTCAACCTGTGTTCCTCAGAGTTTCAACCTGCTGGCTCGAAAAAATATATATCACCGATTTACTAATCTATCAGTTTATCATTACGATAATGTGGTAAGGTGGAGGAATTTTTTTAGAGATAAACTACCCGCATTTGCGTTGAACACGAGTGGAGAAACCATTTAGAATAGAACCAACCTTAGAAGAATCGTAAGGTCAGTCTTAACACAAGAGTAACTCCCCCAGGGGTGTTCAACCCTTTTTATGTCCAGGGGCCAAAAGTTCTTTTTGTCGCTTGTTGGCTCGCAACACTTTACAGACATTATTAGGATTCTAGTGCGCGCCAGGAAGTATTGTTTGTCAACATGTTGCCCTTGTTTTGGAAACAGTTTGTCAACATCTTTTCATGTTGCCTTTGTGTTTCAAATGGGTTACAAGAAACAATGTTGGTGAGATCGCTGATCTAAATCGTGTGTCTCCTTTTCATCATCCTGGGACCAAACATTTGTAAAATAACTTCATAATCTGTAGAAGACGCGCGAGTGAAGTTCCTAAAGCCACTGTAGTCTCCGTCTTCAGTTCCGTGAGTAGCGTGTTCGCATAGTACGAACCAGTTTGAAGCACTCACCAACCAACCACCATTTTTTCTTCTTCTTCTTTTTGAACAGCTCCAGCAGCAGAATCCTCAACAGACATCTTTCTGTCAACTGAACTCTGGACGAGAAACAATTGTTTCTTTAATGTTTGCCAACAATCTGGTCCCTCTGTTGGTTAACAATGTTTCTTTAATGTTTGCCAACAATCTGGTCCCTCTGTTGGTTAACAATGTTTCTTTAATGTTTGCCAACAATCTGGTCTCTCTGTTGGTTAACAATGTTTCTTTAATGTTTGCCAACAATCTGGTCTCTCTGTTGGTTAACAATGTTTCTTTAATGTTTGCCAACAATCTGGTCTCTCTGTTGGTTAACAATGTTTCTTTAATGTTTGCCAACAATCTGGTCTCTCTGTTGGTTAACAATGTTTCTTTAATGTTTGCCAACAATCTGGTCTCTCTGTTGGTTAACAATGTTTCTTTAATGTTTGCCAACAATCTGGTCTCTCTGTTGGTTAACAATGTTTCTTTAATGTTTGCCAACAATCTGGTCTCTCTGTTGGTTAACAATGTTTCTTTAATGTTTGCCAACAATCTGGTCTCTCTGTTGGTTAACAATGTTTCTTTAATGTTTGCCAACAATCTGGTCTCTCTGTTGGTTAACAATGTTTCTTTAATGTTTGCCAACAATCTGGTCCCTCTGTTGGTTAACAATGTTTCTTTAATGTTTGCCAACAATCTGGTCTCTCTGTTGGTTAACAATGTTTCTTTAATGTTTGCCAACAATCTGGTCCCTCTGTTGGTTAACAATGTTTCTTTAATGTTTGCCAACAATCTGGTCTCTCTGTTGGTTAACAATGTTTCTTTAATGTTTGCCAACAATCTGGTCTCTCTGTTGGTTAACAATTGTTTCTTTAATGTTTGCCAACAATCTGGTCCCTCTGTTGGTTAATGTTGCTTTAATGTTTGCCAACAATCTGGTCTCTCTGTTGGTTAACAATGTTTCTTTAATGTTTGCCAACAATCTGGTCTCTCTGTTGGTTAACAATGTTTCTTTAATGTTTGCCAACAATCTGGTCTCTCTGTTGGTTAACAATTGTTTCTTTAATGTTTGCCAACAATCTGGTCCCTCTGTTGGTTAACAATGTTTCTTTAATGTTTGCCAACAATCTGGTCTCTCTGTTGGTTAACAATGTTTCTTTAATGTTTGCCAACAATCTGGTCTCTCTGTTGGTTAACAATGTTTCTTTAATGTTTGCCAACAATCTGGTCCCTCTGTTGGTTAACAATGTTTCTTTAATGTTTGCCAACAATCTGGTCTCTCTGTTGGTTAACAATGTTTCTTTAATGTTTGCCAACAATCTGGTCTCTCTGTTGGTTAACAATGTTTCTTTAATGTTTGCCAACAATCTGGTCTCTCTGTTGGTTAACAATGTTTCTTTAATGTTTGCCAACAATCTGGTCTCTCTGTTGGTTAACAAGTGTTTCTTTAATGTTTGCCAACAATCTGGTCCCTCTGTTGGTTAATGTTGCTTTAATGTTTGCCAACAATCTGGTCTCTCTGTTGGTTAACAATGTTTCTTTAATGTTTGCCAACAATCTGGTCTCTCTGTTGGTTAACAATGTTTCTTTAATGTTTGCCAACAATCTGGTCTCTCTGTTGGTTAACAATGTTTCTTTAATGTTTGCCAACAATCTGGTCTCTCTGTTGGTTAACAAGTGTTTCTTTAATGTTTGCCAACAATCTGGTCCCTCTGTTGGTTAACAATGTTTCTTTAATGTTTGCCAACAATCTGGTCTCTCTGTTGGTTAACAATGTTTCTTTAATGTTTGCCAACAATCTGGTCTCTCTGTTGGTTAACAATGTTTCTTTAATGTTTGCCAACAATCTGGTCTCTCTGTGGGTTAACAATGTTTATTTAATGTTTGCCAACAATCTGGTCTCTCTGTTGGTTAACAATGTTTTTTTAATGTTTGCCAACAATCTGGTCTCTCTGTTGGTTAACAATGTTTCTTTAATGTTTGCCAACAATCTGGTCCCTCTGTTGGTTAACAATGTTTCTTTAATGTTTGCCAACAATCTGGTCTCTCTGTTGGTTAACAATGTTTCCTAGCTTTATACTCAGACCGGGGATTAGGATTTCTCGTGAAGGATGTTGTTATCCTTCATCAGGAGGTAGCACAAATTTATCTTGTCTACTAAGAGGTGTCGTTTGACAGTTCAAAGTACATTTGTGATAAAACGTAAAACTTTTCTTCACGTAAAAAAAAAAGAGCAAAAATTTCATAAAATAATGTAAAATATATAAATAAAATACCGCGGTGTTTACTCAACTTGACCAATAAAATTCCAGACTTTTCCCCCCTCCCATACTTCTATCCCCCCCCCCCCCAACCATGGGTTTTTATAATCTTATTTATGAATAACAATAAGTCTTAAAATTTAAATACATTTGTATTAACATAGTCTACTAGGAATTATAAAATTTATTAAACATAGAAAAAAAGTTTTGAGTCACATTGTAATTTGCTGATTTTTATATTTCATATTTTGAGTAAAACAACATTTTACTAGATTTTACTTTTTTAATTTACCAAATTACCGAATAATTTCGATTTTCCCGGACGGTAGAAACTCTGATTATCTATTTCGTTTATTAGTTGATTATGTAAATTATATACCTGTATTTATCTTTTTTTCCTTGAAATAATTATATAATCTTCACGAGCCTGGGGGTTTGAATGAAGGCCTGCGTGTTTTTATACAAAATGAAGTTTATAAAGGATGTCACGATGGTCTCAGACAAGAACTGGGTTCAAATCTTAGCAAAATATTGTGAACCAATCCGGTACATTATTTCAAGTGAAAGACATCAACCCATTTTCTCCCCCTGCGGCTCCAGAAACACGCAACCCGCCCGCCTCTATGTAAAATAACCTTTACTGCCACTTTCGCGAGGTAATTATTTCCTCCGCCAGGTGAGGGAAGTTGGAATTAGACACGCTTACCAATATAAAAAAAACTCTCCTGGGTCGATGAAGCTCATAAATTAGTTTGTTAAAAGATCGATTGCTTGTAATTATATAATTTTATATAAATTCTGTAGAGTGAATTAATGAATGAGATACAATAATTTTAAGATTAAACATGACTAGAGAGTGTGTTATGTACCATTTAAATAACAACTATCTTCTCCGACTTTAGTCCGGAGTTATTTATCAATTTACTTTAGGATTGGCCAGTAGTTTAGGGCCCATCTTTGATCGTTATTGTGGCAAGCTAGTCATAAATAGATAGTTATAGTATGTGTAAATATTCTCACGCGCTCGCAGCTCAAATATAAACCCAAAATACATATCTCTTTGTCGTATTTGCTGTACAAATTGAAAGCTTTTGTAAAGTAGTGATTAGTTTTTTTAAGGCAGCAGAGAATGGATGTGTCAGGTTCGTGGAAGGCTAGTGTGTGGGCGGCGCTAATTGTGAATTAACGAAGTGTTTGTTGTCTGTTGTAATCATGATGCCTGATGGGAAAACGATATGACATCAGCATGACCGGGTGACTCACAGGATTAATAAAAGCAAATCAAACACGCGGCCATAGCGAGGAACAGTCGATTCTCAACATGTTTTCGTCAGGGGGATCCCGTCAAATAGCAGGGAGCCCCAAACTGGTCGATATTAAGCCTCACTAGGGTTAAGGTTCGGCCAGACTGACGAGCTGAATGGCTCTCGATAGTTGTTGACGAGGAGGCAAAGGTTCGAATCTTGGCTCAGTGAACTGAGGGTGGTTTTTGACAAGGGATTTATTGTTATGGTTTTCTTACCCTCAATCCGCGCTAATGGTGATTCTTATTTGTAAAGGCCTACTTTGATTATAATATTGAAGTATTTTAACATAAGTTTTACACACACAATATATATATATAGTTTATGATCTTACCAATTAAGTTAGGCCGTCAGTAGCAAGTGTGTTAAACCTATCTATAGCTATAAAAGTCAAATTGAGAAATTTTCCCAGCACCAATGAACCAACACATAATAATATTGCCTAGCGCCTGTAAACTAGATTGTACCGGCTCGAGCGCCGCTCCAGTCTGGTCGTCCCTCATTACAACCAATGTGTTCTATTTTATATTTTAGTCACTCGCTCGCTCCAGTCTGGCCATATCCTAATACGAGAAAGGGCCAATGTTTTAGCAGTTTTTATACTAAAATATTATTTTGGTCAAACCAAATAAAATATTGCTCGAGTAGAAACAAAAGAGTTTAATTTTCTTTACATGTTGATATCAACATTTGTTGAATATCTGTCACGAGCATGGCGGCATTTGAGGAGAAATTTTTTAAAGAAAAAGGTTGGTCATTAAATTCTAAGACACCCTCAACAGATATTCAACAATTGTTGATATCAAAACGTGAAGAGAATAACACTATAGGTTTCTACTGGAGCAATATTTTATTTGTTTTGAATAAAATGTGTTTACATAAAAACTGTAAAAACACTTGGGCCTACCTTTTTTTTTTTCACACCCCCTAAATCTCCACCTTAGTAAGAAGAAACGACTAAAATCAATAACATTTTTGAGAAGCATTGAAATTCTTAACGATATAATAAATAGCCAAGATATTACAAATTGTTAAATACTAATGTCACAGCTAGAAGATATATTCCGATATAGGTCGTGATCTTAATTGATCACTAACGTGTAGCTCACGATTTCCACACGTCCATCACAGAATCTGCCTTAAAATATGAGTGAAGAATGACCCTGGGCATGGGACGATTTGATTACCGGATAGCTCAGTGGTAAGAACGAAACCAAATGTCCTACGTTCGATTCCAATGTCCAGGTCTCATTTTTAAAATTTAAGCACTATACAGAAATGTTTTTTTTTATTTCTGCCAAAATCTTTCTTTATTTCGAAACCCTTTTTTTTCTATTATTTGTTATTTTCTTTATATGACCAAACCAATTTTTCTCCTGTTAAAAAGTTTGATGGTTACTAAGGAGGGTGGTCCGGTCCCAGACACGGAGGACCCGGTCGTATAGACTTGTCAGCTTAACTGACAGCGAACAATAGGGGGTTGTAGATCTGGTCATTATTGTCGCAGCCTAGGGGATGTTTTGGTTTAGTCAGAGGGCTGTAATGTGGGGGGGGGGGGTGAAAGTACCGTTATGTACTCAGCGGACACCATTGTTTAAATGTATTAACCCTCTCTTTTATATTCTTTTGTTCGCAACTGTCCCTCCCTTCAAACCCATTACAAAACCAACCGATGATTATTTTGGATTTTGAGAACTGTTGCTTTGTCATCCTTTAGAGATTCTCTCGGAAAAAAAAACTCTGCGTGTTCATCTGTCACTGCCTCTTTGCAAAAGGTTTTGTTATAATATTTTTATATTTTCAATCTTAGGGTTGTATTTGACGAGTTATAGATGAGTTGTTTGGGCAAGGGGTGAATTTTACCCTAAAAGTGAGATATTTTTTAATACATTTCCGGGAACAGTTATTCTAAATTAACTGTGGCGAAAGAAAGATAGTAAGTCTTGATTTTAATGATAAGGTCCTTATCTGACAGCTAGAACAGTTACTACAGTCCAATGTTCACAGGAAGAACCTTATCTGACAGCTAGAACAGTTACTACAGTCCAATGTTCACAGGAAGAACCTTATCTGACAGATAGAACAGTTACTACAGTCCAATGTTCATAAGAAGAACATTATCTGACAGCTAGAACAGTTACTACAGTCCAATGTTCATAGGAAGAACCTTATCTGAGCTAGAACAGTTACTACAGTCCAATGTTCATAGGAAGAACCTTATCTGACAGCTAGAACAGTTACTACAGTCCAATGTTCATAAGAAGAACCTTATCTGACAGCTAGAACAGTTACTACAGTCCAATGTTCATAGGAAGAACCTTATCTGACAGCTAGAACAGTTACTACAGTCCAATGTTCATAGGAAGAACCTTATCTGACAGCTAGAACAGTTACTACAGTCCAATGTTCATAGGAAGAACCTTATCTGACAGCTAGAACAGTTACTACAGTCCAATGTTCATAAGAAGAACCTTATCTGACAGCTAGAACAGTTACTACAGTCCAATGTTCATAGGAAGAACCTTATCTGACAGCTAGAACAGTTACTACAGTCCAATGTTCATAGGAAGAACCTTATCTGACAGCTAGAACAGTTACTACAGTCCAATGTTCATAGGAAGAACCTTATCTGACAGCTAGAACAGTTACTACAGTCCAATGTTCATAGGAAGAACCTTATCTGACAGCTAGAACAGTTACTACAGTCCAATGTTCATAGGAAGAACCTTATCTGACAGCTAGAACAGTTACTACAGTCCAATGTTCATAGGAAGAACCTTATCTGACAGCTAGAACAGTTACTACAGTCCAATGTTCATAGGAAGAACCTTATCTGACAGCTAGAACAGTTACTACAGTCCAATGTTCATAGGAAGAACCTTATCTGACAGCTAGAACAGTTACTACAGTTCAATGTTCATAGGAAGAACCTTATCTGACAGCTAGAACAGTTACTACAGTTCAATGTTCATAGGAAGAACCTTATCTGACAGCTAGAACAGTTACTACAGTCCAATGTTCATAGGAAGAACCTTATCTGACAGCTAGAACAGTTACTACAGTTCAATGTTCATAGGAAGAACCTTATCTGACAGCTAGAACAGTTACTACAGTCCAATGTTCATAGGAAGAACCTTATCAGACAGCTAGAACAGTTACTACAGTCCAATGTTCATAGGAAGAACCTTATCTGACAGCTAGAACAGTTACTACAGTCCAATGTTCATAGGAAGAACCTTATCTGACAGCTAGAAAAGTTACTACAGTCCAATGTTCATAAGCATGTACTTGAAACTTGTAAAAAAAAAATTGAAACGAAATAATATATCTTAATGCAGAAACTTGATGTAAAATAGGGCATCACATTCGACCTAAAGCATAAATGAAATAATATACACTTTTGCAGAAACATTGCAAAAAGAGGAAAATATCTGCCCACCAAAGAGCATAAAATTTTATTAATTTCATTTACAATTAAAGACCTCAATAAAAAATTATATTAGCTTAGTTATAACTCTGAAACTATTGAATTTATATATAAATATTTAAAATAAAAAATGTTTATTTTTAATAGTACTAAACTTTACTATGGTAAACTATTTAGTATTTCAAATAATTACGGCAATTTAATCAAATTTGGAAATTTCTGCTTATGTAAAGTAACTTTAAAGTTATTTTCATTCGAAAATGAGAGTAAGGGTTCGACCAGACTGCCAAGCGTGCGAGCGAGCGCGCGAGCGAGCGAGCGCGCAAGCGACTGGGTGGCCAAACTGGCGAGCGCGCGAGCGCGTAATTAGCGGACCCTAGTTAGATTATTATTAGCACCACGTCTTACTACCCGTTCGGGTTATACGCACTTACGCTAATGTGTAATGGTAGGGTTATTGTGAGATGAAATGAAGGACCTACAGTTTAACGTGGAATCCGAACCACGGTGGCGACCTGGCATTCCCCACATTCACAAGATGTCTTGTCAGAGGTGAAGGAAGGGTTTGGAAATAAGATAAATCTGTGCCGGGACCGAGGATTGAACCCCGGCTGCCAGCACAGAAGTCTGACACCTTACCCCTAGACCACTAGGTCACCGCCCCCCTCCCCCCCCTTAGTTAGAGAAGATGTATCTGTCAAACACACTTAGTACATCTCTGCTCCTCGAAAATTCTTACAGAAAATATTGTGTATTTATAAAAAAGAAAAAAGTAGAAGTGCATCCAATTAATAAATTGAGAAATGCGTATGGTACTGTACTGAAGTGTTTTAAAATCAGATTTGCCGCACCAGTGGCGGAATGGTGCGTTGCACTCGATAGCTTTTGACTAGGAGGCAAAGGTTCGAATCTTGGCTCAGTGAACTGAAGGTGATTTTTAAAACCTATTTATTGTTGTGGTTTTTTCATACTCTCTCCAAACTAATGGTGATTCTTATTTGTAAAGGCCTACTTTGATTATAATATTGAATTATTTTAACATATCGGGTTTACATATATACATTATACTATTTATGGTCTTACCAATTAAATGAGGCCATTATTATTATTATTATTAGCACCGCATCTTACTTCCCGTTCGGGTTATATGCACTTACGCTAATGTGTAATGGTAGGGTGATTGTGAGATGAAATGAAGGACCTACAGTATAACGTGGAATCCGAACCACGGTGGAGGCCTGGCTTTCCCCACATTCACAAGATGTGATTAATACACGTCTTGTCAGAGGTGAAGGAAGGGTTTGTAAATCAGATAAATCTGTGCCGGGACCGAGGATTGAACCCCGGCTGCCAGCACAGAAGTCTGACACCTTACCCCTAGACCGCCAGGTCACCGGGCCATTAATAGCAAGTGTGTTAAACCTATCACTGATAGAAAAAAGTCAAATATCATGTCAAAATGAGAAGTTTCCCCAGCACTCAATGAACCAACATACAATAATATTGCCTAGCGCCTGTAAACTAGACTGTACCGGGTCGAGCGCGCGCGCTTGAAAAATAGAACCAGTTCTATCTTTCAAGCGCGCGCGCTCAGTCGCTCGCGCGCTCGCTCCAGTGTGGCCACCCCCATTACAACCAATGTGTTCTATTTTATATTTTAGTCGCTCGCTCGCGCGCTCAGTCTGGCCGTACCCTAACCATTTTATTTGAAAAGTTAAAACAATGCCTTGGTACTAACTTTAACCAAAATAATTAAAGCATATTTTGAAGGAAAAAAATCCTCTATTTACCCTTGAGTAAATAAAATACCCTTATTTTAGGGTTTGATATTTAATTCCTACAACCCTTTTGAGGAACCTTATTAAAACCATAGATACTGTACCAACTTTTAGTTCGATCTAGGCCGGGATAAAGAAAAAAGGCGTCGAGAAAATAAAGGACTATATTTGGGTGGTCATGAAATGTCGACATTTATAAAAATCTCGAGTTTAAAGATCGCAATACTTCTATCTAGGAGAGAGTTTGGACCTCCATGTTAGTATGTTAGTAAAAGTTTGTCGAGCACATGACTCAGTCGATCAATGGCGTATTATTCAATTAACCCCAGTATGAACGTTGTTATTGACAGAGTGAGATCATGATATGACCGTTACCCTATCTACAGTCCGGAGATACGCCACTGAACGCTATCACGCGTGGGGTGGCCGTGGCACAGGAGCTCTCGATAGTTGAGATAGTTCTAGCCAGTCCACCTCAATACACCCTGTCCCTTGAGATAGTTCTAGCCAGTCCACCTCGTCCCTTGAGATAGTTCTAGCCAATCCACCTCAATACACCCTGTCCCTTGAGATAGTTCTAGCCAGTCCACCTCGTCCCTTGAGATAGTTCTAGCCAGTCCACCTCAATACACCCTGTCCCTTGAGATAGTTCTAGCCAGTCCACCTCAATACACCCTGTCCCTTGAGATAGTTCTAGCCAGTCCACCTCAATACACCCTGTCCCTTGAGATAGTTCTAGCCAGTCCACCTCAATACAGCCTGTCCCTTGAGATAGTTCTAGCCAGTCCACCTCAATACACCCTGTCCCTTGAGATAGTTCTAGCCAGTCCACCTCAATACACCCTGTCCCTTGAGATAGTTCTAGCCAGTCCACCTCAATACACATTGTAAATAATCAGCACAGGTGTACCAAGCAAGGTTGTATAGTCTTACCTTGACTGCTACCTTTCGGAATAGACGTATTTAATTGTTACAACCAATTAATTTAAATGGTCTCAGCTACAGCATTTTATTTGTTGTTAGTTTTCCAGAAACTTTCTACGATGCAAAAATTGGTTCATGAAACTTAAAATCATAATGAGATGCTCTAAATTTCCCTCTCGCACGGTTAAATCCCTGAAATTCTCTCTCTAGAAGGGAGGAGGGTGTGTTTAGGGGGGGGGGTCACACCCAAGGGAGGTGGGCCTCCAATCCACCCCACACCCTGATTTGGAAAACTAACATGTACGCTCTTGAAACGAAGGGTCATCTAAGTTATGATTTAATATCGTGCGAGTTTTATACAACCCTTCCTTCACCTCTGACAAGACAACTTGTGAATGTGGGGAATGCCAGGCCTCCACCGTGGTTCGGATCCCATGTTAAACTGTAGGTCCTCCATTTCATCTCACAATCACCCTACCATTACACATTAGCGCAAGTGTGTATAGCCCGAACGGGTAGTAAGACGCGGGGCTAATAATAATTTATTGTTCCTCTACCATTTCCCAAAGTGTGACTGTTTAATCCGGGAATACCCGGAAAATCGAGAAATAAACTCGATTCTATCGAAGAGTAGCGACCCGTTGGCCCGAGCAGGTAGAACAAATGAAGAGCACAATTTAAACCCAAAGATCAAGTGTTGGGGGGGAGGGGGAATCTAGACAGTGCTAAGAGTGCGTCCATCTATCTGACAGCGTCGGTTTGAATAATGTCCCAGATCTGAGCGACGCCCTGTTATCCCTGATCTGTTGGACGACGTCCCAGTGGCGTCCTAACGAGACATCCTCGGGGGGGGGGGGGGGGGGGGTTAGACTGAGTGCTCGTTTCCTCAATTGAGGGGGGGGGGGGGGTGAATGTCTCTCTAGATGTCTCCTAGAAATCAACAGGTACAGTCGGGTTCACAAGAGGTGGACTTTTTTTTTTTCAAAATTCTTTTAAAAATATTCGCTGTTATAGATAAAATAAGTATTTAATTCATTTTTTAATTACGTTTAGCATCAAGCCTATTAAGGGTGGAGATGTGGGGTGGGGTAGGAAATAAATTTAAGGCGATTGAGTAATGTCAGAAGTCGGTAAAAGATCCTATCCACTGATACCTTATTCACCGCTGTAGGCTTTGTATCAGTTTAGTAAAAGGGATGTTGATAACAGAAATAATATATAGAATTTATGCAGTTATTATGACAGTAAATAGTCGTCCAAAATAAATAAAATCTTTCTTCAGTAGAAACAAAGAGTTTACTTTTAAACCCAAGATGATATCAACAGTTTTTGAATATCTATCTAGAAAATGAAGATATTTTATTATTATTTATTATAATTAGTCTTACTACCCTTCGATATTTCATGTACAAGTATTATATTTTATTTACGCGAAATTAAGGCATAAGTCTTCTCTCACATTCAACAATGTCTTAAGTTAACATTTATCAATTATTATCATTAAATAAAACACAGGGGATAAGTAATAATGAAATTAGAACAAGTGTACACGAATTTGCGTGAAAGAGAGTGTAAAACAATTTTAGGAGAAAAACACCTTCTGACCTAGATTCGACCCCCGGTCTGTCATCCACAGTCTAATCTAAATAAAAGCGAAGAGAGTGACGTCAGACTCGAGGGTTCCCCAACTTATTACACGCGGAGAACCTCATAAAAAATAATAATTTTACATTAAAATTATAAACATTCAATAAAGAGACAGTTAAATTCTACAAGAATAAAAGTAAAAGGTAAACGGAAAACCTGACATGTTCTTTATTCAAATTTGAAAATAATTGGCAGTTCTACTGATGTTATTTTATATTGTAAAAAACAAATGAAGAATATTCTAAAATTACCTCAAGGGGGCCTGAGAGAACTGTGGAAGAACCCGCTTCTGTGGTCGCATGGTCTAAGGCGCTACTCTCGTAGTAAGCCAGACCACCGCTGACGGGGGGGAGATCGAGGTTCGAATCTCGGTCGGGTGTACTGAAGCTGTTGTTTATTTTTCCTTAATGGTTTTCCACGCTTTCCTTCCACGAAAATGCGGGTACACGCTCCAAATATAACTTTCCTCGTCCTTAAAATCATGAGAGTAATTATTACTTAAGCGTCTTAGAGTAAAACACCGTTAAACCGAATTTCAGGATAATCCAAAAATACACTTTTCAGAAAATGGGGAGAGGGGGAATCAAGTCAAATTAAATATATTTTTATTGTCTAACAATCTCAAAGTTAAAATATAATTGTAAAAACAGCGATATCTGGTAGTAAATGTTTAATATTTACATGTTGTAGTCAACACGGTGTGTTTTCCTGTACCAACAATAATTACAGTACTTATCACGTGATATACATCTGTAAAATAAATTAACAATTGTCTTTTAAAACTCGTGAAAATACTTTATCTCTGTATTCTACCGGTTAATACGAACAAGCTTCGATCGCTATTATTTGGATTAACCAGGTTCTAGTCCCATAGTTCGGACTAACGAGGTTCTAGTCTATAGTTCGAACTAACGAGGTTCTAGCCTATAGTTCGGACTAACGAGGTTCTATTCTATGCTTCGGACTAACGAGGTTCTAGTCTATTTCAAATGGTCAAAGACAGAATGGAAGACAATCTGTCCTCGAGCGTACACTAAGCTGAAGACGTCGCCTCGTCTGTTTATAATTGTCCCGCGGTTTCCCGTCATATTCTGTCGCTGATGGACCGCTCCATAAATCATCCACAGGTTCGTCTCGGGGGAAAGAACTAGTCGGAATATTTTCAGCCGACCGTGTGTGTGTGTGTGTGTGTGTGAATCATTCGTGTGATGGAGTCCAACAAAAACATTCCTTACACTCAGGAGATTTCATGTTTTTTATTAGCCCACTTCCCCCTTGCTAGGCAGGCAAACCACTTACCGTACAATGTACGGTACAATACAATACAATGTAGCTTACACTATTAATGATTATATTTTATACATGTTTATTAATCCATAAATATAACGTGATAATATTAAAATTCACTACTATTTAACACTTATCTTTAGCAGTAAATGTCAACGTGGTGCAGCATCCTTTTATGTATCTTTACATGCCACCCAGGTGAAATCTTCTCCGTAATCAAGTTAAGGACGGCTGTATCCCGTTACTAAAGGAATGTTCTAGATAACCTTTTGGCAAGCGCAAGTTTCGTCAATGTCCGTGTGTTTGTCCGCCATAGGAACACATATTTTCACTAAAATCACCGACTCTACACATTCCACGCCGGGCAAGACAATCAACTGATGATACAATCAGGTCCATACTGCAGGTGTGATATCTAATCACGGGTCCCAACAATGCAGGTGTGATATCTAATCACGGGTCCCGGACTAATAACAACAGTTAAAAATATACCCCGTAGTAAAATACATTATTAAAATAATATCACCCGAAAGTTGTGACATTATATTTCATAATTACCAACTCTTAGTATGGAAAATAAATACTTGGAAAGCTTTGAAAAGTGGTGCTAGAGAAGACTTGAGAAGATCAGGTGGACAGACAAGGGGACAAATGAAAAGTTCTAAGAAGAGTGGTGAGAAGATCAGGTGGACAGAGAGGGGACAAATGAAAAAGTTCTAAGAAGAGTGGTGAGAAGATCAGGTGGACAGTGCACAGCGTAATAGAAGGAAAGGTTGTGGGAAAGAGGGGTTAAGGAAGGAGGAGAATTCAAATATTGGATGACTTTAAAGAAAGAATAAAATTCTGGAAGCTCAAGGAGGAGGCAGAGGACAGGGTCCATTGGAGGTCTAGGTTCACTGGTAAAAGGAATAGACCTGTCGTAGGAAAGAACAACTAATAATAATGGTAATAATAATAAGTGGTACGACTGCCCTCGTGGTATAGTGGTCAGAGTGTCTGGCTGCTGACAGCTTCGATTCCCGGCTGGTACCGAGGATTTTTTCCTTGAAAGCGGAATAATTCCAATAGACCACACACAAAAAAAAAAATTCCACGACTTGTATTAAAACTACCATTACGACGAAAAAATAATAATTAATATTTGGAAGTGGGCGTAAGTGTTGGGGAACAAGGAAGGAGTTGTGATTAGGGATTGGGGGGGGAGGGAGGTATTCATCTCACGACTAGACGTCTGCGAGCGTCCCTTTTGACGTCGTCTTCAGTCATGACAGCTGCCAACTGGCGCACACTCACTCGGAAGCACGCGGAGCTTTCCAAGTCACACGTGAGATGTCACCAGCAAGACAACTTTTTTTTTGTTTTTGTTTGTTTGTTATTATTTTATAATTTATTTATTTTATTTATGTCTCCTCGTTTGGATGATGGAAGACTTCGTTACAATTTGAACTGATGCGCTCCATTTTCAAAATTAATTAATTAAAATGATTAATGGCTTTTTTCTTTAATTGTGAATTTAATGCTTTTTGCCGCGAGCTTTCCTCTTTACCTTGAGGTAAGAAGTTTTCTCTAACAAATACAGTCATTGTTTGATATTTGAGAACTAGCAGCGAGCTTTCCTCTTTACCTTGAGATAAGAAGTTTCCTCTAACAAATACAGTCATTGTTTGATATTTGAGAACTAGCAGTGAGCTTTCCTCTTTACCTTCAGATAAGAAGTTTCCTCTAACAAATAGTCATTGTTTGATATTTGAGAACTAGCAGCGAGCTTCCTCTTTACTTCAGATAAGAAGTTCCTTAACAAATACAGTCATTGTTTGATATTTGAGAACTAGCAGCGAGCTTTCCTCTTTACCTTCAGATAAGAAGTTTCCTAACAAATAGTCATTGTTTGATATTTGAGAACTAGCAGCGAGCTTTCCTCTTTACCTTCAGATAAGAAGTTTCCTCTAACAAATACAGTCATTGTTTGATATTTGAGAACTAGCAGCGAGCTTTCCTCTTTACCTTCAGATAAGAAGTGTCGTAGTTTTTGTATCTACTCTTTCTTTTGACTGAATAGAGAAGTAGTTCCATAAAACGACACTGACCATTGTATTTTATAAGCCACGTGGCCTGACAGCACTTGATACTCTCTCTCTGACCGCGGTGGCCGCCTTAAGGTGCGGTAGAAGGAAGCGCAAGTATTTTTAAAGTTTTTATAGAATTGAAATTTTGTTGGCAAAAATAAATAAAACATTTCTCCAGTAGCAACATGAGTTTAGTTGTCACAACATGTTTATATCAACAGATCTTAAATATCTGTCAATGGTGTCCTGGAATTTTGTCAAAACATTTTTTCTTTATTTAAAAAGTTTTGACAAAATTCCAGGACACTCTTGACAGATATTCAAGGTTTGTTGATATTAGCCTGTGCAGAAATCTAAACTCTACGTTGCTACTGGAGAAATATTTGATTTATTTTGGACAAAAAAATCTCGTTATAAAAACTGGAATAACACCAGTCTTTTCTCACCAGCCTTCCGTCTCACCTAAGTAAAATGTTTAGAATCCACACTTTTATGTCCAAATATCTATCTCTTTAAACCATCAAGTGATTCATTTAGACAATGAATCGTGAATTTTCATATTAAAAAAAAATGCCAAATATGTGCCCAATTTTTTATTTAATTCTTTCCAAAATATTTGTTGTATTAATTTTTAATAAGAAGACTTTTTCCCTCGACAGTAATTTCATGATTTCTACCAAATCAATGTTATTTTAATTTATTTTGCGCCATTCTGCCTCCCCCCCTCCCCGGTAATTTGTCCTATTGTTATTACTATTATTACAATTACAACTAGAATAGAACAATAGAACTAGCTCACGATAGAGATAGGGTGTAATGAATGGACTGATAGAAATGCTCACGATAGAGATAGGGTGTAATGAGGTGGACTGGATAGAACTAGCTCACGATAGAGATATGATGTAATGAGGTGGACTGGATAGAACTAGCTCACGATAGAGATATGGTGTAATGAGGTGGACTGGATAGAACTAGCTCACGATAGAGATAGGGTGTAATGAGTGGACTGGATAGAACTAGCTCACGATAGAGATATGATGTAATGGTGGACTGGATAGAACTAGCTCACGATAGAGATATGGTGTAATGAGATGACTGGATAAAACTAGCTCAAGATAGAGATAGGGTGTAATGAGGTGGAATGGTAGAACTAGCTCAAGATAGGGATATGTGGAGTACTTTTATAAGTTTGGGAATTGACTTTCGAGTTCCTACCACCAAAGAGCAATAATCATACCTCACGTTATCAACTAAGTGTCTACAGTTAGTAATTTAATAGTTATAGTAATTTTATATATATATAATTATTTTATACTTTCTCATCTTCTTATATGTATGTTATAGCCATGGCCTGTTATAAATCGTGGAAGTGTTGGTCAGCACTGTAGTAAAAAGTAGATTGAAGAGCTGGAATTATTATTATATTATTATTATTATTATTATTATTTAATGGCTTGTTCCTGACGTCATATTTCCTCTCATATCATGACCTAAAGGGAGATAGTAGATTATAACTTCTAAAAGAATTACATCAACCACAATCAAACGGGCAGTGAATGTTGTTTATTATCAAATTGCTGACTTTTGAGTATTTAGAATTTGAAACAAAACATTGACTCATCGAAAAGGTTTCGTCTTTGTGCAGTGGGTGATGATGGCTCGTCTACAATTAGTCGCACCCAGGGTGGGGAGGAAAACTGGGTGAAATGAAAAGTTTCAGGGAAATTTTGAATAGGAAAATTTTAATGCAGTAGTGGCTTGCGGTTAATTTGTAGAGTCGGTACCTAGAGCCTAATATTCTTCAAATATTGGTGGGTTAAGAGACGAGTGGGTTATAAGAAGGGAAGATATGAACCATGGATGTGGGGGGTCGGGGGGGGGGGGGAGACAAATGTCGGGCAAAACTTAAAATTATTTTAGTTAACTTATTGATGATCAAAAATTGAAGTATGATTTATGAACATAATGGGTCAACAAAGATTAATTATTTATTTTTTTACTACTTTTCTTTAGCACCGCATCTTACTACCCGTCCGGGTTATACGCTTAAGTACTAATTACTTTGATGTATTAGGGATGAGGTAGGTTGAATTTAGAGGATTTACATCCGCATTTGCGTGGAGTGAGAATGGGGAAAAAATATTTATGAAAACTTTATTCAGTGCACCTGACCGGGATCGAACCCAGATCTCCCTGTCATCACCCGTTTAGTCTATCACGAGAGTAGCGCGTTAGACCGTGCAACCACCGAAGCTAGTTTGATGTTTCTTGTGTTAACGCCCTTAGGAGAAATTAATCTCAAGTAAAAGCGTTGGCATTTGGGATATGAATTACATCAGTTCCATTTAATCAGTTGAAATTATTTTACACAAATAATAATTGAAATTATTCCGGACAAATTATAGGGAAAATTTTCCATCTCATATCTCTAGATAAAAAAAAATTCTTTTTTGTTTTACTGGTTTCTTTTTTTGTTCAAAATAGGTATAATTTCAAATATTTGATTTAAATTAATTTAAAACGTGTGTTTTCTTATATAATTCTGAGAGTGAGTTACACTTTTGATAAAAACACATGCGTTTGGAAAATCAAAAGTTGAATCACGAAATATAATACTATGGTATTATAAACTTACTCTCTGACAAGACATCTTGTGAATGTGGGGAATGCCAGGCCTCCACCGTGGTTCGGATTCCACGTTAAACTGTAGGTCCTTCATTTCATCTCACAATCACCCTACCATTACACATTAGTGTAAGTGCGTATAACCCGAACGGGTAGTAAGACGCGGTGCTAATAATAATAATAATAATAATAATAATAATAATAATAATAACTTACTGAAATTAATCAACCAAGCCTTTAAAAAACACTAGTATTTTGACTCCACAGGTTTGAGGTTTATCAATTATTTAAACATCAAAGATTAAATTACTATGAACAATAATTTGTGTTGTTGGAAATATTTATCTTGTTTTTCTTCTCGGTTTACTAATTAGTGTCTGAATTTTCACATCACTATTAAATACTTCAAACAGAAACACAAGTTTAGATTATTTCCCTGTGACTAATCGATTAAGTAGTTTATAACGCACTGACCCAAATTATTTGTTTGAAAAAATATATATATAGATTTTTCCTGCTTTCCTTAACATAAAAAAATCCCCTACTTTTGCAAGTTTTTCCCGAAACTCTGAGAAAACATGAATTTTCTTCCCTTTCCTGAAGCTCAGTAAGTTTGCAATTTATTCCTACTATTGGCCGATGGAAGCCTTGCTTCTATAATTAATAGTTTCCCTTCTAGCCAGCCATCCGACGACTGCTCTTTGGCGTTCTGAGTCCCCGCCTTGTAGATAAGTGGAAAGGGAGTCCTTGGCTGTTTCTGTCTTTAGTTTGCAAAGTGTCCTTCAGTAACACGCCCTCCAACAGCCCCGTAAGTCCCTAAAGGCGCGGAGGAACATCTTGACCAGGGGCCGTATTCTATATAAAGTCTAATTCGAAGAGGTGGGACATTTAATGGCAGATCTAAAAGGGGACATTTAATGGCAGATCTAAAAGGGGACATTTAATGGCAGATCTAAAAGGGGACATTTAATGGCAGATCTAAAAGGGGACATTTAATGGCAGATCTAAAAGGGGACATTTAATGGCAGATCTAAAAGGGACATTTAATGGCAGATCTAAAAGGGGACATTTAATGGCAGATCTAAAAGGGGACATTTAATGCAGATCTAAAAGGGGACATTTAATGGCAGATCTAAAAAGGGACATTTAATGGCAGATCTAAAAAGGGACATTTAATGGCAGATCTAAAAGGGACATTTAATGGCAGATCTAAAAGGGGTCATTTAATGGCAGATCTAAAAGGGTCATTTAATGGCAGATCTAAAAGGGACATTTAATGGCACATCTAAAAGTAGCTACAACACATATTTAATCGCGTTTGTCTGGTTTGCGATTTACTGCCAAACGCGTGGATCAATTTTAACGAAATTTGAAAGAAAAATGATTTGGAGAACCCGCTTCGGTGGTCGTGTAGGTCTAAGGCGCTACTCTCGCAGTAGATTAAACTGTCGATGACGTGGATATCCAGGTTCGAATCTCAATCAGGTGTACCGAGGGTGTTTTATTTCCCAAAAAAACCCGCCTCGGTGGCCTAGTTGGCTAACGCGCGAGTTTCGTGTTGAGCTCGACTGCTGAGGACGGGGAGATCGAGGTTCGAATCTCGGTCGGGTGAACTGGGGGTGGTTTTCCACTCTGTGCTTGGACCTAGGATTGAAACCCGGACCCCCCAGCACAGCAGTCCGACACCTTACCTCCTGACAACCAGGTCACCCAGTGTTAAACTAATGAACTAGACAAATGAACTGCTCATTACTTTGAACTATTGCCATCTTGAAGATCCGAAGCTAGGACCTCTGGAAATGGACGTATGCGGTAGCTCGGCTGGATGAGAAATGTATGTCCCAACCCTGTCAGGAGCTAGAGGGTGTGTGTGTGTGAGGGTAAGAAGGGGAGGGGGGTGTAAAAGGGTGTTCGCTGGCGTCTGTAGGCCGCCCCCCTGCCAGCTTATTTTTTTTTACAGCTTTTCCTGGAAACCCCCATCGAAAAGTGAAGGGCGAGGCCCCAAATGCCGAACACACACAAAGAAAAACAGATTCAAATGCTTTTATAATGTTTTCCGTCTTTAGAGGCTGGAAGGAGCCTTCTTTTGGCCACTTCGAGCCAAGACACGGATTATACAGACTAGTAGGATCGTGGATCAACGCCAAGATTTATTATCTTGCAAAATGTGTGAGGATAAATAGGAGAAATATGCAACACTCAGGGGATTATTAAAGAATACATTGTTCTAATGATGGATTACATCTCAATACATTCTAAAGATGGTATTACACCCCTTAATACATTATAAAGAAGGTATAACACCCCTTAATACATTCTAAAGATAGTATTACATCTCTGAATACATTCTAAAGATAGTATTACATCTCTGAATACATTCTAAAGATGGTATTATATCTCTCAATACATTCTAAAAATGGTATTACATCTCTGAATACATTCTAAAGATAGTATTACATCTCTCAATACATTCTAAAGATGGTATTACATCTCTCAATACATTCTAAAGATAGTATTACATCTATCAATACATTCTAAAGATAGTATTACATCTCTGAATACATTCTAAAGATAGATTACATCTCTCAATACATTCTAAAGATAGTATTAATCTCTGAATACATTCTAAAGATGGTATTACATCTCTCAATACATTCTAAGATAGTATTACATCTCTGAATACATTTCTAAAGATGGTATTACATCTCTCAATACATTCTAAAGATAGTATTACATCCCTGAATACATTCTAAAGATGGTATTATATCTTCAATACATTCTAAAGATGGTATTACATCTTGAATACATTTTAAGGCAATCCCATTGCCGTTAAAAAATGATGTTTCAGGCATCAGTCTCGCAAAGGACTGGATTTCCGAGGAAGGGTAGATTTAGGTTCGAGTCTCAGTCGTGTGTACTCACTCTAGGTTTTAATATATTGTTTTAAACTCTCCTTACATGCAAATGCAGGTACGTTTTCTCTTAAATTTAATATCCCCGTAACTAACGCACGAGCACAATTAGTTTCATATAAGTATAGCGCGATAAGATCTAATAAAAATTCTTTCAATGTTGACTAATAAAAAACGTGTTCTTTATAAGAGATCCATTAAAATAGAATCCTAGTATAAACGCAGTCGGGGGGGAGGGGGAATTACGACGACAAACTTTAATTCAAAATAAAATAAAAACGGCCCCAAAAAACCCGAAGATAGTCTTAGTCTTTTGTTTAATTTCTCAGAAAATATATTTCTCGGCAAAAGATATATAAAAAAAAGAAGGGGAAAAAAAAAGAAGTTATTTTCTTTTAAAAAAAATACTAATTAAATTCCAAAATTTAATTTCCTTCGAATTCTTAGAGCTCTCCCATAAAAAGGATAATTTCTTCCCCGTTAGAGGCCAAAAGGTATAAAAGAGAATTAGAGAAAGAAAGAAAGAGGTAGGATAAGATAATGTGTAAAAAAAATCCCCCCTCCCACTACCTTCCCTTAAAAACTGTTGGGGGGGGGGGGGGACAGAGTTAGGGCGCTACAAATATATCTCTCGCAAGATTTGATTGGCTACGGAAATCCCTGGACATATCCTGGAGGCATATAATAAACAATTTTACGATTTCCAACGATAGAGAAGGGAGATTTCTCCAGGTTTAGGGGGAGGGGGTGGTAAAGAAGGGGTTACCCGCGCGCCAATATTAATATAGTGGGGAGAGAGAGAAAAATAGGGGGACTCATTTATCCGCTTCCTCTATTATATAAAGTCGTAAAAAAAACAAAGAAAAAAAAAGAGATATGAATTCTGAATATATCAGAGATAATAATATAGTGCACGTATCGGCCAAAGCTCTGGGTCTTTCAGTGCTAGAACGACCTATGTCATAGCACATCGGAAAAAGAGAGAGAAGGGAATAATTGCTAATTGAAATATTAATTTATAGAGTGTAAAAAATACTCGTTCAGATATGGTGGTCGAGATAGCCTTACAAAAATCAATTAAAATAATAATAATTTCCTAAGAAGTGGACTGTAGTAACTTTTCTAGCTGTTAGATAAGGTTATTACTATGAACATTGGACATACTTTCTAAGCTTATACTCCCTTTAACCCTTAACCTTTTGTCTTGTCAATAAGAGAGTAAAGAGAACTATTGAAGTTATTATCTGAAGGTAAAGAGGAAAGCTCTCTGCAATTCTCAAATATCAAACAATGACTGTATTTGTTAGAGGAAACTTCTTATCTGAAGGTAAAGAGGAAAGCTCGCTGCTAGTTCTCAAATATCAAACAATGATTGTATTTGTTAGAGGAAACTTCTTATCTCAAGGTAAAGAGGAAAGCTCGCTGCTAGTTCTCAAATATCAAACAATGACTGTATCTGTTAGAGGAAACTTCTTATCTCAAGGTAAAGAGGAAAGCTCGCTGCTAGTTCTCAAATATCAAACAATTACTGTATTTGTTAGAGGAAACTTCTTATCTCAAGGTAAATAGGAAAGCTCTCTGCTAGTTCTCAAATATCAAACCATGACTGTATTTGTTATAGGAAACTTTTTATCTAAAGGTAAAGAGGAAATCTCGCTGCTAGTTTCTAAATATCAAACAATGACTGTATTGTTAGAGGAAACTTGTTATCTGAAGGTAAAGAGGAAAGCTCGCTGCTAGTTCTCAAATATCAAACAATGACTGTATTTGTTAGAGGAAACTTCTTATCTGAAGGTAAAGAGGAAAGCTCGCTGCTAGTTCTCAAATATCAAACAATGACTGTATTTGTTAAAGGAAACTTCTTATCTCAAGGTAAAGAGGAAAGCTCGCTGCTAGTTCTCAAATATCAAACAAGGACTGTATTTTTTAGAGGAAGGCTAAATGTAGAGCCCTTTTTCATCAAGACTAGTCTCATAGCTCCGATAATATATCTGAACAGTCGTTGAAAATGACCCAAGGTAATATTTTCACACATTTGTTTTCTATTAATAAAACTCAAAATATAAGGTCATTATGGAAAAAGAGCCCTTTTGGAATCTTTTGGCTCGAGTCATATTTTGAAATAACGCCTCTTGGAATTAAATATACAGGTTAGCGTTAGAGCTGAACATCTGAGCAGTGATTTCTCACTTACCAAAGCGGCCGCCTTAAGGTGGTTATTTAGGGGACGCGAGAAAAGGTGTGTTGTCAGTTTTTAGAGCAATTTTTTGTGTGTGTCAAAATAAATCAAATATTGTTCATAGAAGCAAAGAGTCAAGAATTTTCGAATATTTGTTGAGGGTGTCTTGGAATTTAATGACAACTTTTTCTCTTAATTTAAAAAAGTTTGTCATCTTATACCGCCATGCTCTTGACAGATATTCAATATATCCAATATTAAATAATTGTTGATAGCACCAAGTGGAGAAAATTAAACTATTTATGTTTCTACTGAAGCAATATTTTATTTGTTTGTCCCCCCAAAAAAGTACAAAAGCAATTATTTTACCTTTGATCTCCTCCCCACGCACTTTAATATCTCAACACAAACGAGCCAAGTTTTTGTTGTTTTATGTTGAGTAAACACGGACTTGTGTCACTGTCGCACTGACACGACTCGGAGCGATCACAATCTAAATTTCATGCATGGAAAATAAAGACGAGTTGGCCTGGCCTGAGTAAAAAGGGGGGAGTGACGGAATAATCGTAAAAAAGTTGGGGGATAATTTGCAAAATAGCAAGCCCCGGCTCGTAACCTTGAGGTTTTTATTACTTCAATTATTTTATTTGATAGGTTTTTGTTGTCCTGCACAAACAATAAAAGTGGGTATATATGGGTAGGTCTGTCTGCATCATAATCGGTACAAGTATGGACGCAAGCAGGTATAGTCACAGAAAGGTCCTTGTTTCTAAAAGGTTCTTATACCGTTGTCCTTAGCGTTGTTTCTAAAAGGTCCTTATATCGTGTCCTTACTGTGGTTTCTAAAAGGTCCTTATATCGTTTCCTTAGCGTTGTTTCTAAATGGTCATTATATAGTGTCCTTACTATTTCTAAAAGGTCCTTATAAAGTTGCCCTTAGTGTTGTTTCTAAAGGTCCTTATACAGTGTCCTTAGTGTTGTTTCTAAAAGGTCCTTATACAGTGTCCTTAGTGTTGTTTCTAAAAGGTCCTTATACAGTGTCCTTAGTGTTGTTTCTAAAAGGTCCTTATACAGTGTCCTTAGTGTTGTTTCTAAAAGGTCCTAATAGTGTCCTCACTGCTGTTTCTAAAAGTCCTATACATGTCCTCACTGCTGTTTCTAAAGGGCCTTCTGGACAGTCGGTCTCCCTTGCCACTGAGCTAACAAGGGCAGATAGGAAGGGGGTACACCCCTCCAAGGGGCAGAGCCCTGGATCAGGTCGATACTTGCCCTACGCAGGGTGGACCAATCAAGGGGCGGCGTCACGACGAGTCTGCGTGCAACCCCCTCCGCACCCCCCTAAACCAGGAGGTGGGGGGGGCTCTTTTTTATTACGACCTTAATAGCCGCGTGGCCTTCTAAACTTCCGAAACAATGGTGCTTGGTTCAATTCCCGTGTAGGAAGATTTATTTAACAAAAAATGGTATGTTTATTATTATTTTTTAAATTATTATCACCGCGTCTTACTACCCGTTCGGGTTATACGCACTTACACTAATGTGTAATGGTAGGGTGATTGTGAGATGAAATGAAGGACCTACAGTTTAACGTGGAATCCGAACCACGGTGGAGGCCTGGCATTCCTCACATTCACAAGATGTCTTGTCAGAGGTGAAGGAAGGGTTTGGTAATCAGATAAATCTGTGCCGGGACCGAGGATTGAACCCAGCATAGAAGTCCGACACCTTACCCTAGACCGCCAGGTCACCGAAAAGTATATGTACAACCAGAGCCCTGCGTTTGTGGAGATCGCGATAATTCGCGAATGTTAGATATGGCATTTTTACTTTCAGATGTTCACATTTCAGGTTACCCTGATTGCAAATATATGCTCAAATTGTCGCGATAATTCGCGAAACCGGCGTTTTAGCGCGATATTCGCGATTTTAAACGATGTCCGCGATAATCACGATTTTCGGCATTCGCGCTAATATTTTGGGATATTGAAAATTAAATTTTTGTGTAATATTTTGTCTTTGTGACTGTACATACTTTTCCCGGACCAG